>CM019064.1:431978773-432595990 GCA_009667805.1 Leptobrachium leishanense | reverse complement strand
ATATATATTTTATACAGGAAATTAAAATCTAACAGTTATATATTTTTTGGGGGAAATTACGTGTTTTTTAAGCAACCCCCCTATAGCAAAAATCATTATTGCAGCATTATTGTTCACATTATAATTTAAATGTGAACAATATTGACGAATTAATAAAAATAACACCGATTATTTATTTATTTTTTAATTATATTTATTTTTTTTGCTTACTTTTAACATGATCATGTTTTGAATCATACGAAAGGCTATGCTTTGGCCTTTCAAATGATACCTTCCATTACCCTCTAGCTGCCACCGTTCAGGTGATATGGGGTTCGAAGGAACCCCTTACCTCCACCATGGGATTTCCTTAGGAAATCCCCGGGCAGCTAGGGGTTCCTCGGCTAACTGATGTCATCGCGCCATGCTTGATGACATCAGGTAATGAGGGGGGACCCGGAGGTGGAGCCATCCAAGATGGTGGCCCCCACTGGAACTAGGCCGCGATCTGGCGCCGGATCGCGTACCGGCTTCTCAGGGGTTAAAGGCAGACACCGCTTGGAAGGGCAGGATATGCCCTTCCAAGAGGTGCCTGTCTTTTGTCTGTACCCCTTACCGATGGGGAGGGAGAGAGGTCCAAAGACCCCCCTCTCCTTCAGGCACCTTCCCTGCACTGGCAGGGGGGTGCCTGGAATAGACGTCATCGCGCCCAGCACGATGACTCTATTCGTGTGGCCGGGTCCCGGAGGCTGGCACCGGGGGGGCGCAGCGATCTGCCGATCGCTGGCTGCAATGGGAGGACGCGCTCAGCGCATCCTCCACAGCCAAGTGCCCATGCGGACGCGTCCTCCGCATGGAAGTGGTTAATCAAGGCAGGTCACCTGGGAGTGCTTTTTGATTTCTTACCTTCAGCGGATGGATTCTGCATGCACTGCCTGTCAGCATGAATAAATTAAATGTGTCCTGGAAAATATGGCCGACGTGGCAACCCTAATTTAAAGTTGCATTAGCAAAAGGGGTGTACTTGGGCTTGGTGCTTCTAGGGTTGCCAGATCATCCATGTTTTCCTGAACACATATTATTTATTTATGCTGATGGTCAGTGCATGAAAAATGCCACCCCGAAACATGTAGACATCAAGAAGGAATCCCAGGTGATCTGCTTTAATTTCCTTCCTGCAGCATATGAATTATACATGTTGCAGGGCAGCACTTTTCCCTGCACTCCTCTCTGCATGAAATAGTCATGTCTCCAGGAAAACCTGGCTGATCTGGCATTTAGCGAATTGTCACAGTACTTTGCCAAAATTGTAATCACCAAAGTAGTTATCAGACAGCGGTGAAAACTGCCAATTGCGCCGATATCCGCAGAATTGGCATTGGTGAATTCCACAGAACTAAAAAAAAAATGAAGTCTCCTATTCGCCTAATAGGAGTTTCAATCAATAAAAATGTGTCTAAATGATAAAAAAAAATCCAAATTTTTTAAAAAGTCTTTTACAAAAATAAAAACACTAAAAGGGCTTTTAAAAAAAATTAAAAACGCAAAACAACAACAAAAGAAACTTTCAAAGATATAACTTTTTTACATTGAAACCTATGGGATTCGCCTGTTTAAACCTGTCGCATTATAAATAGAAGACACGATAGTCTTCTATGGCAGTGCTTCCCAACAGCGGTCCTCAAGTCCCACTAAGGCTGGGGTCAGACGAGCGCAGTATTAACGTGCGTTTAGCCGCACTAAATCACGGCCGCGCTAGCAGCAAATTACGTCCAATGCCGGGCAGCATACGAAGAACGGCCGCACAAAAGTGCGGCCGCGCAACGCAAGTGGCAAACGAATACATTTTTTCGAGAATGTCAAACCGCTAGTACTGACGTACAGAGTGCGCTGCGTCCGCTAGCGGCGTGTGTGCGTGATTAGGAGACGTCAGACGCTGCTCATGTCCGGCCAACATAACGTCCAGACAGAAAAAGTGTTTTATTGATGATCCGTACAAAATCACGGACGAAAATGCGCATCATATGACCGCTATCGCGTATTCCATGAAAAAATGCGCCCATTCGTTCGAACGCACTTTTTCACGGACAACGCAAAAAATGCGTTAGTCTGACCCTAGCCTTAGGCTGGGGTCAGACCAGCGCACTTTTAACGTGCGTTCTGGCGCACATAATTACGGCCGCACTAGCAGCAGATGATGGGCAATGACGGCCAATATACGATGTACGGCCGCACAAAAGTCCAACCGTGCAACGCAAGTGGAATTTGAACGCATTTTTTTGAGAACGCTGAACCGCTAGTACTTACGTACTGAGTGCGTAGCTGCGGCATAGCGGCGTGTTTGCGTGATTAGGAGATGTCAGACGCTGCTAATGTCCAGCCTACATAACGTCCAGACACAAAAAGAGTTTTATTGACGATCCACACAAAATCACGCCCGAAAATGCGCGTCGTCTGACCGTTTTTGCGCATTCCGTGAAAAAATACGTCAATGCGTTCGGACGCACTTTTTCACGTTCACGGGGAAAAATGCTTTCGTCTGACCCTAGCCTTAGGCGCACTTAATCACGGCCGTAGTAGCAGCAAATGACGGGCAATGATGGCCGATATACGAAGTACGGCCGCACGAAAGTGTGGCCGCGCAACGCAAGCGGCAAACTAACGCATTTTTTCGAGAAAGCAGAACCACCAAAAAGTGTTTTATTGACAATCCGTAAAAAATCACACACGAAAATGCGCATCGTATGACCGTTTTCGCGCATTCTGTGAAAAAATCCGTCAATGCGTTCGGACGCACTTTTTGACGGTCGCTGCGAAAAATGCGTTCTTTTGACCCTAGCCTAACAGGACAGCTTTGCAGGGATATGTGAAGCACAGCACAGGTGATAGGATTTGCTGCTCAGTGATTGCAGGATTCAGTCTGCATTTCCGCAAGGTGAACTGCAAAATATGGCCTGTTAGGGGAACTTGAGGATTGGGGTTGGGAACCAATGTTCTATGGCAGTGGTTCCCAACTGCGGTCCTCGAGTACCCTCAACAGGCCAGGTTTTACAGATCACCATGTGGAAATGCAGACTGAATCCTGCAATCACTGAGCAGCAAATCATATCACCTGTGCTGTGCTTCAGATATCTGGCAAACCTGACCTGTTGGGGATACTTGAGGACTGCGGTTGGGAACCATTGTTCTATGGGATCATTTCAGTGCCGGCTAATTGCACCGTATTTCGCTGTTAATTTGCCTGTATTTGCTGAATTGACAGCTTAGTGAATGGACAAATTGCCCCAAGATTGACAGTTTGGGGTCAGTTAGTTAGTGAATAACCCCTTTAGCAGCAACTGTTACCTCTTCAATTGATTATTATCTATAGTAGATCTGGTGAACCTGTGGCCATGCTTGTCGTAGCTGCAGGTTTTATTGTTGTAAAGAAGATTTGTAGCAGATATGTTGTAATAGTTTTCTCGCTGTCTGTTTTCTCTGCATCCTGGGCTCTACCTGATCTATGAATTCGTATTTCATCAAATCTCACTCGCTGGAAACAGAATCTTTGTATCTGGTCTGATGGGGTTCAGCTCGATGACTTGCACAGGTCCTTGGTTGGAGTATTTCAGATATTTATCTTTATGTGTCACTTTGCTCTTACTGCTTTCCCATTACTCTCTTGGTTCCAGAAAATAAAGCCAGATGTTGGATTCCGAGGTGTTTTCTGAAATCTTTAAATTCTTTGGATGGAAACTGACCTCTCGAATGCTAAAATAGCCACCCGCTCGTAATAAAGCCGCGAATAGAGAGCGGCTAACGTCAACGGCTCTCAACGCCTCTTTCTTTTCCCATGAGCTGCTCACTATTACCGGTTTGGCTGGAATAGAGCCCTTTGTGTCGCGTGCTTGTTGTGACAAGCAACTTCTAGTGAGTATAAAATAATTAACGTATATTTCTGATTCTTAGGCTGGGGTCAGACGGACGCAGTGCGAACGTGCGTTTAGCCGCACTTTATTACGGCCGTGGTAGCAGCAAATGACGTCCAACGCAGGCCCACACACGAAGTACGGCCGCACGAAAGTTCGGCCGCGCAACGCAAGCGGCAAACGAACGCATTTTCGCAAGAACGTGGAACCGCTAGTACTGACGTACAGAGTGCGCTGCGTCCACATAACGGCGTGTGTGCGTGATTAGGAGACGTCAGACGCTGCTTATGTCCGGCCAACATAACGTCCAGACACCCAAAGTTTCCTGGTTTGGATCCGTAAAAAATCACGGATGAAATTGCGCATCGTATGACCGCTATGGCGTCTTCCGTGAAAAAATGCGTTCGGACGCATCGACCCACTTTTTGATGGTAGACGTGTAAAATGCGTTTGTCTGACCCGAGCCTAGGCTAGGGTCAGACGAACGCAGTGCTCACGTCCGTGTTGCCGCACATTTTAACGTCCGTGGTAGCATACAATTATGATCAATAGAGAGCCACACCTGAAGTACGTCCGCACAGGAGGCGGCAAACGGATGCAAGTTAGGCAAGAACGTAAAAACGCTAGAACGGACGTGCGAAGTGCGCTACGTCCACAACGTCCGCATAGCTTTGTGTGTGAGTGATGGAACGAGGTCAGATGGACTGCATTTTTGACATCCAGCATTTTTGACGGACAAAATGTTTTTTCAATTTAATTTATTTTCCCTTCTACATCAGTCAAAAAAACGTCAGTGAAACAACAGACCGTGTGGCCACTACCTTGTTGTCAGTCAGAAAGTACGTCCGTAATGCACGGACGCACAGAATACGTTCGTCTGACCCTAGCCTTAAATGTAACCCTGTACTACCATGGTCAAGTATACTTAAAGCCCCCTCTAGCATTTGAGGAGCCTTGGGCAAGAGCATTTATTGGGGCTCCTCACCCTGCTTTAAACACCACACCTAGTTATATTCCACCATTTTTCACACAAAGATACACACACTGATCCTCTCTGATCTTCCAACCTCCCCGACCCCTGTCATCTCCATAGATAGAGAGGTAGCAATCATTGACACTTTTTATGACATGGAGGGTGTCATCAGTGCTGCAGGGCCCCCAAAGTGTGGGACCTAGGGCATACATCCTAATGACAGCCCCAAGTATACTCACAGGGTTATCCAAAGAGATTCGAAAAGTCACCGCACGTTCGGTGACTTTTCGTTCTCTTCAATTCGGTTCCTTTTGCCGATTGCATTTCGGTGACCCTGCGGTGTATTCAGCAAACACCACAGGATCCCCGAATTGCAGGGAAAAGCTGCCGCAAACCTGACGAAAACTAACCGAATGCATGCTGAAAACAAGCAAAAACATCTGGATTAACCTTCGAAAAAGCCGAACAGGAGCCGAAAAGGAGCCGAAATCACACAGAGCCGAAGCAGCTGAGACGCAGAGGAGGCAGTGAATAAATTAGCAAAACTATTTGTATGAATCTGGGAAAAGAAACGCTGTTTGCAAAGAAACTACTGAGTGAAAATGTCTGAAATTTTCACAGGAGGTCCAGGGAATGATAATAAAGAGGGCTGTTACAAAAAAAATAAGTAAACTGAAAAAAAAAAAAAAAAAAAATCGGACTTTTAATTTTTTTTTTTAAAATTCAGAAAAATGCTTAAAATATCCTAAAAAATCTATAAATAAAGAGACTTTTTGCTGCAGAATTTTATAATGAACGGTTTATTAGATATTGAATTAAAACGGGAATATTTTTAACATTGAAGCCTATGGGATTCTCCTGAATAAATTTGCCGAATTAAACCACCGAATGGCAGGACATTAGGGGAACCTTTCACTGCTGGTTTGTGTTCTCTGAATAGACGAAGCAGTGCTTTTTCATGGGGTTTTCACTGCCCTCGAACAGGGACCGAACAGGCACCGTATGTTCAGGCAATTCGCCAGGATTTGGCGAATTGCCTGCTCTCTGGATAGTCGAATGGCCAGGAAAGGTAACCGAACACTGATTTTCAGCGTTCGGTTACCTTTCTCAAGCAATTCGAATCTCTTTGGATAACCCTGTCAATGTTCACAAGCTCCTACAGGAGCCAAACAGCCAGGGTTATTCAAAGAGAGTCGATCTGGCCCCGAAATGTAACTGGACACTGAAATTCAGTGTACGGTGCCATTTCAGGGCCATTCGACTATTCAGAGAGTAGGCAATTCGCCAAATACTGGCGCATTGCCTGCACATACGGTGCCTGTTCGAGGGCAGTGAAATCCCCCACAGAAAAGCAATACTTTGTCTATTCAGAGAACACCAAACAGCAAGGAAAAGTCGTCAAAATGCACTGCCATTCGGTGTTTCATTCGACAGGTTATTTCAGGAGAATTCCATAGGCTTCAATGTTAAAAATATTCCCGTTATAATTCAATATCTAATAAACCGTTTATTATTTTATTCTGCAGTAAATAGTCTCTATATTTTTATGATCTTTTAGGCTAAGGTCAGACAAAAGCAATTTTAACGTGCGTTTAGGCTGGGGTCAGACTGAGGCAGTGCGAACGCGCGTGCAGGCGCACTTAATCACGGCCGTAGTAGCAGCAAATGCCGGGCAATGACGGCCAATATACGAAGTACGGTCGCACAAAAGTCCAGCTGCGCAACGCAAGTGGCAAACGAACGCATTTTGTCGAGAACGTAAAACCGCTAGTACGGTTGTACAGAGTGCGCTGCGTCCGCTAGCGGCGTGTGTGCGTTATTAGGAGACGTCAGACACTGCTAATGTCCGGCCAACATGACGTCCAGACGCACAAAGTGTTTTATTGATGATCCGTACAAAATCACGAACGCAAATGCGCAAAGTATGACCGCTATCGCGTACTCCGTGAAAAAATGCGTCCATTCGTTCGAACGCACTTTTTCACAGACAACGTGAAAATGCGTTCGTCTGACCCTAGCCTAAGCCGCACGAAATCACGGCCGTGCTAGCAGCAAATGACGTCCAATGCCGGGGAACATACGACGAACGGCCGCACGAAAGTTCGTCCACGCAACGCAAGTGGCAAACGAACGCATTTTTTCGAGAACGTCAAACCGCTAGTACTGACGTACTGAGTGCGCTGCGGCCGCATAGCGGCGTGTTTGCGTGATTAGGAGACGTCAGACACTGCACACGTCCGGCCAACATAACGTCCAGACGAAAAAGGGTTTTATTGATGATCCGTACAAAATCACGGACGAAAATGCGCATCGTATGACCGCTATCGCGTATTCTGTGAAAAAATACGTCCATTCGTTTGAACGCACTTTTTCACGGACAACCTGAAAAATGCGTTCGTCTGACCCTAGCCTTAGGCATTTTTTGGAAAAAATTTGCAAACTTTTTATTCCGTTTTTTTCTTTTTTTAAATCGTTTTTTCTTTTTTCTGTAACAGGCCTTTTTACCCAAAAATAAATAAATAAAAAAGATGGTTTACCGAAAATTAAAAGAATAAACGGTTAAATAAAAGAAAAAATAATTTAGAAACAATAATACTTTTTTACATTGAATCCTATGGGATTCGCTTGTTTAAACCCGTTGAACTGAATCACCGAAAATCAGGGCATTTCCCGGACACTTCGTTGCAGTTCAGCGGTGTCTGAATAGATTAACCATTACTTCTCTATGGGGACTTTCGCTGCCGCCGAAGATCGCCAAACTGCGATAAACTGCACCGTATTTCGCTGTCAATTCGCCAGTATTTGGCGAATCAACAGCCTTCTGAACAGTCGAACTGAAATTGCACTGTAGGCTGAAATTCACCGTTCAGTGCAATTCCGGGGCAAGTTCGTCGCTTTCTGAATAACCCCTTACACTGTTCAAACTGTTTTGACATCTTGGTTGTCATGCCTCAGGTGCTGCTACTTAGCGGCACATCAAGTCGTGTATACGCAATAGTGGAACACTAGCAGGTGCTTCGATGATCAAGTATACTCGATCTTGGTTGTGAAGGGGTTAAGGGTGCATGTGAATCTGTTTTGATATAGTTTCTCATTACTTTATTTTGTATTTTCTTAGGGATGCACTGATACTGATACTAGTATCGGTATCGGTGCCGATATCGTCATTTGCATGAGTACTTGGTCGTTGTGCAAATGCCCCGATACTTCCTCCCGATACCGGAAACCAGCGCTGAGCAGGCTTGCTGGTATCCGCAGGGCAGGGGAAGCTGGCCGCATGCATTTAAAGAATTTGCCAGCGTTCCCTTCCGGCTGGCCGCGTTACCGAGCGGACCTAAGGTAACTGCCTCCAGTGGACCTAAGGTAAGCTGCCTCCAGTGGCGTAGGACCTAAGGAACAAAGGGCCCTGTTGCAAGATTTTTTTTGGGGCCCCACAAAAAAAAAACTAAATCACACCCCCTGAAGCAACAACAAAAAATAAAGTTGAAAGATAGAGAAAAAAAAAAAATATATATATATATATATATCGAAAAATATACTGTATATATTTGAGCATATTTATTTATTTATTACAGAGAACCCCCAGCTCACACATGGATATAATTGCCCCCAGCTCACACATGGATATAATTGCCCCCAGCTCACACATGGATATAATTGCCCCCAGCAGCTCACACATGGATATAATTGCCCCCAGCAGCTCACACATGGATATAATTGCACCTCTATTATCTTTATTTTTTTAGATGAAGTTTTAACAGAACTATATATTTTGTATGACCTTATTTATTATTTAGACAGATTTTAATAAAGTTTTATTGGTTTAACCCTTTCACTGCTGAAGACGTGTGGGACACGTCCTCATTGATGCACGTTGCATGCTGAGGACGTGCCCCACACGTCATCAGCTGTGCGGGACCCCCGGCGGAGATACTCACCTCTCTGTCCGGGGTCCCACGGCGTTCTGACTTCAGCGTCCTCAGACGCTGAAGTCAAGCTCCTCCCGGTGTAAATGACGTCATCGCGCCATGCGCGATGACGTCATTTCCAGGCGACCCCCCGGCAATGCCGGGAGATAGCCTGGAAGGGAGTGGGCGATCCGTTCGGATCCCTCTCCCTCCCGATCGGGAAGGAGCAGCGGTAAAAGCCAGGCACCGCTTAAAAGGGGAGAGTCTCCCCTTTTAAGCGGTGCCTGGCTTTAACCCCTCAAGTGCTGGGTTGCACTTCAGCGCCTTGCGGCGCCGAAGTGCAGCCTATCTCCGGTGGGGGCCGCCATCTTGGATGGCGGCTCCGCCCCCGGGACTCCCCTCGCTGTCTGACGTCATCACGCATAGCGTGATGACGTCAGATAGCCGGGGAACCCCTAGCTGCCGGGGATTTCCCAAGGAAATCCCCTGGTGGAGGTAAGGGGTTCTTGTGAACCCCGATATCTCCAGAACCGTGGCAGCTAGGGGGTCATGGAGGGTGTCATTTGAAAGGCCTGAGCATGGCCTTTCGAATGATACCCAACATGACTAGGTAAAAAAGTAAAAAAAATAAAAAAAAAAAAATTTAAATAATAAATAAATTAAGAAAAAAAAAAAAAAATGTTTTTTTTTTGTGTGTTGTTTTTATTAATGCAGCAATATTGTTCACATTTCAATTATAATGTGAACAATGATGCTGCACTAATGATTTTTTTCTATGGGGTGCGTTTGCTAAAAATCACGTAATTCCCCCCAAAAAAGTAACAAGTCCCCATTTCAAATTTTTTGTACAAGCGCACCCCATAGAAAACATAACCGCAAACGCTCATGTGATAAAATGTGAAAAAAACACTTTACACACTGCAGATGATTAAAAATTCAATTTTTATTGTATTTTTTGTTATAATATACAGGCAGGTCATGACGTATACATATAAAAATTATATATTATGAATCTGCGTAGTCTGCCGGAAAGAACGATATATAATATGTCTGGGTCATTTATTAAAATGTGGCTTCAAATCGCGTTTAAACATGATGAGCGAAAGCGGTAAAATGAGCTCAGCACACAGTGGTGAAATGCCTCAGCAGTGAAGGGGTTAAACACATAAGAAGAATAGCAGATTTCCGTTTTTCTTGGGTTTTTTTTGCAATTCGTTGGTCCGTTCGGCGACTCCATGTTTGGCACATTTGGGGGACCTTGCGGCGAATAGTGATTTTTTTTTTTGTAAATATATGTTTTATTAATTTGGGGTTCAAACAATCACATGAAAAGAAATATTAAGCAGAGTTATCAGCACGCAGGCTGGGTGAGAAACAAAAGACTATGCGGTCAGAGCAAGACAAAGTAACAGGGTTCAACAATCATCGCATCATAAGAGAGAACCTGGGAACGGTGGGAAGCAACTGTCTCCGAACTAAAGGGGTGAGGTTTTAAAGGATGGGAAAATCCTGGTAGGTAAGAAGGGGGAGGGGTATGGGAGAGAGGGCAGGGCTCTTCAGTAGTCGGGAGTTGGGGTGGCTACAGGGACGCGGCGTACAGGGTGACAGATACAAAGTATAAAGTATGACATGAGGGGGAAGATGGCAACGCTCAGTCACTGCCTATCAGGGCTCAGAAAGGCTGACCCTCCGGACTGCAGGTGCCAATTACTCCACGTCAAAGTGTAGTGGGAGGTCATGTCATTCATGGAGTAGTAGAGTTGTTCTACATTGTGCAGGTCTTCCATTTTGGAAAGCCAGAGCCGCATAGGAGGACTTGACCTTTGCTTCCAATACACAGGTATTAAGCTTTGACAACACTAAAGATGCGGAGGCAGATGGATTTTTTTGTAGCCTGATATCGCGTATTGCACATGGTGCAACAACATGGGGGTGGGGAGGAATTCGGGCAAGGGGGTCAGCAAACATTTGAATGATCTTATGATACTGCTCCCAATTCGGAACAACCACTAGATATGGAGAGCAGATCCAGGAGCTATGCCACAACGCCAGCAGGTATCCGACGCATCTGGGATCATATGACGTAGCTGTTGGGGAGTCCTATCCAGACTCAGAGGGACAACAGTTTGTACACCGTTTCCTGTGTTTTTGATTTACAGAGCAGTGATGGGTTAGGTCACAAATCCTTTGCCATTGAGAGTCTGAGAGGGTTATCTCCAACTCCCATCGGCCCATGAACTGGGGCGTTGGGATCCTGCTGGAGTAGGGCATACGGGATCAACACTCGTTGAGGCAGGGGGACGGCCCTCATGCAGTGAGTTTCAAATTCCGTCAGAGTCAAGTGTGGTCGTTGGGGTATGGAGCGCACAAAGCTGGAGATCTGTTGATATCGAAGGAAAGTCATCTCCCTGTCCCCCAATAATCACCCGGGTGTGGCCCAGCCAGGAAATCTGAGGGTAGCTCTAAGCCTTCAAATTCTTGGATAAACCACAGAGCACAGGCAGGAAATTATCTCTATACATGTGATTATGATCAGAAGTCAGCCAGATCCCTTGGTATTTAATACGATCTTCCGCCCATTTAAAAGAATAGTGAATTCAATTCACCGCAGACTGCCCAAAGTCTCCAATCAGCCACCGAATGCCAATGAAAAAAGCTGACCAGCTGTTGTGCTGAACAGGGGTAAAAAGAAACAAAAAACCTGTGTTTTTTTTAAAAGGCATTTTAAACAAAGGTAACGCATGAAAATGCCTGGAAATAATATACAGTATACGGTCCTATGAATAACAATAAAAAGGTGTGTTACAGAATAAATAAAAAAACACGATTTAAAAAAAAATTGAATCAAACATTTCGCCAAACAAATCCAGAAAAATGCCTATAAATTCTGAAAAATATATTAATAAAATGCTTTATGCTGCAAATGAAACGTATAAATGGTTGAACAAAAAAATATATGAAACATGGATTTTTTTTCATTGAAACCTATGGGATTCGCCTGTTTAAACCTGTCGAACAAAACCACTGAAAATCTGGGCATTTTGACAACTTTTCGGGGCTGTTCGGTGTTCTCTGAATAGATTAACCATTACTTCTCTATGGGGAATTTCACTGTCGCCAAATTGCACGGTATTTTGCTGGTAATTTGCCAATATTTGGCAAACTGCCAGCTTTTTTGAACCGTTCGGTGCAATTCGGTGGCGAATTCGGCTCCCTTTGAATAACCCCTTATGAGTATGCACAAATTTCTAGGAGAAGACAAACAGTTCTTTTGAGACCTGTTCGTTCACAGTGCTGTACAAAGAAAACTAGGTCATGCACTCAGTCGAACACTGACCTAATGTACTCAAGGATGTTCCTTGCTTTAGCAAAAACGGAATCGACTTCTTACAGATGCTGTAGCTTCAAACTCAATGTACGAATTCCATCCTTTACTATTAACTATTGATTTGGTGAAAATACCATTTATTTGGAGAAGAATATTAAAGACATGTAAGAAAACAAAACCTTTGTACAGCTAGAGCGAAATGTCGGATTTTGGCCAATATCCAGTTGAGATATTTCTGTATCTTGCCTTTATGGGCGACTAGAAGCAAATAATATGTCTAGTTTAAATTGATATGTATATACAATGTACTTTTGTAATTTACTTTCTTATTTGGTGACCAAGATAACGCACGTCCTCTAGGAATGCGACTCTTACGTTTCCAGCTTTTTCCATTCCGGCAAGAACCGGATCCATAATATAGAGCTCCTTCAACTGCCACAAATCAGATTTTTTTATTACCCTGTGTCTTAACTGTATCCCTGCTAACGTCAAATAAATTGGAAAGTCTCAGCATAAGTCCCTAAAGTATTCCTGCAAACAGGTTTAGACACTGTCCAATTATTTAGAGCAGTGGTCCTTCATCTTCCTTTGACAGGGACCTATATTATGTACATGGCATTAGCTTGGAGACCCATTCTTCAGTCGTAAAATTAGCCCAGCGAACCATTCTTCAAATGTAACATAAAATATTCTAAAATAAATTCCGTATACCTTATTGAGGCTTTTTCTGGTATCACCTCTGTTTGGGTATCTATTATATTGGGGGCAGTCACTAGCGGCCTGACAAACAGGATGTGACGATTTTGACCAACGAAAACCCATTTAAATACTAATTGGGGGGTTTAAAAGCAATAAAAAAGGTAAAATATTAAGTATTTATTGCTACAAATCTTTATATTGAAAATGATTTGATAATACCTATTTTTTGATTGGCTAATATATATTTTTTTTTACATTACATTTAGATGCATGCTTTTCCCCAAAACAGTATTTTGTGGGAGCTTTTTATCACGTTTCCACCTTCCAGCAAGGCCCCCTGGTGGTGAGAGCTATCTAGACCAGCTCTTCCTTTGTGAAGCCTTGCCATTCTGTACTGTGCTGCGTCTGGATTCCCCTGCTACTGTTCTGGCCTGGGGTCACATGGTTTGCCCTGTCCCTATATATATGCAAGCAGCACAGAGGCTCTTTGCTCTTGCATGGGCCCAGTTCCTGAGGGTTCCTGAGTCATTGCGTCCTGTAATCGTGTCTTGGTACTGCTGTGTGTGATCTCTGCTATTCCTGACTACCCGCTCTGTGCATGATCTTGGCCTGGTATTGACGTTTCTTCTTGTATTCTCCCTGTATTCTGTATAGTGATATCCTGGTTCCGTATTCTTGGCTGTTCTGACTTCCCTCAATGGTATCTGATCTTGGCTTGTCTAACATACTCTCCTGGCTCTTGATCCTTTTGCTCTGGTTCTGACAATTCTATTATATGTTCCTTGTGTCCTGTATTCCAGTTGTATTACCCAGCAGCATTATACATCCATAGTATAGAGGCCATTGCAAGGACATCATCTCTGTTCAGGGTTCTCTGTGATGCTGCTGGGTGTGTGTATATTGTCTTGTTGTATCCTGTTTAACCCTCGCTCTACCTGTTCTCCTATCTCCTGTATATTTCTTCTGAGGTTTCCTTGCCTAGTATAGAGGCCATTGCAAGGACCTTTATCCAGAGTTAGGGTTTCCTTTAGTTCTGTTCTACTGCCATTTCCTGTTGTTCCAGTACTGCCATTTCCTGTTGTTCCAGTGCTGCCATTTCTCTTGTCTTGTATCTGTGTGGTCTGTGCTTATGCAGCCAGCAGCTAACCTGCCTCAAGGGCTACACAACCAGTATAAAGGCTCATACCGGCTGCCCCCGTGACACTTTTTTTTTTTAATTAAAAGTTTTAAGCATTTTTTGGCATTCAGAGGGCACGTACTGATTTTAATGATTTTGATAGGATTTTGAGAGCAACAATCATCTATAGTTTGGATTTCTGTCTCCCCAGCTGTTGTTTTTTCGTTCCTCCTTGTACGTTGTTCTGTTGTTACCCGCTGTTTGTTGTTTGCTGAAAAATGAAAAGCATAATTTGGCAGCTCAGAATACACATAAACATATATTTTTGCGTTTCGCAAGAAAGCGTTACAAATCAGAACGGCAAATGTTATTCTTGCGGTTTGCTTTAGTTGAATTTATCAAAATGACATTTTGGCTCCGAAAAGAGTATTTCAATTAGGGTTTGAAAATCTCTCTAATGTCCATCTACCAAGAAAGCTTAAATCGTGTCGCTGACATTTCCCTGCTGACAAGCGAGTATAAATGTAAGTTTAATTTTATACATTGCCATTTTGAAAAGTATTATGAAAGTACAGAGGAAGTTTAATTTATTAACCCATTCACTACCAACAGATTTTTACTGCCAGGGCCCAGTGGTTTTAAGGGAAATGACTTTCCAGTAGGCACACGTACACATAAATAGAAGCGTTCCCCTCTATATGTTCACTCAGGGGATTAGTCCTAAAAAATAAGTAACTCTCCAAAATTTCCGCTTCTCAATTAATCCCTTAGTGACCGGGCGGTTTTACAAAAGTCCGTCCTTTAGTGCCCGCTGCTGTTTTTACGTTTCTGCACTGTTTGTGTTTAGGTCTAGTTTTCCTCTTACTCGTTTATGCAACCCACACATATTACCATAGATACTCGAGTATAGCGCGACCCGAATATAACACGATGGATAGAGATTTATTATGGAAATGAGAGAATACTCAAGACTCGAATATAACGCAAGGAACAAAATTTTACCTTACCAGTAAATAATTAAAATCCTTCCAGGTTCTCGTAACACAGTCAGGCTCCCCGTCAGGCCAGGGTGTTCTGGTCTAGAATGATTGCAGTTGTTAATAAGTATGAAGCCGCTGGCCACCCGTCTTCTTTACTAGCGATTAGATGGCTGGCGGAGGCGAGCGAGGTGAATGATTGTCTTAAACTGACAGGGTTCTTCAGAGAGTGTAAAAAGCAGGAGAATGACTGGAGAATGGCTGGAGAATGGCTGGAGAATGAAAAATTCTAGGTCAAAATAGCCGATTTGGAAAGTGAGAAGAAAGGGAGAATTTTTCTGGTTTGGCTATTTTAACCTAGAATTTTTCATTCTCCAGTCATTCTCCTGCTTTTCACGCTCTCTGAATAACCCTGTGAGTGTGCCCTCTGGCCTTGATGGATCCGACCTCTCCTGAATCTGGGAGTTCCTGAAGTGTTTGCTAGCATCAGGGAGCCCGCCGCATCCACTTCAGCGAGACTACCGGAATTTCCGGGAGACTTGGGATCCAGAGCAAGGCAAGTTTTTTTTTTTTTTTACAGGTGATGCAGATGTCTCGAATATAATGCGACCTCTCCAATTTTAAGGTAAATTTTTGTCACCAAAATATAGCGGTATACCTCGACTATCTACCGTTTTTCCCGCCATTAAATGGAATTTCTAAAAATAACATTATTTCCATCATATCATGTAATTTACTATAAAAAAATATGAAATATGATGAAAAAATGGATAAGAACTCAAAAAGAAAGATGACCCAGAAAGGTCAAAAAGTGTTCTAGGCGCTGGTATTACACCGTGATGAAGGGAAAAAGGATTATACGGTTTATGCAGCTCACCGTAGAGTGTATCCCTCACCCAATATAGAAATAATAAACAAAAATACCGCAGTACATTCGGGAGCGCAAATAGGGTTAGTCCTCTTTGAGTTTAGAATCTCAAAAAATCTCCGAGAGAAAGTCTCTTTTTGAAGATAGTCCAAAATGTTCTCAGGTCACACGATGAGAGTGCCGAGTGGAAAGGAAAAAAGGAAAAAAACAAATTGGGTAATAACGTATGAGTTGTACAAAAGAATATAAAAGGAGAAAAACTCACAAGTAAAGAGCTGAATAGCTCAATGTTGTACGCAGTTGAGTCTCTATGGGGGACTCCACCCTCTGATGGTAAGGATTCTTTTTACGCTGTTCACTTCAATCGGGTGTTCCGCGGTGTACAAACATCAAAAGGACCTTGCTGTAGAGTGGTTTTCAATTAAAAAGCATGTTGCAGAGAATTTTTCACTGTTGAAATCACCACTCATTCCAGGGAAAAAAGACTCGATGCTTGCATGCGGAACCTTTCCTCCTATACCAGGAGCACCACACCTCTACGTCAAAAGGAAACCGGAAGTAGCTTGTGACCCGGAAGAGGCACGCCGTCTCTAGGGTAAGCGGAGGCGTAGTGCGTGTCACGCTGGAAAGCACCTTATGCAAGCATCGAATCTTTTTTCCCTGGAATGAGTGAAAACCACTCTACAGCAAGGTCCTTTTGATGTTTGTACACCGCGGAACACCCGATTGAAGTGAACAGCGTAAAAAGAATCCTTACCATCAGAGGGTGGAGTCCCCCATAGAGACTCAACTGCGTACAACAGTACCGCCTTATAGTGCCAGCTCCTCTGATCAAACCGCTTGCTTGACAATCTGCAGCTCTGGCAGATGTGTGTAAACATGCTGCACCCCCCCCCTCCCCGTGCTGTTCAAAGTTTCAGCAGCTGCAGAGAGAGGGGGGAGCAGCCCTCACTTGTCACTTACTGGGGGAGGGGGGGTTATCAGTCCCTACATACACTCCTGACAAACGGAAGCGTTCAGGAGCAATATGAGCAGACAGAGGAACAATGCAGAAGCATGGGCTTATGGGTGCTCTACCCTTTCATAGTGGAGCACAGGGATGGTGATTAGAAGTAGGGATGAGCGGTTCGGGTTCGGACGGTTCGGGGTTCGACCCGAACTTAGCCTGTTCGATGAGATCGCGAACACCGAACATTTCCGGGTGTTCGCCGCATGTTCGAACACAATGGACCACAATGCATTTTCCCACTGCCTGAAGCTCGTAATTGGCTACAGCCTTGCACCTGACCACAGGTCTGGTGCAAGACTGGTTGAACACTATGCCAATCACCGCTCAGAGTCCTGATTGGGCAAATTTTGGCCAATCATGGGCTCACAGAGCTAAGTCCCGCAGCACACTATATAACGTTTCCACGCGCCGATTCTGCACGCATTTCAGAGGAGATTTCAAAGGAGATAGTTGTGTCTTGTTACTGCCGGTCTGCCATGCTACTGGGGGGGTCTGGGGGGGTCTAATTTCTACCAAATATCAGGGAATTTAGGTGATGTGTGTCTTGTCACTGTGCCAGCAAGTTTTTTTTGGGTTTACAACTTTCTTTAAAACATTTTGTGAATTGAGGTGATCTTCTGGGTCTTGTCACTGTGCAGCAAGTCTTTTTGGGTCTCATTTCTACCAAATATCAGGGAATTTAGGTCAGGTGTCGGCACCCGCGGCTCCAGAGCCGCATGCGGCTCTTTTTCACTTTTGCTGCGGCTCCCGCAGCTCCCTCCCTGTGGCGTAGCGTGGTGGGGCTGGGGGGCTGTGGCCCCGGCGCAGTTTTGTTAGGGGCGCATTTGCGCCCCTAAAAACTGCGCCGGGGTTGAGGGACCCAGATGCCGGCAGCGCGGAGCGCCTGCCCGGTCTTGAACAGTCCGTCCTGTGAAGTGGTGCGGCTGTGTGCGTGCGCAGCCGGTCACGTGGTCCGGCTAATCAGGTGGTACTGAGTCTCTGTACCACCTGACTGGCCGGACCATGTGACCGGCTGCGCACGCACACAGCCGCATCCACTTCACAGACGGACTGTTCAAGACCGGCAGGCGCTCCCGCCTGCCGGCATCTGTGTCCCCTCAACCCCGCCGGAGCTGCCTGGGGCAAGTATCCAGGTGAGAGCTGGGGCAAATCCATGAGCTGGGGGCAAATCCATGTGTGAGCTGGGGCAAATCCAGGACCTGGGGCAAATCCATGACCTGGGGGCAAATCTATGAGTGAGCTGGCAAATCCATGAGCTAGCTGGGGCAAATCTATGAGCGAGCTGGGGGCAAATCCATGAGCTGGGGGGCAAATCCATGAGCTGGGGGCAAATCCATGAGCTGGGGCAAATCCATAGCTGGGGGGCAAATCCATGAGTGAGCTGGGGCAAATCCATGAGCTAGCTGGGGCAAATCCATGAGCAGCTGGGGCAAATCCATGAGCTGGGGGGCAAATCTATGAGCTGGGCAAATCCATGTGTGAGCTGGGGGGCAAATCCATGAGCTGGGGCAAATCCATGTGTGAGCTGGGGCAAATCCAGGACCTGGGGCAAATCCATGACCTGGGGGCAAATCCATGAGTGAGCTGGGGCAATCCATGAGCTAGCTGGGGCAAATCTATGAGCAAGCTGGGGCAAATCCATGAGCTGGGGGCAAATCCATGAGCTGGGGGGCAAATCCATGAGCTGGGGCAAATCCATGAGCTGGGGCAAATCCATGAGCTGGGGGGCAAATCCATGAGCTGGGGCAAATCCATGTGTGAGCTGGGGGGCAAATCCATGAGCTGGGGCAAATCCATGTGTGAGCTGGGGCAAATCCATGAGCTGGGGCAAATCCATGAGTGAGCTGGGGCAAATCCATGAGCTGGGGCAAATCCATGTGTGAGCTGGGGGCAAATCCATGAGCTGGGGCAAATCCATGTGTGAGCTGGGGTTTTACATTGTTAAGTGAAAAAGTCTTTTTTTTCTTCAGATTGACAGCTGACTGCACGATCCTGTATATAGCATTAGGTAAGAAAGAAACAATATATGCAGTGTTAGATCTGTTTTAAATGTCGCAATGGTTTTGTGGCTCCCAGTTTTTTTTTCCATTCGGAAACGGGTCCAAGTGGCTCTTTATGTCAAAAAGGTTGCAGACCCCTGATTTAGGTGATGTGTGTCTTGTCACTGTGCCAGCAAGTTTTTTTGGGGTTTACAACTTTCTTTAAAACATTTGTGAATTGAGGTGATCTTCTGGGTCTTGTCACTGTGCCAGCAAGTCTTTTTGGGGCTCACTAATTTCTTTAAAACATTTGTGAATTGAGGTGATCTGTGTCTTGTCACACAGCCAGTGCCACGCAGTATTTTTGGGGTCACAAATTTCTACAAAACATTTGGAATTGAGGTGATCTGTGTCTTGTCACTGCCAGCAAGTATTTTGGGGGTCACAAATTTCTAAAAAACATTTGGGAATTGAGGTGATCTGTGTCTCGTCACACATCCAGTACCACGCAGTATTTTGGGGCTCACTAATTTCTACAAAACATTTGTGAATTGAGGTGATCTGTGTCTCGTCACACATCCAGTACCACGCAGTATTTCGGGGCTCACTAATTTCTACAAAACATTTGTGAATTGAGATGATCTGTGTCTCGTCACACATCCAGTACCACGCTGTATTTTGGGGCTCACTAATTTATTTAAAACATTTGTGAATTAAGGTGATCTGTGTCTCGTCACACATCCAGTACCACGCTGTATTTTGGGGCTCACTAATTTATTTAAAACATTTGTGAATTAAGGTGATCTGTGTCTTGTCACACAACCAGTACCACGCATTATTTTGGGGCTCACTAATTTCTACAAAACATTTGTGAATTGAGGTGATCTTCTGTATCTCGTCACACAGCCAACAAGTTTTTTTGGGGCTCACTAATTTCCTTAAAACATTTGTGAATTGAGGTGATCTGTGTCTCGTCACTGGCTGCCAGCTATCAGTGTGTCTCACTGAGTTATACCAGAGTTCTTTAAATCTTTATTCAGAGTTGAATCAGAGTTCTGTATATATTAATCTATAAATCACTCACCATGTCTGAAAGAACAAAAAGGACAGGCAGACGCTCCCAGACACAGATAAGAGGGCAAGCAGCCCCTGTGTCGGGAGGCTGTGTCTCTGGTCATGGTGGACGTGGTGCATCCTCTGCATGGGCACGCTTGTCCTTTCTAACTGGTGCTGGCCAGCAGCAACATACAGAGGACTTGGTGGATTGGCTAACCAGGCCATCCTCATCCTCCGAGTCCTCTGCCAGCCAGGCTTCTAGTGCTTTACAGTACACCTCAGCTGCCAAAGCATCTAATGCAGCCTCCATGTCCACAGCTACTCCTGTCGTAGCCTCGCTATCACACATGGAGGAGTCAGCTGAATTGTTTGACTACAATGAGAGTGACATGCTGCTTGAGGATGCGCAGCAAGTACAGTGCTCTGATTCAATCTCTGAGGTTGAGCAAGGGAGTATAATCAACCTAGAGGAAGGGGGTGCCAGTGATGACACACAAATAACTGGCACTCATGTTGCCCCAGCAGCTGCAGCATACTGTCAAGTTGGCTCCAGTGACGAGGAGATAGGGGGTGAAGAAGACATTGATGATGAGGTCACTGACTCCACCTGGGTGCCAGATCGAACTGAGGAATCAAGTGAGGAGGAGGGGGAGGAGGAGGAGGAGGCACAGCAAACACGAGGCACAACATCCTCTGTGACCAACTGTAGCACTAGCCAGTCCAAGGCATCAGATGTCAGAGCTGCTCCGGTGCAGAGCGCTGTTGTCTCAAAGAACATATGCAGGACCTCTGTTGTCTGGGAGTTCTTTAAGAAATGTGCAGCTGACCCCACCGTTGCTATTTGTAATCTATGTCAGATGAGGCTGAAGCGTGGGATAAACACCGGACACTTGGGTACCACGTGCTTGAGGCGACATATGAACAAGTGCCACACATCCCGTTGGCGCAAAACTTTGCGTAGGTCCTCCTCCTCCTCATCTGTCTCTACCCACACTGTATGTCCTGCCATGTCATTGCCTACAACCTCCACCGACAGGGATGATGCTACAGTAATGGATGTACCAGGTCCTTCCTCACAATGTGACATCATCCCAGTAGCTGAAGATTTACGCAGTCAGATTACGTTGCCGCAGCTGCTGCAGCGAAAGAAAAAATATAGTCCCAACCATCCCCAAGCACAGCGTCTAAATGCCAGCTTAGCAAAATTACTCGCATTGCAGCTGCTGCCTTTCCAGCTGGTGGACTCTGCTCCCTTCCGTGAATTTGCTGAATGTGCTCTACCACAGTGGCAGGTTCCAAAACGCCATTACTTTTCACGCAAGGCCATTCCAGCACTATACCAGCACGTGGAAGACAATGTTATCCAGTCGTTGGGAAAGGCAGTCAGCAGCAAGGTGCATGTCACTTTAGACACGTGGTCCAGCAAGCATGGACAGGGTCGTTACATTTCCTTCACGGCACACTGGGTAACTCTGATTGCAGCTGGGAGTGATCCAAGATGGGGCTCTGTGCTGGAGCTTGTTCATCCACCACGCCTCCAGAAAGCTGCTTGTATGAGGTCTGTCTGCTCCACCACCACCACCGCTTCCTCCTCCTCCTTCTTCTCTGTCTCTGGCGAAGTGGCAGTTAAACCGACGCCTGACAGGGTCTACGCAATGGCTCAAGCAAAAAGACGCCATACTGTGCTTGAGCTGGTTTGTTCAGAGGACAGGAGCCACACCGGGTCAGAAATTTTGGTTAACACCACGCCAGCTTGAGCTGGGAATGATTATCTGCGATAATGGCAGCAACCTTCTCTCCGCCCTACGCAAGGGTAAATTGACGCATATACCATGCCTAGCACACGTCCTAAATCTGGTGGTACAGCGTTTCCTAACCAAGTACCCAGGGCTGCCAGAGCTTCTCATCCAGGCCAGAAAAGTCTGCAGCCACTTCAGACGGTCATTCCTAGCAAGCGTTCGCCTGGCAGAAATTCAAAGAGAATTCCACCTTCCCACAAACCGTCTGATCTGTGACATGCCCACCAGGTGGAACTCGACATTAGCAATGCTGCAGCGTCTGCACAAGCAGCAGAGGGCCATCAACGAGTACCTATGTGAGTATGGCACAAGGACAGGTTCAGGTCAACTTGGTTTTTTCCCCCCCCGCAGTGGCTGATGATCAAGGATGCAAGCACTGTACTGTCACCATTTGATGAGGCAACGAGGATGGTGAGCAGGGACAGTGCATGCATCAGTGACACAATTCCTTTAGTGTTCCTGCTGGAGCACACTCTGCTGGGAATTATAGATGTGGCTCTAGAAGCAGAGCAGCGGGAGGAAGAGGAGGCCTTCCCTAGCTCTCAAGGCCCCAGTCTTTCCGCAGACAGCATTCCAGCGGGTCCTACTCAGATCAGGCAGGAGGAGGATGAGGAGGAGGAGGACTATTTTTAAGTAGTGGGGGCATTGAAGGTGGGGATTCCTCAAGGGAGGGTTTTGTGTGCCCAGAAACAGAAGGGCTTGTGCGTGGCTGGGAGGAGGAAGTGCATGATAAAGTCATCCTCATTGACCAGGAAGACTCGGAAGCTAATGCCACCTCCAACCTACGCTGCATGGGCTCCCTAAAGATGCAAAGCCTGCTAAAGGACCCCAGGATTCGTGCTATCAAGGAGAGGGATCATTACTGGTTGGCAACCCTTCTTGATCCACGATACAAGGAGAAAGTTGCAGAGCTCATCCTGCCCGCACAGAGGGAGCACACGATGAAAAAACTTGAGGACGCTCTAAAGCGACACTTGTGTAACAGCTTTCCAGGCACTGGTAGATTACCAAGTGCTGACACATGTGCTTCTGAGGCTGCGGGTGATCAGAGGAATAGCGGTGAAGGCCAGGGCCGCTTGACTGATGCTTTTTTAAAAATTTTAGTCCACGACGCCCAAGGACTTCAAATGTAGGCACCCATTGCCAGCGTCTTCACCATATGGTGCAGGACTACCTAGGGGCAAGGGCAGACCTGGATACCTTTCCAGCAGATGATCCACTGGCTTACAGGGTGTTGAGATTGGATCACTGGCCAGAATTTAGCCAATATGCTATGCAGCTACTAGATTGCCCTTCATCTAGCGTGCTTTCCGAAAGGACGTTCAGTGCTGCTGGAGGTTTTGTCACAGACAAAAGAGTGCGTCTGTCCACCGACTCTGTAGACTGGCTGACATTTATAAAAATGAATCAGTCCTGGATCAGCAGCTATCAATCCCCTGATGCTGAAGTAATGGAATAGATAGGGGATGTCCTCTTCTGCATTCACAAAACCTCCAGCACTGAACTCTTCCACAATACCACAAAAGGGTTACGGTTTGAAGGCACTTGCTGCCATGAAAGGCACAATATTTGGCTGCACTGACGCCTGTGCCAGATTTATATCATTTTATTTTTTTGAACCGCAGGGTCCAACCCTGCACTCTTCCACCATACCACAGAGGGGTTACTGTATGATGATACTTGCTGGCCTGGCATTCAAGGCACAATATCTGGGTGCACTGACGCCCATTACCAGATCAAAAACTTTTCAATATAGGACCACATGGTCCACCCCTGCACTCTTCCACAATACCACAGAGGGGTTACTGTATGATGATACCTGCTGGCCTGGCATTAAAGGCACAATATCTGGGTGCACTGACACCCATTACCAGATCAAAAACTTTTCAATATAGGACCACATGTATGATGATACTTGCTGTCCTGGCAGTCTTGCACCAAAGGCAGAATATCTGGGTGCACTGACGCCTTAACCAGATGCATATCTTTTTAATATAGGACCGCAAGGTCCACCCCTGCACTCTTCCACCATAACACAGAGGAGTTACTGTATGATGATACTTGCTGGCCTGGCATTAAAGGCACAATATCTGGGTGCACTGACGCCCATTAACAGATAAAAAAAAACACTTTTCAATATAGGACCACATGGTCCACCCCTGCACTCTTCCACAATACCACAGAGGGGTTAGGCTAGGGTCAGATGAGCGCATTTTCTACGGACTGTGCGTCCGTGCAGTACGGACGTACTTACTGACTGACGACAGTGGCCACACAGTCCGTTTTTTTCACTGACGTATTTTTTGACTGATGTGATGATACTTATTTTACTGAGAGGGTGGTGGATACATGGAACAGTCTTCCAGTAGAAGTGGTAGAGGCCAAAACAGTAATTGAATTTAAGCAGGCATGGGATAGGCATAAGGCTATCCTAAACAAAAGATAAATCCAGGTAAAGTATCCATGTAATTGGGCAGACTAGATGGGCCGAAAGGTTCCTATCTGCCGACATTTTCTATGTTTCTATGTAGCAGGGAAAATAAATTACAATGAAAGAACATTCTGTCCGTCAAAAATGCTGGACGTATAAATGCAGTCCGTCTGACCTTGTTGCATCACTCACACACAAAGCTATGCGGACGTTGTGGACGTGGCGCACTCTGCACGTCCGTTCTAGCAGTATTACGTTCTTGCCTAACCTGCGTCCGTTTGCAGCGTCCGTCAGCCCCCGCACTTCTGTGCGGACGTACTTCGTGTGTGGGGCTCCATTTAACACAATTGTATGCTATCACAGACGTACTTATGTGCGGGCAACACGGACGTTAACACTGCGTTCGTCTGACCCCAGCCTTACTGTATGATGATACTTGCTGGCCTGGCAGTCTTGCACCAAAGGCACAATATATAGGGTGCACTGACGCCCATTACCAGATCAAAAACTTTTCAATATAGGACCACATGGTCCACCCCTGCACTCTTCCACAATACCACAGAGGGGTTACTTTATGATGATACTTGCTGCCCTGGCAGTCTTGCACCAAAGGCAGAATATCTGGGTGCACTGACGCCTTAACCAGATGCATATCTTTTTAATATAGGACCGCAAGGTTCACCCCTGCACTCTTCCACAATACCACAGAGGGGTTACTGTATGATGATACTTGCTGGCCTGGCATTAAAGGCACAATATCTGGGTGCACTGACGCCCATTACCAGATTCATATCTTTTTAATATAGGACCGCATGGTCCACCCCTGCACTCTTCCACAATACCACAGAGGGGTTACTGTATGATGATACTTGCATGCCTGGCACTAAAGGCACAATATCTGGGTGCACTGCCATTGACGCCTGTATCAGATTCATATCCTCAGAGGGGTTACTATGTGACGGCACTGTTGTCGACGCTAAAAGCCCAATTTTAAAGCACCTATTGTTACTTTCATCCAAAGCCTGCATAAGTTTCACAATAATTTAGCTCAAAAAAACACTAAACTTTTTCTGCGCGTCCTAAAATGTCTTTTCATACAGGCTGCCGCCCCAAGCAGTTGTTTATGGATAGATTAAAGGAAAAGCATTTACCGTCATATGAAACGTCATTTTTTTGTTTTTAAGTGTTTCTATACATCCTAGAAATCCGCCACTTCACGGGCAGGTTATGGGGACCTCCTAGGCACAATATTTGAAGGAATTTTTGGTTTTTATTTTTAACCCTTATTTCATGGAAAACTCACTGTCCCTTTAAAAACGTTTTTTTTTTAAACTTTTTGTCCTTGTTTCCTGTCCCCCAGGGCACTACCCGGACCCCCATACACCTTTTATGGCAAATATGTAGCATATATGCCCTCTTGGAGGGCACTCTAAAAAACCGAATTTTCAGCCCCTTTGACTTGCATGGAGTTCGAGTTCGGGTTCGGGTTCGGTCCCGAACAAATGGGAAGTTCGGGTTCGGGCTCGAACCGAACTCGGGGAGTGTTTGGCTCCTCCCTAATTAGAAGCACCTGTGGATGGTACAGTGCTTTGTGGAAGTCCAGGACCATGTATAACAGATGCTACCATGGGATATCATGTTAGGGCAGCACCTGGTTGGGTCTTCCTACGACGCTTACAATCACAAACTGTGATGGGGTATTTATGCTTCATACGGCCATAAGTAGACAAAATGTAGCTGCTCCCCCCCTTAAAAAAACATGACTATGTACATAAAAATGATATTAAGACAAATATGCACATTCTAAATAACAGTTATTTATATCAATAAAAAAATGTATTTGGGAACAGGAGAGCAGTATTTTATTTACAGCATGCGATTTCTATCAGGATTTATTAGAGTTTAGAGACTCCTTGCCGAGAGTTTTATTGCTTTGAGGTGTGCCGGTTTGTTATAGACCATCAACAATAAAAACAACTATGAAAATGAAATATCAATTTGCTTCCAGTAGGAAAAATAGGACCCAGACAGCATGAGGGATCATCATGGGTTCCTGAGTGGTCTCCTCATCTTAAGGTTTTCTAGACGGCAACATGGAATCCAGTCACTTCCATCATCCAACCCTGACAGTGAGGATCAAGTGTTGTAGAATTCTGGGAATTGTAGGCCATCAACATCTTTTCATGAAAGAGTTTGACACCCCTGTACTAGACAATATCATCATAGGTACCTCAGCCCAGGTCATGCAGTGTCCCACGGTCAATTACCCTGCGTCCACTGCTGTGCACCTTCATGGCGCCACTGAATTTCCCACGGGTGAAACACATATAACGGTCTTCCGAGAGAGGAGCTGGGTTCATTTCAAAACAGGTTCAATTCGAAACGAATAAATATGACATGAAGAACAAGTAAGTATGATATTACTCCTCACGCAGAGATCTCATTTCAGAAACACAGCAGAGAGGATTTGTCTCGTCAATTACTTTTCGTTCGCAGAAAACTACATCCTATAAATACACGCCAAAGAAATAAATATCAGGTTCACATCCAGTTGCATCACCAACATAAAAACCACATAGCATTTAAAATACAATTAACACCGTTAAGTGCACGGTGTGACACCAGCTGCCTGTTCCGTGGGAAGTCGCTTGATTACTTCTCCCGTAGGTCACGGTTTCAATATCTGAGGCCCTCTAGGCAACAAAACAGTAAATATGTATTAAAGCGCAGTATATGAAACACAATCCAAAAATGTATTACTGTTCTAAGAAAGTCAATTAGATTCAGTGCTGTCCAGCACAGTCTCATGAAGCTCATGGGGTTAAAAGCTCTGGAGAGTATTGCATTAGCATATCGGCTCCAATGGTTTACATGCTAAGCAATTTTCTCACAGAGGGAGGAAATAATGCATTTAAAAATTATAAATAAGTATAATCTTTTTCTAAAAGATATTTAAACCGTTTATTCAATTGCTCTAAAGATATAAATGGCATTTTGTGCGCTGTGAAAACACATTGTAGTTTGAGTAATCGCACTGCCCTTAGTGCCCTTGCCTCTCTCCTGCCCTCTGAGTGTGTCTCGGAAGGCCGATTCAGCTCTGCGAGAGCAGCGAAATAGCCCAAAGCTCCCACCAATGGATTTCAATGCACTGGGCCATTGGCCAGGCTGCCTCTCAGTGGTCACATGATAGCTGCAGCTTGCAGACGTCCGGCAGAATATCATGTCCGGACCAGCACTGGATTCAAAGTGAGTTTAAAAAGAAACCATAGGGTTAAAATGGGACGGGGGGGGGGGGTTTGTAGCGGTTTAGTAGCAGCTAATGTTCAACCCCGCATTTTCTGAGATTGACGGCTTGGTCCCAGCTCTGACACAGCAGCAGTAAAGGCGAAACACCTGGGGCCCTATTACAATCCTGACGCTAAAGTTAGCGCTCACCTGTGTGAACGTTAACGTTAGCAATGGTGGCTCTAGTACGGGCGCACCATATTACAATCCGAACTGTAGGGATTTATCTCTGCATGTGCCTACAACAGGTCGAGATTTATATTCAATAAGAAACTTATACGAGACACAAATATCAATCGTTTATATTTCCTAGAAATTCTCCTAAATTCTTTTAATTGTCTGTGTTTTGCAAGAATACACTAATCAATAATCAGATAAAAATATATATATTTATTACGTATAAAAAAAAGTTTCAAAACTCATATCATAAACAAAGATTTATAAACCACATATCCATCCATCAGCACATAGACACTAGCTTCTCAATATATGTATCTCCTGTTAGTAACTGCATATATGATTAATATCATTTACTATTACTTTATCAGTTAGTAACTATACACAAATGGTTAATAACATTTCTGCTTAACGAAAACAATTAACATGTATAACAAGCTAGATCTTGTAGAGATATATGTATCTCTCTATGCTACGTGGATCAACAAAAGATGAGCTATCACTTATTCTATTTCTAGAATGAGAAGTAATAAAAACTTATTTAGTGAATCCTCCCCTAATATCGAGAATTAAGCTTCTAATCTTCTGCTTGTTATAGTGTAGTTATATAATTCCTTGCTTATTAATTTCAATCACAGTAATTTCCAAATTATATATATATATATAAAAATCACGAGTATAGCAGTCTGTAGTGATACCTTTTTTATTGGACTAACGTTACATTTAAAGTACAAGCTTTCGAGAGGATTCCTCCCTTCGTCAGGTATAGAAGCTAACTGATCAGAATAATAGAATTAAACATTGGGACAGTCATAGGGCTCACAGTTGGGGGTGTTAGATGTTGTACATCGCCAAATGGCATGGTCAGAGGGGGAATAAAAAAAAAAAAGGAAACATTAATTGTCTCAGGCAAGATGCAATCATGTCCACTTCAAAGGGAATGTGAAAGGACAGAACGAAAGAAATAAGAAAAAAAAAAACACAAAAAAACACAACACAGTGAGTATGGGCAAGACACTGAAAAATAGGAATTATGAATATTACGTGACGTTATTATAGTGGGTTAGAAAACCCGAATCTATATTAAGTCCTTGTTTTATATTGTTGAAATATGTGATCATTTTCATTTCATATGTTTTGCGTTCCCGGTGATCTTTAAAATGTCCTTTGAGGATTTTGATTCTGAGGTTTTGGATGGAGTGGCCTGCTAGATTGAAGTGATGTCCCACTGGGGTACAATATGTGTCTTCCTGGTGGTTCCTGATGGAGTGTCTGTGCTGGTTCATCCTGAGATTTAGTTTAAGGCTGGTTTCACCAATATAGCAGCCCTTATCACACGCCGTGTGTTAAGTTCTAATTTCCATTATAATTACCATAAACCTTTTTCAAGTTTCTTCTTATATATCAAAATTGAAGTAAGGCGCTGCGCGACTCTGATCAGAGGAGACGATATACACAACCACACCGAGATATGGCAGATTATCATCTGATCAGTCCGTGGTCTGTCAGATTGGTTTATTGTTTCAACATCCAATAGAAATGTTCGTTATATATAAAAACTTCCTGCAGTTTTCACTCCCAACATAGGAATGTGATACAACAACCAATCAGAGCAGATACATTTCTACATCATGTAACAAAGATTTCGCGGGCATTCTAAGTTAACACAGGATATCTATTTCCATCACCCCGCTGACTAGCCTCGAGAGGAAACGAAATTGAACAGACACCGTGCTGGAAAAAGGAGGGGGGGATTTCACACTAATGCAAAAATTAAAAAACTACCTATCATATTAAAATACCTTTCACCGTGCACTGGATCATATACACCACATTTGCTGACGTGCACAGGAATGATCCCTTGATGTTGTGAGTGGCGTTGTTGTGCCGCGCAGTGCTGCTGTCACATATATGTTGGCACAGTTTGCAGCGGGGTTTGTTACAGCGTTTGGTCCCATTCTGTATGTCATCCTGTTCTTGAGCGAGTTTGCTGCGGACCAGTTTTCGCCTCAGGTTTGGGGGTTGCTTGAATGCCAATAAGGGGGGCTGTGGGAATATTTCTTTGAGCGCAGGGTCTTCTGTGACCAGTGGCTGCAGATCTTTGATGATTTTGTGAATTCCCTCTAGAGTTGGGTTGTAGGAAACAACTAGAGGGATCCGTGTGGTGTTTTTCTTTTCTTTGTAGCGCAACAGCTGTTCGCGCGGTGTTGTCAGGGCAGATTTGATTTTTTCAGAGATTGTACTTTCCTTGTAGCCCTTCCGCTGGAATGATGCAGACAGTTTGCTCAGGTGTTTATCCCTGTCCCCAGTGTCCGAGCAGATTCGGTGGTACCTGATGGCCTGGCTATAGATGATGCCTTGTTTGGTGTGGTTGGGATGAAAGCTGGTGTTGTGGAGGTAGCTGGGCCTGTCTGTGGGTTTCCTGTACACAGATGAGTGCAGTGTGCCATTGGCAGCTGATATGGTACAGTCCAGGAAGCTCACACTGTGCTTGGAAAAATCCATCTTGAGTTTGATCAATGGGTGGAACGTATTAAATGCCTTGTGAAAGTCTAGAAGGCGTTCCTCTCCTTCTGTCCATATGATGAAAATATCATCAATGTATCGTAGATATTTGTGTGGTTTGTGAGGGTGAGTGTTCAGGAACCTCTGTTCTAGATCTGCCATGAAAAGATTGGCGTATTGTGGTGACATTTTGCTACCCATAGCGGTCCCAGTCATTTGTAGGTAGCAGTTGTTGTTGAAGCTGAAGCAGTTGTGTGTGAGAATAAATTCAATCAGCTTGGTAATAATGTCACCACTATATTTATGTGGAGTATTGAGGGAGGAGAGAAATTGGACATATGAAATGAAAATGATCACATATTTCAACAATATAAAACAAGGACTTAATATAGATTCGGGTTTTCTAACCCACTATAATAACGTCACGTAATATTCATAATTCCTATTTTTCTGTGTCTTCCCCATACTCACTGTGTTGTGTTATTTTTTTTCTTATTTCTTTCGTTCTGTCCTTTCACATTCCCTTTGAAGTGGACATGATTGCATCTTGCCTGAGACAATTAATGTTCCTTTTTTTTTTTTTATTCCCCCTCTGACCATGCCATTTGGCGATGTACAACATCTAACACCCCCAACTGTGAGCCCTATGAATGTCTCAATGTTTAATTCTACTATTCTGATCAGTTAGCTTCTATACCTGACGAAGGGAGGAATCCTCTCGAAAGCTTGTACTTTAAATGTAACGTTAGTCCAATAAAAAAGGTATCACTACAGACTGCTATACTCGTGATTTTGGCATCTGGACTAACACGGCCGACCTAATCTATATATATTTTGTATTTCACTTAGCAACAATTACTTTAGGATAAATCCTTATATCCGATTCTTCTTCATATCTCTATCTGCAGATATAGAAATATTTTGAAGACTCTGGATTTAACAGTAATCTGAGATATCTCAGTCTATCTGATGCAAGAAATACTCCAGATATATATAATTACATTAATTCCTTAAATTTGCTTTCTCATACATTACCTCCAATCTGGATTCAATGAGTTACAGCCTTTGAATATTCTTTATGTAATATTGTTTTGGAATATGTGAAAATTATCAATGTAGATATTCAATGCATATGAGTTAGAGATGTGGTCCTAAGGAAGTGATATGTTTTATCTTGAATGCATTATCGTGTCTTGGGATGGTCTCAAGTGCGTTGTGTTCTGGGATGATCTGAATGCATTGTCATGTAAGTCTGAATGAATTATGTCCTGGAATGATCTGACTGCATTGTTGTGTCCTGGAAGTCTGAATGCATTGTCGTGTAAATCTGAATGAATTTGTAACGAACAGTACAGCCCCAATTATAGTAAATTTGACGTCACTGACAATCTACCTCTTTTCATTTAAATATTATTCTCTATATTAAATATAATATTTACTATACCTCAAGAGGGCAGTGTTGCACTTCCAATTATTTCCACATTTTAATTTTAATATACCTTATCTCAGATCAAAGGTCAATCTGTCTTAACAAAGATCCTCTATTCAGTCCTAGACTTTGGGTCTCTCCTGTCAAGAATTAAATTAATATCTCCACTCCTCTCAAAGTTTTTACTAAGTAAATTCCTTTCTAATATAACATATCTGGCACTTAGCTCGGCATTATATCAAATAAAGACATTTTAAGATTCCATCATGTCAGGCATTTAAAAAAAACTCTTAAGGTTTCACCTAGCCATGAACTATTTAAAAAAAATCTCTGTCCATTTCTAAAAACTAGGGAAAATTGAAAAAGAAAGACTTTACATTAAACAAGATGACTACAGGCATCCATTTTAATATTTTTCATTCTAATATACCCGACAGAACGCTAACGGGTTGGAAAACTGCAAGTTCAGGCAGTACCACCTGCTGGCAGTTGCCGCGATCAGCTGCAGTGAGGGCAAGCGGCCCGGGGGAGTTGCCAGAAGGCCACTGGGTGTACTTTGCCACCCCATGGCATTCATGCCCGCCTGCCTCCCAGCGCTGCCTCTTGTTAAAGAGTTAAAACAATTGTTACAAACAAAAAAATGTGCTAATATATAAAGGTGGCATGAAGATTCACAATCCCCCAGTCAGTAAACCCAAAAGGGAACCGGTCACATGAGGCAGGTTAATACGAGAAGCAGGAGCAAGATTTACTGGAAAAATAATACAACACTTTGGTCTTTATCAAGACTTTTAAAGGTTCTTGGATGAAGACTAAAACATTGAGGGCTATATTACAATCTTCGCGCAAAAACCTTTGCGCAAAGCGAAAACATTTTGCGGCAAGCGTTAAATATTTTGCGGGCGCAAATCACCGCTGGAATTACAATCCTCGTGGCTTTTTTCTTCCGCCGATCAATTGCGTGCGCAAAAAGGACGCGGCCAAATGCTCGCGCAGTACCGTCTCGTGCAAAAAACAGTGTGCGAACAGTTTTTTTCTCGCGATTTAGCCAATCAGAATTAAGAACCACAATTATCTCACGTTAAGAAATTGCGCCTGCCAAAATCTGAGCACATATGCTGCAGCAATAATATATGCGCACACACAACTTCTCCATTTTATTGTTTGGTATGAGTAGAATGTGTAGCTATACTTTGCTGCATTTTTTTTTTTAGGCTGGTGTATTTGGGTTCGGCCAGGTTGTTCAGATCTGCCTTTAACACCAGCTTTAAGGAGTTGCTAAAATTATGCGCGCAAGGCTATGCGGTAATTACCGCGAATAGATTGTAATACCATCCTCGTACCAGCGCACAAACGCATTTGCGCTCACAATGTTAAGTATAGGACTCGCGCAGTACAGTAAGCTCGCGCAGGGTACGCGCAGGTTCACCCGCGGTAGTTGCGCTATGTAAAACGGGATTAGGTGCAAATGGTTTTACCCCTCTCGTTAATGTTTTTATGCGCCGGCGCAAACGTTTGCGCGAAGATTGTAATAGGGCCCTGAGTGTTTTCCAATAAATCTTGCACCTGCTTCTTTCTTTTTTTCTCTCAGTTCGGCGCAATTCGGCTGTTATCGGAGCTATTTGGTGGTTTTCGCCGACGTCCGATAACTGCTTCAGTGACTTTGTTTTTGGCAAAATACAGTGAACATTCACTAAATAGTGAATCTGCTGTATTTTCAGAAAAATGGAATTGCTCAATTTGAGTACAATTTCGGTGCTTTGTGAATAGACTCTAGTGTTTCACTGTCACAATAACCACTTATGTGTTTCATGAGCAATAAAATCTATATGTTATAATCAAGAAATAAAAAAGAAACAACTTTTTTGCAGGAAACTGCATTTTAATGATAAATGTAAAACTCAAGTTAACTCTGCAGATCTCTATAGGGAAGGAATACAATATACCATAGTTTGCAATATATCTCACACGCCAACAAATCATACATTATACATATTGCACAGGCCTACATTCCACACAGTCAAATTACACAAATCACATACACAAATTACATAATTCATATACATTAAACATTTTACACATAACATAAATCACAAACCCATACTACAAATATAACAGTATTTTTATCACACACATACAGTACACATTTCACGCATTACATAAATCAGAAACACAAATCATTTCATACATTACATATACCACACAAATGCCTACTTATCATACATTACACATTTTGCACACACATACGATACACATAGCTCAAATTACATATATCTGTTGGGGATATTAATGGAAAAAATATTAAAATGGATGCCTGTAGCCATCTTGTTTAATGTAAAGTCTTTCTTATTCAATTTTTCCTTAGTTTTAGAAATGGACAGAGATTTTTTTTTTAAAGAGTTATGTTTTTTCTATAAGTGCCAGAGAAAGGAATTTAACTGATAAAAAGACTCAGTAAAAACTTTGAGAGGAGTATAGATATTAATTTAATTTTGACAGGAGAGACCCAAAGTCTAGGATTGAAAATAGGGTCTTTGTTAAGTCAGATTGATCTCTTGACCTGAGATAAGATATAAAAAAATTAATTTGTGGAATTAATGTGAAGAGCAACACTGCCCTCGAGGCATAGTAAATATTATATTAATATAGAGAAAAATATTTAAATGAAAAGGGTAGATTGTCAGTGACGTCAAATTGACTATAATTGGAGCTGTACTGTTCGTTGCAGTCATTCAGATTTCCAGGACACAAGGCATTCAGATCATTCCAACACCCAATACATTCAGGTCCACATCTCTAACTCACATGCATTGAATATCTACATTGATAATTTTCACATATTCCAAAACAATATCTTACATGAAGAATATTGCTGCTATAAACTCATTGAATCCCAATTGGAGAGGTAATGTATAAGAAAGCAAATTTATGGTTAATGTAATTATATATATCTGGAGTATTCCTTGCAATAGATAGATCCAGAGTCTTCAAAATATTTCTAAATCTGCAGATAGAGATATGAAGAAGAATCGGATATAAGGATTTTATCCTAAAGAAACTGTTGCAAAAAGTGAATAACTGGAGAATGACTGGAGAATGAAAAATTCTAGGTCAAAATAACCAAACCAGAAAAATTCTCCTTTCATCTCACTTTCCAAATCGGCTATTTTGACCTAGAATTTTTCATTCTCCAGTCATTCTAATGCTTTTCACGCTCTCTGAATAACCCTGTAAAAGATATATATATATATATATATATTGAATTTGGAAGTTACTGTGATTGAAATCAATAAGCAAGGAATTATAGAACTACAATATAAAAAGCAGAAGATTAGAAGCTTAATCCTCGATATTAGGGAGGATTCACTAAATAAGTTTTTATTACTTATCATTCTAGAAATAGAATAAGTGATAGTTTATCTTATGTTGATCCACGTAGCATAGAGAGATACATATATCTCTACAAGATCTAGCTTGTTAAACATTGGTTTGCTGGGAAATACATGTTAATTAAGTCATTAAGCAGAAATGTTTATTAACCATTTGTGTATAGTTACTAACTGATAAGGTAAATGATGTTAATCATATATGCAGTTACTAACAGGAGATACATATATTGAGAAGCTAGTGTCTATGTGCTGATGGATGGATAGGTTGTTTATAAATCTTTGTTTATGATGAGATTTGAAACTTTTTTGTATACGTAATAAATATATATATTTTTATCCGATTATTGATTAGTGTATTCTTCAAAGCAAAACACAGACAATTAAAAGAATTTAGGAGAATTTCTAGGAAATATAAACGATTGATATTTGTGTCTCGTATAAATTTCTTATTGAATAATAATCCGACATACTGTATCTCACATACATAATATATAGCAAATTACATAATTCATACACACACATAGCACACATTACATATCACAATTATTTCACATACCACACACCTACAGATCATACACTACACATCATACACAAATACCTGCAACTCTTACATACAACTCACATTACATAAATCACACACACAATCATTTCACACATTACACGTCACACACACCTATAATACATATGCCAAATCACACACACATTTATCACGCATTATATAAATCAAACACACAGTACTCATTTCACACATTACACAACTACATATTTCATATATCACACATACCACACACACCTACATATTATACATTACATATATCACACACACCGACATATTATACATTACATATATCACACACACGTACATATTATACCTTACATATATCACACACACCGACATATTATACCACACACAACTACATATTATACATTACATACATCACACATACCACACACACACCTACATATTATACATTACATATATCAGCCCTCGAAATTTCCACTCGCCTGCTCGCATATGGCGAGTGGAAATTAAATGTGTGCGAGTAGGGAGGACCGAGACAATTTGTGTGCGAGTAGGGACAGGCGTTTTCATTTTTTAACTGCCGCAGCAGTCATATCGGCGGCGTGGCAGCGTTAGGCTTAGGCTCCGCCCCCTCCAGCGTGATTTGGTATAGCCACGTGCGGCAGGTCACCTGACCCACCACGTGATGCGTCACAGGACAGGGCAGCATTCTCCTCGCGTTCTCCACGCAGAAGAGCCATCGGAGCCAGAAGATTCATCGGGAGCCAGCGGTGAGACAGAAGAGCCATCGGGAGCCAGCGGAGCCAGAAGAGTCAGCGGGAGACAGAAGAGATAGCGGAGACAGCAGGACCCATCCAAAAATGAATGTAGAGCAGCGGAGGCCCAATCTGCTGCCTGGGAGTTGCCTGGTAAGTGCCAAACTTAGGGGACCTGTGCCTTCAGCTTAATAAAATGCCCGGTGTGGCCGCTGCTGTGTGTGTGTCTGTTTATAATGAGACCAGCCGGCTGCTACACACCGCAGCCAGCTGGTCTCTTTACCAGGAGCCGCAGGGTGGGTCTTAAGAGTGTGCACCCTGTGCAATGCGATCGCACAGGGGGCTCGCTCTCATTCATCGTCCCCTAGTTTCCTCAGCGGTTCCCTCCTCCTCTGCTGCAGCAGCAACTCTGGGAGGAAGTGACTGAGTGTTTAACACGTCACTTCCTGCAGCTGCCCAGGTGGGAAGTAGAGACTCAGCACTGGCTCCTCAAGTGGACAGGGAATGGAGCTGCGGAGGATTTGCTGTGGGCGGTCACATGGCACTGCTTTCCCTGCCTGATCTCTTGCGAGTGCTGTGTAAAGCTGCTGCTGGTAGGGGATCCACAGATCCAGTACAGCCTCCATCATGTTTCATGCATTGGTAAGATTGCTTGCAGGTACAATATACCATTATATTCACAGTCTGCCACTCCCTCTATAACTTCATGGACCTAGTTATATCAGAAGCATATTCTGAACACTCAGTGTATTCTTTCAGAGACAAGGCCAGCTTTACAATGTCATTTACAAACTGTACATCTACCCATATACCAATTTATACTACTTAAGACAAGCTCTTTCCCACACAAGTGATTAGCTCTATAATAGCATCTGCTCTGATCCCTGCTATGATTTTATTACTGATCTGTCTCTGTATCCATAGACCTCTCTAGTTTCAGCTCAGCAACTTTCACTGCAATGCTTAAACGATCCCCCCAAAATTCACATAAGGCACCTCAGTCACTTTGTAGTAGGGATGTGCGTTTCGGGTTTCGGAATTTTCACGAAATTTCCCGATTCGTGTTTTCGGATCCGGTCGATTTTCCGAAAATTTTTAGATCCGAAAATGGCAGATCCGAAAAGTTTTCCGAGCCGAAACGAAATATTTTCGGAATTTTCGAATGTACTTGAAATGTGTCAAATCGAAATTTATTGCTTTGAAACGAGGAGAACAGACGTTCCGAAAAAACGAAAATTTCCGAAAATACGAAAAGTCGATACAAAAAACGAGCTAAGTGACACGAAAATACGAAAAATGGTTGAAATTCCGAGAAAAAAATGTACACGAAAAACGAGTCGAGCCGAACCGAATCGAAACAGAAATAGGTCGAAACGAGCCGAAAAGTTTAAAAATCCGAAAAATCGAATCGAACTGAAAAAGAAAATCGGCCCCAGGCTGCTGCTTTGTGCACTGTGCATGGTGTCCTCTTAGGCTAGGGTCAGACGAACGTGATTTCTACGGACTGTGCGTCCGTGCAGTACGGACGTACGTTAGTACGGAAGACGCAGTAGTGGCCACACAGTCCGTTTTTTTCACTGATGTTATTTTTTGACGGATGTAGCAGGGAAAATAAATTAAAAAGCAAAACCATTTTGTCCGTCAAAAATGCTGGACGTTTAAATGCAGTCTGACCTTGTTGCATCACTCACACACAAAGCTATGCGGACGTTGTTGATGTGGCGCACTCCACACGTCCGTTCTAGCAGTATTACGTTCTTGCCTAACCTGCGTCCGTTTGCAGCGTCCGTCATGCATCCGCACTTCCGTGCGGATGTACTTCGTGTGTGGGGCTCCATTTAACATAATTGTATGCTATCACGGACGTACTTATGTGCGGGCAACACGGACGTCAAAATTTATTCTGAATAAAGCATTTAAAAGTGTAATTTCGTAGATAATTTAAGAGGGTGTGTTTAGGGGCGGAGTTAAGGGCAGGTAGGTGGGGCAACTGGTGGCGAGTAACTCTTAAGGCCTGGCTAGTAGCTCAGGACTTGAAATTTTGAGCCCTGACATATATCACACACACCGACATATTATACCACACACACCTACATATTATACATTACATGTATCACACATACCACACACACCTACATATTATACATTACATATATCACACATACCACACACACCTACATATTATACATTACATATATCACACATACCACACACACACACACCTACAAATTATACATTACATATATCACACACACACCTACATATTATACATTACATATATCACACATGCCACACACACCTACATATTATACATTACATATATCACACATGCCACACACACACCTACATATTATACATTACATATACCACACACACCTACATATTATACATTACATATACCACACACACCTACATATTATACATTACATATATCACACACACACACCTACATATTATACATTACATATATCACACACACACCTACATATTATACATTACATATATCACACACACACCTACATATTATACATTACATATACCACACACACCTACATATTATACATTACATATATCACACACACACACACCTACATATTATACATTACATATATCACACACAAACCTATCACACACACACACCTACATATTATACATTACATATATCACACACACACCTACATATTATACATTACATATATCACACACACACCTACATATTATACATTACATATATCACACACACACACACACACCTACATATTATACATTACATATATCACACACACACACCTACATATTATACATTACATATATCACACACACACACCTACATATTATACATTACATATATCACACACACCTACATATTATACATTACATATATCACACACACACCTACATATTATACATTACAGATATCACACACACACCTACATATTATACATTAGATATCACACACACCTACATATTATACATTACAGATATCACACACACCTACATATTATACATTACATATATCACACACACACACCTACATATTATACATTACATATATCACACACACACCTACATATTATACATTACATATACCACACACACCTACATATTATACATTACATATACCACACACACCTACATATTATACATTACATATATCACACACACACACACACCTACATATTATACATTACATATATCACACACAAACCTATCACACACACACACCTACATATTATACATTACATATATCACACACACACCTACATATTATACATTACATATATCACACACACACCTACATATTATACATTACATATATCACACACACACACACACCTACATATTATACATTACATATATCACACACACACACCTACATATTATACATTACATATATCACACACACCTACATATTATACATTACAGATATCACACACACACCTACATATTATACATTACAGATATCACACACACACCTACATATTATACATTACAGATATCACACACACACCTACATATTATACATTACAGATATCACACACACCTACATATTATACATTACAGATATCACACACACACCTACATATTATACATTACATATATCACACACACCTACATATTATACATTACATATATCACACACACCTACATATTATACATTACAGATATCACACACCACACCTACATATTATACATTACAGATATCACACACACACCTACATATTATACATTACAGATATCACACACACCTACATATTATACATTACAGATATCACACACACACCTACATATTATACATTACATATATCACACACACCTACATATTATACATTACAGATATCACACACACCTACATATTATACATTACAGATATCACACACACACCTACATATTATACATTACATATATCACACACACCTACATATTATACATTACATATATCACACACACCTACATATTATACATTACAGATATCACACACACACCTACATATTATACATTAGATATCACACACACACCTACATATTATACATTACAGATATCACACACACACCTACATATTATACATTACAGATATCACACACACCTACATATTATACATTACAGATATCACACACACACCTACATATTATACATTACATATATCACACACACCTACATATTATACATTACATATATCACACACACCTACATATTATACATTACAGATATCACACACACACCTACATATTATACATTACATATATCACACACACCTACATATTATACATTACATATATCACACACACCTACATATTATACATTACAGATATCACACACAGAACCAACAAATATATTACACAGTCAAAATATATTTTGTAAAAAATATCGGCATGTGTTATTATAAGGGGAGGGGGGGGGTGCTAGCTGGTCTCTCCAGTGAGGGGGCCCCAGAATCCATGCTTGTAGTGAGAGGGGGGCGGATAATCTGACTTCAGCCAATCGGAGCGCTCGTTACAGCCAGTGTCCCTGCAGTGCTCCAATGAGCAGCCTCAGTAGTAATGCTCAGCTCTCTCTGCTTTCACTTTCACTCTTGCATGATGTAAACACAGGGGCTACTCTGTCCTAATGGAGGATTCACCCTGCTGGTAAGTGGCTGCTTTTACCCTCTCACTCCCGGTTCCCATGAATGCTGGGTCTGTCACATTTGCAAGACTGTTTCATTTCCCTTTTTAGAAGAGGCAGAGTCAGCATTTTACTTTACACTGGACCACCATCCCTGAGATCCTCAGCCAGCCCAGCAGGCTGCCTTACATCCATTAAGGGAAGCCCACCTCTTGCATACGGAACAGTCAAAGAGGAACCCCACGTGACTTGCCCTGATTTACTTCTTTCACCATGTAAATTACACATGTTACAGGGCAGCACTTTTCACAGTGCTTTCCCTCTGCCTGAACTAGTGATAGGTGTCCGGGAAAACATGGCTGATTTGGCAACCCTAACTACATGTCCCATGATGCAAAGCCAATCTAATGAGCAACTGAGCATCATGGGAAATGTAGAACCAAAACATCTGGGGTCCAAAGATGTAGACCCCTGACCTACATAATCCTTCTGCCAGTTACTATTCATTAGACCCGCCACAATGTTTATTTTTTGTTTTGGGTTTCCCCCTTAATGAAAAGTGCTGCCCTGCTGTGGTACAGGATTAAAACCTTTCTATGGATCAAAGAGAAATCCCACAGGAGCTCCTGCAGTATAAGAATGCTACACACTGCAGGGCAGCACTTTGCATGAAGTAGTGATACATGTTTAGGGACACATGGTATATCTGGCAACTTTGTATGGTCTCTGCTTAATGACATTTTGTTTCAGTATATGTTTGTTGAAAGGGATACTCTATTAAAACTAGAGTTACTGATAAAGAAACAAATTCTAAAAAATTTGTCAAAGTCTGGCAACACTACTTCCCCCTCCCTAAGGCTAGGGTCAGACGAACGCATTTTCGCGTTGTCCGTGAAAAAGTGCGTTTGAACGAATGGACGTATTTTTTCACGGAATACGCGATAGCGGTCATACGATGCGCATTTTCGTCCATGATTTTGTACGGATCATCAATAAAACCCTTTTTGCGTCTGGACGTTATGTTGGCCGGACATTAGCAGCGTCTGACGTCTCCTAATCACGCACACACGCCGCTATGCGGACGCAGCGCACCCTGTACTTCAGTACTAGTGGTTTGACGTTCTCGAAAAAATGCGTCCGTTTGCCACCTGCGTTGCGCAGCCGGACTTTCGTGCGGCCGTTCTTCGTATGCTGCCCGGCATTGGACGTCATTTGCTGCTAGCACGGCCGTGATTTAGTGCGGATAAACGCACGTTAATACTGCGTTAGTCTGACCTTAGCCTTACACCGTCCATGCGCGCTGCGATCCGATCCTCCTTACAATATACTGCTTGGTATTCTGCAGAAATGGTGGCGGGACGTCACCCTCTCCAACCCTTGCTCTAATTGCTTGCGTATGACGCTTGGTCGTTTTGTGTTCTTTCCCTTTTTGCCCCTGACTGAACACTCCCTTATGTATGGCTTCTTCATGTCTCTCGTCGCGGATCCTACCCGGCAGATTAGGATTTTGTTGTTTGCTTATATTTGGTTGCTTACTTTAACATTTGATTTTCACTGCTAATTATTATCTATGTAAAACACAAAAAGGTGCACATTCTGTTTGCCCGTCCTTGTGGGCTACAACACTTCTCTTCTTATCTACTGACTACTTCTTCATTTCTTATATTGTGTTTTACATTTCCTATTGTGTTCACAATAAAAATTGTCAAGTTTAAAAAAAAAAAATAGAGTTCCTTTTTTTTTGCCCTTGAAGGGACACTTGCTTGTGTATTACAAATAAAAACCACTTAATTAAACACCTTATAAAACACACGCTGCTGTTCTTTCCTGAAGAAAAAGTTTGAACCAATTGCATGTAAAAAGGAAAAATAAAGTAAGGTTTTGATCTTGTTTCCATTTTTTTTTGTATTGTTCCCGTTATGCTAAGCTTTGCTTTGTGGCTCTATTATTTTTTTTTATTATTATTTTTTTTATCTACATTATTTAACGGTTAATGAGGGGGAAGATGGAATGTTGAGATAAGGCAGCAGGGGGTGTATTGTGTTCTCCAGGCTGACTGAGATAAGAGATGGCAGCAGAGTGAGATAAAACAGGGACCTTAAAATACTTCCAATCTACTTCCTGGTGATGTCCTTTAAATACATCCCACACAATACAATGATTTGAGTAAGTGAGCGACCAATAGACTCCATGAAGGCCGGGGTCAGACGTGCGCTTTTGAGAGCGTAAGGAACGTCCGTGAGAGTGGACGGTCCTTCCACTCTGACGCCCGTCTGGCCACCTCGAAGTGCGCTCAGCGCTGCAAGGCTCGATTTCCTCCTATGGAGGATCGCGCTTTACAGTCCCGTCAAACATGCGTCATACCACTTCAACGAGGAGGCTTTCAGCAAGACTGTAGCACATCCGCTGTAGCTCACACAATTCGTGCGTGCGCTACAGCGTGTGGCTGGCCCCGTCGAAGCGTCACAATGCTTCGACGGACGCCGGGAGGCACATCAGTACAGACACACGTAGTGCACTCATCTGTCCGCGACCTAAATGGCCACACAGTGACAAGCAAGGGGCCTATTCACTAAACCCCAAACTTGTCACCAAATTGCACCGAACGGTGAATGTCAGGGCAGTTCTTCTAGTCACTATTCACTAAGCTGTCAACTTGACAAATACAGGCAAATTGACAGCAAAATACGGTGCACTTCGCCCCAGTGTGGTGATTTTCGGCACCAGCGAAATCATGGTGTTCGTCAATTCACAGAACGCCGAACTGCACCAAAATGTCAGTGAAATGCCCTGATTTTCAGTGTTTCAGTTTGACAGGTTTATACATTGAATCCTATGGGACTCACCTGTTAATACATAATGTCGTTTTTCATTTTCAGCAAAAAAAGCCTATTTATTTATTTTTCAGAATACCTTTTTTGTATTTTTCTTTGAAAAAAAATTTGTTTCCCAATCGTTATTCGAATTTTTTTATTTTGTAACAGACCTTTTATTTCTTCTTTTTTTTTTTATTTTTAAAGGACATTTTTATTATTTAGACACATTTTAATGTATTATGGGTTTAAACACCTATTATGAGACTAGGAGAGTTTTTCAATTTTTTTCTTGCAGTTTGGTGGCTTTCGCCAAGGCCACTTCGGCACCCTTCGGTGCTCTTCAGCGACGTTCTCCAACTTTTTCATGAGGCTTCGGCAACTCCATCTTCGGCACACTATGGTGACCATTCGGTGAATTCATCAAAATTGCGGCGACATGGAACCGCTGAATTGAAAAGCACTGAAATTTCAGTGCCTTGTGAATAAACCCTCAAATGTGGTAATGATACTGGGGGGGGGGAGTTTACAACACAAAATATCACACAATGGATGCACCCAGTGACACATATAGAGGAAAATATCACACAATGGATGCACCCAGTGACACATATAGAGGAAAATATCACACAATGGATGTGCCCAGTGACACATATAGAGGAAAATATCACACAATGGATGCACCCAGTGACACATATAGAGGAAAATATCACACAATGGATGCACCCAGTGACACATATACAGGAAAATATCACACAATGGATGCACCCAGTGACACATATACAGGAAAATATTTTCTTAACTAAACATACAAGAGAAAAACAAATCACATGTAAGATGCAATATCTAGACAACTCCGTTCAGCAGGTGATCTCCTCCTGTCATCTGTCTACACGCGCACAGCCAACTCTCGCCTCCAAGACTTTTCACGGGCAGCTCCGGTCCTCTGGAATGACTTGCCTCACCCTATCAATCTCTCCCCTAATCTTCAGGCCTTCAAGAAATCCCTCAAAACCCATCTCTTCTGATTTAGCGTATCGCATCACTGACGCAACTCATCCCTCTGCTCACCTACTCACACATGACCCCACCATTCCCAAACCACTGGCACTAATGATCCTGCCGTCCAGTAAAATTCCCCTGGTCTTCCTCAACCCCAATCCCTCTAGACTGTAAACTCCTATGAGCCGGGCCCTTTATACCTCTTGTTTCCATCTTATGTCCACTTATCTCGTTCCCTTTGGTTATTGTAAAGCGCTGCAGAAACTGTTGGCGCTATATAAATGATGACAATAATAATAAAATAAACACAATAAGGACATGTCCTTTTTTTTGTGATAGTGGCCCTTTAAATAATTGGGTAGATGCTGCTGATAGCTTCTGCCGAATTATTATTTTTTTATTTATTTTTTTGGTGAAAATTTTACCTTTTCACCCTCGCAGCATCCATCTCTTTGGCTCAAGGAGGTCCGTGCCCCGATCTAACCACTTTGTTCCTATGCAACTTCTGTAGCGTTGAAAGAGTAAAGAGGGTGATGTCAGCAGGAAGAGCGCATTCACATGTCACAAGTGATTTGATCTGGTGACTGGCACCCGGGAAAATCAAAATCCCGGCTGCTGGTAACAATGGGTGGAGCGGTTGAAACTCCTCCACTTCACTCAGCGATTTCTCCAGATCGAGGAAGGTGGGCACTCCTCACATCCTGACCACTTTAAAACACTATAGTCATCAGGATGAGTAGAGTGTCCTTTTAAGTTTTTGGTTATTTTTTTGTTTATGGGAAAGAGGTTTCTTATTTTAATTTTTAGTTGTTTTTTTTTTTTTTTGTTATTTCTGTTCTGTAACAATAAAACCATACAGGGTTATCCAAAGAGATCCGAACGCTGAAAATCAGCGTTCGGTTACCTTTCCTGGCTATTCGGCTATCCAGAGAGCAGGCAATTCGCCGAATCCTGGCGAATTGCCTGACCATACGGTGCCTGTTCGAGGGCAGTGAATTCCCCATAGAGAAGCAATGCTTCATCTATTCAGAGAACAAAACCCAGCAGTGAAAAGTTCCCGAAATGCCCTGCCATTCGGTGGTTTAATTCGGCAAGTTTATTCAGGAGAATCCCATAGGCTTCAGTGTTAAAAATATTCCCGTTTTAATTCAATATCTAATAAACCGTTTATTATAAAATTCTGCAGTAAAGAGTCTCTTTATCGATTTTTTTTTTTTTTTTTATGATATTTTAAGCATTTTTCTTAATTTTTTTTTTTTTTTTTAAAAAGAAAATTTTTAAGTTTTCTTATTTTTTCTGTAACAGCCCTTTTTATTATCATTCCCTGGACCTCATATGTAAATTTCAGACATTTTCGCTCAGTAGTTTCTTTTCAAACAGCTTTTCACATTCATACAAACTGTTTAGCTAATTTATTCACTTCGCTCTGTCTGCGGTCTCGGCTTCGCTGCGTGTGATCGGCTCCTGCTCGGGTTTTTCCGGCGTCTTCGACGGGTTAATACAGATGTTTTTGAGGGTCTTCGGCGTGCATTCGCTGGGTTTTGCGGTTAGTTTTTGTCAGGTTTGCGGCAGCCTTTCCCTGCAATTCGGGGACCCTGTGGTGCTTGCTGAATACACCGCAGGGTCACCGACATGGGATCGGCAAAAGGAACCGAATTGAAGAGAACAAAAAGTCACCGAACGTGCGGTGACTTTTCGAATCTCTTTGGATAACCCTGATAGGGTTATCCATAAGAACAATAAAACCATAGGGTTATCTAGGGATGCACCGATACCACTTTTTTAAGTACGAGTACCGATACTTTTCTTTAATGTCATGTGACGCTTTCCAATAAGAACAGACAATATAAAAATGCCCCCAGCTCACATGTATATCCCCCCCGAATATATATAATATATATATATATAATTTCATACTGTCCCAGCTCACACATGGATATGCCCCAGCTCACACATGGATATGCCCCAGCTCACACATGGATATGCCTCAGCTCACACATGGATATGCCCCAGCAGCTCATGGATTTGCCCCAGCTCACACGTGGATTTGCCCCAGCTCACACGTGGATTTGCCCCAGCTCACACGTGGATTTGCCCCAGCTCACACGTGGATTTGCCCCAGCTCACACGTGGATTTGCCCCAGCTCACACGTGGATTTGCCCCAGCTCACACGTGAATTTGCCCCAGCTCACACGTGGATATTTGCCCCAGCTCACACGTGGATATTGCCCCAGCTCACACGTGGATATTGCCCCAGCTCACACGTGGATATTGCCCCAGCTCACATGTGGATATTGCCCCAGCTCACACGTGGATATTTGCCCCAGCTCACACGTGGATATTTGCCCCAGCTCACACGTGGATATTGCCCCAGCTCACACGTGGATATTGCCCCAGCTCACACGTGGATATTGCCCCAGCTCACACGTGGATATTGCCCCAGCTCACACGTGGATATTGCCCCAGCTCACACGTGGATATTGCCCCAGCTCACACGTGGATATTGCCCCAGCTCACACGTGGATATTGCCCCATCTCATACGTGGATTTGCCCCAGCTCATGGATTTGCCCCAGCTCACACATGGATTTGCCCCCCCAGCTCACACATGGGTTATGCCCCCCAGCTCATAGATATGCCCCCACAGCTCACTCATGGGTATGCCCTCCAGCTCATGGACCGGACCCCCCCCCGCGACGATAATTACCTTCCTGGGCGCCGCCGGGAATGTCTCCGCGCGTGCGCTCGTTGGAAGGACCCCAGCCGCGACCACGTGGGACCATGTGATCGCGGCTGGGGTCCTTCCAACGAGCGCGCACGGGGAAACTTTCCCGGCGTCGCCCAGGAAGGTAAGTATCGTCGCGGAGAGCAGCTGCAGGGCCTGTCCGACTGCTCTATCGGCATTCGGACAGGCCCTGCAGCTGCTCACTGTGTTCATACTTACCTTCCTGGGCGCCGCCAGGAAAGTTTCTGCGCGCTCGTTGGAAGGACCCCAGCCGTGATCACATGGTCCCACGTGGTCGCGGCTGGGGTCCTTCCAACGAGCGCACGCGCGGAGACATTCCCGGCAGCGCCCAGGAAGGTAAGTATCGTCGTGAGCAGCTCCAGGGGCGGCTGTCCGAATGCCGATAGAGCATTCGGACAGCCGCCGCAGCCCCTCGGATGCCGGCAAGCCGGCTCAATGCCGGCTTCCGGTATCGGAAAAAATATCGGGGGGTACTGCACGAGTACCAAGTACTCCTGCAGTACCCAGTATCGGCCCCGATACCAATACTAGTATCGGTATCGGTTAGGGCTGTGCAATTAATTGCAATCGCAATCGAATCGCGATTTCCGACCATGCAATTTCAAAATCGCATAAGGCTGCAATTTTCGGCTCCCTGTTAACTTCCGGCGGCATGGTGCTTTGGGCGCTCGCAGGGGGAACCACGTGACGAGCCATTTTCTCGCGGCTCGTCACATGGTTCCCCCAGGCGAGCGCCCAAGCTCCATGCCGCCAGAAGTTAACAGGGAGCCGAACACGTGGCGCACAGAGGTGAGCTGGGGCAGTATCCACGTGCTGGGGCAGTATATCCATGAGCTGGGGCAGTATATCCATGAGCTGGGGCAGTATATCCATGAGCTGGGGCAGTATTTCCATGAGCTGGGGCAGTATATCCATGAGCTGGGGCAGTATATCCATGAGCTGGGGCAGTATATATCCATGAGCTGGGGCAGTATATCCATGAGCTGGGGCAGTATTTCCATGTGCTGGGGCAGTATATCCATGTGCTGGGGCAGTATATCCATGTGCTGGGGCAGTATATCCATGTGCTGGGGCAGTATATCCATGTGCTGGGGCAGTATATCCATGTGCTGGGGCAGTATATCCATGTGCTGGGGCAGTATATCCATGTGCTGGGGCAGTATCCATGTGCTGAATACTGAATACATTTAGAATGTATGTAGCATGTTTGAAAAAGCAAAAACAATTGGCTAAATCGCAAATAAAATCGCAATATTCATTCAAGAAATCGCAATATGATTATTTTGTCAATATTGCACAGCTCTAGTATCGGTGCAACCCTAGGGTTATCCATAAGGCTAGGGTCAGACGAACGCATTCTGTGCGTCTGTGCACAACGGACATACTTTCTGACTGACGACAAGGTAGTGGCCACACGGTCCGTTTTTGTGGCTGATGTTTTGACTGATGTAGATGTGAATTAAAATTAATATGAAAAACCATTTTGTCCGTCAAAATACTGGACGTCAATAATGCAGTCCCGTCTGACTACGTTCCATCACTCACACACAAAGCTATGCGGATGTGGCGCACTCCGCACGTCCGTTCTAGTGGTTTTACGTTTTTGCCTAACTTGTGTCCGTTTGCCATGTCCGTTGTGCGTCCGCACTTCGTGTGTGGGTCTCTATTGTTCACCATTGTATGCTACCACGGACGTTAAAATGTGCGGCAACACGGACGTGATCACTGCGCTCATCTGACCCGAAGCCTAAAGCGACAGCGTTGCAAATACCGGCGAAAATCGCCAGTTAAACTGCAGCTTCTCCTGTCGCTCTTTGGATTTTAGTTTTGTGAAATGCTGGCGTTGCCAGCGCTGCAAAAACAAAAAATTTTTTTTTTTTTCAACACCGTCAAACATCAGGCACTTTGAATAGCCTTTATATCAGGGGTTATCAACATCGACCCTAAAGATGTTTTGGAACTACATTTTCCATGATGCTCTGCCCAACTCGGGAATGGCGGAGGATCATGGGAGATGTAGTTCCAAAACACCTGCAGGGCCATGTTTGCTGACCCCTGCCTTTTATATTACGTGTAGTCTAGAGTGCTGGTATCCCTATAGACTGACACTCCAAGTGATGGTTTTTAACCTCTGACCGTCCAGGGCAGCATATCTCATGATCCTCACAGCACCCCGAGCGCAGAACATCAGCCCTCACAGGCATATACCGTATATATTTTGTAGTAAACAATGGGAAAGTCCAACAAAGGCATTGCAAAAAAATTATTTAAAAAAATCAGCCTCTAAAAATTAAATAATTCAGAATATCTTTTTAAGTTTAATCTATTGAAAATGGGATGAAAAAGGCAGAATTTATGTTTTTTTTTTTTCCCCTCGTTTATGGTAACGGCGGTTTATTCATAATTGATTCCGTTGATAGAGGAATAGCACAATTGATTAAGTCGAGCAAGCTCCCGCACACAGGAGAATAAATTAACGCTAAAATACCAATACCAATTTACCTTCTTTTATTTGATTAAAATAAAATAGAACATAACATAAATTAAGTTACTCTTTCCGCGTCTCGGAGGGATTGCAGAGCTCGCAAAATAAATCACGGTGAAAAACCAACAGTGTGAATGCAGAAATTAAATTAAGCAAAAAAAAAAAAATATGGAATTACAGGAGGATAAAAGAATCCGTGGGCTCTCGGAGTGTGCGGCGCTGCCAAGAGATGCATACAATTAGCTACGTGCCTGATCTACGTTGTAAGAAGCGAACGGAGCTGGAAAAATGATGCGTTCACTTTGCTCTAACGCCATCTTTAAATAGAAATGCAGAGAGTAGAACGAGTTAACGCGTGTTAAATGCCACGCTGTAACGATGCTGCGTTCACGGGTATAAAAGTCATTGCATTGAGGATTGTCAATGTGTACCCCTGTTCTTTAGGTGCTAGGGCAGGGATTGGCAACCTTGGCCCTCCAGATGTTCAGGTACTACATATCCAATGACTTTCTGCCGACCTAGGGCCCTATTACACTCCTCACGCACTAACGCGAGGGGAAAAACCTTTTGCGCCGAACGTCGTATTACGACGTTCGCGCACAAAATACGCGTTATGTCTAACGCGAGTTACCCTGCGCGAGCGAAGGTTCGTGCGCGCATCCCATACTTAAAATTGTGAGCGCAAAAGCGTTTGTGCGCTGGTACACGGATGGTATTGCAATCGATGCTCAACGTTTTACGAACGACGTTTGCGCGCATAGTTTTAACGTCTTTTAAAAGCTGGTGGTAACTGCAAATCTGAAAGTCCTGGCCGAAACCAAATACACCAGGCCAAAAAAAAAATACAGCGCAGTATAGTTACACATTCTACACATACCCAAACAATAAAATATAGAAGTTGTGCGTGTTTTTATTATTGCTGCAGCATATATACTCAGATTGATTTTGACAGGCGCAAAAACTGAACGGGAGACAATTGTGGTTAATTCTGATTGGCTGAAACGCATGTTAAAACCGTCTGCCCACCGATTTCTGCGCGCAGCGTTAATTTGCGCGTATTTTTTCTGCGTGATATTTTCGGATGGATGAAAAATGCGCTCGGATTGTAATACCAGCGTTAATTTATGCGCGTTAATGTTTAACGCTGCGCGCAAAAAATTGCACTGCGCATATGAATTTGCACGGAGAATGTAATAGAGCCCCTAATGAGCAGCTGAGCATCTTGGGGGATGTATTTCCAAAATATCTGGAGGACTATGGTTGCTGACCTCTGTGCTAGGGATGCATTTCCATACCCTGTATCTCCCCATCGATGGTGACCTTTAGAGGGCCACTACCACCAAATAATGTTCTTGTTGTGTTTATTTTATGTTGCTGATATCTTACAGGTGCTTTGTTTTTCTCATGTTTGTTTAGTTAATCCCTTCTTGCCGCGGGACGTTCTATGACACCCTCGCAGCGGGTGGATCTGAAAGCAGCGGGACGGCATAGCACGCCCCACTGGCTTTCGATAGATGCCTACTGGCCCGCTCCCCGGCCAGAACGAGATCACGCAGTGCAGTGGAGTAATCCCAGAGGGAGACTAGGAAGTGTTTGTTCCAGTCTCGCTCTGCTCCCGGCGAGAGGAAGCAGCAGATCGCGTTGCCCTTTTCACTGCGGGATGAGAGGCGAGTATGGGATTTCATTTTGGGGTTTATAGAGTGTAGAGGTCGGCAGGGCTGGGTCCTGGATGGACAATATGTTTCACCCCTATTTGGGTTGTGGACCCTTTAAGTGCAACCACAGGGTTAATCTTCCTGTCCAGGAAGAGTTTTAAAGCCAGCAACTCCCAGATAGGATTGTGGGAGTTTTTAGGAAAAAGGAAAGTAATCAGTGGAAGCTGTGTGTTTGTGTTCAAAAGCAGGAGACGTGCTGTGCCTTGCTGGAGAGGCTTCTACATACTGGGGAAAGGATTCCCTAGGTTTGGGACTGTTTAAAGCATTGGTGAGCCACTATTATTTCTCTGTTTCTTTGTGCTGAAGATCAGGACTTTGCTTTAATTTCGCTGAACCAAAGCGTGTACTTATTATGTTGCCTTTTTGACTGCCCTGAAAGGGTGAATAAAACTGTTTTGTTTGTGAAAGACATTGTGCACGTGCTCTGTGGGCCCCCAAACGTCACAACTGGTGTTTCGAATGTGGGCAATCTGCTACCCCTCACACGCCAAGCAAGAGGAATTTTTGTGAATTTTTTTTTTTTTAAAAAAATGACATTTTCAAAGGACAGTGTTCTGATTGCATGTCCTGGGCTAAGGCTGCACTGAAGTCCACAGCTATGGAGGAGCTGGTTAAGCAGATGGTCTTTGTCAATGTGCAGGCCCAGACTCGCCATGAAGAGGCGATGGCTCAGCAGCAACAAGCCCTGGCACAGGCTGTTGCTGCCCAACAAGAAAGCACCCATTTGCTGGCTGCACAACTTGCAGCACAGCAGGTAGCCACACAGACGCAGATCAATGCCCTGCGGGAGGCCATGCAGCAACTTGCACCTGGACGTGATCAAGCAGTGGTCACTACTGGTAACCATGTCTCCATAAGGGCCAGTCATTTCCTCCAAAAACTGTCTCCCAGTGATGATGTGGAAGCATTTCTCACCACGTTTGAAAGGACTGCTGAGAGAGAGGGGTGGCCCCAAGACCAATGGGCCGGTCTCATTGCCCCGTTTCTGACAGGAGACCCTCAAAAGGCATATTTTGACCTGCCCCTAGAAGATGCAAAGAATTATGACCGGCTGAAAGCTGAGGTTCTGGCCCGCCTTGGGGTAACTGTTGCTGTCCGGGCTCAACGTGTTCACTGCTGGAAGTACTGCCCTGACCAGCCACCCCGGTCCCAGATGCATGACTTAGGACAGCTGGTTAAAAAGTGGTTGCAGCCAGAGACCCTGACTAGAGAGCAAATGGTCGAAAGGGTTGTGATCTACCAAAGGATCTACAGCGCTGGGTCAGCCATGGGGACCCCAAGACTTCAGCACTGGTAGTCGAGATGGTGGAGAGATACACCGTGGTGGAGGACCTGCTCAGACCAACCAGTCGTCGAGTACCAGTCTTGCCACTGCCTGTGAGGCCTGCTTCAGTTCCTCGGAGGGAAGCGTCACTGGACCCGGGAACCAGCACCCCAAAATCATCTTCCTCGGTTCTGCAGAGGCCTGTCGCTACCCGAACTGCTGGCGACATACAGTGTTGGAGGTGTCGCGCCTGGGGCCATACCCGGGCGCAGTGTCCGCTACAGGAGGAGCCCATGGAGTGTGGATCCGCTCGGAGAGTGTCTTTCTACACCCTCACAACATGCACTACCCACCTTGACCTAGAGGGGGGTCAGTTTGAATGTACTGTGTGGGTGAATCACCGCCCAGCCAAAGCTCTCCTGGACTCTGGGAGTATGGTCACCCTGGTGCATGCCCGGGTAGTCGGAAGGCTCGGTCCAGTACAAAGAACCCTCCGGGTTGTCTGTATCCATGGGGATACTCGGGAGTATCCGCTGATCCCTGTCACCATTTCCGCCAGGAATACTTCGGTCACCCAAGAGGTCGGGGTGGTGAGTACTCTGATACATGATGTGATTGTGGGACGGGACTGCCCCTTGTTTGCTGAACTGTGGTGCTTGGCACAAACTGAACTGCCCATCGAACTGGGGAACAATTCAGGGTCACCCCCACCAAACATGACTGTGGACACTGTTGATGAGGAGTTGCTCAAATGTGTTCAAAATGAGAATGTTGTAACTGATGTGAGTGTCCTAACTCCTCAACCTGAGTTGACACCCAAGGGGGGAATCCTCTCCCGTGCCGGTTATGGTAGGAGAGGATGAAGAGGAATTATCCCCTGTAGATATTACACTTGGGGTGGATGAGGGGGAGGGTTCTTCTTATCCAGTACACCCTGACTTAGATGTGTCCAGAGGTGCATTTGGCAGGGCTCAAATGGGTGACCCGATGTTGATAAATGCTCGCGAACAGGTAACTGTTGTCAGTGGGGTACCTCAAGCACCAGATGCAGAGAAAAGATTTCCTCACTTTGCGGTCAATAATGATCTGTTCTACCGGGTATCAGAAATTCGGGGAGAAATTGTGGAACAATTACTAGTACCCCAGCCCTACCAGAGAATGGTGCTGGATCTGGCTCACAATGATACTCTAGGTGGTCACCTGGGAGCTGAGAAAACCGAGGCCCGGATAACGGACCGGTTTTACTGGCCAGGTATCGGTGCCGCAGTTAAGAGGTACTGTTCCTCCTGCCCTGTTTGCCAGTTAACTGCCCCAGCACCCCATTATAGGAACCCCTTGGTGCCTCTGCCAATAATTGAGGTGCCCTTTGAGCGCATCGCTATGGATATAGTGGGTCCCTTAGAGAAGTCTGCTCGGGGACACCGATATATCCTGGTGGTTCTTGATTATGCCACAAGGTATCCAGAGGCGGTTCCTTTAAGAAACCCTACATCAAAGGCCATTGCGCGGGAGTTGTTTTTTATGTTTTCGAGAACTGGCCTGCCAAGGGAAATTTTGACGGACCAGGGGACCCCATTTATGTCCCGGGTGATGGCAGATGTGTGCAAGTTGTTCCAAATCAAGCAGTTGCGAACATCTGTTTATCACCCTCAGACAGATGGTCTAGTAGAAAGATTCAACAAGACTCTGAAAATGATGCTTAAAAGGGTTGTGCAGAGAGATGGAAGAGACTGGGATCATTTGCTTCCCGCACTGCTGTTTGCTATTCGAGAGGTTCCTCAGGCCTCCACGGGGTTCTCACCTTTTGAGTTGGTGTATGGCGCAGACCCCGGGGATTGCTAGATTTGGTTAAGGAGACATGGGAAAGTGAGTCCTCTCCACACAAATCGCTCATTGAACATATCTCTCAGATGAGAGAGAGAATTTCTAAAGTGATGCCTTTGGTACAGGAACATTTGCAGAAGGCTCAGGAGGCCCAGAAAAGGGTGTACAACCGGTCGGCCAAGCTGCGGCAATTTCAGGTTGGGGACCGGGTAGCAGTACTTATACCCACGGTGGAAATTCGGTTCCTAGCCAAGTGGCAGGGACCATATGAGGTGGTTGAAAAAGTTGGAAGTAAACTACCGAGTGCATCAGCCTGGGAAAAGAAAACCATACCAGATCTACCACATAAATTTGTTAAAACCCTGGAGAGACCGAGAGGTGTCCGCCATGGTTGGGGTGGGTATAGAGTCTGATGGTGTTGCCGCAGTACACATTGCTGCCACCCTGTCCAAACCCCAAACCCAAGAAGTTAAGGAGTTTCTGCAAAGAAACAAAGGCATGTTTTCAGGACTACCGGGACACGCGACCGGGATTAAACACGATATTGTGACGGAACCCCATGTAAAGGTTCGGGTAAAGCCGTACCGCATCCCAGAAGCCCATAGAAAGGCTGTTTCTGAAGAGGTTAAAAAAATGCTTCAGCTTGATGTCATTGAGGAGTCACAGAGTGAATGGTCGAGCCCCATCGTGTTGGTACCGAAGCCCAACGGCACTCTGCGATTCTGCAATGACTTCAGGAAACTTAACGAGGTGTCAAAATTTGACGCATATCCCATGCCAAGGGTGGATGAATTAATAGAGAAATTGGGTCCGGCCCCTTATATCACCACCCTGGACCTTACTAAGGGATACTGGCAGATACCCCTTATGACGGAATGGGATGTTGTTCCGCCTGCGGGTGTGCTCAATCTGCGTGACCCCTTCGCTTACCGCTGGCCCGACTACCGAGTGACGCGCACTCGGCGTCTCGTGCGGCCTGGCGTGACCCTGGGGAAGGGTTAGCGGGCGGTGGAGGGGACCCCTGCCTAGAACCAGCCCGACCACTGAGCCATACGGCACTCAGCGTCCCGAGCAGCTGGTTCACTGACCTTGTGGGTGTGGAGTGCGTCTGCGGGCGGCCGTGCGAATCTGGGGATCGGGTCTGCCGCAGAGGAATATTCGGATCTTTAAACGGATGAATCTTCGGATCTTACGGGAGCGGCTGAATCTTCGGATCTGATCACCGCTCACTTGGTATACCGAAGCGCGGTACGCGGCCGCGCCTTCGGTTCGGATCTTAAGTCCGTTCTGATCTTAAGTCCGTTCTGATCTTAAGTCCGTTCTGATCTTAAGTCCGTTCTGATCTGAAGTCCGTTCTGATCTGAAGTCCGTTCTGATCTTAAGTCCGTTCTGATCTTAAGTCCGTTCTGATCTTAAGTCCGTTCTGATCCTAAGTCCGTTCTGATCTTAAGTCCGTTCTGATCCTAAGTCCGTTCTGATCTTAAGTCTGGACACCGCACCCTGAGACCGCGCGGGATGCTCAGACAGTATAATGCGGCGGAGAGTAAAGGACATCAGGCGAGGCTGGATGCACTGGTAAATCTGAGTTTATTTTTCACATCACATACATTTATCACTTTACACAATTAGGAATACAATGGGAATCCCTGCCCGCCCACACAAGTCCCATTGGCCCTCGCTGGCAGGAGGCACCCGGGCCCCGATTCGTATTGGCCGTTACGAATCGGGGAGTTGCCGATTCGGCATTTTAAGATCCGAATATTCTGATCTGAACCACGAGGCGATCAGAAAATGGCGGCGGGCGTGGCAGGCAAAGGGAAAATACATTTCGCAATAAACCAACGGGGAACACTTCATTTACACCACACAATAATCACATCTAATAAAAAGTACTTATAAAACTAGGTGCGTGCCACCACACCCAAGTGTCCAAAGCCACCACTGTCACTGTGCACCGCCCCTGGCTGAGGGTGCTGGGCCATTCCGTGACACTCCTCCCCCTCCCCCAGTTCGACGCACCTGGTCTGACCCCACCGGGTCATACCGGGGAAGTCGGTGCTCCCAGGCCAATAGTCAGTCTGGGGAGGCCGAGTCACCAGGCCTCTCCATTTGGCCTTGCGGCCGTGCCAGCTTGGTCGGGACCCCATGTCCTTGGAGTTTCCCCGGCTGGGCGAGAGGACATACGTCGGGGCCGGTGTGCCTCCTGTGTCCCCTCCAGGGCTACCACTCACCCGGGGAACCCGGGTGCTAAATGCACACGCTCCGGGTGCCCAGGTCAATTGTGGGAAGAAACCGTGGCTGCGTGAGGCCCCCTCCAAGGGTTGCCGAAATGGGCAGAGGCCAGCGGCGCTCTGCCCCGTTGCCAGCTCTTCCACTGGATGGCCAGGTACGGACACGGCAACCGAAGGAGCAAGTGGGGCCAAACCTGACTGCTCTTCCTGGTAGCCGACAAGGGAGACAAATGGATGCAACCGCAGTTGCACGGGGTCATCCTCACTCTGCCCCTCGGGGCAAGTTGGGAGAAACGGGCAGAGGCCAGCGGCGCTCTGCCCTGGTGTCAGCTCTTCCGCTGGGTGGGGATCTCCTTGCAGGAGGATGGTTTCTTTCCCCCCAGGCCCATCAGCAGTGGCGCACAACCCAGCCCGGGGGAACCATCTGTCTGCCCCACCTGGCAGACTGTGTGGTGGGCAGAGGCCAGCAGCGCTCTGCCCCGTGGCCAGCTCTACAGCTGGGGAGGATCTCCTTGCTGAAGGATGGTTACTTCACCCCCCGGGGCAAACAATGGTTGCGCACAACCCATCCCGGGGGGACCATCCGTCTGCTCCTCCTGGCAGACTTTGAGTAGTGGGCAGAGACCAGCGGCACTCTGCCCCGTAGCCAGCTCTTCTGCTGGTTGGAGATCTCCTTGGGGAAGGATGGTCTCTTCACCCCCCGGGGCAAACAATGGTTGCGCACAACCCATCCGGGGGAACCATCCGTCTGCTCCTCCTGGCAGACTTTGAGTAGTGGGCAGAGACCAGCGGCACTCTGCCCCGTAGCCAGCTCTTCTGCTGGTTGGAGATCTCCTTGGGGAAGGATGGTCTCTTCACCCCCCGGGGCAAACAATGGTTGCGCACAACCCATCCCGGGGGAACCATCCGTCTGCTCCTCCTGGCAGACTTCGAGTAGTGGGCAGAGGCCAGCGGCACTCTGCCCCGTAGCCAGCTCTTCTGCTGGTTGGAGATCTCCTTGGGGAAGGATGGTCTCTTCATCCCCCGGGGCAAACAATGGTTGCGCACAACCCATCCCGGGGGAACCATCCGTCTGCTTCTCTCCCCCGCTGGACCCGTGGCCTCGGCCACCCTGTCCTCTTGCGGGGTGCAGGGGTAACTTCCTCAGTCGAAACCCCCACGGGCACCCATGGGTCCACCTCGGCCTCCCATAGGTCCCAAACCTGGGGACTGTCGACTTCCTCCGCCGACCCGTCCCACCACGGGGAGCTCAGGCTCGACTGCGGAACGCCGTCCAACAGTCTCCGATAAGCCACCTCGAGCTCCCACTCTCGCTCGGCTAGGGACTCCAGCTCCTCAAACACCGAGTCCCTGCTGTCTGACGGGATCTCCAGTTCCCGTCGCTCCAGGATGTCTTCCATCCGCTCCTCGGTCTCCTCTCCAAACTCGGGTCGGCGGCCATGCCCTCGTAGAGCAGCCCCATACCCCCGTAGCGAGGCCCTGCAGTGGAACTGCCTTCAATAGGGCGCGCTGTCGGACAGGCGTTAGCCACCGGAGCGCGCGGTACTCGGCGTCCAGTGCGATCTCCTGCTGCACCAGCCTCCGGAGCTCGGCCTCCCACTCCTCTGGGGCCCGACCTTGCAGGAACGCTGCTCGCACATCGTACTGCACCCGATGGACGACAGCGTCGGAGGGAATGTACACACCATGGCAGTCCCGCTCATGGTCCAGGGCCTCGTACCACAGTTCCTCTGTGGACCTCTGGTCCTGCTCCAGGCCCTCCTGCAGCTCTCTTGCCAACCCGACCTTCATGTCGGCGAAGGTGCCAGCACAGGAGCACCGCTCCTCAACGGGGAATGGGGCGTCCTCAGATGCAGCTCCAGGCGGGCTGTGAGTCTTCATCCGAGGGTCGCGGGGATAAGTGACGTCCTCCGTACAGGCTCCAGGCGAGCTGAGAGTCCCGCAAGCGTAGTCACTGGGGGTTGCAGATTCCCCAGGTGAAGCTCCAGTCGAGCTGTGAGCCTCGACCCAGGGTTCCACAGGGTAGGGTTCGGGGTCAACATAATCAGTCTCTGCTCCGCGGAGCTCTGCCAACCGCAGCTCGTGCTGGCGTTCCTTCTCCTGCTCAACTTCCCGGTAGAACTCCCGAATCACTTGATATCTGGCCCCCTCCGCCGGGGCATCACCGAGCAGGGCAATCCGACGCCGCAACTCTCTGAGGCCAGCATCTTCCTCCACCTCTGCGCGGACAGGGCTGGGGACGGGCATCATCGCCTCGTCCTGATCCATCCTGGTCAGTTCCTTGATCAGGGTCTTCCTCTTTTTGTTACCCGGCGTTCCTCCCCGGTTCTCCAACATCCCACGCAGGGTGTCCCTGTCGTAGGGGTTGTACACCGCCATGGCGTACGTCTCCTAGGGGTCTGCAGAGAGCGATCCCACCGCTGCCACCAGTATGACGGAATGGGATGTTGTTCCGCCTGCGGGTGTGCTCAATCTGCGTGACCCCTTCGCTTACCGCTGGCCCGACTACCGAGTGACGCGCACTCGGCGTCTCGTGCGGCCTGGCGTGACCCTGGGGAAGGGTTAGCGGGCGGTGGAGGGGACCCCTGCCTAGAACCAGCCCGACCACTGAGCCATACGGCACTCAGCGTCCCGAGCAGCTGGTTCACTGACCTTGTGGGTGTGGAGTGCGTCTGCGGGCGGCCGTGCGAATCTGGGGATCGGGTCTGCCGCAGAGGAATATTCGGATCTTTAAACGGATGAATCTTCGGATCTTACGGGAGCGGCTGAATCTTCGGATCTGATCACCGCTCACTTGGTATATCGAAGCGCGGTACGCGGCCGCGCCTTCGTTCGGATCTTAAGTCCGTTCTGATCTTAAGTCCGTTCTGATCTTAAGTCCGTTCTGATCTTAAGTCCGTTCTGATCTTAAGTCCGTTCTGATCTGAAGTCCGTTCTGATCTTAAGTCCGTTCTGATCTTAAGTCCGTTCTGATCTTAAGTCCGTTCTGATCCTAAGTCCGTTCTGATCTTAAGTCCGTTCTGATCCTAAGTCCGTTCTGATCTTAAGTCTGGACACCGCACCCTGAGACCGCGCGGGATGCTCAGACAGTATAATGCGGCGGAGAGTAAAGGACATCAGGCGAGGCTGGATGCACTGGTAAATCTGAGTTTATTTTTCACATCACATACATTTATCACTTTACACAATTAGGAATACAATGGGAATCCCTGCCCGCCCACACAAGTCCCATTGGCCCTCGCTGGCAGGAGGCACCCGGGCCCCGATTCGTATTGGCCGTTACGAATCGGGGAGTTGCCGATTCGGCCATTTTAAGATCCGAATATTCTGATCTGAACCACGAGGCGATCAGAAAATGGCGGCGGCGTGGCAGGCAAAGGCAAAGGGAAAATACATTTCGCAATAAACCAACGGGGAACACTTCATTTACACCACACAATAATCACATCTAATAAAAAGTACTTATAAAACTAGGTGCGTGCCACCACACCCAAGTGTCCAAAGCCACCACTGTCACTGTGCACCGCCCCTGGCTGAGGGTGCTGGGCCATTCCGTGACACCCCTGACTAAGGAAGCCAGGGAAAAGACTGCTTTTTCCACTCCAGAGGGTCATTTTCATTATAAGCGGATGCCTTTTGGGTTACACTCAGCCCCGGCCACCTTCCAACGAGCGATGGATATGGTGCTCCGCCCCTACCTGAGATATACCTCGGTCTACCTGGATGACGTTGTCATCTTCAGTCCAGATTGGGAGTCCCATCTTCCCCGGGTTCAGACGGTTTTGGACGGTTTGAGAAAAGCGGGCTTTACTGTTAACCCTGAGAAAAGTGCGGTAGGGATGGAGGAAGCTAAGTACCTGGGATATGTCGTAGGCAGGGGTCTGGTAAAGCCACAATTTAACAAAGTAGAGGCTATCCAGAACTGGCCACGCCCCCTCACGAAAGAGCAAGTTCGTGCTTTTTTGGGTATAGTGGGGTATTACCGGCGATTTGTCCCCAATTTTGCCTCTATTGCTGCACCACTGACTGACCTGACGAAAGGTAGGAAGTCAGTGATGATTCAATGGAATGCCAATGCTGAAGATGCCTTCGAGAAGCTTAAAAATGCGTTGTGTCAGCACCCAGTGCTGGTAGTCCATTGTACAGACAGATGCCTCAAGTGAGGGTTTGGGGGCTGTGCTATCCGAAGAAGTCAATGGGGAAGAGCACCCCGTGGTTTTTCTTAGTAGGAAACTGACGGCAGCGGAGAAAAACTATGCTGTGGTGGAAAGAGAGGGCTTGGCCATAAAGTGGGCCTTGGATTCTTTGAGATACTTCCTGTTGGGCAGGAAGTTCTGTTTAGTGTCTGACCATGCCCCATTGACCTGGATGAGGCAGCACCGCCACGCTAATTCCAGGGTTACCAGGTGGTTCCTGTCTCTCCAGGAGTTTAACTTTGTGGTGGAACACAGGCCTGGGAAACAGCACCAAAATGCTGATGCCCTGTCCCGGATGCATTGTGGGCTGTCTACTGTTGCCTCAAACACCTCCGCGTTGAGACAGAGGGGGGGTATGTAGAGGTCGGCAGGGCTGGGTCCTGGATGGACAATATGTTTCACCCCTATTTGGGTTGTGGACCCTTTAAGTGCAACCACAGGGTTAATCTTCCTGTCCAGGAAGAGTTTTAAAGCCAGCAACTCCCAGATAGGATTGTGGGAGTTTTTAGGAAAAAGGAAAGTAATCAGTGGAAGCTATGTGTTTGTGTTCAAAAGCAGGAGATGTGCTGTGCCTTGCTGGAGAGGCTTCTACATACTGGGGAAAGGATTCCCTAGGTTTGGGACTGTTTAAAGCATTGGTGAGCCACTATTATTTCTCTGTTTATTTGTGCTGAAGATCAGGACTTTAATTTCGCTGAACCAAAGCGTGTACTTATTATGTTGCCTTTTTGACTGCCCTGAAAGGGTGAATAAAACTGTTTTGTTTGTGAAAGACATTGTGCACGTGCTCTGTGGGCCCCCAAACGTCACAAGAGTCTTATATGATTTTTGCATTCGCAGAATCCTTTAATACCAGTTTTTAGGAGTCACCCTGAAATATTGTCTTCTGTGTGGAAGCGCAGGCTACTTTGGAATAGCTTGCACCTCCAAGCGGAGGTTACACGTAACGTCTCCCATAATAAGTATAGGAGACATTAACGAACAGTAACCTCGCGCAGGGAAACGCTGCAAGAACGCTTTCCCATCGATAAACTAAACACAGGAGAACACTGTGTAACGTTTCCTGTAGTTAGCTTATAAATAACTGGGGAATATTTTTTTTAAAGACTTTGTTTTTTCGTCTAATACCTGTTTTACCTTAAATAATCACCCGGCACCTTCATGTTTCAGTTTCAAATATGAACATCTCCCGAGAAAGTGGGAAGATAATAGAAAAGGAGAAAGAAAGAAAAGTGGGGACCTCCATGAGCACGCACGTACAGGCAAAAAGCCACTCCTTCTCCACAACAACATATCTCGGCAAAATAACCACCACAAATGGTTTCCCTCCCGAAGTTAACAATAAAAGACATTCTCCACCGAGTGGCACCACCCCTCACTTCCCAAAGGAGTCCCAATCTCACTTCCTCCGATACAAAGACATGCAGGGTTATTCAAAGAGAATCGAAAAGCCACCGCACGTTCGGTGACTTTTCGTTCTCTTCAATTCGGTACGATTCGGCAATCCCATTTCAGCGACCATGCGGTGTATTCAGCAAGCAACACAGGCCGCCTAAATGCAGGGAAAAGTAGCCGCAAACTCACCGCAAAACGAGGGCGAATTCACACCGAAACCCGCAAAAACATCTGGATTAACTCCGCCGAAAACTTCGGAAAAACCCAAGCAGGAGCCGATCACACAAAGCACAGCCGCCGGAAAAAGCCGACATCGCAGATGAATGGAGTGAATAAATTAAAAAAACAGATCGCTTGAATGTTGGAAAAGTGAAACGCTGTTTGGAAAGAAACTACTGAGCGAAAATGTCTGAAATTTACATATGATCCAATGAATGATAATAAAAAGGGCTGTTACAGAAAAAATAAGTTAATAAAATATATTAATAAAAAATCGGAAATTTAAAAAAAAAAATTAAATCCCGAAAAATGCTTTAAAATATCCTAAAAAATCTATAAATAAAGAGACTCTTTACTGCAGAATATTAGAATCAACGGTTTATTAGATATTGAATTAAAACGGGAATATTTTTAACATTGAAGCCTATGGGATTCGCCTGAATAAATCTGCCGCATGAAACCACCGAATGGCAGGGCATTTCGGCAACTTTTCACTGCTGGGTTTTGCTCTCTATATAGCCGAAGCATTGCTTCTCTATGGGGATTCACTGCCCTCTAACAGGCATTGAACAGGCACCGTATGTGCAGGCAATTCGCCAGGATTTGGCGAATTGCCTGCTCTCTGGATAGCCGAATGGCCAAGAAAGGTAACCGAAGGCTGATTTTCAGCGTTCGGTTCCCTTTTGGGAGCAATTGGGATCTCTTTGAATAACCCTGATGGTGTGATGAAGAACAGCAGTTGGTTCATCCATAAACCTGATATAGTCCACAATCTGCAACACCTGAAGTTGAGGCGGCAGTGAGTAGAGCGCCACTGCTCCGCAACCGCTTTCCTGTCTGCCAGAAGGATTTTAGACAACAGGCGGTTCTGGCCTGCTGAAGGTCGATAAACAGAAGGAAGATAAGCGCAGGGGTCAAACGCAATCGTGGATCCAAAAACTTGGCCCAACAGGGCGCTCACATCCCCCCAATACTGGATATTCTTGGGACAACTCCATCACATATGGGCTTGCGTGCCTCTAGCTCTGCACAACCTCCAGCAGAGATCAGGAATGGAGAGATCTGCTCTGTGTAGAAGTAACGAGGTGGTATACCATCGCATCAGTGTTTTTATGGCTTGCTCCTGAAGGGTAGTACAAATGGACACCTTGCGAGTAGCTTCCCAGATATCCTCCCAATCATCACCATCAATCTCTGAGGATAATTAGGGAATATAACCCAATAATAATAAAAGTAACGAAAACTGAAGTTCATTTACTCTAGAAAGAATATATCTCAAATCGAGATGACAGCATCCCTTGCTGTGATATCGCTGACTGCACTTACCTCGTTCCAGGTGACACTATAATCCACCACCCTGGGCATCGCTTCATCACTGCTCAGCATGGTGGGATTGGTTCTTAGTGATGATGCTGGCATGCCAGGTGCAAAATACCAGCTGCCAAAAGATGGTGTTAAGTGGTTTTACATTTGCAAGATTCTTAGCACTGGTGAAAAGTACACAAACAAAATCCAGTTCTCACTGCTAGGTCCCTCAGCGACGATTAGGGTGTGATTTCCCCTGCCTCATCTCGCTACAAGCTGAAGGACAGAGAGAAGAAATAGTTCTCCAGTGTCCTTACGCTGGGGCAGATTGAGTATCAAATATTAGAGCAGTTCACTCCATTGCGCAATAAAGAAACAAAGAGGCAGCTGATTTATTATTGGAGCAAGATACAACGTTTCGGTTCCTCTTGGAACCTTACCCGGAGCAGGGCAGTCGTGCACGATTGTGCACAAGCATTCTTGCACAGGTCACATGCACGTCTCCATAGAGTCCTATGAAAACTAAGAGTGGATACCACCAACAAGGCCGATGCCTTTATCCTTTTGTGACTACCAAAACTTTTGGGTAGGCACTAAAGGGGTTATTCACCACCGAATGGTGAATTTCACCTTTTTGTGCAACATCAGGGCAACCCGTCTAAAGACGAAGCTGTCTATTACCAAATACAGGTGAATTGACAGCGAAACACGGTGCAATTTGCAGCTATTTGGCGTGCGTTCAGCAGTACTGAAATTGCCCCATAGAAGACTACTGTGTCTTCTATTCTGAGAAAGCCAAATTGCAACGAAATTCTGGCAAAACGCCTTGATTTTCGATGTTTTAATACGTCCGTTTTAAACGGGCGAATCCCAAAGGCTTCAATGTAAAAATGGAATACTTTTTAAAAAAGGTCTTAAAATTTTTTTTTTTTAATTTTTTGCAAAACTCTTTATTGTATTTTTAGATGACGTTTTTTTTAAAACGACCTTTTTATTCTGTAACGGACTTTTTTATTAGTTTTTAAAGGACCTTTTTTTATTATTTGGACACCTTTTTGCTACATTTTTATTGATTGAAATCCCTATTAGGAGAATAGGAGACTTCCTTTTTTTTTCTTCAGTTCGGTGGAAGTCGCCAAGGCCATTTCAAGGAAATTTCTGAATAAGCCTCTATGGGCTCTATTAAATTCATCGCGCAAAAGCGCACGCGCAGCGCTATTTTTTTTTTTTTTTTGCGCGAACAGTTAAACGTTAACGCGCGAAAAATAACGTTGGTATTACAATCCGTTTGCATTTTTTCATCCGTCAAAAAATAATGGGCGTAAAAAAGACGCGCAAAAACGCACGTGCATTAACGTTGCGTGCAGAAATCGGTGTGCGGACTGTTTTTTAACACGATTCAGCCAATCAGAATTAAGAACCACAATTGTCTCCCTTTTAGTTTTTACGCCTGTCAAAATAAATCTGCGTATATATGCTGCAGCAATAATAAAAACACGCACAACTTCTCCATTTTATTGTTTGGGTATGTGTAGAATGTGTAACTATACTGTGCTGTATTTTTATTTTTTATTTTTTTCGTGCTGGTGTATTTGGTTTCGGCCAGGACGTTCAGATTTGCCTTTAACACCAGACGTTAAAATTATGTGCGCAAACGTTGTCTGTTAAAATCTGCGCATAGATTGTAATACCATCCGCGTACCAGCGCACAAACGCATTTGCGCTCACAGTGTTAAGTATAGGATGCGCAACGTACATTACGCTCGCCCAGCGTTCACCAGCGGTAGACGTTAACGCGCATTTTTTGAGCGGACATTGTAATACGACGTTCTGCGCCAAGGGTTTTTCCCCTCGCGTTAATGCGTTTTTGCGCACGCGTTAACGTTTGCGCGAAGAATGTAATAGGGCCCTCAGTGTTTAAACAACTCTTGTATTTTGATTCCATTAAAATGCATGAACAATCGCTCCGTAAAATTTCCACCTCCACTTAAAAGCTTTCATCCCTCCAACTAAAACACCCAAATTACTGCCGCCAGGTGTGTCTTTTGTTCCACTAATCCATTTTATGATAAACTTGTTGCACTTGTTAGCAGGACAATTAGCGGAACCTTAAGCATTCATCAGCCCTGCATTACCACCAGCATGCGTTTCATGGGAAGCCTTCTTTCCAGCATTTTTTTTTTTTTTATCCTTGCAGAATTATTGCTGAGATAATAGCTCGTTTTCTTAGCTTTTAATTTGGATTAAACCGCAGTGTTCTGTGACCTTTCCAATATGACTGGCCAATTAGGATTTTCCGTGAGTTTGGATTGGGCTGTTAAGTTGTCTCTTCTGTTTCAAAGGTGCTGATTGGGTGAAACATAGATCAGATGATTATTGACCTATGAAATAAAGCAGAATATTCCATTCTATAGCGTGCAGCCTTTTCAATAAACCATAGGGGTTATTTACTAATCACCAGTGTGGCATCTAAGTTCACCATAGTTGCAACTACAGTGAACCTCAGCGGTCCAGAGAAGCACAAATCAACAATGGCAGGCGAAGTTGCTGCAAGTAAAGTTCTTAAAAAAGCGTAAAAAGAAGCATAAATTATGGCTATTCTCCAGAGGTAACCTGTGGGAATGATATGTGTTTTTAAATGCGTCTTCTCTTCTCGATCTATACCGCCTCTCTGGGCAACCTCATTTTTTCCTATGTTCTCCAATATCACCTCTATGCGGACGACACCTAAATCTACCTTTCCTACCCCAATCTCTCTCCTCCTATCGGCTGTCTCCGACCGAATGACTTCCCGTTTCCTAAACCTCAACCTCTCTAAAACTGAACTTCTCGTCTTCCCTCCCTCTAAAACCAATATTCCTGCACCCATTTCTCTTCAGGTGGATGGTGCCACTATTACTTCTACCTCTCAGGCTCGTTGCCTCGGGGTCCTCCGACTCTGATCTCTCCTTCACTCATCACTTTCAGTCACTCACAAATCTTGCTACTTCCACCTAAAAAACATTGCACATGTCTGTCCCTGTCTTAATCAGGACTCTGCTAAAATGCTCATCCAAGCTCTTATTATCTCCCGTCTTGATTACTGTAACCTCCTTCTCTCTGGCCTTAAGAGATCCCAGATTATCCCTCTGCAGTCTGTTATGAATGCCTGTGCTAGGCTCATTCACCTCACCTCCTGCCCTTCTCACACCTCACCCCTCTATCAATCTCTACACTGGCCCCCTGTTTCCTTTTAGAATCCATTTCAAAATACTGGTGCTCACGTACAAAGCTCTCCATACCTGCACCCCCACCCTACATCTCCTCCCTTATTAACAGGTACATCCCGCCCGACCACTTCGCTCTGCCAATGACCTGATGCTATCAGTTTCTGGTACCCACACCCCTAACTCCCACCTTCAAGACTTGTCTCGAGCTTCCCTTTTCTATGGAACTCCTTCCCTCACAACGTTAGACGCTTCTCGTCACTCCAGTCCTTCAAGAAGTCTCTGAAAACACATTACTTCAGAGAAGCCTATTGGTTCACTCCATGATTCCCCCGTTGTACATTTGTTGCTCCATCTTCCCACCCAGCCCACATGTACCCCGCTACTTCACATCCTCTATTTACCCTCACCTAATGTGTCACCCCTCTCCTCTTAGATTGTAAGCGCTCAAGCAGTGTCCTCTCTCCTACTGTTCTGTGTGTTTAACTTGTATGTATGTTTCTTATTCTGTCTCACCCATTGTACAGCGCTATGGAACTTGGTAAGCACTTTGTAAGTACCTGTAATTGTAAAAAAAACACGCAAACTTTACAGTTAGAAATGCAAATTAGTTTTAGGGTTAGAAATTAGGATTAAGTGTAGGCTTTGAGATTAAGGCTAGTACTAGAAATTAGGTTAGAGATTAATGTTAGGTTTATGGGTAGGGGTAGAAATTAGGGTTAGGTTTAGGCTTTGAAATTAGGGTTAGAGATTATGGTTAGGGGTAGCAGTGGAAATTAGGGTTAGCGGTTTGAAATTACAGTTAGGGTTGGCGGTTTGAAATTAAAATTAGGGTTAGAAATTAGGCTTAAGGTTTGAAATAAGGGTTAGAAATTAGTGTTTGGTTTCCTTTTTAGGATCAGATTTATTCCTTACATTCTGTCTTCGATATTGTGAGCATTCTGGGAAAGGATCATGTCAACACGCAAAGCGTGCTGATCTCATCGGTACCTGAGTTTGTCTCAGAGATTCAAATCCCATCTGCCGAGTGACAGCTGTGCAGCTGGAGGAAATTCTTCTGCTTCACACAGACTTATTTGCAAAAAGGGACAGGAGAGGAGAAGCTAGGGGGTGCTCCACGCAGCCTGACTAATAGGCTAAAGTGGTCAGGATATGTACTGTGTCCCTTTAAGTTAGTTTTATAAAAAAAAAGACAAGAAATTAACCGAAATTATTTAAATTATAGCCAGTTGTCAGAATAGATGTGGTGATTCCATTTAGCACTCTGGGCCACAAAGTATTGAATTAATTTATTGATCCACCTTATTTGCTGTCTTTGACGTTTCTCTGTGTCTCTTGTCTCACTAGTAATACTCAATTGCATTTAATTCTTAATTTCAAAAACAGTTGCAGCTCATATTAACCCCTATAAGGACCAACGACGTAACGTTTACGTCATAAATGCATTGACTTTAAAGACCCTTGCAGGGTAATTCAAAGAGCTCCGAATTGCTTGAGAAAGGTAACCGAACGCTGAAAATCAGCGTTCGGTTAACTTTCTTGGCTATTCGCCAAATCCTGGCGAATTGCCTGAACATACGGTGCCTGTTCGGTGCCTGTTTGAGGGCAGTGAAATCCCCATGAAAAAGCACTGCTTCGGCTATTCAGAGAACACAAACCAGCAGTGAAAGGTTCCCCTAATGCCCTGCCATTCGGTGGTTTAATTCGGCAGGTTTATTCAGGAGAATCCCATAGGCTTCAATGTTAAAAATATTCCCGTTTTAATTCAATATCTAATAAACCGTTCATTATAAAATTCTGCAGTAAAGAGTCTCTTTATTTATTTATAGATTTTTTTTAGGATATTTTAAGCATTTTTCTGGATTTTTTTTAACTTACTTATTTTTTCTGTAACAGCCCTTTTTATTATCATTCCCTGGACCTCATATGTAAATTTCAGACATTTCCGCTCAGTAGTTTCTTTGCAAACAGCGTTTCACTTTTCAATCATTCAGTCAAACTGTTTTGCTAATTTATTCACCTCCCTCGTCTGCGGTGTCGGCTTTTTCCGGCGGCTTCGCTGCGGGTGATCGGCTCCTCCTCGGGTTTTTCCGGCGTCTTCAACGGGTTAATCCAGATGTTTTTGTGGGTTTTCGGCGTGCATTCGCTGGGTTTTGCGGTTCGTTTTCGTCAGGTTTGCGGCAGCCTTTCCCTGCAATTCGGGATCGGCAAAAGGAACCGAATTGAAGAGAACGAAAAGTCACTGAACTTTGAATTACCCTGTATGTCCTTAAGGGGGTTAATTTCTGTGTAGAAGATCCCTAACATAAAATACCATGTACTTTTAAAATATCAATCTCAATGTACTTTTAAATTAAGTAATATTAAATTAATTGCATTTTTTTGCCTCCACAAACAGCAAATATGGCATCTACACCCAAATCTGGACAAAAGAATAAAGAAAAACAACAAAAAACTGCAGTTTCTGCCTACAAATGTTATAACTTAAGACAGAAAATGATCAGAGAAAAACCAGAAGTAAAAGCAGAGTGTGGCACTTCCCAAATGGGCGACTCTGGGAGGAACCCAAATTCTGAGGGAGAGGTGGTTGGAAGTGGTGATATAAATTTGACAGCACAAGGTATCACAATCCAACAAAGCGAGACCAAAGTTGAGGGGGAAAAGGAAGAAAACCAGTTGCAAAGTGAGGTTATTTGTACTTCCAAGCGCTATAACACAAGGCAAAGAGCAAAGCCTACCATTAAATCTGATAGGACACAAGAAACCGTGCCTGGTAATGGTATTTCCCATCTAATCGACTCCATTGACCAGGACACAGGTTCCAAGGAAGAAGTGGATGAAAATGAGAATACTCTTGTGTGTGATGGGAGTAGCACCAATCCCTCACAAGAAATGGAAAAAAACTCCCTACAAGTAAAGGCTGAAATCGAAGACCAAAACGAAGAGGATCAACAGCAACCAGAGGGTGTTTCTTCTTACAAATGCTATGAAACGAGGCAAAAAACAAATCGTGAGAAGGTCATGAAAAGATCTATGATCGACTGGAAACGTACAAACAGAAATAGCATTTCCCGGCTAATCGACTCCAATGATCTGAACACAAGTTCTGAGGAGGACGTGGATGAAGATGAGAATCTGAGTGGAAGTGAATCGAGCAGTACCAGTTCTTCACAGGGAGTCAAAGACATGGACCAGCAAGCGAAGACCAAATTTGTTCAGGGAAATGAAACAAATCAGCAGCAAATAGAGGTGGTGTCTGAAGAGGAAAGGGAGAAGGAAGCTGTTGTACCGACCAAACGTAAGAAGAAGACCTCAGTCATGAATAGCAGTGACAGTGCGTCTGACAGTGATGTCACTCTTGGAAAAGTCTCCACTAAACGCAGGCATGTTATAGAAGACGATGAAAAGGAGAATGAGCCGAATCAGCAGCAAATTCAGGTTGTGTCTGAAGAGGAAAAAGATGAGGAGCCTGCTGTACCAGTCAAACGTAAGAAGAAGACCTCATTCATGAATAGCAGTGACAGTGGATCTGACCGTGATGTCACTCCTGGAAAAGTCTCTACCAAACGCAGGGTTGTTATAGAAGATCACAAGAAGGAAAATGAAATTAATCAGCAGCAAATAGAGGTTGTTTCTGAAGAGGAAGGAGAGGAAGAAGCTGTTGTACCAACCAAACATAAGAAGACCTCATTCATGAATAGCAGTGACAGCGGATCTGACAGTGATATTGCTCCTGGAAAAGTCTCTGCCAAAGGCCGGCATGTTATAGAAGACGATGATTCTGTTGGGGACAATAAAGAAACCTCATACAATGACGTTGATGACTCCGGTGAAGGCAGCAAAAATACACCCTTAAATAAGGATGATTACTCGACTGAAATTGAAGAATCCTCAGAAGATGAAGCGCTTGAAAGGAGGATTAAAAGGCGAAGGAACCGTAAAAACCTTGAGCGTCTTGCCGAGAAGAGACGATCTCGGAGCCGGTCAAATAATTATGATGACGACTTTGAGGTATTTACATATGTTTTTGATCAATGGTTACCAATTTTATCGTGGATGCTCTCTTGATCGAGAAATTGGTTAAATTGAAAAATAAAGTTTACATAAGTGGGTTATGGCAGAAGTGTGTAGAAACTCGAGTATACTGCTAGATTTTGGTGCCAAAAATTTACCGTAAACTGGGAGGGGTAGTGTTATATTTGAGACATCTGCATCGCGTTTATAAAAAAAAAATCTTGTGTTGCTCTGGATCCCAAGTCTCCCGGAAGTTCCAGTAATCTCTCTGTGAATGTGGGCTCTCTGATGCTTGCAAAAACTTCAGGAACTCCCGGATTCAGGAGAGGTGGGATCCATCACGGACAGAGGGCACGCTCGGTTTAAGCCAACTTGCCTCCATCAGCCAGCTAAATCGCTAGTAAAGAAGATGGGTGGCCGGTGGCTTCATACTTAGTAACAACTGCAATCATTCTAGAGCAGACCACCCTGACCTGATGGGTAGCCTGGCTGTGTTAAGAGAACCTGGAAGGATTTGAATTTTTCACTGGTACAGTAAAATTTTGTTCTTTGCGTTATATTCGAGTCTTGAGTATTATCTCATTTCCATAATAAATCTCTATCCATCGCGTTATATTCGGGTCGTGCTATACTTGAGTATCTACGGTAGGTTGCAGAACACAATGCAGTGGGTAAGATTACCATAATAGTACAGTGGCAAGATCTGGTCTGCAAAGTTGTCCACCACCAGTGACCTGTTCTAGGGAACCGATACATCTCTCTAGCAGATTTCCTTTGGTGCTCAGTGTCATAATAGGTGGTACTTAAAAATTTAAAACCATAAAAATATATATTTTCCTGGTACTGAAAACAATCAGGGTTATTCAGAGAAAGGTGAAACTCTGGAGAAGTGAAAACTCTAGGTCAAAATAGACAAAACAAACATTCTCCCATTTATCTCACTTTACAAACCAGCTATCTTTACCTAGAATTTTCACTTCTCCAAAAATTCTCCAGAGTTTGACCGTTCTCTGAATAACCCTGAATATTTTGTAAAAAAAATGAATTGCTCTATGTCATGCTCTGCCAATAATTGCTTCTCAATACTCCTGCTTTAGGAAGAATAGCATAGTCAAGTGGTTCAACTAGCAGACTCCTCCCTTAAATAAATAGCCATAGCGCGATAAGGTAATTTGGGTCTTGGAGGTCCTAAGCTTGTTCTCTTCTCCTAAGTGTATCAGTCTTTCAACGCATCAGGTGAATTTCTGTGATTAAGGAATATGCATGTTTTCTAACAAAATAAATGAATGATCATGCCTAAATTCTGATTTGGAGTAATCGTTTTGAGACTCCAGTAAGTGTCCTTGGGCAAGACACCTAACGGTACATACTCGCCACACAGGACATACTTGAAAACAAGAGAAATCTCAATGTATCCTTCCTGGTAAAATCCTTTCTCAAAAAAAAAAAAAAAGAAACATACGGAAACAATCTGGTGTAAAAAATATAATCCTAAAACCTTTCTCTACCAAAATTGTGTATAGATTTAGATATTTTTTTGTTTTATTTTAATGCTATTTAATCTGATTAATTAGGGAAATTAATTTTTCAGTGAGATCTCACTCCTTTCACCCTGTATTCTACGTAAAGCAGATACATTTTGCAGCCCTCATCCTCACTGTAACAACATGTTTAACAAACTTTACTGTTGCATTACAGCAGCCGGAGAGAGGGCAGAATACAGGGAGAGCCCTGGGGTCACTCACTGCTGTACAGGGATAAGATTCAAAGGGTTATAATTGAACTGAACTGAAATTTTCATACACAGGCATTTATACAGCACATACAGATACAAGGTGTTACTGTAATTGCCATACACAGGCATTATGAGGCACATACAGATACAAGGTGTTACTGTAATTTCCATACACAGCATTATGCACCACATACAGATACAAGGTGTTGCTGTAATTGCATACACAGGCATTATGCAGCACATACAGATACAAGGTGTTACTGTAATTTCCATACACAGGCATTATGCAGCACATACAGGTACAAGGTGTTACTGTAATTCCCATACACAGGCATTATGCAGCACATACAGGTACAAGGTGTTACTGTAATTGCCATACACAGGCATTATGCGGCACATACAGATACAAGGTGTTACTGTAATTTCCATACACAGGCATTATGCAGCACATACAGGTACAAGGTGTTACTGTAATTGCCATACACAGGCATTATGCGGCACATACAGATACAAGGTGTTACTGTAATTTCCATACACAGGCATTATGCGGCACATACAGATACAAGGTGTTACTGTAATTTCCATACACAGGCATTATGCATTACATAGAGATACAAGGTGTTACTGTAATTGCCATACACAGGCATTATGCGGCACCTACAGATACAAGGTGTTACTGTAATTTCCATACACAGGCATTATGCAGCACATACAGGTACAAGGTGTTACTGTAACTGCCATACACAGGCATTATGCGGCACATACAGATACAAGGTGTTACTGTAATTTCCATACACAGGCATGATGCAGCACATACAGATACAAGGTGTTACTGTAATTTCCATACACAGGCATTATGCAGCACATACAGGTACAAGGTGTTACTGTAATTGCCATACACAGGCATTATACAGCACATACAGATACAAGGTGTTACTGTAATTCCCATACACAGGCATTATGCAGCACATATAGATACAAGGTGTTACTGTAATTTCCATACACAGGCATTATGCAGCACATAGAGATATTGGTATTTTTTTGGAAGCTGTATTGCTAATCGTATCATTATGATCACTATAAACACCCATAAGAAGGAGATCTGACCATTTTATTAACATCATCTTTGACAAAATTACATTATTTGGCTCGAGGACTATTTTTGCCTGTATGCAAGTAAGATTAACCTAATTTGAAATTGTGCAAATTAAAGGGACACCATCTAGAGTATAGAACCTTCCATCCCAGCAATATCTCTGGATAAACAAATTTCATAAAACGTAAAGAAAAAAAACAGCAAATTCCCATATATTAATCTTTTCACAATCTAAGAACAACATGGTTTTGTACTTTACCCTACATTTAATTGTTAACTAAATGTCCAACCAAGGCCTCCATTTATTTCGGCCCAAAATTGGCACAGTTTTCAGTTGCATTTTGCCCATTTTTTTTGGTTTGGGAGATTCACATTTAGACTTGCCAGCATTTCGATTCCTGATAAAAATTTGTGTAAAAGATCCGCGCTCCCAGCTATACTTTTCAGTGTAAATGTTGACTTTAGTGATTGTCACGATTCGGGGTAGCCTGTGGACATGGTGTAATGGGCAAGGTGAGTGGAACACTAGATAAGGGCCAATAGAGAAGAGTGGTCATTGGAAAGGACGAGGTTGGGGCTGGCGACTGGCAGGCAAAAAAAATGTACAGGGTTATTCAGAGGGCGGTGAAAAGCTGGAGAATTTAAAATTCTAGGTCAAAATAGCCGATTTGGAAAGTGAGATGAATGGGAGAATTTTTCTGATTTGGCTATTTTGACCTAGAATTTTCCATTCTCCAGTCATTCTCCTGCTTTTCACCTCTCTCTGAATAACCCTGGTAATATAAACCTGCGACAAAACAACAATAGGTAATCTTATGGTTAATTTGAATAATTGTGATTCAAAATTTTTAAGCATAAACTGATGTAATTTAAATAATACTTCATGGACAGGATGAAAACTCTCCCGTTGGTCAGGCAGAATCAAATGAGGATCACAACAGTATGGACGACTTTATAGTGGATGATGAAGATACTGATGGAATCATTGATGAAGGAGTCAGGCAATCTACACATAAGAATTTGTTTGTAAAGCATCATATTAATATGCGTAAGTCATACCAGTGTGAGCAATAATCCAGTGAGCTACAACTGGTAAAATATAATCACAGCATACAACCTAAAACATGGATTTTCTATGTCTAGTCATAACAGATTTGCCTTGATATGTTCCAGCTCAACATGATGGAAATACACAAGGAGAGCTCCGAATCAGACTTTACTGTCATTTCAGTAATATGAAACTTGTACACAATGAAACGAGACGGTTATTTATATATGTTTCCCCAAACACCTATATTCTCCAGAGTCACCGGAATACTCGGCTCTGTTTTGAAGTCGTGCAGTCAAATCGGATGTGACCCTGCTCTTCTTTATCACTGATAAATCTGAGGATGGAGCCACTATATCATACGCAACGTTATGCGCAGGTGATGCCACTTGGGGCGAGCATCCAAGCCACTGTGGGCCCCTTCTTTTCATACAGCCACTGCTATCCATCCTTGTGTTGGCAAGCTTACAGGATCATAATGTGATTCCAGTGCTAAGGGTTAAAAATATACATTTAAACATACCCAGAAAAGGTTTAAAACTTGCGTCGCATGATTTCACGTGATTGAATGCGTATGCTTCAAACTCTCCTGACAGGGCGTTTTGGAAGAAGTTGAGCTTGATTTTACAGACCCAGGCGGCAAGGTTAGTGATAGTTGGAGGCGACTTCAACACGGTCCCATGTCCTGCAGTCGACAGATCAGATGTTGCAATAGGGGAAGGGGGCGATAATGAGATCTCTGGTCAGGATAGGTTGTTTAGTGACTTTTTGCGGACTAAAGACCTCACAGATGTTTGGCACTCTCTTCATCCCTCGGTCTGCGATTATTCTTTTTTTCCCATTCCACACGCTAGATATTCTAGGATTGACCATTTTCTTGTCTTCCCCCAATGTTTACCCATTTGTAGCGGGGGGCACGCATTAATTCTATCACTTGGTCAGATCATGCAGACGTGTCACTTTCGCTCTCCCTACCAGAGCATTCCCGGGGTTGGTCTTGGCTCGCCCACCCTGCAGAATCCTCAAATAGAGCTATCCGGGAAACACTTACTGATTATATCTTTAATAACGAATCCCTGGAACCATCCCCTTCCGTGCCGGGGTCGGCACACAAAGCTGTGGTCAGAGGGGAATTTATTAAACAGATTTCGTATTGGAAGAAGCTCAAACTGGCTTCTCTGGCTCAGCTGCAGCATTCCCTCCTTGACTTGGAAATGGCACATACGGTACATCCAACTTCTGTTAGCTTTGAAGAGCTGCAGATAATTAGGACCAAGATAAATAGATTATTAGAGGAAGATATTCGTAAATCTCTTATTTGGTCACAATGTTTATTTTATGGCAAGTCCAATAAGATAGATATGCTCTTAGCACGTACACTCCGACCAGATTACAGCTCTACGGGATGAGGGGGGGCACTCTTCAACATACTCCTCAAAGTATACAGGCGGTTTTCACGACATTTCAGAGCAAACTGTATAATCACTCCCCATCCCATACAATAGACAATGTGGTCCTAAGTACGACTATACTAGATTTTCTGTCTTCCCTGCCGCTTTTGACGATCTCGGAGGTTCAGGCTCTGATTTTAGACACCCCCATTTCGGCTGAGGAGCTACTCCAAGCACTTGGGGGGTGTCAACCCCATAAAGCCCCTGGGTCGGACGGTTTGACAGTCACACCAATTATAAGAGCTGTTTACCCCTTCTTTCCCCTCATTTATTGGGGCTGTTTAATTCCCTTAGGGAAGGAAACTCCTTGCCTCCTAGCGACCTGGTGGCTTTGGTAGTGGTATTGTCGAAACCAGGGAAGGACCCCACAGAACCAAGCAGCTATAAACCAATATCCCTTCTTAACGTAGATATTAAATTAATGGCGAAGATAATGGCGTTGCGCCTTGCTCCGTTCTTGCCAGAACTCGTACATATAGACAAAGTGGGTTTTATCCCAGGGCGCCATGCTTTCGATAATGACTGCCGAGCGGTGGATATGGTGTGGTGGGCGGGATCTAGGATAGATCCTTCGCTTCTGCTTTCTCTGGATGCAGAGAAAGCATTTGATCGAGTAAAATGGCCTTATTTATTTACACTGCTGGAACATCTGCGCTTCCCGGCCTCTATGCTGTGGATGATTCGCTCCCTGTATACTTCACCCTCAGCGGGTGTTCTTATCCCGGGAGTGCCAGTCGAGACCTTTTAATATTTATAATGGTACAAGACAGGGATGTCCCTTGTCCCCAGTCCTTTTCACGCTTTCCTTGGTATCTATACTTCTTACTTTAGTTCGACAGTCGGAGGGCATCGAAGGGATGGCTTTGGCCACTTCCACATCCTCTTACGCAGATGATATATATTGTTGTTCCTGACCTCTCCTACCACGTCTTTGACGCTATTGCATGAAGCGTTGCTCAGGTTTACATCATTGTCGTGCTATAAGGTAAATTTAGGTAAGTCCTGTGCCCTTACCTTTCATATGCCAGCAGAGACGGCGGCGGACTTGTCAGCTGCGTATGGGTTTCAAGTAGCGCGATCAAGTATCCCATATCTGGGAGTAGCTTTGACACCCTCGTGTGATGCTTTATACTCTGTCAATTATGTACCACTGTACGTTAAAATTCGAACAGAGCTGGGATGCTGGTCGGGAGAATATTTGTCTTGGCTTGGTAGAGTGCATAGTATTACGATGAATGTCCTGCCAAGGCTTCTATACCTTTACCAGGCTCTCCCAGTTCCGCTTGAAATGAGTGACTTGGTCAGCCTCCAGTCTACCCTTAAAAGGTTTATCTGGCAGTGGAGGAGACATAGGGTCGCTAGGAAAGTTTTATATTTGCCCAACTTGAAAAGATACGACTTGGCGGCCCAACTAGCCCAAATGGTGGCATTACATGCACCCCAAAACACTAGAGGATGGGTAGATTTTGAGAACGACATTGCCACTCCGAATCGTTTCAGCTTACGGATGTGGATATCTCCTAGAGACAGAGTCCCGTGGTCTACTGTAGCTACTACTACGTGTCATTCTTTGTTTTTGTGAAACAAATTTTCTAAACAATATGCTTTGAAGGGCCAACCCTCCCCGCTTATGCCAATACTTTGTAATAGGTCTTTTCCTCCTGGGACCTCACCGAAAGTTTTTACATTTATATCTAAATGCCGTGGTATAAAGAGAAAGATATGCTCACTTTTGCGTCCTTATCGGAAAGATCTTTGACAAAAGCTTTTTTTTTTAGATATATGCAATGTTGACATTTTAGGTTTTCATCTGAGGTCCGTAAGGCTGCTATTGGGCCCGTCACATTTTTCAAACACATGTGCCGGACGAGTGTTTATCCTCACCGACTAATATCCCTCTTGATTCACTATCTTAATGAGCCTGCAGTTAGGGAATATCTCCTTTATATGAAGGCATGGGAGAAGGAACTAGGTGCAGTAGATAGGGAGAACTTGGCTATGGGAGGGGACGCACAGATCCTCCATTAGTGTGATGTTTCAGGAACAGGCTACCAAAACACTCATGCAGTGGTATGTTAACCCCATGTTTTTGCATAAGGTGAACCCGTCTTTTCCAGATATATGTTGGCGCAACTGCGGTATGAAGGGAACACACTCCCATATGTGGTGGCATTGCCCCAAAATCGCTCCAATATGGCGTAAAGCGCACTCCCTGGCAATGACTGTGCTGGAGGCCCCCGTGGAGTTTGATCCGTGGACTTTTGTATTGTCGGGTCAGCAAGCACATCTAACAAGACATCAGTCGAAGTCCGTAATTAAATTAGCCATGGCGGTACGAAAGGCCTTAGCAGAGACGTGCAAGGCCTCTCGACCAGCTACGTGGAAAAATGTTATGGAGATATTGGAGGAGGTGCACCTTATGGATGAATTAACGGCGAGAGTTCACCAGTCATACCCAACTTATGTGAAAGTGTAGGGGCATGGGAGGACTCATGGGAGAGCGATGATATTCGTTTAGTTGAAGGATAGTATCTATTTTTCTTCTTCCCCTCCCTTTTTTTTTTTTTTTCCCCTTTATGGTTTATTAGTTATGATTTATGTTTTGGGGTTTTGTGTGTTTGGTGTAAGGTGTGTTCTAAAAATAAAAAAAAAGGACCCAACTCTTCATTAAAAAGACTTGAGGTTTGTGGAGTGGAGTGGAGTGCCCTCCGGCTCAGCCCGGGGCAGCCCTTCTACAGGATTGTTTCTGGCATCAAAGTCTAAAAAGATTTTCTCTCAAGGGTGCCTGCGTGCACGACCTATGTATGCTGAACTGTGTCTGATAAAGATTTTTTTTTAAAAAAAAAAAAAGCTTTAAAACAATATAAATGAACAATTAATAAATACTGGGAGTACCAAGTCTACGATTGAGACTCATTTTGCGTGTCTTGCTTTCTTCAGTCAATCAAACTTGATTGACTGAAGAAGTCATGACACACTGAAAAGCGTCTCAATCGGAGACTTGGGAATCACAGTATTTATTAATTAATCAATTATATTGGTTTTAACGTTCTTTTTTTTTTTTTAATAAATGTATATTTTTAACCCTTTAACACTGTAAGCTTGCCAACCTAAGAAATAGGGATGTGCGTTTCGGGTTTCGGAAATTTCACGAAATTTCCCGATTCGTGCATTCGAATTCGGGCGATTTTCCGAAAATTTTCAGATCCGAAAACGGCAGATCCGAAAAAAAATTCAAGCCGAAACGAAAAGTTTTCGGAGTTTTCGAATGGAGTAGAAATGTGTAAAATCGAAATTCATTTTCATTCAATTCGTGATTTCGGTTCCATTTCAGTAATTTCGGACATCATATTTATATCGCTGATTCTGTAATTAAATTTTGTATCATTCCCATCTCAATGTATCCTTCTTGTAAAACATTAGAAATCTCAATGTATCCTTCTTGTAAAACCATTAGAAATCTCAATGTATCCTTCTTGTAAAACATGAGAAATCTCAATGTATCCTTCTTGTAAAACATGAGAAATCTCAATGTATCCTTCTTGTAAAACATGAGAAATCTCAATGTATCCTTCCTGGGAAACCAGAGAAATCTCAATGTATCCTTCTTGTAAAACATGAGATATCTCAATGTATCCTTCTTGTAAAACATGAGATATCTCAATGTATCCTTCTTGTAAAACCATTAGAAATCTCAATGTATCCTTCTTGTAAAACATGAGAAATCTCAATGTATCCTTCTTGTAAAACATGAGAAATCTCAATGTATCCTTCCCAGGAAACCAGAGAAATCTCAATGTATCCTTCTTGTAAAACATGAGAAATCTCAATGTATCCTTCTTGATAAACCAGAGAAATCTCAATGTATCCTTCCTGGGAAACATGAGAAATCTCAATGTATCCTTCTTGTAAAACATGAGAAATCTCAATGTATCCTTCCCGGGAAACCAAAGAAATCTCAATGTATCCTTCTTGTAAAACATTAGATATCTCAATGTATCCTTCTTGTAAAACATGAGAAATCTCAATGTATCCTTCTTGTAAAACATGAGAAATCTCAATGTATCCTTCTCGGGAAACCAGAGAAATCTCAATGTATCCTTCCTGGAAATCCAGAGAAATCTCAATGTATCCTTCTTGTAAAACATGAGAAATCTCAATGTATCCTTCTTGTAAAACATGAGAAATCTCAATGTATCCTTCTTGTAAAACATGAGAAATCTCAATGTATCCTTCTTGTAAAGCATGAGAAATCTCAATGTATCCTTCCTGGAAATCCAGAGAAATCTCAATGTATCCTTCTTGTAAAACATGAGAAATCTCAATGGCAGAATTATCGTATCGGCAGAATTATCATATCGTATAATTATCGTATCCGAAAAACCATTAGTTTACGTCAAAACGAATAGACACTTTGAAACGAGGAGAACAGACGTTCCGAAAAACACAAAAATGTCCGAAATCACGAAAAAAAAGTCGATACGAAAAACGAACCGAAACAAACCGAACCGAAACGGAAATCGACCGAACCGAATCGAACCAAAAAAAAAATCGGTGCACAAGCCTACTAAGAAATTGTGTGTAGTTGCGGTTGTATGAAAAGACGGGGCCCACAGTGGCTTGGATGCTCGCCCCAAGAAGTCTCACTTGTGCATAACGTAGAGCCATATGATATAGTGGTTCCATCCTTGGATTCCTCAGTGATAAAGAAGTCACCCTTCATTTGACCTCACACCTTCAATACAAGAGTCAGATATTCCGCTGACTCTGGAGAATGTGAGTTGTTTGGGAAACATAGGCGAATTCCAGTGATTCATATATTGACCGTATTTGTCATTACGGTTTTGCACTATTGCTCTCTCTGTTTTTATTTGATGTTATCGTTATTACAATTTGTACCATCAAGAGACAGCAAGCTGGATATTCATATAAGTATCATACTTCTGTTTTTAGCACGTATAACTACATGTTGTATAAAGCACATTTTATTGGTTAATGGTTATTGTGACACTATTCTTTAAGATTGGTCTCCCTGTTATACCGTATTCCAAAATGTCTGTGCCACAAAGTACCCAAATTGTTTAGCTTCTAATATTAACTCTGAAAGGATGAAAAACTTTTTTTCACCCCAATCCCACAACTGTGTTGCAGTGCAAACAGACATATAAACATATATATTTATAACTCCCTTCACTTTCCCCCCCAAAAAAAATATTGTTGAAAATTATCCTTGCAGGGGGAACCACAGCAGTGTAGTGAAGGGTTTATAGTTGATTCTTACCAAGTATCCAGCATCCCTATCTGTTCAGAAGATCTGTGAGGCATGTGATATTACATGGAAAGTGAACCTGGCTGGTAAAGGTTTACTTTAAGGTTAAAATAGGTCTGCACAGAAACTCCATCACATATAGCACTGGTAACTGGGCGTGTTGTGACATAACTTCAACATACGTTATCTTTTGTAGATGTTGACCTTGACTCTCATCTAAGCAGAGTCATAAAGGCTCTGCTCATTAATGCAGCTGACGAAACATTCCTCACTTCACTGTACGGTAAGTAAACCAACATCAAGTTATTTTTAATGATAAGCGTTTACAAAGTTTTATCATGCTTTTAAAGTTCTTATCTTAATCCATTGTGCCTTTTCAAGATTGTACTTTACATACATTAAAGACATAACAACACTACAATAAGATAACAATACTTCCATCCTAGAGTAAAAGTAGAGCTGCCTGATAGTGGCATTAAAAAGTTATAGGAAGCCATGACTCACATATTAGACCCTTGCACTTTTTCTGTCAGTGTTTTTGACAGTATCTGTGTTTGTGTGTCTGTGTGTGTGTGTTGGTGTCTTTGCTGCTATTGTCTGTGCGTGTCTTTCAGTCTCTCTGTTGGTGTCTCTGCTTCTCAGTGTTTTAGTCAGTGTCTGTTTGCCACTATTAACTGCTTCGTGCAAAAGCGCACGCACAGCGCTATTTTTTTCCGCGCAGCGTTAAATGTTAACGCGCGGAAATAAACGCGTGCGCATTAACGCTGCGCGCAGAAATCGGTGCGGACTGTTTTTTCACGCGATTCAGCCAATCAGAATTAAGAACCACAATTGTCTCCCGTTCAGTTTTTGAAACTGTCAAAATCAATCTGAGTATATATGCTGCAGCAATAATAAAAACACGCACAATGTCTCTCTATTTTATTGTTTGGGTATGTGTAGAATGTGTAACTATACTGTGCTGTATTTTTTTTTCGTGCTGGTGTATTTGGTTTCGGCCAGGACGTTCAGATTTGCCATTAACACCAGCTTTTAAAAGACGTTAAAATTATGCGTGCAAACGTTGTCCGTTAAAATTTGCGCATAGATTGTAATACCATCCGCATACCAACGCATTTGCGCTCACAATGTTAAGTATAGGATGCGCAATGTACATTACGCTCGCAAAGGGTTCACGCAGGTTCACCCGCGGTAGACGTTAACGCGCATTTTTTGCGCGGACATTGTAATACGACGTTCGGCACAAAGGGTGTTTCCCCTCACGTTAATACGTTAATACTTCCATCCTAGAGTAAAAGTAGAGCTGCCTGATAGTGGCATTAAAAAGTTATAGGAAGCCATGACTCACATATTAGACCCTTGCACTTTTTCTGTCAGTGTTTTTGACAGTATCTGTGTTTGTGTGTCTGTGTGTGTGTGTTAGTGTCTTTGCTGCTATTGTCTGTGCGTGTCTTTCAGTCTCTCTGTTGGTGTCTCTGCTTCTCAGTGTTTTAGTCAGTGTCTGTTTGCCACTATTAACTGCTTCGTGCAAAAGCGCACGCACAGCGCTATTTTTTTCCGCGCAGCGTTAAATGTTAACGCGCATTTTTTGCGCGGACATTGTAATACGACGTTCGGCACAAAGGGTGTTTCCCCTCACGTTAATACGTTTTTGCGCACGCGTTAACGTTTGCACGAAGCCGTTAATAGAGCCCTCAGTGTTTTGTGTCTTGCCAGTGTCTTTGCCACTGCTTCTGTCTGTGTCTGTCATTTTCTGTTTGCCTCTGTCAGTGTCTCAGTCTGTGTGTATATTTCGGTGTCTGTGTCTCTATCAGTATCTCTTTGTATGTGCAGCATTTACAGTTGTGTTCAAAATTATTCATCCCCCAATGCTGTAAAGGGTTTTAGGGAATGTAGTGTACATTTGTAATTGTATTCAGAATGAAATCCTACAAGGACTTTTTAAAGAACCATATGCAACTAAAATGACATCAATTGGTTTTGTAATACAGTAGTAAATGTTTCTTTTGTGAATTCTTCATTGACACAATTATTCAACCCCTTAAAGACTACCACTCTGAAGAACAGAGGTTCATTCAAGTGTTTTCAATCAGGTATTGAAAACACCTGTGGATGTCACGGAGCAGCAATAAAGCATAATAAGCACCAATTAGGCAGCTTTAAAATGACTGTGATACTCAGCTCCTTCTAGACATTTACTGGTGTGGATACAAACATGGTGAAGTCAAGAAAATGGTCCAGGAAGACAAGAGAAGAGGTGATTACTCTTCACAGGAAGGGCAATGGCTATAAGAAGATTGCAAAGATGTTAAACATACCAAGAGAGACCATAGGAAGCATCATTCGCAAATTCAAGGTAAAGGGCACTGTTGAAACGCTACCTGGTCGTGGCAGAAAGAAGATGCTGACTTTGACTGCTGGGCGCTACCTGAAGCGTAGAGTGGAGAAAAGTCCCCGTGTGACTGCTGAGGAACTGAGAAAAGATTTGTCAGATGTGGGTACTGAAGTTTCAGCTCAGACAATACGGCGCACGCTGCGTAATGAAGGCATCCATGCCAGAACTCCCAGGCGCACCCCCTTGCTGTCTCCAAAGAATAAGAAGAGTCGACTGCAGTATGCCAAAAGTCATGTGGACAAACCACAGAAGTTTTTGGATGGTGTTCTGTGGACTGATGAAACAAAATTAGAACTGTTTGGGCCCATGGATCAACGCTATGTTTGGAGGAGGAAGAACAAGGCCTATGAAGAAAAGAACACCTTGCCTTCTGTGAAGCATGGTGGGGGGTCAATCATGCTTTGGGGCTGTTTTGCTTCTGCAGGTACAGGGAAGCTTCAGTGTGTGCAAGGTACCATGAATTCTCTTCAGTACCAGCAGATATTGGATGACAATGTGATGCAGTCCGTCACAAACCTGAGGCTTGGGAGACGTTGGACCTTTCAACAGGACAATGATCCCAAGCATACCTCCAAGTCCACTAGAGCATGGTTGCAGATTAAAGGCTGGAACATTTTGGAGTGGCCATCGCAGTCACCTGACTTAAATCCGATTGAGAACCTCTGGTGGGACTTAAAGAAAGCAGTTGCAGTGCGCAAGCCTAAGAATGTGACTGAACTGGAGGCTTTTGCCCATGACGAATGGGCGAAGATACCCGTAGATAGCTGCAAGACACTTGTGTCAAGCTATGCTTCACGTTTAAAAGCTGTTAGTACAACATCCTTTTACAGTTATAAGTACTAAGATTGAATGTCACTTGGGGGTTGAATAAAACTGATAATGATGTGAGCACAGAAAAGACATTTGTGGTTATTTCATTATAAATGTTATGTTATATTTGTCTGACCTACACGTGCCTCTTTGATTTAATTGTAAGCAAGATGACTGAATGATCAAAATCAATGTCAAACTGGCCAAAACACTCAATTTCAGTGGGGGTTGAATAATTTTGAACACAACTGTATGTGTGTGTCTACCAGAGTATCTGTGAGTGTTTACGTGGTTTTTCATTGTATTGATGTGCCATTATATCTGTTAATGCCTTTAGCTGTATTTGTCAGTGTCTGTGCCTTTGCCAGTGTCCCTGTCAGCATATTTGTGTCTTTCAGAGTTTTTGTTATGGTCTCTGTTTGTCAGTGTCTTTCTGTTTTTTATTGTCGGTCATTCTCTCTCTTTGAGTCTGCCTGTGACTTTGTCTATGTATGCGTGTGCTTCTCTTTACCTTTGTCTGTTTCTCTGTGTCTTTACCAGTTCCACTGTCAGTGTCTCTGTGTCTGCTAGTGTCTTATGGATTAGTATATTAGTTTGATCAAAATATTTTTCATTTTAGCTTAATTTAGTGCTGTTTTATTTAATAAATCTATTTGTATATTCTTATCATACTTCCTATTCTCTATAGGGTTAATAAGAATGGGAGGATATTGCGTTAAGGGGTGTGATCAAAGAGGGAGGGCGCTATTCCATAGGTGGCGCTAATGTTTAACGACTGTTATCGAATATTCCAATCTTTACGCTAAAGTGGGGTGAAATCTGTTCGCTATTTGTAACTTGCGTGAGCTTCCTGTTCTTTGTGTCCCCTATACTTAACATGGGGAGTGCAATCTATTTTTATCGTCTCGATAAGTGAGGAATTCCAAGGTGCTGATATGAAATGAATAATTTTAGCAGCTCCTTAAAGCTGGTGCTAAATGGTTCTGCACATGCAAAATCATTAAACACGTTCCAAAACTCCCCTGTAAAAATGCCAGGGCTCGAGTCCTGCGGGAACGCACGGGAACGGCGTTGCCGCACTTCTCCAACAGCGGGAACGCTGTGGGACGTCAGGTTCCCGCTTTGGCCCGAGCCCAACAAAGTTTAGCTGGCCACACAGCGTGCTGCCTCGCGTGGCCGCCATCCTCTGAAGGATGTGACGAGGCCTACAGGCGAGATCTCACGAGAGCTCGTCACAGCCTTCAGTAGCCGGCGGCCACGTGGAGGAGCAGGAGCACGCTGGCGCACACGGGTCCCCATCTGAGGTCTGAATGAGTGTGCTGCTGGCTGGATATATACAATTCCGGGGGTCCTGTGCATATTGGGGGTCCTGTGTATATTGGGGTCCAGTGCCTGGGTATATTATTCTTGGGGGGCCTGTGCATATTATTCTGGGGGTCCAGTGCCTGTGTATTCAGTATTATTCTGGGGGTCCAGTGCCTGCATATATAATTCTGGGGGTTCAGTGCCTGCATATTTAATTCTGGGGGTCCTGTGCCTGTGCATATTATTCTGAGGGTCCAGTACCTGCGTATATTATTCTTAGGGGTCCTGTGCCGATGTATAGAATTCTGGGGGTCCAGTGCCTGTGCATATTTGTGACGGAACCGTTCTCTTCCGCCTGTCCTGACTCTCCAGATACCCCCTTTCCAAGATCAGCCCGGCCTCTGAGTTGCTTGGAGCTCAGTGCCTCGAGCAGCCTGATCTGCAGCCCCAGATCCGCTTGATCTGAACCTCTGCCTTGGAGCCTCTTTGCATTTCCAGAAGGCCGCTCTGTGCCTTCTGAGGTTGAGTGTAGTGTAGCGTAGTTGAAGTAGACACCAGGCGAGCTGTATGTTCCAACAGGATTCTCTGTCTTTATGGAAGATTTCACCGGATTTATACAAAATACAGCAATGCACATTCAAACTTCCCACCCATCCCAACAGTTCTGATTGGTTGGTTCCAAGACCACTGCAGGTTTCCTTCAGGTCCTCTTCAGTTATAATTTGCATACCAAATGGTGGACATGTACCTAAAGTCTCTAATTACATTATGTCAGTTAGATATTTACAATACACATTCTTTAGCCTTTAGCTCACACAACATTTACATAATCTATTGTTCTAACACATCAGATTAAAGACAAACCCTATCCCAGACTTCTTGAATCAAACATGCAGCCAGATAAGGGGAAAATACCTTTTGCATAAATCACACACTACTCAAGCTTGTTTACTGGCTACACAAAACACATTTACCTACAGAAATATAAGTATATTTAAAACTAAAGCTACGCAATTTACACTAAACTAATTTAAACTAAAACCAAACAATGTAAAATATATTTAAAATCACACGATATAATTGAACATAAAGTCTCTTGGAGTTTGAAGCGTGGAGCGTTATGTCAGTTCCATGAGAATATTATTCTGGGGGTCCTGTGCCTGTGTATATAATTCTGGGGGGTCTGTGCTTGGATATAAATAATTTTGGGGGGGGTCTGTACCTGGATATATATAACTTTTGGGGGGTCTGTGCCTGGATATATATAATTCTGGGGGGTCTGTGCCTGGGTATATAATTCTTGGGAGGGTCTTTGCCTGGATATATATAATACTGGGGGGGATCTGTGCCTGGGTATATATTTCTGGGGGGGTCTGTGCCTGGATATATATATATATATATATATATATATATATATATATTAGGCCGTGTTAGTCCAGTTGCCAAAATCACGAGTATACCAGTACGTAGTGATATCTTTCACTGATCAGTTTAGCTTCCAGACCTGAGGAAGAGAGGTTACACTCTAGAAAGCTTGTCTTTTAAATGTAACATTAGTCCAATAAAAAAGGTATCACCACATACTGCTATAGTCATGATAATTATATATTAACCACAGGGGGGTTGCACTCAACCTAAACGCGCAACATAAGCGGGTGCATCTAAGACATTAAATACAAAACACCAGGAAAGAGCACTCCATATCAATGACCACCTTCATCCACCATTTTCTGCCACAAAAAAAGAAACTAATTTCAAATGTTCAAAAAACCTGACTAAGGTAATAAATGATGGGGATTCAGTTAACAAAGTTATGATCATAGTTTGCGTAAGCCTGTCACAGTCGCCAATGTACCCCATCGTTGACAGGTCCTATCTAACTGAAAAATCCCATACTTGCCTCTCATCCAGCGGTGAAAAGGGTGGCCCGATTCACAAATAGTTCCTAGTCACCCCCCCCCCCACCCCCGCGATCACTCGCGCACAGCTTGCGACCACGGAGCGCAAGGCTCCATGGAGTCCTATGGACTCCATGAGCTGATACTCGCGTTGGGGCGGAAGCACTGCTTCGGATATCAGGGAGGTTAGCGCTGCGTTCTGGTGCGAGGTGCTAAGATAGAACCTTCCTCTGAATATGATGTTAACATGGAGATGGTAAGAGAAAATCTGCAGGGGCACATTATCCTGCATACCGTCTCCATGTTGGTGTCCACCGTGGAATAGGGTGCTCGGCGTGTGGCCAGAGATGGACATTGGGGTGATATCTCACACAGGGTGCCCTACGTTCTAAGCCCAGCCCTGGGCACTGACCCATCACCTCAAAACAACCCATGCTCACTGTTGTCTTATGCGAAATGTACAAGAATGCAGCAGATTTGTAAACCTTCTTAGAGGTTACTCGGTGTAGGCTCTCTGTTAGTTTGTATGTGTTGTTGTCATAAAGCAATGAATTCTACGTGAATTGTTTTTATCTCCACAGAAGGCAAAAGGATGAAGAGGTATGCAAAAGAAATGTTGGATTCCTTGGATTACTTGGACAGTCGTACTATATCGCCCCGTCTTGTAAACCTAAGTACAAGGAGCAAATGGAACAAGCGTTATAAGGTAATACATTCATTGACATATTGGGGATTCAGCCAAAAAGTATACAAGTTGTGCACCCCTTATCCGGAATGCTCAGCACCCCTATACAAGGTATATACATTTTTATAAATAAGTCTTTGAATAAGGCCCTTAATTGGCAACCCTTTTTTTTTTTTTTTTTTTTAATTCAAAAGATTTTTATTGTTATTAATAGAGAATAAACAATACAGAAAAGAGGAAATACAGTAGAGTCTCGTATCAGGTACGGTGAAACGCGAGACCCGTCATCAAACTATGCATAACAACGAACTTTTCAAACTACTCCCTCAATTATCATTAAGGGAGAATAAATAATACAGAAAAGAGGAAATACAGTAGAGTCTCGTATCATATACGGTGCATATGCGAGACCCTTCATCAAGCTATGTATAGCCGCGAACATTTCAAGCTACTCCCTCAATTATTCTTTAGTTTAAAGAGCCGTGCGCCGTCGAGACTACAACATCCAATGTTGAAAGATAAAGATCGTGAGAGAAGCATCAAAAGAGAAAAAAAAAAAAAAAATAATAAAAAATAAATACAGTATATATTCGCGTATAAGCCGAGTTTTTTGACACAGATTTTGTGTCAAAAAAACCCGACTCGGCTTATACGCGAGTCAACAGCCTGTCCATCCGTGTTGAAGTGGATGCGGCTGTGTTCAGGCGCAGCCGGTCACGTGGTCCGGCTAATCAGGTGGTACTGAGTCTCTGTACCACCTGACTGGCCGGACCGCGTGACCTGCGCACGCACGCAGCCGCATCCCCTGTGAGAGCTGGGACTGGAGCTATCCAGGTGAGAGCTGGGCAAATCCAGGTGAGAGCTGGGCAAATCCAGGTGAGAGCTGGGCAAATCCATGAGCTGGGGCAAATCCAGGTGAGAGCTGGGCAAATCCAGGTGAGAGCTGGGCAAATCCATGAGCTGGGGCAAATCCAGGTGAGAGCTGGGGCAAATCCAGGTGAGAGCTGGGGCAAATCCAGGTGAGAGCTGGGGCAAATCCAGGTGAGAGCTGGGCAAAACCATGAGCTGGGGAAAATCCATGAGTGAGCTGGGGCAAATCCAGGTGAGAGCTGGGCAAATCCATGAGCTGGGGGCAAATCCATGAGTGAGCTGGGGCAAATCCAGGTGAGAGCTGGGGCAAATCCAGGTGAGAGCTGGGGCAAATCCAGGTGAGAGCTGGGGCAAATCCAGGTGAGAGCTGGGGCAAATCCAGGTGAGAGCTGGGCAAATCCAGGTGAGAGCTGGGCAAAACCATGAGCTGGGGAAAATCCATGAGTGAGCTGGGGCAAATCCAGGTGAGAGCTAGGGGCAAATCCATGAGTGAGCTGGGGCAAATCCAGGTGAGAGCTGGGCAAATCCATGAGCTGGGGGCAAATCCATGAGCTGGGGCAAATCCATGAGCTGGGGCAAATCCATGAGTGAGCTGGGGCATATCCATGAGCTGGGGCAAATCCAGATGAGCTGGGGGCAAATCCATGAGTGAGCTGGGGGCAAATCCATGAGTGAGCTGGGGGCAAATCCATGAGTGAGCTGGGGCAAATCCATGAGTGAGCTGGGGCATATCCATGAGCTGGGGCAAATCCAGGTGAGAGCTGGGCAAATCAATGAGCTGGGGGCAAATCCATGAGTGAGCTGGGGCAAATCCATGAGTGAGCTGGGGCAAATCCATGAGTGAGCTGGGGCAAATCCATGTGTGAGCTGGGGCAAATCCATGTGTGAGCTGGCTGGGGCAATATCCATGTGTGAGCTGGCTGGGGCAATATCCATGTGTGAGCTGGGGCAAATCCATGTGTGAGCTGGGGCAATATCCATGTGTGAGCTGGCTGGGGCAATATCCATGTGTGAGCTGGCTGGGGCAATATCCATGTGTGAGCTGGCTGGGGTAATATCCATGTGTGAGCTGGGGTAATATCCATGTGTGAGCTGGGGCAATATCCCACTTAGGCTTATACGCGAGTCAATACGTTTTCACAGGTTTTTTGGGAAAAAGTAGGGGGGTCGGCTTATACACGGGTCGGCTTATACCCGAGTATATACGGTAAATAAATAATAAGTGAATAAATAAAAATTTTAAGAGAAACCTCCGTGTGCTTGGCGTACTGTCATTAAAGAAGGAAAAACCTTGCATAGATGTCCCCAAGGAGGCACTAAAGGAAAAAGAGGAAGAAAAGGAAGGAGAAGAGGAAAGCAGGGAAGAGGGGGTAAGACCGCGGGCCCAACCCCGCCGGCCCTTCGTCTAGCCTGAGAAAGCAATGCGAGCAGAGGCCGGGGAGGCAAATGCCGCCAGCCATGGTGACCAAACTGTCTCAAAGTGGGCCATTCTGTCGAGAACCACTTCGTCAGGCGTTCCATCGTAATCATGTGCCAAATTTTGGCTTCTATCAGCTGGCGCGGGGGAGGGGGGCCCTTCTAGGTCCTAGCCAAACAGATGCGTACCGCAGTACACACCCTAGAGACCAGAGAATGCTCGCCATGTGTAAGGCGTGCCTCGGGGTGCGGACGGTTGAGGAGTGCTGTCCAGGGGTCCGGACCTAAGTGTATCCCTAGTGCCCTGCTCAAATCACCAAACACCTCTGTCCAAATAGTCCTGACCATGCCACAGTCCCACCATGCATGCAGATATGTTCCCTCTTCGCCACATCCCCTGAAGCAGGTCGACGGCATCCCCGGGTACATCTTTGCGAGGCGCCGCGGGTGGATATACCACCTCGCCATGACCTTGTAACAGTTCTCACGAACCGCGGTGCAGATTGTGACCCGGGAGGTCCTGTCAATAAAGTCTGCCCACTCATCGCCCTCCAGAGAGCTCCCTAGATCCTCTTCCCACCGTGCAACGTAAGGCGCCTCCTGCGGAAAGGTCGCATCCAGAATGTGGGAATAGAGTGAGAATATCAAGCCGCGCCCTCTATTCTTCAGACGGCAGCAGGTCTCGTAGAGGGTCAGTCTCTCCAAGAGTTCCCCTGACAAAATGTAGTAGTTGGAGGGCTCTAAATGTCTCCGAGGAGGGTAGCGCTTTCGACTCCCTTAGATAGCCAAGGGTGACAGGGCAACCCTGCAAAGTCAGATCGCGCAGTTCTGTGATATCAGATCTGAGCCACCAACTGAACGCCCTAGGAGGGTTACCCTCCGGGAACTTTGGATTGTAGAATAAAAATTGGAGGCATGAACCCGGGGGGGACAGACCGTCCTCCTCTCCTATAAAGGTTCCAAAGGCGCAGTGAATGCTGCAGCGTGGGGCTATTGTGGAGTGTCCGGCGAGTTGCTTTAGGGGCCCATTGAAGCGTGCGCAATAGCTGTGGTCCCCCCATATCTTGTTCAAGGGTAGTCCAGAACGGAGCCCCACTTCTTAGGTTAATCATTGAGAGCATCGCAAATTGGGCCACCTTGTAATAGGAGTAGAGGTGTGGCAACCCTTTTTAAAGATCTAAAGCAGGGATGTCAAAGTAGCAGCCTGCGGACCATTTGTGGCCCGTGGAGCGGTTGCAAATGGGTGGACTGAGCCGGTCCGGATTGGCCTTACTGCCCCTGCAGTCCAGGAAGTGCGTGGAGCGTCATGGGGATTCCCTCCCCAGTGAGCAGGGCGCTCCACTCCCGTCTTGTTGAGCCCGTGCTCGGTGCCAATCTGATTCCCCTTCATAAAATTAACAATGACACTGCACTAACTCACAAATTTTTTCATATATATTTTAATATGTTTAATTTTAATATATATTTATTTTAATGTTTTTATATTCATAATTATTTTAATTAAATATATTTTAATAAAATACTGAGATTCGACGATTTGAAGTCCGATTTCAGTAATTTACAGCATGTAAAATTATTTTTTCACATTTTATCATCCAAAACCTTGTGGTTATATATTCCATGTGGCATTCTTGTTAAAGAAAAAAAATTAGAAATGGGATCCTGTTACTGCATTTTTCTGAGAAAATACGCGATTTTATCTAAAACTGGGAAAAAAACTAAAATTTTCACTTGTATTTTTCCGCGTTGTGTTTTATGATGAATAATATGACTGTGTATAACACCACTGACCTTGCTCACGGCGTAGGAAATGAGAAGGTGAGTAACAGCAGTGGTATTGCTCATTTTATACGTGACAAATGGACAAAGCCATTGCTTAGGAGCAAAAATTCATAAAAATACTTTTTGCTGTAAATGAAAAGAATAAATGGTTTAATACAAAAAAAGGAAATGAGTTTGAAATTTTGGCCCCATGGGATATGACAACTTCCAGTCCAGTGGCCCTCCGGTAATTTGAGTTTGAGACCCCTGATGTAAAGGAAAATGCAGTTGATGCATGTAATTCAGTTTGGTTGTAAATAAAAGGTATTATTATTCTTTATTTATAAAGCGCCAGCATATTCCGCAGCGCTGTACAATAAGCACAGTATAGACAGGGTTACAATACATTGAACAACATTTGACAAACAGTACAGGAGGAGATGAGGGCCCTATTCCCGTAGGAACTCACAATCTAGGAGGGTTGTGGTTGGAAACAGGAGGAGAGGACTGTAAGGTGAGAGTGATTGATGGTTGCCTCAGTGAGTTGGGTGGTAGGCTTCCCTAAATAGGAACGTTTTAAGGGAGCGTTTGAAGGAAGAGAAATTAGGGGAAAGTCTGACAGTACGAGCGAGAGCGTTCCAGAGAGTGGGGGCTGCGCGTGAGAAATCCTGCAGTCTATCATGGGAAGAGGTGATGCGGGGAGAAGCTAGGCGCAGGTCACTGTTTGATCTTAGGGAGCGGGCTGGGGTGTATTTGGTGATTAGTGAGGACAGGTAGTGGGGCGCTGAGTTAGTGAGGGTTTTGTAGGTAAGGATAAGGATTTTGAACTTAATTCTGCAGTGGATGGGGAGCCAGTGAAGGGACTCGCAGAGGGGAGCGGCAGAGACAGAGCGGCGGGTGAGGTGAATTAGCCTGGCAGAGGCGTTCAGGATGGATTGTAGGGGGGAGAGGCGGGACAGAGGGAGGCCAGATAAGAGATTATTGCAATAGTCGAGTCGGGAGATTACCAGGGCGTGTATGAGTTGTTTTGTGGTGACAGCGGTAAGAAATGGCCGAATTCTGGAAATATTACGCAGTTGGTATCGGCAGGAGGAGGAAAGAGACTTGATGTGGGGGATGAAGCAAAGAGCAGAGTCAAGTGTAACTCCAAGACAGCGCACTTGGTTTGATGGGGAGATGGTGATACCCTCCACCATCATAGAGAAGTCAGGAAGTGGGGAGGCATTGGAGGGAGGAATAAGTAGGATCTGAGTCTTTGACATGTTGATCTTTAGGTGGTGGGAGGCCATCCAGGAGGAGATGCCAGATAAGCAGTCACTGACTTTGGAAAGGACAGGGGGAGAGAGATCAGGGGTAGAGAGGTAGATCTGAGTGTCATCAGCGTAGAGGTGGTAATTAAAGCCAAAGCTGTTGATGATTTTTCCCAGGGAGGAGGTGTAGATGGAAAAGAGCAGAGGACCAAGGACAGAGCCTTGAGGTACACCAACAGATAGAGGCAATGAGGAGGAGGAGTTACCAGCAAAGGACACACAGAAGGACCTGTTGGATAAATAGGAGTCAACCCAAGCGAGTGCAGTGTCACCGAGACCCAGAGAGTTGAGGGTCTGTAGAAGGAGGGGGTGGTCAACAGTGTCAAAAGCAGCCGAGAGGTCAAGCAGGATGAGAATAGAATAGTGGCCGTGTTTTTTAGCAGTTAGGAGGTCGTTGGTGACTTTGGTGAGGGCAGTTTCAGTTGAGTGTAGGGGACGGAAGCCAGATTGCAGGGGGTCAAGTAGGGAATTGGAGGACAGGAAGAGGGAGAGGCGGTTGAAGACTAGTTTTTCTAAGTGCTTTGATGTGAAGGGAAGCAGGGATACAGGGCGGTAGTTGGATGGAGAGTTGGGATCGAGGGATGGTTTCTTTAGTAAAGGGGTAACTAGCGCATGTTTGAAGGCGGATGGGAAGGAGCCAGTGGAGAGAGATAGGTTGAAGATGTGTGTGAGAGCAGGGGTGTGGGAGGAGGAGAGGGGAGGAATAGATGTGAGGGAATGGGGTCGAGCGGGCAAGTGGTGAGATGTGAGGAGGACAATAAGGAATTGACTTCCTCCTCAGTGGCTGGGAGGAAGCGGCAGAGGGTGGCAGAGGGGACCTCGGGGAGTGGAGGTGGCAGATAACTATCTTGTGTTGGGATGTTGCTTCTGATAGAGTTTTACTGAGGAAGTAGTCTGCCAGGTCTTGAGCGTTGAAGGCAGCTGACGGGGGAGGTGCAGGTGGGTAGAGAAGGGTGTTGAAGGTGGACCAGAGCCGTTTAGGGTTGGAGGACAGCGTAGATATAAGAGATGAGAAGAAGGATTGTTTGGCCAAGTGGAGGTGTATGACCGAAGAATAAACTTGAAGTGAACAAAATCAGCTTCAGAGCGGAGCTTCAGAGGGAAGGTAGTAAATAGGCTACAACACTAAAAGAACATCCCTCCATTTTTCTGAAGACAGGTCTTTCTGAAAACCTATCATCAATTACTGTCTCTCATGAAAGATACGAAGTCGCTTACAAATCAAAACCTTGCATCAACTGTTTCTCCTGATGGCAAAGGTAAATTGTTGTTTTCTTTTTCTAGGACAGGGTAGAATGTTACCCTGAATTGAACGTATATGAGGTAACATCACAGAACCAGCGTTGCGATGCTTGTGGATTACAACGATACTGTAAATATCAAGTCATCCTTTCAGGGGAGCTGTATGATAGCAAAACTTTTGAAAAAGATGATTTTCTACCAAATGATGAGCAGGTACATTATTTTGGATTGTTGTGCTTTTATATCCAGTTCGTAAGATTTATTTACATTTGAATTTAAAATTCTGGTTATTTTAGCTATTGGTCATTGAATTTGGGGCGAATATCGTAGAGTTTCTCGATTCGGAACCATCCGAGTCACAAATCCAAATCAATTTGGATTGATTTGGATGATTTGATTATATTGCACTCACTGTGTGATGAAAATTCCTTAACCCTAAAACAAGTAGAAATACTAACGCTAGACCTAAATGTAACCCTAAACCACGTAGTAAAAGTAACATTAGCACTTAACCTAGTAGCGGTAGTAACCGTAAAAGTATTTTTAACAAGCAGAAATAGTAATCCTAACACTAAATCTATCCCTAACCCTAAAACAAGCAGAAATAGTAATCCTAACACTAAATCTATCCCTAACCCTAAAACAAGCAGAAATAGTAATCCTAGCACTAAATCTATCCCTAACCTTAAAACAAGCAGAAATAGCAATTCTGAATATAATTCTAAACTCAAAAGTAATCCTAAACAAGTGGAAATATTAACCCCAACCCTAAGGCCTTGTTCACACCTGGGCGATTACAGGGCGTTCCTAGGTGCCGTAAAACGCTCAAACACTGAAATCCCATTATTTCCTATGGGCATGGTTCACACCTGGGCGTTTTACAACGCATAGGAACGCCCTGTAAAACGCCCAAAGAAGTACAGGAGCTTCTTTGGGGCGTATTACAGCGCGTTTGTGGCCATAGACTTCAAAAAACACGTACAACGCGCGTTTCTAATTGTCAAAAACGCTTACAAAATGTCCAACAAAAAACGCGCGTAAAACGCGCATATGAGATACGCTCAGGTGTGAACCCAGCATAAAAGTAAGCCTGCACTTAACCCTATCCCTAAAAATTAACTCTAGCCCTAACCCTAAATATAACCCTAGCTCTAAAAGTAACCCTAACCGTAAAAACAATCCTAAATAAGCAAAAGTATTAACCCTAAAGGTACATCTAACCCTAAAACAAGCAGAAATAGTAACCCTTACCCTTAATGTAACCCTAAACCCAAAAGAAACCCTAAACATGAGGAAATTGTAACCCTAACTCTGAAAGTTACCATAACCCTAAAACAAGCATACTGTATTTACAGTGGTTATAGAAAAGAATCACCACCTTGAAAATTATCACATTTTGTTGCTTTGTAGCCTGAAATAAAGACAGACACCGTTTTTGTTTATCCAGTTGTATTTACTCAGTGCAACTTATAACATCCAAGTGAAAGATAGAACACCAACATATCCGACAAAAATAAAGACAATTCAAAAACAGAATCCCTGAGTTGGAAAAAGGATCACCCCCTCCTAAATATGACTTGTAAACTCAATCTAGTGTAGCTAATCACCTTCTCAATGTCACACAAAGCCATTTGACTTCAACTGTGATCAACTGTGGTCATATTGAATAGCTCAGCATGAAAAGAGCTTACCTGGAGCATCTAGGTCCCTGGTATTGCAACTGCGGCAAGGAATCAACTATGGGTGGCAAGGCACTGTCAAAAGATCTCTGACGTGCGTCGCATGTGGTCGATCAAGGTGTCCCTGAAAAGGGCAGAGTCTGGCCTTTCCAATGATACTCCACATGACCACAATCAGTGTAAAATGAAAATCCGAAAATAAAAATGTAAAAAGCAGTGAAGGGGTTAATGGTCAGACTATATATTACATTGTGTATTAATTTCCTTTTTGCCTTGGCTATTTTGTATATTGAGGGTTAATGGGCAGGTTTCATCCCTCACAGTATACATTTTTTTCCTTGATTAATGACATTTTAGGAGTTAATGGGTAGGCTGCATGCCTCACAGTGTACACATTTCATGTTTTCCCTTGATTACTGGTATTTTAGGGGTTAATGGGTAGGCTGCATGCCTCACAGTGTATTAATTTCAGGTTTACCCTTGATTAATGGCATTTTAGGGGTTAACGGGTAGGCTACATGCCACACTGTTTATTATTTTTATTGTATTTCACTGCTTTAATGGCATTCTAGGGGTTATTATGAAAGTAATAACCTAAGGGCCTGTTCATCTTTAGATCCTTTGCTTTTTCTCACAATTCGGGGAATCAATTTTGCCAAAAATATGGTGAATTCCCTATTTAGCGAATGGTCACCGACTGTAATTTGCGAAAATTGGAGTCGCAGAAGCAGTTATCGGACGTCGGCGAAAACCGCCGAATAAAATATTGCATTTATGTATCAGGTTAGTAAAACATAAAGGTATCATTGCATCACATTACTCTGGGATTTGGGAATCCTATTTATATATACGTATTTCGTTTTTTTCAGTGGTATGATTTAGGGGCGGAAATTATTAGTGCCCCCCCCCAGTTTTGACTGTGATCTTATGTGGCCCCCCCCCTATATATTGTTCCTAGAGTCGCCACCGCCTGCACGACTGAGTGTTCCTGCACTTTACACATAGGTCACCAGGGAAAGTACAGTTGTGTTCAAAATTGTTCAACCCCCACTGGAATTGAGTGTTTTGGCCAGTTTGACATTGATTTTGATCATTCAGTCATCTTGCTTACAATTAAATCAAAGAGGCACGTGTAGGTCAGACAAATATAACATAACATTTATAATGAAATAACCACAAATGTCTTTTCTGTGCTCACATCATTATGAGTTTTATTCAACCCCCAAGTGACATTCAATCTTAGTACTTAGTACAACATCCTTTTACAGTTATAACAGCTTTTAAACGTGAAGCATAGCTTGACACAAGTGTCTTGCAGCGATCTACGGGTATCTTCGCCCATTCGTCATGGGCAAAAGCCTCCAGTTCAGTCACATTCTTAGGCTTGCGCACTGCAACTGCTTTCTTTAAGTCCCACCAGAGGTTCTCAATCGGATTTAAGTCAGGTGACTGCGATGGCCACTCCAAAATGTTCCAGCCTTTAATCTGCAACCATGCTCTAGTGGACTTGGAGGTATGCTTGGGATCAGTGTCCTGTTGAAAGGTCCAACGTCTCCCAAGCCTCAGGTTTGTGACGGACTGCATCACATTGTCATCCAATATCTGCTGGTACTGAAGAGAATTCATGGTACCTTGCACACGCTGAAGCTTCCCTGTACCTGCAGAAGCAAAACAGCCCCAAAGCATGATTGACCCCCCGCCATGCTTCACAGTAGGCAAGGTGTTCTTTTCTTCATAGGCCTTGTTCTTCCTCCTCCAAACATAGCGTTGATCCATGGGCCCAAACAGGTCTAATTTTGTTTCATCAGTCCACAGAACACTATCCAAAACTTCTGTGGTTTGTCCACATGACGTTTGGCATACTGCAGTCGACTCTTCTTATTCTTTGGAGACAGCAAGGGGGTGCGCCTGGGAGTTCTGACATGGAGGCCTTCATTACGCAGTGTGCGCCGTATTGTCTGAGCTGAAACTTCAGTACCCACATCTGACAAATCTTTTCTCAGTTCCTCAGCAGTCACACGGGGACTTTTCTCCACTCTACGCTTCAGGTAGCGCACAGCAGTCGAAGTCAGCATCTTCTTTCTGCCACGACCAGGTAGCGTTTCAACAGTGCCCTTTGCCTTGAATTTGCGAATGATGCTTCCTATGGTCTCTCTTGGTATGTTTAACATCTTTGCAATCTTCTTATAGCCATTGCCCTTCCTGTGAAGAGTAATCACCTCTTCTCTTGTCTTCCTGGACCATTCTCTTGACTTCACCATGTTTGTAACCACACCAGTAAATGTCTAGAAGGAGCTGAGTATCACAGTCATTTTAAAGCTGCCTAATTGGTGCTTATTATGCTTTATTGCTGCTCCGTGACATCCACAGGTGTTTTCAATACCTGATTGAAAACACTTGAATGAACCTCTGTTCTTCAGAGTGGTAGTCTTTAAGGGGTTGAATAATTGTGTCAATGAAGAATTCACAAAAGAAACATTTACTACTGTATTACAAAACCAATTGATGTAATTTTAGTTGCATATGGTTCTTTAAAAAGTCCTTGTAGGATTTCATTCTGAATACAATTACAAATGTACACTAATTCCCTAAAACCCTTTACAGCATTGGGGGTTGAATAATTTTGAACACAACTGTATGTGAGCCCCACTGCAACTAACACACATAACATATTGCTTTTTTATAGTATTTTTGCCACTGTAAGCCAATTATTCACAATAAATCTGGAGGCCTGCATGACAGCGGACTCCTCATTATCAGTAATAAATAATATCTGTGTACATTTCTGCATCAGATGAGTAATTAAATGGATATATTTAGTTTTCTTCGGTGAATTTATGTAATTACCGTTATTATTTTTTTTTTAACGGTTAAGACTCTACAGCTCAAGCAGAGATTGCTTATTTAATAATCATGCACATGATATCTTTATTTTATATATAATTTAGAATCCCAAAACATTCTATAGCTGCCACTGGTTTAGTTTTATTTATTTACTGGATATTGTTCCGGCGAGCACAATAAAACAATGGAAAAACCTATAGATACAGATTCCGAACTGCCCTTAACCCCTTAAGGATGCGTAGGTGGTGCCCTTAAGGGGTGGCTTTTGCCGGCGAGGCGTGTCGACAGGTGACGTCGCGCGGCACTGATTCTGGCCCTCCCCGCAGCCGACGTCACGTCCTGCGGCGGGAAGGGGTTAATGAAATCACAATGGAGTGATACAACGTGGTGCTTATGTTTTATATATTCATAAAAAATATTAGGGATGAAGAGGACACATTATCCCGTTTCCCTTTCTAATGCCCATGGAGCCCTGCGTTGGCGCTGCCCAATGCCTGTTTGAGGTACGTCTGGAAAAATTCTGCAAGTGACTACGAAATGTGCTGATGCTACATACATAACCGTGGAGACACAGGTTTGAATCCCGGCAAGAGCACCTCTCCAGTAAGTGTCCTTGGGCAAGACACCTAACGGTTATTATTATCATTTATATAGCGCCAACAGTTTCTGCAGCACTTTACAGTAGATAAGGGAACGAGCTACAGATAAGTGGATATAGGATGGAAACAAGAGGTGTAGAGGGACCTGCTCGTAGGAGCTTACAGTCTATAATAATTACACAGGTGTACGGTGAAAAATGTCAGTTTGGATGAAATTCAGACAGACTCCTCATTTCGGATTCAAAATTATTATTATTATTATTAGTTTTGAAAGAAAAATATCTGAAATTATCAACACGTTGCGACATCGGATCAGTCCAAATATTCCAAAATTCCTATACCGAAAATAGGGTTAATTTTAGGGTTAGGGTTACAGTTAGGGCTCGGGTTACATTTAGGGTTAGGGCTAAAGTAACTCTTAGGGATAGTGTTAGGTACAGGGTTATATTTAGGGTTAAGGTTACTATTTCTGCTTGTTTAGGGTTACTTTTAGGGCAAGGGTTATGTTTAGATTTGGGGCTAGCGTTCCCTTTAGGGATAGGGTTATGTTTAGGTTTAGGGCTAGCATGACCTTTAGGGATAGGGTTATATTTAGGGATAGGGTTATGTTTAGGTAGGGTTGCACCGATAGTAGTATCGGTGCCGATACCGGGTACTGCAGGAGTACTTGGTACTCCTGCAGTACCCCCCGATATTTTCCCCGATACCGGAAGCCGGCATTGAGCCGGCTTGCCGGCATCTGAGGGGCTGGGGCGGCTGTCCGAATGCTCTATTCGGACAGGCCCTTCCTGGGCGACGCCGGGAAAGTTTCCGCGCGTGCGCTCGTTGGAAGGCCCCCAGCCGCGATCACATGGTCCCACGTGGTCACGGCTGGGGTCCTTCCAACGAGCGCACGCGCAAAGACTTTCCCGGCGTCGTCCAGGAAGGTAAGTATCATCGCAGAGAGTGCCATGTGTGTGCTGGGGCATATCCATGAGCTGGGGCAAATCCATGAGCTGGGGCATATCCATGTGTGAGCTGGGGCATATCCATGTGTGAGCTGGGGCAAATCCGTGAGCTGGGGCATATCCATGTGTGAGCTGGGGCAAATCCGTGAGCTGGGGCAATCCATGTGTGAGCTGGGGCAAATCCATGTGTGAGCTGGGGCATATCCATGTGTGAGCTGGGGCATATCCATGTGTGAGCTGGGGCATATCCATGTGTGAGCTGGGGCATATCCATGTGTGAGCTGGGGCATATCCATGTGTGAGCTGGGGCATATCCATGAGCTGGGGAAAATCCATGTGTGTGCTGGGGCATATCCATGAGCTGGGGCAAATCCATGAGCTGGGGCATATCAATGTGTGAGCTGGGGCATATCAATGTGTGAGCTGGGGCATATCCATGTGTGAGCTGGGGCATATCCATGTGTGAGCTGGGGCATATCCATGTGTGAGCTGGGGCATATCCATGTGTGAGCTCGGGCATATCCATGTGTGAGCTGGGGCAAATCCGTGAGCTGGGGCATATCCATGTGTGAGCTGGGGCAAATCCGTGAGCTGGGGCAAATCCATGTGTGAGCTGGGGCAAATCCATGTGTGTGCTGGGGCAAATCCATGAGCTGGGGCATATCCATGTGTGAGCTGGGGCATATCCATGTGTGAGCTGGGGGCAATATCCATGTGTGAGCTGGGGGCAATATCCATGAGCTGGGGGCAATATCCATGAGCTGGGGCAAATCCATGAGCTGGGGCAGTATATATATATATATATATATATATATATATCTCTTGGGGGGGTTAAACATGTGAGCTGGGGGCATTTTTTATATGGTCTGTACTTATTGGAAAGCGTCACATGACATTAAAGAAAAGTATCGGTACTCGTACTCTGTCTTAAAAAAGTGGTATCGGTGCATCACTAGGTTTAGGGCTAGCGTTACCTTGAGGGATAGGGTTATGTTTAGGTTTAGGGCTAGCGTTACCTTTAGGGATAGGGTTAGGTTTAGGTTTAGGGCTAGCGTTACCTTTAGGGATAGGGTTATGTTTAGGTTTAGGGCTAGCGTTACCTTTAGGGATAGGGTTAGGTTTAGGTTTAGGGCTAGCGTTACCTTTAGGGATAGGGTTATGTTTAGGTTTAGGGCTAGCGTTATCTTTAGGGATAGGGTTATGTTTAGGGCTAGCGTTACCTTTAGGGATAGGGTTATGTTTAGGTTTAGGGCTAGCGTTACCTTTTAGGGATAGGGTTAGGTACAGGTTTACTTTTAGGGTCAGGGTTACTATTTCTGCTAATTAAGGGTTACTTTTAGGTTTGGAGTTACATTAGTTACCACAGTGGGTATAGAAAAGAATCACCCCCCCCCCCTTGAAAGTTATCACATTTTGTTGCTTTGTAGCCTGAAATAAAGACAGACAGTTTTTGTTTATCCAGTTATATTTACTCAGTGCAATTTATAACATCCAAGTGAAAGACGGACGGAGATACAGCGGTCCAAAAATGGGGGGGGGGGAGCTCCATGGGGGGTAAGGAATATCCTAGGCGGGTGGCAATTGCCCCCTCTGGGCCCCCTCTTGAGGCGCCTATGCCCGCAGATCAACCATGATGGAGAATGAAGGATTTTTAGTGCCTTCGTCTGTCTGAATGCTGCACAGATTACGTTTCTGCGCAGGGCCAGCAGAGGGAGTAGATTTAAAGACTCCCACCCTATTTTTTTTTTTTCTTTTCAGAATAATTTTATTTTGCGCAGCTACAATAATGTACAAAAATATTGACACAATGGCACCAGCTAAAAAAGCTGTACTAGCGAAACGTGTCTTGGTGAACTAGTAAATAGCTTGCCTGATTTTACACCTATCCTGTGTCCTGGATAGCTTTACTCGCCGAGGAGGTGGCTGAGGCTGATAGGTGATCCAGTGTACCTTATGAAGTCACTGGCTGCCTGAACATCTGGTGTCTGATTGATGAGACACCAACAAATGTGAGTAATATATTTATACACTCGCTGCATATATGATATTACTCTATGTGAGGTTTGTTTACTCTTTGAGGGCCACGGAGGAATCCAACATCGTAAGGAACCACGTAGCGAGCCCAGGAGTGCACCGCGAGGGAGGCCTCAGTAGGACAAGAAGCGCCAACTCCACCACATTCTCCTTGTACACTACAAAAATATTAACCTTGCATTCTTTTTCTCTCTTTGGGCACTAGGAGTTCGTGGTCGGCAAGGTGTGCGCGAGGCGTACCGAGGTTTACCACCAGCTCAAGCATTTTAAATACCGTCTTTACCAGCAGTGTAAGGAAATCATCGAGGTGATGCCTGTCCATCAAATGTCCACTAAAGAACTGGTGAAAAGGTGTTTCTCTACAATGGAAAAAGACAACTTTATTCACAAGGTTTGTTAATATTGCCATTAACATTGTTTTACATCAGCTCCCCACTACCTGTCCTCACTAATCACCAAATACACCCCAGCCCGCTCCCTAAGATCAAACCGTGACCTGCGCCAAGTTTCTCCCCGCATCACCTCTTCCCATGATAGACTGCAGGATTTCTCACGCACAGCCCACACTCTCTGGAACGCTCTCCCTCGTATGGTCAGACTTTCCCCTAGTTTCCCTTCCTTCAAACGCTCTCTTAAGACATTCCTATTCAGGCAAGCCAACCACCCGACTCACTGACGCATCCAGTCCATCCCTCCCACCTTGCAGTCCATCACTCTCACCTTGCAGTCCTCTCCTCCTGTTTCCAACCAATCCATCACTCTCACCAGTCCATCACACTCACTTTGCAGTCCATCACACTCACCTTGCAGCCCATCACTCTCACCTTGCAGTCCATCACTCTCACCTTGCAGTCCATCACTCTCACCTTGCAGCCCATCACTCTCACCTTGCAGCCCATCACACTCACCTTGCAGCCCATCACTCTCACCTTGCAGCCCACCACACTCACCTTGCAGCCCATCACTCTCACCTTGCAGCCCATCACTCTCACCTTGCAGCCCATCCCTCTCACCTTGAGTCCTCTCCTCCTGTTTCCACTCCAACCCTTCTAGATTGTAAATTCCCACGGGAATAGGGCCCTAGTTTTCTCCTGTACTGGTTTGTCAAAACGCTGTTCAATGTATTGTAACCCTGTCTATATCATGCCCATTGTACAGCGCTGCGGAATATGCTGGCGTTTCAAAAATAAAGAATAATAATAATATGGGCTGTCAGTGCCCCCCCCCCCAGATGTTTCTGTACGACTTCCATGATTCCCTGGCCATCTATTCCAAAAATTCTGGGAATTACAGGCAACCACATCTGGGGCCCCAGAGTTTGAGAGAGTTTTACATCATTAGGAAGAAATTTGAGGGGAAAAAATTAAATTACAGTGTTATTGGAAAAAGTGCTGAAATACTTCACGTAGACCAGGCCCGCTGAGCTTCTCTATGAAGTGACGTGTCATGACCAGCTTATTTTGTATTTGAGGGTTGTCATTCTCCCCAAAAAGTGACATGGGACCAGCGAATCAATCAGAGATGGCAAGACTGGATTCTTCGAGGCAATTTTTGGGTTATCAATTTGTGATGAAAGTAACCACAAATAATAATCACAAAAAATATTAAAGAGAAAAATAATATTCGGGTTCACCAGCACTTTGATTCCCGATAAAAATTTGTTTTGACTGTCGGCTCTCGCGGCCATACTTTTCAATGGAAATATCGGCTTAGCGATTCAATTTATCGGTATGTCAATTTCTGTAGAAAAAAATAAATTCTAATGGATAATCTGGCAGGGAATCGGGAGGAAGCAGACTGACATCCTTTTTGTAACCATCAGATATTTCTAATAGTCTTGCACAAATCTGTATGATGGTGGCCCAAAAGAAGCTTTTGCAGCGTTTTAACGGCCAGCTTTTTTTTCGGACCAGCAGCATTTTTCAGATATTGTTCCATCTGACTTTTTTCAACTTAACCAGCCAATATTTCAAGAAAAAAAAATATCAGCCACAAGCAGCCGATTTAATTTTTTTCAAAAAAAGTCTGATTAGAATTAAATCCAGCCAATGGCAGTGAAAAGGGGACAGGTTTAACATTTGAAACTATAGTTCACATAGACAAGTAGCACTGTATAAAATTGGGGTGTCTTTCAATCGGGGAAGACAGAGTAACAAGGGTCAGATTAAGATCTCTATGGGCCTGGAGCTAATGATTTTGGGGGACCTATTTCTAGACTGGCATGAAATTAAAACATGTTTTACGCGGTATTATAGGGCAGATATATGTGTGTGTATATATATATATATATTTAATTTTTCCTGTTTATAAATCAATGGTAAGATGCACCTTGAATATGCTGTGTTTAATGCAGGGTTTGAGACCCCTGTGTAGTGGTATGAGTATGAAACCCAATGGTAGGGATGTGCGTTTCGGAATTTCGGAATTTTCACAAAATTTCCCGATTCGTGTTTTCGGATGCGGCTGATTTTCCGAAAATTTTTAGATCCGAAAATGGCAGATCCGAAAAGTTTTCCGAGCCGAAACGAAATATTTTCGGAATTTTCGAATGTACTTGAAATGTGTCAAATCGAAATTTATTGCTTTGAAACGACGAGAACAGACGTTCCGAAAAAACGAAAATTTTCGAAAATACGAAAAGTCGATACAAAAAACGAGCTAAGTGACACGAAAATACGAAAAATGGTCGAAAATCCGAAAAAAAAATGTGCGTGAAAAACGAGTCGAGCCGAACCGAATCGAAACAGAAATCGGTCGAAACGAGCCGAATCGAAAAGTTTAAAAATCCGAAAAGTCGAATCGAACCGAAAAAAAAATCGGTGCACAAGCCTACCCAATGGCAAGCCGAGGGAGTAAGGAGGCCAGGAGACCACATAGTAATAAACAAGTTTAGTGAAGCAAAAGGAAAGTAACTTAAGTCTAGAACAACGATATAGCTGAGGTGGTCTTCTTAAGGAGTAGGGATTCTAATGAATAGGCAAGGAATGCAATTCGAGTAAAGAAAGTTCTAGAAAATAATGAAATAGTAACGAAGGTGGTAGCGTGGTCGATATGGTAATCCGGGTCGATGGGCAGAAGAAGGCAGCGTGGTCGATATGGCAATCCGGGTCGATGGGCAGAAGAAGGCAGCGTGGTCGATATGGCAATCCGGGTCGATGGGCAGAAGAAGGCAGCGTGGTCGATATGGCAATCCGGGTCGATGGGCAGAAGAAGGCAGCGTGGTCGATATGGCAATCCGGGTCGGCGATCAGAGGAAGGCAGCGTGGTCAGGAATACGAGGAGCACTAGGAAACTGAAGTGGAAGGCAACAGTATAACCTGGTTAATGAGTCGGGAAGGGCAGCAGGCTTAAATAGGGTTCAGAGGATCATGGGAACACCTTTCACCTGGAGTTGAGGTACCGGAGTTCTTGGTAGGTCAATGGGAGGAATACGAGGATCTCCAGAACAGATGTCAAGAAGTACCCATAATCGGCCAGCCGAGGGCGCCAGAGTACCAGGCGTTTCGTTACTTATTGAGGCTTGTAATCGCGCATGCATGCTTCCACTCCCGGCATTCGGATCTGGTCGGCGGCGTGGGGCGTCTCCTGGGTCTCCTTCTCCATCCTGGGGACCGGGAACGCGGAGCAGCGCGCCACGAGGGACCTCGGGTGAGTATGGTGTGTGTCCCAGCATGGCGGTCCGGAGCGGGCCGCAGAGCGGGGCATTACACGTGTGATTTGGGGCACCTGTCTTAAGAAAGGATATTATGGCACTAGAAAAAATGCAGAGGGGTAACTAAATTAATAAGGGGAGTGGAAGGTTTAAGTTATGAGGAAAGACTAACAAGCTTAAACCTGTTTAGTTTAGAGAAACGGCGCCTTAGAGGGATCTGATAACCTTATATAAATATATACGGGGCCTTAGAGGGATCTGATAACTTTATATAAATATATACGGGGCCTTAGAGGAGATCTGATAACTTTATATAAATATATACGGGGCCTTAGAGGGGATCTGATAACTTTATATAAATATATACGGGACCTTAGAGGAGATCTGATAACTTTTTATAAATATATACGGGGCCTTAGAGGGGATCTGATAACTTTATATAAATATATATGGGGCCTTAGAGGGGATCTGATAACTTTATATAAATATATACGGGGCCTTAGAGGGGATCTGATAACTATATATAAATATGTACGGGGCCTTAGAGGGGATCTGATAACTTTTTATAAATATATATGGGGCCTTAGAGGGGATCTGATAACTTTATATAAATATATACGGGCCTTAGAGGGATCTGATTACTTTATATAAATATATACGGGGCCTTCGAGGGATCTGATAACTTTATATAAATATATACGGCGCCTTCGAGGGATCTGATAACTTTATATAAATATATACGGGGCTTAGAGGGGATCTGATAACTATATAAATATATACGGGGCCTTAGAGAATATCTGATTACTTTATATATAGAATTGGCAGAAGAGAACAATCTAGATCAGTGGTTCCCAACAGCGGTCCTCAGGTCCCTCTAACAGGTCAGGTTTGCAGGATATGTGAAGCACAGCACAGGTGATATGTTTTGCTGCTCAGTGATTGCAGGATTCAGTCTGCATTTCCCCAACAAGATCCTTAAAACCTGACCTGTTACGGGAACCTGAGGACTGGAGTTGGGAACCACTGATCTAGACCAAACAGCTGATTTCAGAAGTGAGGTAAATGGGAGGATTTTTTTGGTTTGGCTATTTTGACTTAGGAGAATTGGCAGAAGTGAAAATTCTGATTTCCACCCTTTAGTGAATAGACCTGAGTGAGAACAATAAAGTTGCGGAATTCTCTGCCTGTTGAGGTGGTTGGTGCAGACCCTGTACAGACTTTTAAATGACTGGATGACTTCCTGCAGACACATAATATTAATGGTTATAATATTTAATATGTGGGTAAAAGCTGCTTGATCCAAGGAGAAATCTGATGCCATCTGGGGTCAAGAAGGAATTTTCTCCCTGTATGTTGCACATTGGTGAGCGCTTCAGGCTGGGTTTTTTGTTTTCTTTTGGATCAACAGCAGTAGGTGACGTGTAAAATGGACACATGTCTTTTTTCAGCCTATGTAACTATATATATCTACACCAGGCAGGTCTGTGTGCATATATAACCAGGACATGGGTTTGAAGCATCATCTTCAATAATCGCCTTTGTTAATCTGGCCCTGGATGTAGCAAAGGACAAATAGTTTATTTTTTATTCTATCCTACATCTGGATTAAAATAGTTACTGCAGATTTTCAGTGCTTTAGATTCTGAGAGCCTCAAAAATAACATAATTCACCTATCTCAGGTGTCAGCAACCTTGGCTCCCTGATGTTTTGGAAACTACATTTCCCATGTGGCTCGGTCAGCCTAATGGGTGTCCGAGCATCATGGGAGATGTAGTTCCCAAAACATCAGGGAGCCAAGGTTGCTGACCCCTGACCTATCTGATCTTACCGAGACTGGTGAAAAAATGGTTATCTGTAAGCCGCTGCCTCCAGGGAAATACCCTGGGATGTCTAGTTTATAAAAGTAATACTTTACGGAGTAGTTTTCGATTTAGTAGCTGCTGTTATAAAAAAAAAGGGCACTATCAGCCGGTGTGAGCTAACCCTAGCGTCAGCTTGTTTTCACGTTAGCGCCAGTTAAATTCAGTCTAGCGCCGAACCAACAGATCGTTTGCCTCTCGCTACAAACCGCGAAAACCACTTAATTAATGATCCATAGCACGAGCTTACTGTACTTACCGCGTCCTATACTTAACATGGGCAGCGCTACAGAGCACTTGCGCTATTCTAACCAACAGATCGTTTGGTTCCGGCGCTAATTTTAACACCGATGCTAAACGCAAAAATTTACAAACTGCTCAACCCTGGTGTTAACTGACGGAAAAGGAAGAAAAAAGGGGGAAAAAAAGTCAAAAGTCCCTGCCTACAATTAACAGGCGATTGAAAGGAATGCAGCGCAGGTGTGTCTCGGCTCGCTGGATGTAGTTTACGTGTAAAGGTGCATTGTATGGTTAAACCGGCGTGCTGCGGGGAAACGTGAGAAGATGCATTGTATAGGAAAACCTGCCATGTGCGAAGCCCATAGGATTCAATGTGAAAAATATTATCGTTTTTATTCTTTATTTATTCAACTGTTTATTTTTTTTAATCTGCAGCAAAAAGCCTTTTTAGTTATTGAATTTTTAGAATTTATTGGGTATTTTTCTGGTGAAATGTGGGGTTCTGATTTTTTTTTTTAAAAAAAAAAAACACTAGGCTTTTTTGCACTGGAACGCTTTTTATTTTTAACCATACAATGCATTAGCGCTGGGTCTCAACCCGGGTCTTCGCGTTTCCCTAGCGCGCGCTAATGAATCTTATACATGGTCTCCCGCGGACAAGGTGATCTGTTGATGGGTCGTCAGGCGCTTGATTTTTACATTGGCGTTGGCGTTTTAGCTCACACCAGCTGATAGAGCCCAAAGTGTTTTAGACTGGAATTTCCAACACGTGGCCCCAAATCTTTTAGAATCCCAGGCATGTGGGGTTTCCCAAAAATGGTGACAAGTTTATTCATATACTTTACGGTACATTTCGTCAGCTGCATTAGTTGTGTAGAAAGAAAGAATTAAATGGGAAATGCCAAAAGCAACGGTTTTATTGATTTTAATTTTTTAACAATTTGTTCCTACATATATTTTTCTATATCCACATAAAAGGTGCCACAAAAAATGCGTCTGCTAAAAGATGATCTATAATAAGTGCAGGTACACATAACAAGAGAGAAGCTAACTAAAATGAAATGGAGAGAGCGCAAAAGTGCAGAAAGAACCTGGAACATTAATTAATGTTCAACGGGAAGTGGTGAAAACCCTGTCATCAACCCCTTGCCAGGTGGTTTTCCATAAAACCAGTGGGTTTATGGAAAACTTACTTTCCGTTACCCAACTGTAACAATGTATGTAATGTCTATACACACATTGTTACAATACAATGTATACAGTAAGCTCATTTGACAAACAGAGGGCTCCCCCTGCTGGTAATATTTTGCTATTGCCGTACACATGAGATGCATGCAGACAAGAGCCAATGTCCATTACGGATGCAGAGAGCAGGTCTGTAAACTGCTGCATATCGGCTGACACAACCAGTATACTGCAACTTTAAGAACATGTTCTGGAGACTAAACAGAAAAGAATTTTATGAACAATGAGTAAAATTACTTTGCATTGTTAAAAATAAAGGCAAGATCGAGTGTACTCAATCTCAGGGCACCTGCAGTTACTTTTGAAGATCAAATATACGCAATCTCGGGGCACCGGTAATTACTTTTGAAGATCGAGTGTACTCAATCTCAGGGCACCTGCAGTTACTTTTGAAGTTCGAGTATACTGAACCTCGAGGAACCTACAGTTACTTTTGAAGATCAAGTGTACTCAATCTCAGGGAACCTGCAAATACTTTTGAAGTTCGAGTATACTGAATCTCGAGGAACCTGCAGTTACTTTTGAAGATCAAATATACGCAATCTCGGGGCACCGGCAATTACTTTTGAAGATCGAGTGTACTTAATCTCAGGGCACCTGCAGTTACTTTTGAAGTTCGAGTATCCTGAATCTCGAGGAACCTACAGTTACTTTTGAAGATCAAGTGTACTCAATCTCAGGGAACCTGCAAATACTTTTGAAGTTCGAGTATCCTGAATCTCGAGGAACCTACAGTTACTTTTGAAGATCAAGTGTACTCAATCTCAGGGAACCTGCAAATACTTTTGAAGTTCGAGTATACTGAATCTCGAGGAACCTGCAGTTACTTTTGAAGATCAAGTAAACGCAATCTCGGGGCACCTGCAGGTAATTTTGAAGATTGAGTATACTCGATCGTGACAGTAAAAGGTTTAAGTACTTGGGATCTCTGAAACCTGCTGGTACGATTGTGAGCTGCTAAATAAAAAGATGACCGTTCAAAAAAGAAAACTGTAGTTATGAAAAGACACGTTATCAAGGAGTTTGTCCTGATTTTTCCAACCACTTATTGCTTGTCTTTTGTTGCAGAATGTCAATGATCTTGAAGCTTATTTGGACGAAGCCGACTTCTTTCAATCAGAATGTATCGATTGATTGGTCTCCGGCACATTTACCCACGGGATATGCCTCATATATGAATATGTACACACGTTGGACCGTATTCCAACCCTGGTGTAAACTTAACCAGAGCCATTCCAGTGTTTGGATGTGCCAGGTCTACAGCAGATCTGGTTGAGTTTACACCAGGGTTGGAGTAGGACCCCTTAAGTTTGTTTGTGCACTATGTTTTTAAATGCTGCCATATTTTTCTTGTCAGTTGTGTTCATTTATGTGTAGTTAACCAAAAGATTTTACCTAGTTTGTATTTTTTTATCAAAAAAACTGATGTCTTTTTAGTACAAATTAATGCATTAAAAATACTGAGAATTTTAAAAAAGATTTTACCGATCAAGAATTTCCAAATATTAATAAATAAAAATATATGTATGATTAGCTATTTATGCTTTATAATTAAAGTTAATTAACCCCTTCACCGCTGAGTCATTACGCCTCTGTGTGCTGAGCTCATTTTTTTACAGTTTTTGCTCATCGTGTTTAAACGCCATTTGAAGTCATGTTTTATTGTACCACACAGACAAATTATATATCATTTTTACGGCAGACTCGGCAGATCCATATATATATATGTCATTATTATATGTATATGCCATGTCCTGCCAGAATGCTGTATCATAAAATGTAAAATAATGCGAATTCCCATTAAAATTCCAATCATCTACAGCGTGTAAAGTAATTTTTTCACATTTTATCATCCGAGCCTTTATGGGTAAATATTTGAGGGTTTACACTTGTTAAAAAAATTGGGAGCTTGTTACTGTATTTTTCTGAGAAAATTCGCGATTTTAGTTAAAAGGGAAAAAAACTAAATTTTTCGTTAGTGCAGCATCATTGTTCACATTATAATTGAAAAGTGAACAATAGTGCTGCATTAATAAATTTACTTTAAAATAAAGTGCGTACATATTTATTAATAGTTTTAAAACACTTCTTATTTTTTACACTGAACCTGGTCATGTTTGGTATCATTGCCATGCTCTGACCCTCTATCTGCCACCGAACGGGAGATACAGGGGTCCAATTGACCCCCCCCCCCTTTTCTCCACTATAGGCATTTCCATAGGAAATTCCTGGGCAGCTAGGGGATAATTTCCTGGCGTCATTGTGTGGGGTCGTCCTCCGCATACAGCGGGACACTCCATGACGTCCCCAACTAGTCGTCTGCAGCAAAAGGGATAAAGAATTTTTATTTATATATATATATTTTTAATTATACTAAGCATTTTGGGGTGATGGAAAATACACAAACTAATTATTTTTAAAGGGACCCTCTGTCCTCGAAATGAAAGGGACGCTCTACTCATCCTGACCACTTGATTGTTTATTTAAAGTGGTCAGGATGTGAGGAGTGCCTCCTCCCCCCCACCTTGCTGCCCCGATCTGGAGAATCACTGGGTGAAGTGGAGGAGTTTCCTCCTCCCCACCCAGCATCACCAGCAGCTGTTTTTTTTTAATTTTCTTGCTGCCGGTCACTAGATTGGTCACCATGCAGAAAGCATATGCTTGATCGCTGAAATTTTCAGTTTTTTTCAGCCACAATTCATCTATTTTTCTATTCATCAAATGTAATTAACCCCTTAACGATGGGTGGACGTCGCCCGTTGGGGGTGGCTAAATGCCGGCGAGGTGTACCTATACGGGTGCCGTCGCGAGGAGCAGATTGCGACGAGGTGCAGTGCGTGTCATTGGCTGCAGGGGGACAGACGGAGTTCAGGCCATCCCCCTGTAGCCAATGACGTGCGCTGCGCGTCGGCATGTGCAGGCTGCAGGGAGGGGCCAAGGCGGCCCCATTGCAGACAGCGGGGTGTACCTATACGCCCTGCGTCTTCAAAGCCCTCCCGCTGCCAGGACGGTATAGAACGTCCTGGCGCGTTAAGGGCTTAAGGACATACTTGCATTTTGATTATCATTGCAAATATCGGCACACTCCCCTATACTCACTAATGGAAGGGTCAGCTTTGGCGATTTCTATTCAAATTTATAAGCTGTTTTTCCAAAAATATGAAGTGCTGAAAGGGGTTAATAAATGTATTTTCAGGCAGAGAAACAGGGAAATTCAGACTGAAGCCCTCATTTAGGCTAGGGACAGATGAGCGCATTTTCTGCGGCCACCGTCAAAATGTACGTCGATGCGTGCGCACGCATTTTTTCACGGAATACGCTTAAGTGGTCAGACGATGCGCAATTCTGGACGTATTTCATGACGATGGGGTGAAAAGAAGTCTAGGGAAATCCGGCTGTTTGAACGTTATGTGGCCGCACACTAGCAGCGTCTGACGTCTCCTAATCACGCACACACGCTGCTATGCGGCCGCAGCGCACTCTGTACGTCAGTACCAGGGTTAACGTTCTCGAAAAAATGCGTTCATTTTCCACTTGCGTTGCGCGGCCGGACTTTTGTGCGACCGTACTTCGTATATTGGCTGTCATTGCCCGGCATCTGCTGCTAGTGCGGCCGTGATTATGTGCGCCAGAACGCGCGTTCGCACTGCCTCAGTCTGACCCTAGCCTAAAACATTGGATTTCCAGACAGGCGTGCTACACATAGCAAACATCAATATGATGCCGTCCAAAAATACACTTTTTTCAGGCAATTTACCGGCCTGTTTTTTTTTTTTTTTTTATTTAATTTTTTTTACAGGAACAGCATCGTTTTTCGATCTCTGGTTGTATTCAATTTTTTCGATTTGAATCCATCAATATTTTAAAAAAGGAAGATCTAAAAAATAAATTTAGAAAGAAATCTATCAATACTCGCCAATATTTCTTGCAAAAGACCTTCTGGAAGAATTAAATTGACCCCAAAGGTATATCACAGTCTAAGGATCGATTCTATATGAACAATGTATTAGAAACTGATAAAAGGATACCTTCTTTATACCCAGGACAGTTTTTTTTGGGGGGGTCCTTAATCTTTCTGGATTGAGGGAAATACTTTAGTTTCAGCACCAAGAAATGCGGCCAAGGAAAATGAGAAGCCGATGCTTAATGCAGTTTTGTCATCTCGCGGGTAATGTTTTGGCCGCTAAGCAGTTTTACTAATGAGCGATAGCTACTCAAATCATACCATTCATTAGCCTTTTAAACGCTCTAATCAGTCACGGCTTTAATTAAACCTTGTCTTGTTTTCAGGCAGATATAACGCAATTGCCTATTGTACAGCGCTGCAGAATATGCTGGCGCTTTATAAATAAAGAATAATAAGAACGCAATTAATAACCATTTCGGTTTTCTTTGGTGTATTTTAGCTAAAACAGACATTGATATGAAGAACCATATACACCCACTACAGCACGACCTAGTCTAGTGAGGGCCAACGTCGCCACCCCCGATGTTTCTGAACTACATGTCCCATGATGCTCTGCTAGACTTATGTAAAACTAAGGTCATGTAGTTCTGAAACATCTGGGGTGCCAAGGTTTGCCAATGGATGGATTTTCCAATGGAACAGTGAGCTATGCATATATATTTGGTTATCATTGTGTATCACCTTGCTTGAGCTGCGATTGGTCCATTGAATGTTTTTGCGGGTAACAGAGCCTTCAAGTTAAGAATCTCCATAAATTGCCAGATTTATTTATTTATATTTTTACAGAGAAAAATGTGCTTTCTATATCCCCGTTCAATCCATATGTCCTTGATCTTTGATTATTTTGATACTTGTTGGGTCTTTTTACCTTGTTTTCTGCCTACACAGTCCTTCATTCTGATGATCATACCTGTTTGACCTGTCTTTGTGTTCCTCAATATATACTGGACTAATACAAACAGTGACATGGTGAGTGACTTGTGCCTTAACAGGACTGTATAAAACAGAAAGTGTCATCCACTCTCAAGTTGTTTGGATGCTGTATTTGCTCTCGACTGCCACCATTGTCCCCACTTGGATAGTGTTGCTACAAAGGCTCCTACCTACATCAGCATTGGGTGTCCCAGCCTCAGGAGTCTGTATCAGTTTTTGGAATAAATCAGACAAAATGTTCGGCTGACACTCATTTCCTATAAGCAGTAGACTATCTGGGCAAATTAATAGAGAAATGACAAACTCTGTTATCTTGGCAAGGGCAGGTTCCCTTATGCCTCTCCCCATCATCAGTTCTCTTATAAACTTGTTTTTTTTACTATGAGTCTAGAGGGCAGGGGTCAAGACAAGGAGGAACATGTTGGAACTAGGGATGAGTTCGGTTCGATGTGTTCGGAGTTCGATTCAAACATCGCCAGTTCGTATGTTCGCGAACTTCAAACATTTCCGCGTGTTCGCAGCATGTTCGCCCACAATGCACCACAATGGACCACAATGCACTTTTCCACTGGCCTGAAGCTTGTAATTGGCTACAGCCTTGCACCTGACCACAGTTTAGGTGCAAGACAGGTGCAAGACTATGCCAATCACGGCTCAGAGTCCTGATTGGGCAAATTTTGCCCAATCATGGGCTCACAGAGCTAAGTCCCACAGCACACTATATAAGGCTTCACACAGCCTTCAGCACATGTTTTTTTAGAGGAGATTGTTGTGTTAGTGTGTGTTTTCACTGCCAGTCTGCCAGCAGCTATTGTGGGGGTCTCATTTCTACAAAATATCTGGGAAATGTTGTAATCTTTGTGTTCTCACAGCCACCAGCAATTTTGGGGGTCAGTCATTTATACAAAATATCTGGGAATTGTTCTGATCTTTGTGTTCTCACTGCCACCAGCAATTGTGGGGGTCTCATTTCTACAAAATATCTTGGAATTGTTGTAATCTGTGTGTTCTTACTGCCACCCATCAGGGGGTCTCACTGATTTATAGGAGGTTTCTGGGAATTGTAATCTGTGTCTTCTCACTGCCAGCTATCAGGGGGTCCCACACACTTCTAGCAGATTTCTGCGAATTGTAATCTGTATCTTGTCACTGTTGCCAGCTATCAGGGGCAGATCCAGGGGGGGCAACGGGGCAATTGCCCCCCCCCACCCCGAGCAGTGCAGTTGCCAGGTTGACGTCCAAAATAATTAAAATAGCGTTGAGTGCAGTGAATGCAGACATTGCGATTTGCAGAGGCAGAGGCACACACTGCGCAGAGGCGAACACGTGACTGCTCGTCACGTGGCCTCCACAGGGCGCCTGGATTGCATGTGGGGGTGGGTCTCTCTCCTGCTCTCAGCCTGCAAGGGGACCCTGGAGGGATTCTCGAACAGGCAGAGCCCCAGGAATGTTTACAATGCCCTTTTTTTTCTTTTCATTTTCCCTGTGTCGGGCTGCAGGGATTTATGGCCCCTCTAGAGCCTGGCACAATGTAATTTAGCATCCCTGGGATTTCCTTCATCTCCAGGGACGAACCATCCATTGCTTCAGCAGCTCCCCCTCACCCCCTCCTTGCTGTCTGTCAGTGGCCGGGAAAAAGCAGGAGTGCAGAGCACACAGCCAGGAGCAGGTATGGACGGAGGGGGTTATTCACAGAGCACCAAAATGTCACTGACATTTTGGTGCTCTGTGAATAACCCCCCTCTGTCCATACCTGCTCCTGGCTGTGTGCTCTGCACTCCTGCTTTTTCCTGGTCGTTCGGTGCACTTCAGTGATTTCAATGCAACGATCCTGACCTGTGGTGAATTCAGCATTCACTGCAGGGTCCACAAAGTGCACTGAATGCTGAGCCACTGAATGCTGAGCTGCCACAGCCGTACGCTGAACCCCGAACGCTGAACCGCCGAAGTCCATCAGCCGACAAAAATCTCAGCTGCCGAATGCTGAACTGCCGAAGTCCATCAGCCAACGAAAATCTTCGAGCCGTCGAACACAGCCGACAATCCGTCGAAAGGGAGCTGAACACTGCCGAACTGGTAAGAAAGAAAATAAACTCTGCACTCTGCTATTCTTCAAAAGGTGTTTAAATCAGCTGCAGAGCTGACATTCTGTATAGCAGGACTAACAGGTTTGATGTCTGCAGAGCTGACAATCAGTCCGGCTATACAGACTGTCAGCTCTGCAACTGATTCTCAGCTCTGCAGCCATCAGACCTGGTAGCTGCAGAGCTGGGAATCAGCTGCAGAGCTGACACTCTGTCAGCTCTGCAGACATGAAACCTGTTAGTCCTGCTATACCCAGAGTGTCAGCTCTGCAGCTACCAGGTCTGATGGCTGCAGAGCTGAGAATCCGTTGAAGAGCTGACACTCTGTATAGCAGGACTAACAGGTTTGATGTCTGCAGAGCTGACCTGCAGCCTCCATGTCCACAGCTACTCCTGCCGTAGCCTCACTATCACACACAGAGGAGTCAGCTGAATTGTTTGACTACAATGACAGTGACATGCTGCTTGAGGATGCGCAGCAAGTACAGTGCTCTGATTCAATCTCTGAGGTTGAGGAAGGGAGTATAATCAACCTAGAGGAAGAGGGTGCCAGTGACACACCAGCAGCTGCAGCATACTGCCAAGTTGGCTCCAGTGACGAGGAGATGGGGGGTGATGACAATGATGATGAGGTCACTGACTCCACCTGGGTGCCTGATCGAACAGAGGGGTCAAGTGAGGAGGAGGAGGCACAACAAATACGAGGCACAACGTCCTCTATGACCAACCGTAGCACTAGCCAGTCCAAGGCATCAGATGTCAGAGCTGCTCAGGTGCAGAGCGCTGTTGTCTCAAAGCACACATCCAGGAACTCTGCTGTCTGGGAGTTCTTTAATAAATGTGCAGCAGACCGCACCGTTGCTATTTGTAATCTATGTCAGATGAGGCTCAAGCGTGGGAAAGACACCGGACGCTTGGGTACCACGTGCTTGAGGCGACCTATGACCTGCCACGCATCCCGTTTGCATAGGTCTTCCTCACCTGTCTCTACCCCCACTATATGTCCTGCCATGTCATTGACTCCAACCTCCACTGACATGGATGATGCTACAGTAATGGATGTACCAGGTCCTTCCTCACAATGTGACAGCATCCCATCAGCTGAAGATTTACGCAGTCAGATTACGTTGCCCCATTAATTTACTCGCATTGCAGCTTCAGCCTTTCCAGCTGGTGGACTCTGCTTCCTTCCGTGAATTTGCTGAATGTGCTGTACCACAGTGGCAGGTTCCAAAACGCCATTACGTTTCACGGAAGGCCATGCCAGCACTATACCAGCACGTGGAAGACAATGTTATGGAGTCATTGGGAAAGGCAGTCAGCAGCAAGGTGTATGTGACTTTAGACACGTGGTCCAGCAAGCATGGACAGGGCCATTACATTTCCTTCACGGCACACTGGGTAACTCTGATTGCAGCTGGGAGGGATCCAAGACGGGGCTCTGTGCTGGAGCTTGTTCATCCACCACGACTCCAGAAAGCTGCTTGTATGAGGTCTGTCTGCTCCACCACCACCTCTTCCTCCTCCTCCACCTTCTTGGTCTCTGGCGAAGTGGCAGTTAAACCGACTTGTGACAGGGGCTACGCAATTGCTCAAGCAAAAAGATGCCTTACTGTGCTTGAGCTGGTTTATTTAGGGGACAGGAGCCACACCGGGCCATAAATTCTGTCAACTCTGCAGGGGCAGGTACAGGGATGGTTAACACCACGCCAGCTTCAGCTGGGAATGGTCGTCTGTGATAATGGCAGCAACCTTCTCTCTGCCCTATGCCTGGGTAAATTGACGCATGTAGCATGCCTAGCACATGTCCTAAATCTGGTGGTACAGCGTTTCCTAACCAGGTACCCAGGGCTGGCAGAGCTTCTCAGCCAGGCCAGAAAAGTCTGCAGCCACTTCAGACAGTCATTCCCAGCAAGTGTTCGCCTGGCAGAAATTCTAAGAGAATTCCACCTTCCCGCAAACCGTCTGATCTGTGACATGCCCACCAGGGGGAACTCGACATTAGCAATGCTGCAGCGTCTGCACAAGCAGCAGAGGGCCATCAACGAGTACCTGTGTGAGTATGGCACAAGGAGAGGTTCAGGTCCACTTGGTTTCCCCACCCCCGCAGTGGCTGATGATCAAGGATACATGCACTGTACTGTCACCATTTGAGGAGGCAACAAGGATGGTGAGCAGGGACAGTGTATGCATCAGTGACACAATTCCTTTAGTGTTCCTGCTGGAGCACACTCTGCGGGGAATTCTAGATGTGGCTCTAGAGGCAGAGCAGCGGGAGGAGGAGGCCTTCCCTAGCTCTCAAGGCCCCAGTCTTTCCGCAGACAGCATTCCAGGGGTCCTCCTCAGATCAGACAGGATGAGGAGGAGGAGAAATATTTAAGCAGTGGGGGCATTGAAGGTGGGGATTCCTCAAGGGAGGGTTTTGTGTGCCCAGAAACCCAAGGACTAGTACGTGGCTGGGAGGAGGAAGTGCACGATGGGGTCATCCTCATTGACCAGGAAGACTCGGAAGCTAATGCCACCTCCAACCTATGCTGCATGGGCTCCCTTAACCTGCAAAGCCTGCTAAAGGACACCAGGATTCCTGCTATCAAGGAGAGGGATCATTACTGGTTGGCAAGCCTTCTTGATCCACGATACAAGGGTAAAGTTGCAGAGCTCATCCTGCCTGCACAGAGGGAGCACAGGATGAAACAACTTGAGGACGCTCTAAAGCGACACTTGTGTAACACCTTTCCAGGCACTGGTAGGTTACCAAGTGATGACACAGGTGCTTCTGAGGCTGCGGATGATCAGAGGAAGAGCGGTGAAGGCCGTGGCCGCTTGACTGATGCCTTTTTAAATTTTTTTAGTCCACGACACCCAGGGAAGTCAAATGTAGGCACCCATTGCCAGCGTCTTCACCGTATGGTGCAGGACTACCTAGGGGCAAGGGCAGACCTGGATACCTTTCCAGCAGATGATCCACTGGCTTACTGGGTGTTGAGATTAGATCACTGGCCAGAACTTAGCCAATATGCTATGCAGCTACTAGGTTGCCCTTCATCCAGCGTGCTTTCTGAAAGGACGTTCAGTGCCGCTGGAGGTTTTGTCACAGACAAAAGAGTGCGTCTGTCCACCGACTCTGTAGACCGGCTGACATTTATAAAAATGAATCAGTCCTGGATCGGCAGCTATCAATCCCCTGATGCTGACGTAACGGAATGGATCGGGGATCTCTTCTGCATTCACAAAACCTCCACCACTGCACTCTTCCACAATACCACAAAAGGGTTACGGTGTGAAGGCACTTGCTGCCACCAAAGGCACAATATTTGAGTGCACTGACACTGATGTCTATATTACCAGATTTATATCATTTTAATTTTTTGGACCTCAGGGTCCAACCCTGCACTCTTCCACAATACCACAGAGGGGTTACGGTGTGACGGCACTGTTGCCGACACTAAAGGCCCAATTTTAAAGCACTTATTGTTACTTTCATCCAAAGCCTGCATAAGTTTCACCATAATTTAGCCAAAAAATCACTATACTTGTTCTGTGTATCCTAAAATGTCTCCTTTTTTAATACAGACTGCCGCCCCAAGCAGTTGTTTATGAATAGATTAAAGGAAAAACGTTTACCGTCATTTCAAATGTAATTTTTTTGTTTTTAAATGTTTTTCTATACATCCTACAAATCCGCCACTTCACGGGCAGGTTATAGGGACCTCCTAGGCACGATATTTGAAGGAATTTTTCGTTTTTATTTTTAACCCTTATTTCATGGAAAACTCACTGTTCCTTTAAAAACGTTTTTTTTTAAACTTTTTGTCCTTGTTTCCTGTCCCCCAGGGCACTACCCGGACCCCCATACACCTTTTATGGCAAATATCTTGCATATATGCCCTCTTGGAGGGCACTCTAAAAATCGAACGTTTGAGTCCCATTGACTTGCATTGAGTTCGGTTCCTGTTCGCGTTCGAACTTGAACTTTTGAAATTGTTCGAGTTCGAATGTGAACCGAACACGGGGGTGTTCGGCTCATCCCTAGTAGGAACGCAGTTCTTCCACTACTTTTGCTAGGGAACTGAGTTCCCATTGGTTTCCATACACTATAAAGCATGTATTTTTCTGATCAATCATATCTTTCCTTGTTAAATCACAACAAATATAGGAATTAACATATATTTTTGCTAAAATGCACTTATTTTTTTTTTTTGAGAAAGGATTTTACCAGGAAGGATATATTGAGATTTCTCTCGTTTTCAAGTATGTCCTGGGTTCAAGAACATTGTATTGTTACAGTTGTTACAGAAATTCAAAGTAATAAATGCATGATCTTAAAAGAATAAAACACAAATATACATATTAACCCAGAAAATAAATATGTAGGAAATATATTCACTGTGTTAGATGTTTACAGGTGCGTTCTGTATATAGTCACTGTGTTACATGTTTACAGGTGCATTCTGTATATAGTCACTGTGTTACATGTTTACAGGTGCATTCTGTGTATAGTCACTATGTTACATGTTTACAGGTGCATTCTGTATATAGTCACTGTGTTACATGTTTACAGGTGCATTCTGTATATAGTCACTGTGTTACATGTTTACAGGTGCATTCTGTATATAGTCACTGTGTTACATGTTTACAGGTGCATTCTGTGTATAGTCACTGTTACATGTTTACAGGTGCATTCTGTATATAGTCACTGTGTTACATGTTTACAGTTGCATTCTGTAAATAGTCACTATGTTACATGTTACAGGTGCATTCTGTATATAGTCACTATGTTACATGCTTTACAGGTGCATTCTGTATATAGTCACTATGTTACATGTTTACAGGTGCATTCTGTATATATAAAGGAAAGAGAATTGTGAAGCAGATACAACATTTAATCAATTATGCCCCCGCTGGATTGGCACTCACAAGATAAATAATTTAATCAGGCACATAGCAGGTACTTGGTTACCCTCTCCTGATAGATTGTGTTGCCTCCTGAACTCCGGACCATCAGAATAACACCAAAGAATTCCTCCAGGCTTGTTTGGTCAGTCAGTGGAACAGGAATCAGGAATCAGGCTCATTGAAAGAAAATCAGACCAGCAGTGGCTCCAATAAAAAACAATTTAATTAAAATAACATGAATAAAAAAGTTGGAACACCATCCAACGCGTTTCGTCTCTGCTACACGCAAGACTTCATCAGGGATATGGTGTTCTTTCAGAATAGGTTTATATAGCCAAACAATCATGAAAAAAAGGAGGGGATACAGCTGACAAACATAATTGATTAATTACAACAAAGAAATGTGGAGAACGAACACTTAGAGCAAAAATGAGAAATACGAAATTTAACCCCGTCGCCCAAAGCACCACAAGTGCGGTCCCAATCCGCACCAAATAAACATAAAAAGTCGGTGTTCGGCGTGTCCGCATACGCGGTAGGGGGAAATATCTAATACTAAAACGAAATGAACATACAATGATTGTAAGAGGAGATAACATACAATATAGATAGCTGGGTTAGATGACTCGAAGTTCGTCAAAATGTTCCTAAAAAGGAAAAAAGAGTATAATCGTGAAGTCCAGTCATTAAAAATGAGAAAATGAAGGGGGGAGATGGATCCACTCACACTTTCCAGAGCCTCGTTAGGCTCGATCACCTCGCCTGTGGGTGTTTACGTGGCTCACCCAGTAGCTCTCAGGGGTAGACCCGTCTCACAGCCTTGGTGTCCTTTCAGGATCCTGGGTCATCCACAGGTTCTCCAATATTTAGGTGCCAATGGTTCTCAACAACTCACTTATCTCAGGCCTTGGCATTCCTTTGGGGTCCTGGGTGTTCACAGGTCGTAACTTGTAATAACTTGTAGAAATTGGTTGGTGGTTTAATTGCTGGAGGCTTCCTGGCTGCAGGCCTGGGTGGTGGTACAGATTTTTGCACAGAGGTGGTCTTGGGTCTTGGAGACGGTTTGGTCACTGGTTTGGCTCCAGTGACCAAACCGTCTCCAAGACCCAAGTTTTTTTCCCATTTGTAGTTCTTTTCCCTCATCCTCTTCCCTTTGTTCCTGATGCGACTGGAAGTGACGAATCGTGGGAAATTAACCAGCCTCCAGCATCCACCATCTTGTGAAGGTCATCCGCCATCTTATGGAGGTCAGATATCCTCTCCCCTTTATTTCCGATAGTTGAAAATCATAGAAATACAATCTCTAGCATCCGCCATCTTGTGGAGGTCAAATGTACGTCCTCCTGACCCCGCCATCTTAAAAGATCTTAGTAACAGGGAAAATTAATATAATAGACCTCCCAAAAAACTCCTAAAATATCACCATTACAGGAAAAACCACATGACAGAAATACTCATAGCAAAAAGTCACAAACATTGATGTATATCAAGATCTACATTGAGCCCTTTTGCATTCCAGGTGCCTTCTTTAAATATCCATTCTGTCTCTCTCCTAAGTAGATCCTTACGTGAATCACACCCTCTCCAATTGGACTTAACTAGATCAATACCCAAACAGACAAACTGCTCAAAATTAAAAACTGGACATGAATTACAATGGACCGGTACACTATGGTTTATGTTCTTTCTCCTAATATTACCCAGGTGCTCCAGAATGCGTATACGAAGAGATCTCGACGTTTGACCGATATATATATTGTGCCCCACATGGACATTGGAGCAAATAAATGACCCCCTTGCTTGAACAATGAATGAAATGATTTATTTTAAACATCTTCCCATTATTACAACTCGTGAACTCCGTGGTTTTCTTTTTTTGATAAACACAAGCCTTGCATCTCCCACATTTGTTGAAGCCTGTCGGTTTTTTCCACAAGCCTTCATAGGTATTAGTTTTTATAGTGGGTAATAAACTTGGGGCCAATGTATTCCTCAAATTTTGAGCTCTCCTGAAGATGACATTAGGTTTTTTAGGAATCCGATGTTTTAGTACCTCATCGGTCTGTAGTATATGCCAGTGTTTCTTTATTATATTTTTAATACGATACGATTGGGGATTGAATTGAGTACAAAACGCTATATTGAAATTACCTTCATCAATTTTGTTTTTATTTACCAGTAATGATTCCCTATCCATATTCCTAACTTCATCTAAATCTACCATTACTTTAACTTCATCGTATCCCTTCTCCACATACCTATTTTTAATAACCAATGCTTGTTCTTCAAAAAGTTTCAAATTTGAACAATTCCTCCTCATTCGTTTAAATTGACCTTTTGGGATATTGGCAAGCCATGAATCAGCATGGGCACTGTTTCTATCTATAGCTTTAGTTGCAATCTGTAGACTTAAAATAGGTTTTAGTATCTAATTTGTCTTGATTCGCAAAGATGGTCAAGTCCAAGAAATCTATTGTTTTTTGATCAATCTTGTAAGTGAATTTTAAATTAAAAAGGTTGACATTCAAGGAGTCTACAAACCCTTGAAGTGATTCAATAGATCCCTCCCAAATTTTATCAATATCAGAACACACAAGTTTGCATGGATGTGCGCTCCAGTGTGGGATGCATTGAAATTCACTAAGTGGGACTTATGTGGACAATTAATCAATTATGTGTGTCAGCTGTATCCCCTCCTTTTTTCATGATTGTTTGGCTATATAAACTGCGTTATTCTGAAAGAACACCATATCCCTGATGAAGTCTTGCGTGTAGCAGAGACGAAACGCCTTGGATGGTGTTCCAACTTTTTTATTCATGTTATTTTAATTAAATTGTTTTTTATTGGAGCCACTGCTGGTCTGATTTTCTTTCAATGAGCCTGATTCCTGATTCCTGTTCCACTGACTGACCAAACAAGCCTGGAGGAATTCTTTGGTGTTATTCTGATGGTCCGGAGTTCAGGAGGCAACACAATCTATGTGCCTGATTAAGTTATTTATCTTGTGAGTGCCAATCCAGCGGGGGCATAATTGATTAAATGTTGTATCTTCAGTCTGCACTATGTGTGTATTGATTTGTCTTGCAGATTATGCTTCACAATTCTCTTTCCTTTATACATCCTGTTGGCATTGAGGGGACAGTGCTGTTGTACGAAGCCTAGCAGATACGTATTATTTTATTATTGGGAGTGGTCACTAAATTTTTCGCATTCTGTATATAGTCACTGTTACATGTTTACAGGTACATTCTGTATATAGTCACTATGTTACATGTTTACAGGTGCATTCTGTATATAGTCACTATGTTACATGTTTACAGGTGCATTCTGTATATAGTCACTGTGTTACATGTTTACAGGTGCATTCTGTATATAGTCACTATGTTAAATGTTTACAGGTGCATTCTGTATATAGTCACTGTGTTACATGTTTACAGGTGCATTCCATATTGAGGTATGTTAATATGGAGCTCTTGAGTGACTTTAGACTGGGGGAAGATTTGATGGCGTCTGGGAGGTTATTCCATAATTGCGGTGCTCTGTAGGAAAATGATGGTCGAGCCACTTTCTTTTTGTATTGTGGTATTGCAATTAAGGTGCAGGTCCTGGATCGGAGGTTATAGGATGAGGGAACTGCTAGGGGAAGCAGTCTTTTCAGGTAGGGTGGTAGCTTCCCAGAAAAGCTCTTAAACACCAGGTTGGAAATGTGAAGGGTGCGTCTAGATTCCTTATGGAGGGTGTCAATGATGGTTTTCTGCACAACTGTCAGGTCAGCAGTCTTTCCCATGATTGTGATTCCTACTGAGCCAGACTGAGAGACCATTTAAAGGCTCAGGAACCATTTGCAGGTGTTATGGCTGAATTAGCTGATTAGAGTTGGACACATTGAGCCTAGAATATTGCACCTTTTCACAATATTCTAATTTTCTGAGTTTGTGGACTTGCGGTTTTCATGAGCTATAAGCCATAATCATCACAATTATGACAAATTACGGCTTGAACCATCTCATATATTAGTTTCACCTTTTAAGTTGCATTACTGAAATAAATGAACTTTTGCACGATATTCTAATTTTTCAAGTTTCACCTGTATAATAATCTATCAGATTTGGGTGTGTTTCTGTTAAGTAAGAGACGTTAAGTGGTAATTGGGGGATGTAAATCTTGGTGAGTTCCTACACTTCTTTTTTTAGGACTTGACCCCTGCTAAAGAAAATACAGATGTGACCTCTTTCTCAATGTGAACAGAATATATACGTATCTGGTCAGCGCGAAACACACGCAAGGGGACTCGAACGGCTTCTCAAATGACGTCATCCATAGTATAACATGGTAAAATAGGAAACACAAAAGACACAGAACTAAGTGCAATAGATTAACAAAATTGGTGAGTGTTTGTCGCATCTCTTGTAGTTAATCAACTCACAAGCGGAGAGCCCAAACACTGGCTCCGAGTGGATAAACGCCTTTGGGTTGTTGGTCTGGAAAGGTGTCTCAGGTAACCCACTCCTTGTTATTGAGGGTATCTCATCACGTCCATTCAAGATGGGAAAGAGAAAAAGAAACAGAACTTGTGTGTACCTGGCGTGGTAATACGTAATGTGAGACCATGACAATTGGAAACTCACATTTGGTGGAGCTATTCCAAGCTCGAAACGAACAGCATATGGGTTTCGTAGGTCAAACCCAATAAAGACCCAAAACATGCAGGAACTGGTTCTTCTTTAAAATTTAATAAAAGAAATAAACAATTAAAACTAGACTGCCGTCCAGAACGCGTTTCGCCGTCAAAACACGGCTTCATCAGCTGGTCCTTACAATAATGAACCGATATGCATGTTTATATACCAAAGAAATTAAACAATTAAGAAAAAACGTCCCCGCATGCGTTCAATTGGTGGTCAGCGTGCGTTCTCAGCCTCTTCCTGAAGTTTCAGTGTATCTCTGGCCGTCGGCGCCATCTTGCGCAGGCGCATTAGGGACTTCCGCATTCCACAATGCGTTCCATGGCATCATATCCGGTATCGCAGGAACACTGTGCGTTCCATTGTAGGTACACGCACTTCCGGTATCGCGTTTCTCTGGAATTAAGTTGCGATCGGGGTGTAATCAATACATTGCATGGAAAAAATATAGAAAAGATAAAGAAAGGATTCATCTTAAATCGATGGAATGCAAGTTGATCTTTATACAAGCAGGCTGTCTTCCCAAAAAGGGAAATAAAGGAAAACCAGGGCAGATCAAAAAAGATATATATGCCGTGCGGTGTACAAAACTGTGAAAATAACCTATAGCTCCGTATCAGAGCTAAATGTTATATAGCCATAATTCTTTGGGTCATATGAATGTGGCCTCAATCTGAGTGATATATAGCTCTAGACATGATGGGATAATGACTATCTAGGTGATGAACAATTATGAAGTAGATATAACATAAATCAAAAAATTAAATGAAATTTGTGCCTATAGGAGGTAGCAGCTTTACCTTTCTAAAGCGGTCTGAGTAAGCCGAACAATCGTCAGGGAGTTGCTGTATCTCTCGTGCAGAGGAGGCTTCCTTGGCAGCCCTGGATACCTTTTCTGGATGATAACAGTTTGATTTGCATACAGTATTGTATTCCCTGCAATAGCACCGTCAAACTTAAACCATATGAGCCTGAGTGGAGACTACAACGAGCAGGCCACGTACACCGCTGTCTCTTCTTAGTGCTCTCATCAACTTGTTTTTGTTCACGATGTGTCTAGAGCAGGACTGTCAAACTCCAGCTCCCCCAGACATTTCTGATCTTCAACTCCCATGATTAACTAACCATCTATTGCATATTAAGAATTCTGGGAATTGTAGGCATCAGGGGGCCATGAATTTGTCGGCCCTAGTCTACAGGGTAATCCAGACATGGACCCCTTCCTCGATGTGCCTAGAGCTGTATCAGCTGTACCAGGGATGTCATACTCTGGCCCCAGATGTTGATTTCCCACAATTCCCAGTAACATTTAAATGCTTTTGAAGGACAGAGAATCATGGAAGGTCAGAAACATCTTGGGGGCCAGAGGTCGACATCACTTGAGCTATACCCTCCTGATGAGGCCTAACGAGGCCGAAACGATCATCGGGGGTCGCTGTATCTCTCGTGCAGATTAGCCGTCCTTGGTATTCCAGTACTGGCCCCTTTGTTTGGGTGGTAGCAGACTGTTTTGATTATGGTATTGTCTTCTCTTTAATTTCGCCATCGAGCTAAAACCTTAGGAGACCTCAGCAGGGACCCACCAATGGTCAGGCCACCAGTGCTTCTGCTTGTTCCCATTGCTCTCATAAAGTTCTTTTTGTTGCAAATTAATAAAACCCAAGCAAAAAGTAATTAAAATGACCCCTTTCCAGAACGATTGTGTCATTGGTGACCATTCCATTACAGCCTATATTGTGTCTTCAAACAAAGGAGAACGCGCAGGCATAGGAAGACTTGGATGAGACGTTTCAATAAAGCAGCAAAGCAGGGAAATAATTTGCTGAACGGAGTTGAAATCTGTCTGAGTGATGCAAAGACGCTTTCAGAGGCAACCAAACTTTTCACTTTGGCGATTTCCTGCGACAGAAAATTTGCAGGATCACATTAGGTTGAGTGGCTCGCAACAATGAGCCCAGCTCATGAATGATTCATGCTCGCTCACAGGCAGCTGAAGGCCTTTGTTTTGCTGTTGCGTGTTGTTTCTAATGGGAAGTTCCCCAGACGGACCACGGCGGTGAGTTAAACTACCTTAGGGTTCCGTTACTCAAAACATTTCTTTAATGCGTTCATTAATGATGTAGCAGGGGGCAACGGGAAGCCATGCGTCAGCGTTTGCAGACAACATGAGATTGGGTGAGGTTCGTCCAGCTTGAATCAGAGGTTTCCTCACAATAGAGCGATTGGGACAATTCGGCTAGACTGGGTAAGAGATAAGCAGATGAGAATTAAAGCTATGCATTGACTACCAAGAGCTTTTTGCTGAAAAATACTACCATAATTGTAACATGGGGTCCGGTACCCCCTTGCAGAAAGCTCTCCTCGCCATCAATATCCCCCAGGAGTACTGATACTGATTGTGGATTTATGGGTGTTATCTCTTGCACTTTTTAAAAAAAAAATTGTTTGGATATTTGATATTGCTATCTCAATACAAAACCAACAGTTCTTTCATGATCTGTTTAACAATAGAAGTGTACAATGAAGAAGTTGTCATCCCAGGACCATCTTTGTCATCCCATGGCAGTTGCGTTTGGCCAGTCATTGTTGTGGGGCACAAGGCAGCTGGCCCTTGAGCCTGCGGGACCTCCGTCCGCCCACTGATGTCATTGCGCATGGGCACCATGACATCAGAAACGGAACCCCCCCCAACCGGGCAGAGAATTCCCTACGGAGGAGATACAGAGGTCATTTGGGCCCCTGTGTCTCCAGAACCAAAGAAGATAGAGGGTCAGGTGAGACACTGTTGGAAAGGCCAATGATGTCAAAGATGAACAGGTTGTATATAAAAGAAATAAAAATATTAGAATATTCTCTTTTTATTTTAACACCGCACTATTGATCACTTTTCAATTATAAAGTGAAAAATGATGCTGCACTTACCAACTCATTTCCCATGCCGTCAACAAGAGCAGCAAGTGTGGGGGTGGTGATGGCATAATGTGTTATTACGCATTGTTCCATTAAAAACCTAAACCGCCACACAGCAGCAAGGAGCGCAGGAGATGCTTTGGAACCCTGCGTCTCTAATCTTTACAGTACACCACACAAGGTCAAGTGGGGTGTCATTGGAAAGATCAGAGTCTGGCCTTTGCATTGATACCAAACCTGACCAAGTAATGTGTAAAAATAGAAATCTGATAAAAAAAAATGAATGCATGATGTACTCTTTCCCCCCCTCTGGCAGTGGCATTATGTGCTTCTACATATAAAACAAACAATGCGGCTGCAGTAACTCACCTTATTTCCAATGACAGGAGCGAATGGGGTGGTGATGGCGCAATGCGTTATTAAGCATTGATCTATCTAATACATGAGTTGCTGTGAGGAGAGCGGGGTCCTTTGGACCCCTGTATTTCCATTCTTTACACCCCACAAAGTAAAGTTAGGTGTTATTGGACAGGTCAAGGTCTGGCCTTTCTAATGATACCAAAAATGACCATGTCCCTGTTTCTCCAGTCCTTCAAGAGGTCTCTGAAAACACATTACTTTAGATAAGCCTATCGGCTCACTCCATGATTCCCCCACCGTACATTTCTCGCACCATCTACCTACCCAGCCCTCATGTACCCCACTACTTCTTGTATTTACCCTCACCTAGTGTGTCACCCCTCTCCTCTTAGATTGTAAGCTCTCAAGCAGGATCCTCCCTTCTACTGTTCAATGTGCTTAACTTGTATGTAGATTTGTTATTTTGTCTCACCCATTGTACAGTGATACGGAATTTGTTAGCACTTTATAAATACTTGTAACTGTAAGTGTTCAATCGCAAAGGAAAAAAACACAAACGAAAAAGTTTTTTATTTATTTTGTGGTTTTTTTTTGGGATGTTGTTGGTGGGGGAATGCAAAATTGCATGGGGGGGAATGTTTGCCCTGGGCCCAGTCAATATTAAAGACAGCCCTGTGTCCTTCTCATTTCAGGTATACAACACTGACCTCTCCTACTATAAGCACAATTTTCATCTAATATCCTTTCCCCTAACCGTATAAAAATTCTTGGCTTTAATCCTGTTTCCTAAACTCATGAACATGCAGATTTAAAGCAACAGGCTTGTTTCTTCTGCTTTATATTAACCCCTTCACTACCAAGTGATTTAAAAAAAAACTGTCATGAACCTGTAGATTTTTGGAAAACAATTTTTAATTTATTATACAGCAAGACATATTTGGGAATCTTCCCAATGTATTCCTTACTATATTAACCTATTTGGCAGACAGATATCACCGTCTACTGGCCAAAAGGAGTTACTGCAGTTCTGGTCTCCTTGCAGTAACATCTGGGGAGATGTCAGTTAGAGGCATTCCCCAACTAGTTTTAAAAAGTGTAAACACCTCTGGAATCATACCCAGTGATGAAGCATTGGGGGCATGTTCTGGAGATTCGATGCAAACAAAATTAATTTGCAATGATACAGCACAGCTCCAGATCATGTTAACACAATCTCGGGCTGCTGTGTCTGCTTCTACTGGTCATGTTATACACGATCACAGTAGTGGAGGGGTTGAATTAAAAAAAAATTGTTAAAAATAAACTACAAGTTAAATCCTTTCTTGGCAGCACTTTGCGATTTTACCTATATAATGTTGGGTCCATAGCAGGTTATTATCGTATACCAATTTGACAAGGTAAATCTTGTATAAAAGAATATAAAGTATAACTAAATAACCATGATATATTCTGTAATAGAAAGTTGATACTGTATTGCAAGGATATAACGAGTGCTACACTGAAAGCACCTTCAGTTTTGGAGGAAGGACTACGTTTAAAGTACAGGGTGTAATTGAATTGAAGACAGGTATGTTTTTCTCCGGTCAGAAACGGAAGGAAGAAGCTGCAGAGCATCCTCTGAGGACCAATTTACCAAAGTTTAATACAGCACCACGAGGATGAAGTAACAGTATTTTCAAGCCTGACTCGGCCTCTGTCAGACTAATTAAGTAGAATAACTCTCGTCCCTTGAAACTTTAATAAAAGACACTCAGCCGAGACGAAAAAAAAGTTCTTGCTCACTTGTAAAGAAAATGTCAGGATGGTGAAGTTAAAAAAAAAAAAGGAAGAGTCTTCGGGCTCAAATTGTGCAAGAGTGGTTCAGGGAGCATGAGACATCATTTTCACACATGGATTGGCCACCACACAGTCTAGACCTTAACCCCAATGAGAATCTTTGAGATAATGTGCTGGAGAAGACTTTACTTTTGCTTTGCCTCTCATTCCTAAGTTAAACGGTTTGAGCTGGGCATTGATGAATCAGTCAGTCAGAACCTTTCCATATATATATATAAAGGAAAAGTCCTGACTGACTGATTCATCAATGACCAGCTCAAACCTAATAACTTAGGAACGAGAAATTCTGAAGGTACATTGAATTTATGACGTAGCCACCCACTAAGGAAGGATTTTTGAAAATTCTGCCCCTAAGGGGTTGAAAAAGGGGTGTGAATACATTTATCAGTATACCTATATTTCAAAAACAGAAGATGGTACAGACGTGAAAATTGGTATTTACAATCTTTGTGAAAAAATAAAAAAAGTGTTTTACCATTTACCAAAAACCCAATACCCATAGATGTTACAGGTGTGAAAATTGGTATTTATATTCTTCTTTGAAAAATAAACACGTAATTTAACATTTTCTGAAAATCCAGTTAAGGGGGTGGGGTGAAAAAGGGGTGTGAATAAATTTATCAGTATACCAATATTTTAAAAACACATTTTACCATTTTCCATAAATCCAAGTAAGGGGGGGTGAATATTTTTCACAGGATGCCTGTATGTCAAAAACCAAAGCTGTTACAGATGTGAAAATTGGTATTTAGATTTGTCTTGAAATATAAAAAAAATGTATATTACCATTTTCTGAAGATCCAGTTATGGGGTGGCGAAAAAGAGGGGTGAACACTTTTATCACTATACATACATAAAGAAAAAGCGGTGTCGCGCCCATGCTCACCACAGCGGCTGCAACAACCAGGAGTAACAACCCAGTTCATGTATAAAATATAGCAAGAAAAAAAGGTGTCATCTGCGCTCTGGAATTATATAGAAATGAGCGCAGATGACACCTTTTTTCTTGCTAACTTTTATCAGCACACCTAGATTTCAAAATCAGAAGATGTTACAGGCGTGAAAATTGGTATTTGCATTCTTCGTGAAAAAGAAACATGTGTTCTACCATTTTCTGAAAATCCAGTTAAGGGATGGGAGTGAAAAAGGGGTGTGAATACATTTATCAGTATACCAATATTTTAAAAACCAAAGATGTTAAAGGTGTGAAATTGGTATTTACAATCTTCTTGAAAAATAAAAAAGCACATGTTCTACCATTTAAAAAAAATACAAGTAAGGAGAGTGAATATTTTAAACAAGATACCTGTATCTCAAAAACCGAAGATGTTAAAGACGTGAAAATATTTTTTTAGATTTGTCAAGAAAATAAAAAAGACACATTTTACCATTTCCGAAAATCCAGTTAAGGGGGCGAATATTTTTTATCAGTATACCTATATGTCAAAAACCAAAGATGTTACAGGCGTGAAAATTGGTATTTACAATCTTCTTGAAAAATAAAAAAATACGTGTTTTACCATTTTTTGAAACTACAGTTGATACACTGGATCAGAGGGATGTTGTTACTTCACACAGAATGGAGTCTGTATGCAGCCACTCTCACAGCCAGGGCTCGCACACTCCCTCACTGCTCCAGAATGTCTGCTTCCCTCTCACAGCCAGGCCTCACACATTCCCTCACTGCTCCAGGGTACGATCACCTATGATATTATTGCAGAACCTCAACCCGCTTAAGCTCTGTAATGGCACCAGATTGCAAGTAAAAGCTCTGTGCAGAAATGTGATGGAGGCCATGGTGCTAACCAGTTCTGGCTGGGAGAGTTGGTGTTCATACCACGAATACCTCTTATAGCTTCAGAATATCTGTTTCAATTTAAAAGACTTTATTAGTTTATTTCACCCTAAAGGTTTGTTTCGCGATGATCATCAACAAGTCTCTGGGACAGACTTTGAAGGTAACAGGTATTGACCTAAGGGAAGACTGCTTCTCACAGGATCAGTTTTACGTTGCCTGTTCCAGAGTGAGCTCACTTAACTCTCTGTGATGCGAGCACCTGAAAGAAGAACCACTAATGTAGTTTTAAAAAAAAGTATTCAAATTCTTCTTTTATATGTTCCAGATGCCAAAAAACAACATCACATTCTTTTGGCTCTCATTGTCTGGTTACATTTACAACACACAAAATATGAATTTGTGGACGCATATGAATGAAACAACTTTGTTTTGTAGCCAATACACCCTGACTAACATCTGCAATAAACATTACTTATTTCTTTAAGACATCAACCTGTAAATTACATTTCGTACAGTTTAGACAAAAAACTCATGTTTCCTTTAACAAATCCCAAAATCCACACGAGCGAAGCCGCAGTCAAAAGCTGGTCTATCTATATCATCTCTGCGGTGAAGCCTAATGCCTAACCATCACATATCTCCACTTCTGCAACCAGGAGAATCATGTCTCTTCTTTGCGACTATGGAAAGTAGATTCAAAACCTGGTCTGAAGGCCTCACCTGCTAGTGTCGTTGGGCAAGACCCCAATGATATGTATGTGCCTACCTCACAATATATATACAGTTAGGTCCATATATTTGGACACAGGCACAATTTTAGTTTTTTCCCATATTTACCTAAACATATACATATTCAAGCTATAGTTATATAATGGATATTGGGTGAAAGTGCACACTCTCAGGTTTAATTTGAGGGTATGTACATCCAAATTGGAGGAAGTGTTTAGGAATTACAGCTCTTAACAGTAGCCAAACCCCCTTTTTCAAGGGACCAAAGGTAATTGGACAATTGATTCAAAAGCGGTTTCATGGCCAGGTGTGGCACTGGCTACTCCTTCATTATTTCTTCATCAATTAAGCAGGTAGAAGGTCTGGAGTTTATTCTATCAGGACTATTCAGAGATAGGTGAAAACCTTGAGAATTGCCAGGAGAATGAACAATCTAGACCAAATAGCCAATTTGGAAAGTGAGATAAATGGGAGAATTTTTCTGGTTTGACTATTTTGACCTAGAATTTTCAATTCTCCAGTCATTCTCAAGGTTTTCACCTCTTTCTGAATAACCCTGTAAGTGTGGTATTTGCATTTGGTATCTTTTGCTGTGAAGCTACATCATTCCATGCAAGTGAAACAGGCCATTGTAAGGCTTCAAAAACAAAACAAATCCATCAGAGAGATAGCAGCAACATTAAGACTGACCAAATCAACAGTTTATTACATTCTGAGGAAAAGAAGAACGAACTGGTGAGCTCAGCAACATAAAAAGGCATGGACGTCCACAGAAGACAGTGGTGGATGATCGCAGAATACTCTCTATGGTAAGGAAAAAACCATTCACAACATCCAGGCAAGTGCAGAACACTTTCCAGAAGGTGGGCGTATCATTGTCAAAGTCTGCAATCAAGATAAGACTTCAAAGAGCAGATACAGAGGGTTTACCACAAGGTGCAAACCATACATAAGACTGAAGAATAGAAAAGCCAGATTGGACTTTGCCAAAAAACATCTAAAAAGCCAGACCAGTTCTGTAAAAGCATTCTTTGGACAGATGAAACTAAGATGAAGTGTGGAGAAGGCTTTGAACAGCTCATGATTCAGAGCACACACCACCATCTGTAAAACATGGTGGAGGCAGTGTGATGGCATGGGCATGCGTGGCTTCCAGTGGCACTGGGTCATTGGTGTTTATTGATGATGTAACAGAAGACAGAAGCAGCTCGATGAATTCAGCAGTGTTTAGAGATATACTGTCAGCCCAGATTCAGTTAAATGCAGCAAAGTTGATTGGACGGCGCTTCACGGTACAAATGGACAATGATCCAAAACACAATGCATGTCACGATTTCACATATTTAGCCAGGCCACCTGGTGGTGAGAGCGATGCTCATCAGCTTTTGTGGGTTTTTGGGCTAGCCACTGCAGACTATCTTTCCTGTGGCTGATTAGTCTGTGGTCACATGACCTGCCCTGCCCTATATATATGGCCAGCAGTGCATTTACTCCTTGCTCCAGGATAAGCCTTGTCTTAATGAGTGCCTGCTTTGCTGATATTATTCTGATATACTGTGTATGACTATTGCGTGATCTCTTGACTATTCTCTTGTCTGCTCCCTGTACCTGTATGCTGTATACTCTTGTTGCTGACCTGGTCTGTCTGAGAACCACTCCTGTGTGCTGATTTTGGCTTGTATGATTAACTCTTCTGGCTCCTAATCCCTGGGTTTTGTCTGACAATCCTCTCTGGCGTCTTGACCTGGCTTTTCCCTAACCATTCTTGTATATTCCTGTTTATGTTCTGTAAGTCTTGTTTCCTTGTCTTTGTGTATTTAGTCCAGCAGCATAGTGCAGAATATATTAGAGGCCAGCTAAAGGACCTTTTTCTAGTTTAGGGTCGGTGTTACTGCTTGATATCTCTTTTTGTGATTTCTTGCAAACCCCTGTTGTTTATTCTGATGTTTATTCCCTACCCTGTAATCTGTATAGCTTCAGAAGGACAAATAAGGACCTTACTCCCAGTGCAGGATTTCCTCTTGTGTATGTATCCTGTCTATTCATCTTTTGTTCAGTTTCTGTCTTACCGTGTGCTGGGTTCTGCGTCATGCAGCAAACCACAAACCAGCCTAAAGGGCTTAATGACACTTGGTTTAAAGGGCCCTCCTTGGCATCTGCCTGGGGTGCTCATGACACTGCAAAAGCAACCCAGGAGTTTTTGAAGGAAAAGAAGTAATTCTGCAATGGCCGAGTCAATCACCTGATCTCAACTTGCTGAAGGCAAAAAAAAAAGGCAGAAAGACCCACAAAGAACAACTGAAGACAGCTGCCGGGCAAAGCATCAGAAAAGAGGAAACTAAGTCTTTGGTAATGTCCATGGGTTCCAGACTTGAGGCAGTCATTGCCAGTAAAGGATTCTCAACAAAATATCAAAAAGATTATATTCATTTGTCCAATTACAATTGAGCCCCTGAAAATGGGGGACTGTGTAAATATATGGTGGCTGTTCCTAAAATTTGTACTTGATATTTATGTTCAACCCCTTGAATTAAAGCTAAAAGTCTGCACTTCAAATTCATTTGGATTGTTTCCTTTTAATTTTATTCTGAGGGCACACACAAATATATATAGACCTAATTGTGTGTTTATTCTGGTGTTTATTCCCTACCCTGTATAGATTCAGAAGGACAAATAAGGACCTTACTCCCAGTGCAGGGTTTCCTGTGTATACTGTATATATCCCTTATAGATTGTACGTTACCTTGGGAACAGAGTCCCCCAATTATACTGTGTAGTCCTTGTAAAGCTTTTTGCCTTGTTCTAATGTATCACTCCCTTGAGCACCTATCTGTACAGCGCTGCAGAATCGGATGGCGCTATACAAGTATAATAATAATCAAATTCACCACTAGCTTTCAGGAATAAAGGTGTCAGTGAATGTGCTGTATCATAAAATAAAAACAAACTCCACCCCAGCCCTCAGACAAATGTTAACATAATATGGGTTGTATTGTAATAATTGGCCGGAATTCACAGTCTGCAGAAACCCATTACGCTTCGATCCGCGCATGTACAATCACTATAATAGGGTGATATTGCACAAGAATACACTCCTAGGGTACTATTACACTCGTCGCGCAAAAATGTGCGCGTGCGCAAAAACACATTAATGCGAGGGGCAAAACCCTTCTCGCTGAACGTCGTATTACAACGTTCGCGCAAACGATGCACGTTAACTTCTAACGCAAGTGACCCTGCGTGAGCGCAAGTTCATGCGCGCATCCCATACTTAACATTGTGAGCGCAAATGCGTTCGTGCGCTGGTTTGCGGATGGTATTACAATCGATGCGCAACTTTTTACGAATGACGTTTGCGCGCATAATTTTAACTTCTTTGAAAAGCTGGTGGTAACTGCAAATCTGAACGTTCTGGCCGAAACCAAGAACACCAGCACGAAAAAAAAAATACAGCACGGTATAGTTACACATTCTACACATATAAACTGAGAAGTTGCGCGTGTTTTTATTATTGCTGCAGCATATATACTCAGATTAATTTTGACAGGCGCAAAAACTGAACGGGAGACAATTGTGGTTCTTAATTCTGATTGCCCACCGATTTCTGCGCGCGATGCTAATTTGCACGCGTTTTCGCTCGTATTTTTTACACGCGATATTTTCGGACGGATGAAAAAATGCTCTCAGATTGTTATACCTGCGTTAATTTACGCGCGTTAACGTTTAACGCTGCACGCAAAAAAAATTCCTTTTGTGCGGACAATGTAATAGGGGCCCTAGTGTTGCATATTCATCGGTCTGATATACGAGATAGGTGAGCTTTCATTAATGTAAATATATTGAGGTAATTTCTGCATATTTTTACATAACCAGAAGCATGTTTGAGCCTAGTCTAGGACCTCGGCGACACGTGGGAGCGTTTAAGTCAGGGCGTGGACGTCACATATTATATCAGCCTTTGTCATCCCTTATTAACCCCAGTAAACGCTTATAAAATAAAGGCCAGGGCTCATAGGAAGTTTTTATTCCTCCCTCAGGGATACACACAGTATCAAGGTTCCTTGAGGGCCTTGCATTCTCTCAGACAAGCAGCAGAGGGCGCCTCTGCTCAGCCCATAAAGGCTGAAGGGCCCTCTGAGAGCAGGCAGAGATTGCAGTTACCTCCAGTGGCCACTGGTGGGCCCTGAGGAATGCAGGCTGCACCCCATGCTTTTCCCAGGCACACACACAATGAGAGCCTGTCTGTGAGCTGCTTGCCATGCAGTGTGTTCAGCTTGTATCAGCTGCAGGCTCAGCTCCCAGCTCCAACAACAAAAAGTTAGCAAAAACATCAGCTCATTTCTAACTTCATGTCTGGATTTCCAGGTCACCCCTCTCTGCTCAGCACAGGGGCAGCTGCTCCTCTACCTGCTCTGCATGTGCAGCTGTCAATGATCACAAGAAAAGACAGATAAAAAGGCAAGAAAAACCCCCCAGAGAAGAAAAAAAGAAACCCTCTGGAAGTCTGAAACTTTACTTTTGCACTTACAGGATTTTTCCTCCTCCCTCCTTCACTTCACTGGCGGCTGAACTTCTTACAAGGTAAGCTAGGAAGGGGTTAACTTTCCCCGAGCATAGCGCTATAAAGTATTCTGACATGCTAATACGTAAATGTAGATACATATATATATTTTTTATTTTAAATATAGATTTTTTTTTTCTATTTGTTTTGCCGTATGTTAGTATTTTTAAAGCTCCAACAAATTCCGTAGCGCTGTACGGCGGACAGGACAAGTATACAGACAAGTTAGACACACTGAGAACAACGGGAGATGAGGATCCCGCTCAAGAGCTTACAATCTAAGAGGGGGGTGGTCACTTCTACCAGGACGTCCGTGCATTTTTAGGACAATGAATGACTCGAGCCTTTTTATCGAAGGGTCTCAGGTAGCGAGCTCAGGACGAATGCAAATAAAGGCGAATAAAACGCGTGAATCGCTTGTTTAAGGCTCATTGCAATCATGTCGCATGTTTCTTTTTCTGTTTTTTTTTTTTTTAAGGAACATGTATTTTTTGTTTCAGCTCATTTGAGGTTTTCGTTTTTCGTTGTTTTTGTTGTTTTTCGTATTTTTTTGTCTTTCGTATTTTTTGTTTTTCGCATTTTCTGTCGTTTTTCGTATTTTTTTTATTGTTGTCGTTTTTTGTTTTGCCTGAGGAAATCCATATATACGTATATCATTGTTATTTTTATATCTGTTGATAGGTTGGTCACCCGACGTCTTTTTCATCTTCATGTGAAGATCAAAGCGGCAGCGATACGTAAATCCAGTGCAATATATTGTATATCGTCCCCGTCCGCTGGGAAAACGTGCCTCCCCACACCAAGCGAAAGATGGGGGAAACCGCTCCCCTCCAAACCACGGCTGGGAGTCTCGGAATAGTGGGCGTAGGTGGGCTCCTCGGGGGCGGGACTGTAGCTCCCCGTGTGCACAGCGCCATTGTGGAGCGGCTGCGCGCTCGGATCGCCGCCTGTCGTGAGCATCACCGCAGCTGCCAGGGTCGTTACGAGCGCGGCCGGGCTGAGAGTTCGGACAGAGAGAGGGAGAACACGTTGCAGCTGCTGACCCTTGTGCAGCACGGCCAGGGCACCAGGAAGACCAGCAAGCACATCAAGAACCCACCACCCCCTGACTATCATCACCATCAGCAACAGCATCAACTCCTGCTAGGAGCCAGTGGGTCCGGCAATGAGCTGAATGGCGACCGGCAAACGTCTAACGGCCTGGACCAGAGGAACTCGGCCCTTATTGCTGTGAGTAGAGCGTTTCTTTAAGAATTATTAAAATGTAATAATATGTGTAAAACATATCATTTATCAGCATTCCAGAATAGTAGGCCTATACTTTTTTTTTTTTTGAGAAAGTATTTTACCAGGAACGATACATTGAGATTTCTCTCGTTTTCAACCATGAATGGGTGGCGAGTATGTACCGTTAGGTGTCTTGCCCAAGGACACTTACTGGAGAGGTGCTCTGGCCGGGATTCAAACCTGTGTCTCCACAGTGTTTGATACGTTTTGGCCACTTTCTTTTAGAAATTGCTATCGGTACCGTGGATGGAAAGTGTGATTTATTGTAGCGGGGAGTAAGATTATAATCCTACAAGGCCTTCAATGGTCTTTATCCTATCCTCCATTGCCACAAAATCTTGAATTGTTTTACGACTGTATATTGGAGTTTAGGAGTCATTTCTAAGAGTTGATAGTCTTGCTTTCCGTTTTGAAACCACAGTTTGGTAACCCATGGTGTGGGGCCATTGCTAGTACAGGATCTCTATTCTATCCTCCACTGCCGGCAAAATATTACATTTGTTTAATTATTTATAAAGTATTTTACCAGGAAGGATACATTGAGATTTCTCTCGTTTTCAAGTATGTCCTGGGTTCAAGAACATTGAATTGTTACAGAAATACAAAGTAATAAAATGCAAGATATTAAAAACAACACAAATATACAGATTAACCCAGAAAATAAATATGTAAGAAATATAGTCACTATGTTACATGTTTACAGGTGCATTCTGTATATAGTCACTATGTTACATGTTTACAGGAGCATTCTGTATATAGTCACTATGTTACATGTTTACAGGAGCTTTCTGTATATAGTCACTATGTTACATGTTTACAGGTGCATTCTGTATATAGTCACTGTGTTACATGTTTACAGGTGCATTCTGTATATAGTCACTGTGTTACATGTTTACAGGTGCATTCTGTATATAGTCACTATGTTACATGTTTACAGATGCATTCTGTATATAGTCACTATGTTACATGTTTACAGATGCATTCTGTATATAGTCACTATGTTACATGTTTACAGGTGCATTCTGTATATAGTCACTATGTTACATGTTTACAGGAGCATTCTGTATATAGTCACTATGTTACATGTTTACAGGTGCATTCTGTATATAGTCACTATGTTACATGTTTACAGGAGCATTCTGTATATAGTCACTATGTTACATGTTTACAGATGTTACATGTTATGCATTTATGTCGGAGTGTAAGAAAAATTGATTTTCCATTTTGAAACCATGTGTTGGGTTGGTAACCCATGGTTTGAGGCCATTGCTGTCATAGGATCTGTATCTTATCCCCCTTTGTCTAGGAAACCTTGAAGTAGTTTACGACTGTATAGCGAAGTTTAGGAGTAATTTCTACAAGCTGATAGTCCTGCTTTCTGTTTTGAAACCACCACGTGTTGGGTTGGTTACCCATGGTTTGGGGTACGATTCGGGAACCCACAGTTTCAGGCCATGGCTAGTATAGTATCTTTATCCTAAACTCCACTGTCGCTGAAATCTTGAATTAGTTTACGACTGTGTAACAGAATTTAAGAGTTGATAGTCCTGCTTTCCATTATTCAGTACCACAGTTTAGTAACCCATGGCTTGGGGCACAGTTTGGTAACCCCTAGTTTGGGACATGGTTTGGAGTAATTGCTACTATAGTATATCTTTATCCCATCCTCCATTGACTCCAAAATCTTGAATTGGTTTACGACTATACAGTATATCAGTAGTAATGAGTAATTTTGATTAAGAGTTGATAGTCCCGCTTTCCAGTTTGGGCACAGTGTGGTAAACCATGGTCTAGTGCAGAGCTCAAAATTTCAAGTCCCAAGCTACTAACCAGGCCATAAGAGTTACTCTCCACCAGTTGCTCCACCTAACCTCTACCCAGCCCTTAACTCTGCCCCTAAACACACCACCTTATATTATCTTATGAAATTACACTGTTAAAGGTTTTATTTAGAATAAAAGTTGCAAAAATAACATTAATACCCAGACATCAGACCACAGATACATGTATACCCAGACATCAGACCACAGATACATGTATACCCAGACATCAGATCCCAGACACATGTATACCCAGTCATCAGACCCCATTGTGAGCAGAGAGAAGAGGCAGGGAAGCTCCTCTCCACCCCCCCTGCCAGTGACAGACGAGCTGGGTCAGGTTAGGCAGCTGATCCCTGCCACCGTGCAGTCTGGGGAAGGGGTGGGCTGCACAGTTGCACTGCTGGAATACGCAGCACGAAATAATTTATTGTGGTGCCTGTGTGTGCATTTCCACTCGCCCTCACTTAATTTCCACTCGCCAAATGCAAGTAGGCGAGTGGAAATTTTGAGCCCTGGTCTAGTGTACAGTTTGGTAATCCATGTTTTGGTACCATTGCTAGTATAGCATTTTTATCTTATTCTGCCTTCCATTTTGAAACCATGGTTTGGTAACGCAATCCTTTAACATGTGAATTGACCTAATTGTGTATATTACACTGCGTAATCTATGTTTCCAAATGTTTCCCCTTTTTTCTCCAGTTTTGTCTTCTCTCATTTAGTATACTTCACTTTTCTCAGCAATTTTCACTATTTCATACTTAATAATTTAAAAGTATTATAATTTATTTTCTTGTTCTAAATCTTTTTTGGCCGCAAGTCTCCCGCATGTCTGCATACCTCAACTTTATTATCGAAACCGCTTATGTCTACATCTAACACCGCCCTCTTTTCTTCCTCTGTCTTTCTTTAAGTTTCTTGCTCTGGATTCCCCTGTTATATCTCGAACTTTGTTCCTTTTAATATGTGAATTATCTTTCCTGATTTCCTTCGTTTTCATTTCTGTGACTTGATCTTCAAGATTTGTCTTCCTTGTAATTTCTGTGCCCACCATCCTCTGCCCAGTCAATATCTTCAACTCATCCTTTTAACTACTGTTTCCGGGATTTCATTCATTCCATAAACCCATCATAAATCTTTTGCCCTTTTCCGTTTGTTCTCATCCCTAATGTCTCAGCTCTCCCGAGTCTTGAGGGCTCCAAATACTTCATGCTGGTTTCTCATCATACAAGACACTCAACAGTCGTCATCCCTCAACTCTTCCAAACATCTCACACATTTATTTATTTATTTGCAATTTATTTTACCAGGAACGATCTCCCACATCCTCCATATATGTCTCTGTCAATAATATACAGTGGCCAAGGCCTGTTCCACCACACACGGCCAAGACTTAATGGTTTTGTCAGCATAGGATTAAGTCCACATTTCTAAACTCTATACCCCTGGTCTTCAGGTTCCCCCTAACAGGTCAGTTTTTAAGGATTACCTTAAAAGACTGAATCCTGCAATCACTGAGCAGCAAATCATTTGGCAACCCTACCTGAGGGGGACCAGGGTTGAGAACCACCACTCTAGTGACATCAATGTGTCAAAACAGTGGCGGAAGTACCAGGGTCGCAGTAGTTGCAGTTGCAACCGGGCCCTGACATTCCGCCACTGGAGGGGGGTCCAGCGCCGCTGCCAGATTCCGGCAATCAGCACCGGAATCTGGCAGCTGCGCCCGCCGCCCGTTCCTCTCCCTGCGAGCAGCCGTTGGCTTGCAGCTGGCTGCTCGCATGGGATGGGAACCACGTGACCAACGCACGAGATCCTCTCGCGAGAACTCTGCGCTGGTCAGGTGGTCCCCAGCGAGCGGCCAAGCTGCATGCTTCCAGCGGCTGCTCGCAGGAAGAACGCCAGGTGCCGGCGGAGGTAAGAGTTGGGGGCCCTATATACCCATGAGAGCTGGGGGCCATATACACCCAAGAGAGCTGGGGGCCCTATACACCCATGAGAGCTGGGGGCCCTATACACCCATGAGAGCTGGGGGCCCTATACACCCATGAGAGCTGGGGGCCCTATACACCCATGAGAGCTGGGGGCCCTATACACCCATGAGAGCTGGGGGCCCTATACACCCATGAGAGCTGGGACACTATACACCCATGAGAGCTGGGGGCACTATACACCCATGAGAGCTGGGGGCCCTATATAACCATTAGAGCTGGGGGCCCTATATAACCATTAGAGCTGGGGGCCCTATACACCCATGAGAGCTGGGGGCACTATATACCCATGAGAGCTGGGGGCCCTATACACCCATGAGAGCTGGGGGCCCTATACACCCATGAATAGCTGGGGCCCTATATACCCATGAATAGCTGGGGCCCAATATACCCATGAGAGCTGGGGGCCCAATATACCCATGAGAGCTGGGGGCCCTATATACCCATGAGAGCTGGGGGCCCTATATACCCATGAGAGCTGGGGGCCCTATATACCCATGAGAGCTGGGGGCACTATATACCCATGAGAGCTGGGGGCACTAAATACCCATGAGAGCTGGTGGAGATATATACACCCATGTGAGCTGGGGGCAATATATACCCATGAGAGCTGGGGGCAATATATACCCATGAGAGCTGGGGGACAATATATACCCATGAGAGCTGGGGCAATATATACCCATGAGAGCTGGGGGCAATATATAGCCATGTGAGCTGGGGGCAATATATAGCCATGTGAGCTGGGGGCAATATATACCCATGTGAGCTGGGGGCAATATATACCCATGTGAGCTGGGGGGAAAATATATCCATGTGAGCTGGGGGAAATATATTTCCATGTGAGCTGGGGGGCAAATATATCCATGTGAGCTGGGGCAATATATATCCATGTGAGCTGGGGCACTATATATATCCAAGTGAGCTGGGGGCAATTATATCCATTTGAGCTGGGGCAATACTATCTTTTTTAATATTGCAGGAAAAAAAAAAGTAAAAATATAGATCTTTTTTGGGGTGGGGCCTTCATGGATTCTTGCGCCGGGGCCCTCAGGTTTCTAGTTACGCCACTGTGTCAAAATGACTGTTTTTTTCAAGACTCCAAAAGGTACTATAAGTACCTGTCTGCCTCCATTTTTTTTTTCTTGACATGAGAAATTCTGAGCGTGCTACCAATAAAGTTATTTTGCCCAAACCTTGAAAAATTACGTATTTCAAACGTGAAAAGGTGAGAAAGATATCCCAACATGGTACGTGCTCGGCCTGTGTGAATCAACTAGTGATGACTAATTGCAGGCAGATACCTGCCAATGAGCTCACAAAGAAAGAAACTGTAAAGCAAATTAAACACGTTATCCAGTTTCCTCCATATCCACGATTAGTGTGCAGGACGTCCATCTCATCTGTGTCACAGTTTCCTAGGGAGTTCACTTATTTACCCAGAAGAAGCGAGTCTTGATGAACATTATCATCTCATTTATCATTTGGTTTGCGGCAACTAACAGCCATAAGCCATATTTTCTGAAGCTCCCATCACGTGGCCGGTCGTCTTTCTAAAACACTGTCAGTGTTATTCAGAGAAAGGTGAAACTCTGGAGAAGTGAAAATTCTAGGTTAAAAGAGCCAATTTGGAAAGTGAGATATGTGAGAGAATTTTTCTGGTTTGGCTGTTTTGATCAATTTTCCATTCTCCAGAGGTTCTCCAGAGTTTCACCTTTCTCTGAATAACCCTGTTTGTGTGAAGTTCAGAAGAGGGTTTGGGGTTTCTAGTAGTGAGTAGTTTATGGAGCCGTTAAAGGGATACTCTATTAAAAATAGAGTTTCTTTTTTTGGGGGGGGGCTTAAATAACGCTGCTGACAGCCTCTGCCCAATTATTTTTATTTAATTTTGTTGTTTAAGGTGGATGTATTCACCCTTTTTCCTTTGGTGCACACAGCTCCTCCTCTTCAGCTCAGGGACTTCCAAACCCGGAAGTCCCTGCAGATATCTAATTCAATTTGCTCTCCTACGCAACTTGTGTAGGGTAGGAACAAGTTGCGCACCATTTTGGACTTGCACACTTTTCGTACACAATTTCCATAGTGCCTGCACAGAGCGATCAGACCTACTCACGAGTGCACAGATCCGATCGATCGCTGCCTCTCTGAGACCATTCATGGTACATCCTCAGAGGTGGCACCACAAATCGTCATGGCTATTGGTGACATAGCGCTTCCTACAACGAGGTAGGAGGTTTATTGCTGCTTGATTTTGCTAACCCATCCTTAAATTTAGTTTCCAATGAGCTATTCAGACCTCTTACATGTTCTCAATACCGTGAGGACACCGGTTGGTGGTGGTGAACTTGATGTTGGACGGAAGTGGAGTTCTGCTGAAATATCTCAGTGCAGATGGGTAGAGCTCTACAAAGCTGCTCAAAAAGGAAGCATGAGACCATCATGTGATAGTGATTCATTGTGTTGCAGCCGCCCATGTACATTTATAGCAAAAACATTCATATTTGAAGCTTGAGGTCAAGGCAAGAGGCACCATTATTGGCCTTCACTTAATAAATTGGTGTTTATTGTCGGCATATATAAAACCAAATATCCGGAAAACTTGGCAAAGTCTGTAGAGTTGGTTGATTCATCGGGGCCTTGGTTACGTTTACACCTAATTCGAAATATACCCTCCATTGTCACTTGTGATGGCGAGGAGAAACGATAAGACATTTAGAAAGCCTTTTTTCCCTAAAAAATAGGTTTGCAGAGCGCGACCATCTGAAAATTTATTTTTCCAGTCCAGCCGCAGGGGAGAAAAAAGTGCAAGAATCCAAACTGGAATAGTTTATTGACGTGATCTAGAGCTGCTGTTAATCGCTTCGTTGGTAAAGGAGCCTGGAAAACATTTGAATTTACGGCCTTTCCGAAAAGGCTAATGGTCATAAACCTCAAACATTTTCTACGCGCGCAGAATATTCTGCTTCTCGCTAATGAAAGCTGGTGGACGCTTCCCCCTTTTTATTTGTCGTTGGTTTTGGAAGGTACAGAATTAAATATGTCGTTTCGTTGTTTACAGCAAAGTAAACCTTGTAATTTATAACACTATAGAGGCCTAAGTCCCAGATGCTCCAATCATGGTCCAACCTTGGTGGTGATGCGACATTGTTGTGATGTTTTAATGTAGGAACCAGGGTCATAGCTGTGTCGGATGTCCCTGTTTGAAAGCTTTTTTGGTTTTTAAAAAAGAGCAATTACGATGCATCAAACCTAACAGGAGATAGGTCTGACAGAAGATATGCATCATTACAGCAGCCTAAAGGAGAAATACGAGCCAGTATCTCAATACCCTTGTCGGCCCAGCAGATGAGAAGCATATGAAAGGCGGGTATTGATTTGGAGTGAGATTCCATCTGACAGAAAGTGCTCTCAAACTTTATCACAGATGTTCCTCAGTTGTTCTGTTCGTTAATCTTCTTTTTTCGTGTCCCCAGCATTTTATGTCCACATTTCAACTCAATGTGCAGGTCGGAAGACCCAACGGTTGGCAGAATTTGGACTGCCCGACTGGGCCATTAAAAATCCACTGACATGAGCTAGGCCAAGTAATACAACTCTGCCAGGGTTTGGTTGAAACAGAGGTATAGGTGCCACCGGTGTTTCACTTGAGGCTTTGGACTTCTGCTTAAGGAGAAGCCTAAACACCAGAAGGTTGCCCAGAGTGAGCTGATTGATAGACTTCCATGTTGAGAAAGTCCTCCAGTTCCGGAGGCTGAATTAAAAAAAAAAGAAGGAAGATGCACAAGGAAAATGGGCTCCCCGCGGCTTCAAGGGATGTCAACCCGCAAGCATTATGTTGATCCAGAAAACAGAAGCCATCACACCATTACTTAAGGTAAAAGAACTGCGTTATTTGAGAACATCAGCAATGTTTCGGCTCGGAACGTTTTCTGAGCCAAAATGTTACAGATGTTCTCCAAACACACCAGCTCTTTTACCATAAGTAATGGTGTGACCCGCTTCCAAAGACTGAATCAGTCAACTGGGACAATGGAAAGGAAGAGGACACCATCATTCCTCCTGACCATTTAATTTCATTAACTTCATGAGGGTGGATAAAAAGTCTCTTTTCTTTAAAAAATGTCAGCAATAACGAAGAGTATACAGAAATACAGTCAGTTTCCACGCGCGTGATCTATAAACAGATATGGAAAGTCAAACATTCAAGGGTGAGTATAGAACTTAATGGGAGACCGGGACCACCAATTCACCTAGCATTATGGTTTTTCTGGGCACCACCACCGTATGCCTTATACCCTTAAAGGGACACACTACACATCTTGACCACTTTGGCGTTTTAATGTGGCGTTTAATGTTTAATGCAGTGCCCCCTTTCCTCCTGCTTAGTTTAGCAGGAATCACAGGATTTTCCTCCACCGACCCATCCCATCGTCATCAGCCACCAGGATTTTGAATTTCCCTACCGCTGGTCACCAGATTGGTCACTAGAGGCTGATGTCACCCACTCTCAGCCCTCAGACATTCTGAGGGAGGCAGCCAATGGATCAGATCTCAGCAGTTCCGATCCATCGTTCTGAGCAAAGTGCGCATGTACCGTGCGATGTGCAGCTTCCGTATTCAATGATACGCAATATGTGTAGCAATGCAAACTGCATAGTGAAGCTGCAGGTACTTCCAGATTTTGGAAGGTCATTAGCTGATGCCTCGAGCATCACGTTGAAGGAGGTAAGGTGAGTATTTTCATCACTTCCCAAATTTTTTTTAAAAAAATATATGTTTGGGCAGATTTTGTCCCATGGAGAAACGCAAACTGAATCCTGCAATCACTGAGCAGCAAATCATATCCCCTGTGCTGTGCTTCCTGCAAACCTGGCCTGTTAGGGGGACCTGAGGACGAGGGTGGGGATCCACTGATCTAGCCCAAAGCTTCTTTAAATCAGCCTTGCAAGAAAACTGTCAAGAATTATATAGTTTGAGTCTTTTTATTCCCCCCCCCCCTAAGTCAAACCCAAATGCTCTCATCTCCGAATAAATCGTTTATGTAATGGCCTGGAGAACAAGCCAAGGCTTGACTAATCTTCTACTGGTTACGTAATCCAGCATGACAGCCACACTCTTACCTGTTTCAGGCTTCCTTGTCCCTAAATGAAAGCAATTTGTCTTTCCTCACTCATGGAGTCTCCATTGATCAGTGTGTCAGGTCTTTAAATAAGTGCTTATGGGGAAATATTAAGCCTGGACACAACCAAATGGGATAAAAAGAAAAGTATTTGCAGATACACCACGCCATTCTGAAAACTACAACAAAACTGGTCGCCTCCTGGCACGTACAGTATGCATCGCAGGCGCCGTTCCCAGACTTATGTTCCCCAGATCCGCACCTCCTCAGAGACACTTTGCCACCACACCTGATCACATAGTGTCGGCGTTTCAAGATTACTACTCTACCTTATACACGTCCGCCCCGCAGAGCTTCCCGGCCCTAAATCGGTCCGTTTTAGACTATCTTCCTTCTAGGATACATCGGAGACTGGTCCTGAATGGGTGTCGTTAGGCGACCCTATCTCAATAGATAGTTGAAAGCACAGAAGAACGGGAAGTCTCCTGGGCCCCAACGGATACACTCTGAATATTATAAAAATTTAAGGATGTTTTGCTCCCATATTTGGCCTCCTCCCTCAATGCTTCGAGGGATGGTTCTCCTTTGCATCTGCAATCCTTACTGGTCACCATCACGATCTTGCCGAAGGAAGGGAAGGATCATTTGCTAAGCACCAGTTTTCACTCAATCTCGTTGCTTAATTGCGACCTCGAGTTTTTTTCCTCGATCCTCACCTTGCGTCTTCGGCCGTTCGTTCCTCAACTGGTCAAACGAGACCAAGTGGAATTTGTCCTGGGCAGGGAGGCCCAAGATGGCACTATCAGAACTCTTGCTTGCGGCGGCGGCTGCTGACCCTCCCTCTTTAGTTCAGATGGGAGGAATGTCTGGACCTTTCCCTGCCGGAAGACAGTTGGCCCAAAACATACGCACTTACCCAACGTGGCTCGCGCCAAACTAAGCTTCAGGAACAAGCATACAAATTGATATCTTTCAGGTATTGCACCTTCTCTGCTGTTCCGTGCTGGATTACGCCTTACACCTCAATGCTGGCGCTGTGATACTAGGCCTGGGGATTACCTTCACTCTTGGTGGTCATGTGTGGTGCTTCGCCCTTTCTGGAAGTTGTTTCATTCTACCATTCGTTGTATGTCAGATGTGGACCTGTCCTTTATGACTGCTATCTTCCTCCTTCTTCAAATCCCCTTACCCACGGCCCGACTGCGCTCCTCGGTCATGGTGTATATGATCCTGGTGGCAAGGTCGCTCATAGCCGTACGTGTGTACTCTTTATACGCATCATTATGTGCTCTGTTGGCGCTCGCATGTTGTTAGGTACTAATCTATTCTGGGTGTCATTGTTTTGATTATTCACAATGCTGTATTACTGTTGTCACTGGTCAATTTTGTCTGTAGCTTTGAATTAAAAAAAAATAATATTTAGGCTTGGGAGAATTCTATAAAGGATTTACGTGGAACATGACGGAAATGTGAAATAAAAATTTCATAAAAAAGCTAGATGTCCCAACGGGGTTAAATGTGAACACAATTTGGTCTACCAGGTTTGTGCTTACCATTGCAAGAAAAAAAATAAAAACTTAATGGGACGCTATAGGCATACTGACCTCTCAATGTAATTTGAGTGATCACAGTGTCCTGAGCATCCTCATCCCTCTCCCCCCTCCACGGGGACCTCAAAAGGGCTGAATGAGCTCTCTGAGCGCAGGGGTTTAGTTCCTCCTGGATCAGTGAGAAGCATCAGTACCAGGAAGCGGAAGCCAATTTTGGTCCCACCTCCCTCCGTCTTAGACATTGGATTGGCTGGATTCTCACTGGAGGGTTCAGCTACTCCTCTTCTCTCTTGTCGCGGACTGCGTCGAGCGTGGCGTGTAGTAGTGTGAGTGTGAGCCCAGGATGCAGTAATAGCAGCAGAAGACAGGGATTAGGCAGGTTACTGGGTTTATTTGTATTACAAATAAACAGAACTAAATAAACTGATACAGGGAACAATAATAGCAAGGGGGAAAACACAGATACCAGTATGGGTGATGGTACCCAGAGCAGAGGGAAGACAGGGATCTCTTTGGTAGACTTGGGTCTCAGGAACTTCACGAAGTAGGTCTGCACTAGATAGGGTTGTGAACTTCAATGAGGAAGCATTGGATCAGGGGTGTAGCTTCCTCATAAGCAGATGTAATTAGGGAGAATTAGGGGCAGGTGTGGTTCTTGGTCCATATGCAAATTATAGTCCTGGAGAGCATACGGAGGAGAAAAGTCCTAGAACCTGCATAAGGCGATGCAGGACATGTCAAAAGAGGGGAACAAAAGGGGTGCCAGAGGGTCTGGGGGTTCGGACTGTGACAGTACCCCCTCCCCCCCCGACAAGGGGCAACCTCTGGGTGCCCCAGAAGTGGCCGAAGACTGGCAGGTGCAATGTTCATAAACACAAGACGAACCCCAGAAAGTTCGAAGAATCAGGGATCTGTGGAATCAGTCTAACTAGAGTCATCAGAATAGATGTCGAGGGTTCTCCAGAGCTCGGTAGCGCCTGAGCACTGCCAAGTACTCCTCCCGGACCAACACACCAGAGGGCGTCCTGGTGTAGCCCGTAGGGGCAGGTCCTGTAGTAGGGTACATTTTGCCAGTCCAACTACCCGGATTCTGGAAGTCCTCATTGAGAGCAAGGAGAACAGCCCTTTCAGACTCGGCATCAGGAATAGTGTCATGGGCACAGCTCGGCAGTGACACTTTGGTTGCAGGGCTCGGTGGGGCAGCACCCTCGGCGATGACTGGTGGGGCAGCGCCCTTGTCAAGGCTCGGTGGGGCAGTGCCCTCGGCAAGGCTCGGTGGGGCAGTGCCCTCGGTGATGACCAGTGGGGCAGTGCCCTTGGCATGGCTCGGTGGAGCAGCACCCTTGGCATGGCTCGATGGGGCAGCGCCCTCGGTGATGACCAGTGAGTAGCGCCCTTGGCACGGCTCGATGGGGCAGCGCCCTCGGTGATGACCAGTGGGGCAGCGCCCTTGGCACGGCTCGGTGGAGCAGCGCCCTTGGCATGGCTCGATGGGGCAGCGCCCTTGGCGCGGCTCGATGGGTCAGCGCCCTCGGCGATGACCGGTGGGGCAGCACCCTTGGCACGGCTCGATGGGGCAGCACCCTCGGCGATGACCTGTGGGGCAGCACCCTTGGCACGGCTCAATGGGGCAGCGCCCTCGGCGATGACCAGTGGGGCAGCGCCCTTGGCACGGCTCGATGGGGCAGCGCCCCTGGCAAGGCTCGATGGGGCAGTGCCCCTGGCAAAGCTCGATGGGGCAGCGCCCCTGGCAAGGCTCGGTTCAGCGGCGACCTCGGCGCAGCACGGCTCTTGGGCGACCTCGGCGCAGCACGGCTCTTGGGTGACCTTGGCGCAGCACGTCTCTTGGACGACCTCGGTGCAGCACGGCTCTTGGGCGACCTCGGCGCAGCACTCCTGCTGGGCAGTGAGCGGCTTGGCTTTACGGCGGCGGCGGCCCCGTGGCGGTACGACCTCTGGAGATCCTGCGGGATGCATGGCAGCGACCTCTGGAGATCCTGCGGGATGCAGGGCAGCGACCTCTGGAGATCCTGCGGGATGCAGGGCAGCGACCTCTGGAGATCCTGCGGGATGCAGGGCAGCGACCTCTGGAGATCCTGCAGGATGCAGGGCAGCGACCTCTGGAGATCCTGCAGGATGCAGGGCAGCGACCTCTGGAGATCCTGCGGGATGCATGGCAGCGACCTCTGGAGATCCTGCGGGATGCAGGGCAGCGACCTCTGGAGATCCTGCGGGATGCAGGGCAGCGACCTCTGGAGATCCTGCGGGATGCAGGGCAGCGACCTCTGGAGATCCTGCAGGATGCAGGGCAGCGACCTCTGGAGATCCTGCAGGATGCAGGGCAGCGACCTCTGGAGATCCTGCGGGATGCAGGGCAGCGACCTCTGGAGATCCTGCAGGATGCAGGGCAGCGGACTCTGGAGATCCTGCGGGATGCAGGGCAGCGACCTCTCGAGATCCTGCGGGATGCAGGGCAGCGACCTCTCGAGATCCTGCGGGATGCAGGGCAGCGACCTCTCGAGATCCTGCGGGATGCAGGTCAGGCTCCAACCATTGGGGTTCAGATTTTTCAGACAAAGGAGAAACTGTGGGTGACATAAAGACAGTACCTATGTAGGCTGTTCTCTGGTACGGAGTCAAGGCTTGATGGTACTGGGGAACAGCGGCTCGATGAGGCTTTCCAGCAGGACAGCAGACAGATCCAGGAACGCCAATATACCCCATTAACTTAGTGTTATGACCTGGACCACCGTGAGGATGTCTGGCTGTCTGTTTAGGCCATTCCTCCTCTGATTCCACCGAACTCCACTCAGAGGAACCAGACTCCTGGTCAGAATAGTTTGGGGAGTCTTGATGGCTCGAAGTGATGGGCCTCACACTTGTAAGCAGGATTGGCTCGGTCTCCCTCTGCACCACTGGATCTCGTTCTGTGGATTCCTGCTCCATGGGCTCTTCATAGGTGGATTCTGGTTCAGTATACTCCATTGGGGTCTCTGATTCTTCTTCAGAGGTGGAGTCCAACGATACACTTCTTCTGGGCGTTATGGGTACAGATCTCCTGGGAGCAGGAGCGTTGTTTTGCTGAGGTGACTTAATCACCGGAGTTCTCCTGGGAGCAGGTTCGAATAGGGGTTTTTTCTTGGGTGCAGGTTTTCTTGACCTGACAGTTGGTGAATTTATTTTCTGTGGGGCAGGCACCGATTTTACCAACAACTTCCTGGACAGCATTTTCTCTTTATGTGTAGGGATTCTGGACTTCTCTGGAGTATTCCCTGAGGGTTGGCTAGGCGCAGGCTTCTTAGACACAGGTACAGGAACATTTTTGGTGCCCGGCTTTGGTGGGCGAAGTGGGCATGTCAATACTCCATGCAAATGACCCCCGCAATAGTAACAGAGGCCTTGCGTCCTTCTCCTTGCCCTTTCCTCCTCGGTCAGGGGTCCTCGAGCACCTTCTGGGACCGGAGTGCATACCTTAGTAGATGTGCCGATTGAATTCTGCTGCAGGTAATCCAATAACGAATGCAGGTGCTGCTGGACCTTTTGGTTGGCATTTTTCAGTCTTTGTACATAGGCTATGATCACTGCAGGCTCACTGTTTTTTGGCTTTCTCATTCTGTCGCGGACTGCGTCGAGTGTGGCATGCAGTAGTGTGAGTGTGAGCCCAGGATGCAGTAATAGCAGCAGAAGACAGGGATTAGGCAGGTTACTGAACTAAATAAACTGATACAGGGAACAATAATAGCAAGGGTGAAAACACAGATACCAGTATGGGTGATGGTACCCAGAGCAGAGGGAAGACAGGGATCTCTTTGGTAGACTTGGGTCTCAGGAACTTCACGAAGTAGGTCTGCACTAGATAGGGTTGTGAACTTCAATGAGGAAGCATTGGATCAGGGGTGTAGCTTCCTCATAAGCAGAAGTAATTAGGGAGAATTAGGGGCAGGTGTGGTTCTTGGTCCATATGCAAATTATAGTCCTGGAGAGCATACGGAGGAAAAAAGTCCTAGAACCTGCATAAGGCGATGCAGGACATGTCAAAAGAGGGGAACAAAAGGGGTGCCAGAGGGTCTGGGGGTTCGGACCGTGACATCTCTGTGGTCACGTGACCTGCTGCTAACAGCCTGCAAGCTGAAGCATGACACGTCCAAGAGAACTGGAGAGCCAGCCTGAAAATAAGATAACGGTTGGGAGGCAGGCGTGCCTCAACTGCATTGCCCACCTGCAGCCAATAGCAGCGATTGGCCACAGAGAACGAGAGAGGCCATAGGAGTTGTTGGAGAGCCGCGGGACATGTGACACTGTTCCTCTACGTTCAGGCCCTTCCACCACCTGGACGGCATAGCGCGCCTGGTGTTAAAATAATCTTGCAAAGTTCTGCGGAAATTGCTGTCACTGTATAAATGATAATAATAATTACCTGATTATCTTTGTGTGGCCGACACCGCCAACCCTGGGGACCAAACTTTCTGGTCCTTCTTTCCACCTGCTCTCAGATCTTGGTAGAAACACTTATTCATTCGTTTAGAAAGTCCATTAACGTATTAAAATTTGTTTCACTTTCCTGTGAGACCCAGAGAGCTTGAAAAGTACTATAACAAGTTTATACATTGCAGTTCCCTAAATAATTGAGCAGATGCTGGTTGAGTTGGGGGGGGCACTCCTCACATCCTGACCACGTTATAAATGTAAAGTGAGGAAGGACGAGTAGAGTGTTCCTTTAGAACAGTCGAACGTTTTTTCCTGATGGTTCCTCCGGAGCTGCAGTGTCCTGTTCTGAAAATTCTCTTCACCTGGATTGTAAGCTCCTTGGGGAGCAGGCCCTTCTCTAACTCATGCCCCTCTCTAACTCATGCCCCCCTCTAACTCATGCCCCCCTCTAACTCATGCCCCTCTCTAACTCATGCCCCCTCTAACTCATGCCCCCTCTAACTCATGCCCCCTCTAACTCATGCCCCCCTCTAACTCATGCCCCCTCTAACTCATGCCCCCTCTAACTCATGCCCCTCTCTAACTCATGCCCCTCTCTAACTCATGCCCCCTCTAACTCATGCCCCCTCTAACTCATGCCCCCCTCTAACTCATGCCCCTCTAACTCATGCCCCTCTCTAACTCATGCCCCCTCTAACTCATGCCCCCTCTAACTCATGCCCCCCTCTAACTCATGCCCCTCTCTAACTCATGCCCCCTCTAACTCATGCCCCTCTCTATCTCACGCCCCCCTCTAACTCATGCCCCCCTCTAACTCATGCCCCTCTCTAACTCATGCCCCTCTCTAACTCATGCCCCCCTCTAACTCATGCCCCCCTCTAACTCATGCCCCTGTGCATCTGTATCTTGACCCTAATTTATTTTAGCCGCTCTACCACGTGGCAGAATATGTGAGTGCAATACAAGTAAACGAGAATGATAAGACTCTCGGCCCATTTCCTTCTTGTAAAGTGGTGGAGCAGGCATCATGATATGATGATATAAGTTTGACAACCCCCGGTCCGGGAAAAAACAAATTGCCTCTCTCAGGTTGTTTGGTCTGAGCAGGGGTCAGCAACCTTGGCCCTCCAGATGTTTCTGAACTACAGTTCCCATGAGCCACGTCCAACCGAAAGAGTGGCTGAGCATCATGGCAGATGTAGTTTCCAAACCGCGGTTGCTGACCCTTGGCCTGGAGAGCACTGAAGTATAAATACCATTTTTATATCACCCTGTATAATCTCTAAGGACCAATGGATTTATATTGGTACTGACAAACATGTTCATGGATTGAAAATAGTTAATGGAGATAGCTATGCTACTTTACCTTGTTATATACATACATGTTACGGGTAAAGTCCGAAATCTGGATAATCCTTGGATTACCCGGTTAAAACTGACGTTACCCAGGCAGCTTCGGGTAAAGCTCGAAATAAAAAACAGAGCATTGCAGATTAACCAAGCCCCCTTTGGGTTAAAGTGATGATTTTTTTAGGGTTAGGGATAGGTTTAGCGTTAGGGTTGCGGACAGGGATGGATAGGGTTAGGGTTTGCCATGGATATGGGTGTTCCTATGTTTTGGGTCAACCCTAAACCACTCCAAAGTCTCAGTAAACACATTACCCAGCGGCGATTGGGTAGACCGGAGTTTACCGGGCACGGCTAAACCTGGGATTATCCGAGTAAAGCCCGATGTTTGATTTCTTACCCAAAACTGGCTGGTTAATGTCAGCTTTACCTAGGTAATCCTGAATTTATCCAAGTTTCTGACTTTACCTGTAAATGCATATATATATCTGTAAGGGTTTAATCCAGCTGGTGAAGCTGGCCGACAGGTTTCCATGATGTCATCAGGGATCGGTGTTTCACACTCGTTACTGGCATTCCTCTCAGCCGTATTTGTTTAATTATAACTTGCTGCTATGATGGCTTTTACTAGGATTTGGGGATGTTCCTATTTGTTCTTTTACACATGGGCAGCTGTAAAGCCATTGCACAAGATTCTTTGTTTGTTTTGGTTTCTTGATACACATTGCTATGCTCAGGCGTTGACATGCCAAGGGGTGGCCACACAAAGGGTCCCTTTAAATTCATGCTCATTCATAGGACGCAGATATTGGCCTGTTTTTAACTCTACACGGGCTGACCAGAAAGTCAAATGTAACATTGTTTGAAGGTTAGGTTGATGAACAGGTACCAGAGCGGACATCAGAATTCTTGGGGCCCCTTACTAAACCATTGGTCAGGGCCCAATTCCATCAGCTGCCCATTTCGGTGAACTCTTCCCTTCCATTATGGGGATAAAAAATGATCCCTTGTAAGGGAGCTTTGGTCTGCAGCTCCGCCTGGTGCAGACCGTACTAATCGCTCCTTCGGTGATGAGTCAGGGTGCTCTTACCAGCCTCGGATACTGCGGCCACCGGGAAATGTGTTGATATCTTTGTTGGCCACTCCTGGGTGTCATGGAGTATCCTTATGTCTGTGGCACGTAGACACAAAGTGCACAGGGTTACGCCAGTGCCCCCTGGACATATCATGGGCTGTCACCCCCTGATTACTGCCGTGACATGTACCATAGCAGCCCTATTGTCTCCCTCCATTATCAGTCCATCTCGTGGCCGTTGTGCCTCTAGTCTTTAGATTACCACCACCACCAAGTATCTCTATTGTAAATTTCTATTTCTTCAATGTTCCGGCATCTTTTTTCTCCCCGTTTGAGCCAGGTGGTTCTGCATGCTAGGGGACATTCGTTGGACGTGGCACCTAGCCTTGCCATTCGTTTTCTCAAGATCATAAAGCCATGTATGTAGGAAGAGAACATCTCTCTGTGATCCATTGCTATAGCTCTGAGCAGCTGCCATTACCGGAGATTTCGATGGCTTTATAATGTGTCGGGCGGCCTTTATTAGGGACGACTGTATTATAGAAATGGGATTTAACTCTCATCATGATGAACACAACCCTTGCACTCTCACACAACTCTCATCACACAAATCGAGCACCTATACACTCCCCCAGACCCCATGAAACGCAGCCCCCAAACACTAAACAGTCCCCGTCACACATACAGTCCCCATATACTCTTGCACATTATTAGTGGATATGATGTCCAATGTGTGTATATATATATGTGTGTGGATTAGAATGTTTTTTTTATCTATGCCTGATTAAGGCCCAGTGAGGACCGAAACTTCGCATTTTATCCCTGTATCTGTTCTAATAAAATCCGTGGGATTGGATCCTTTGAAGCTCGCCGCTTTTCTTTATCTCTGTATACTCTTGCACAACTCTCATCACACAGATACGTCACCTAAACACACTCTCGCAACTCTCAACACACATATACAGCACCTACTGTATATGCACTCCTTGACACACAGACCCCAACAGTTCTCCTCACACACAGCCCCAACACACTTGCAGAACTCTCATCACACAAAGCCAACCCCCACATTCACTCACACAACCTCCATAACACATAATGAACCACGACATGCACTCACACAACTCTCATCACAAACACATGCAGCACCTATGCACTCCTTTAGAAACCGTGACACACTGCCCCTACAAACTAAACAGTTCTCATCACACACAATGCCTCCACACACTTAAACAACTTTCATCACACACATACAACCCCACATACACAAACACAACTCTCCTCACACACATATAGCACTTTAACACCCATACAAAACTCTCATCACACATATACGGCCCCTAAGTACTCCTGCAGACCCCTTGACACACAGCCACACATACTAAACAGTTTTCTCTAATATACAGCCCCCCACACACACTTGCACAAGTCTCATCACGCACATACAGCACCTAAACACACTCACACAACTCTCCTCACGAACATACAGCACATACAGAATCCCCCAGACCCCTTGAAACACAGCCTCGACATACTCTGAATTTACATCTCACACATGCAACACCTTCACAGTATCGAGTACCCTTAATGCACAAACCTCGCATACTCAATACTCTCATCCCTCGCACAGTCCCTACAAAACTCACACCTAACGTCACAACGCTGCGATAGACGCCGGGAGGCATGTCAGTACGGGCGCTTGTCGAAACCCCGGCCTTAGGCTAGGGTCAGACTAACGCATTTTTCGCGTTGTCCGTGAAAAGTGCGTTCGAACGAATGGATGTATTTTTTCACGGAATACGCGATAGCGGTCATACGATGTGTATTTTCATCCGTGATTTTGTACGGATCATCAATAAAACCCTTTTTGCGTCTGGACGTTATGTTGGCCGGACGTGTGCAGCGTCTGACGTCTCCCAATCACGCAAACACGCCGCTATGCGGACGCAGCGCACTCTGTATGTCAGTACTAGCGGTTTGATGTTCTCGAAAAAATGCGTTCGTTGGCCACTTGCGTTGCGCGGACGAACTTTCGTGCGGCCGTTCTTCGTATGTTACCCGGCATTGGACGTTATTTGCTGCTAGCACGGCCGTGATTTCGTGCGGTTAAACGCACGTTAAAAATGCTTTCGTCTGACCTTAGCCTTAAAGTCCATGTTTTGTGTGACTTCTATGAGGCTGATGTGTGCACTGTCTGCTTTTTTTTTTGTTATACTGTATATTGTGTGGATTGCTGAAAAGTGCAACTTGGCAACAACAATTAAAGCCTGTTGCCATTCTAATCAGAATCTTGCTGCAAATTGTCCCTTTAACTGAATTTTAAATAAATGATATCATACTCTCTCGGAGACCAGACACGTATATAATGTGAAAACAAATTAAATCCAAGTTTGGGATCTTTAAATTCTTAGCTCACAGTAACTTGGGTGGCATGTGTCAGGGCAGGCCGTGAAATGTATCCACGTCGGTATTGTTTGCCGCATTATTAACGGGACTGAGATATACGGCTAAACATTATAAAAAGTGTCCGAATTTGTTTAAAAAAATAAAAATTAGAGAGGGGGGGGGGAGCTCGTTGCTGTTACCGGGCTCGTGTGACATTTGGAACACGAAGCTAAAATGTACACATTTATAAAAGGGAAAGAAGTCATAAAACCCTTTACCCTGACATTTCTTTCCAAACACAGCCCTGGGTATTATTGCATTTAGGTTCCACATTGCTTAAACAATCTATGTTGATCTATATTTCATCTTTTCAGTTTTTTCTTGCTGGAGATCACTCTCATTAGAAAGAAGAAACCCGTCCCGAGGCACCATCAGTAGTTAAAGGGATCCCATAATCCAGGTGCCTAGAGCAGTGGTTCCCAACCGCGGTCCTCATGTATCCCCAACAGGCCAGGTTTGCAGGATATGTGAAGCACAGCACAGGTGATATGATTTGCTGCTCAGTGATTGCAGGATTCAGTCTGCATTTCCCCAAGGGAATCCTTAAAACCTGGCCTGTTGGGGGACTTGAGGACCGCGGTTGGGAACCACTGGCCTAGAGTATTGGCTATAATTTGCCGACAAGGCCGATGTAGGCTGAAATGATCGAGCAGAAGAGGCTTCCTTGGCATTTCAGTTGTGGCCGCCCTATTTGGGTGGTAGCAGTCTGATTTGCATATGGTAACATCTCCTCTGTAATGGCACCGTCAAGCTACGACCTTATGAGACCGGATTGGGGACCCACCATACACAGACCACTACCGCTGTTGCCCATTCTCATTGCACTCTAGCCCTTGTTTTTACTCACATTAGTTTAAGGGTCTGTAGACTAAATTTGTAACTTTCGGCTATCCCAGGGCAGTGGGATTGTCTGTCTTGAAACCCATTCTAGATTGTTCTCTGATCTCAAGCGTCTAGGAGACACCAAAGACACGTTTCTAGAAATAAATATATGTGTTGTTCAAAAAGCAATGAACAGCAAAAAGTGGACCCTAAGGCCGGAGTCAGGCGAGCGTCTTTTGAGAGCGGAAGGAACGTCCGTGGCATTCGAACGATCATCAGCTATTTTTGGCTGCATTCGGCAGATCATCGACTGTCTTCCGCTGTCTGTTCAGCTTTCGGTGTTCAGCAGTCTTTGGCTGATCCCATTCAGCGGACTTTGGGGACCATGCGGTGAATACTAAATTCACTACAGGGTCGGCGAACTGAAATCACTGAAGTTCGCCGAACGAGAGAGGGCTTTTTGAATACTCCATCATAAAAAACACACGTTAGTGAGATCTCCCACACGTCTAGTCGTGCATGTCAAAAGGTGAGGAGTATACTGTCTACTTCACAAAGCATCTTGTACTGATAACCACCTTTTAACTGCATATCCTGGTTGGAGTCGATGATTCCGTGGCTTGTTTTGGTTTGTTCCTTAGTAAGGGATGACAGTCTTTGGAATAAAATATGAGGAGGTTGGCATCACCCAGATCTTCAGAAGGTACTCTCATGGACTATGCACATTCTATCGAGAATCTTCTATTTATGTTTCCCAAGTTTTATGTTCCTGTTGTTTGATTTCATGATCTCTTCTCATTCATGTTAGAAGAAGAGGAGGGCTCTCCCTACTTTCCGAAGAGCCGTCAATGAATGACCATCCTTTTTCTCCAAATCCTGGTTGGAGGGCATACTGCAATGCTGTGGCTTGGCTTGCGTTAGAGTAAAGAATGGTGGAATACAATATGGGTAGGCTGACATCAGCAAGATCAAAAATTACACTGGTGGACTCAATTTTTATAATGTTTTCATTGATCCCACCTTCTTCCGTCAGTTTTTGGGTTATTATCTATGCGTGAGAGTCCAAAAAGGAGATTGTTTGAAATGTTGTGGTGGTTGTAAAGGCTGTCAATGAGATTGTTGCTTCCATAGATCTTTATACAGGCTCAAAAAACAGGTGGATTATATCAGGGCTCAAAATTTTCACTCGCCTACTAGCATTTGGCGAGTGGAAATTAAGTGAGGGCGAGTGGAAATGCACACGCAGGCAGCACAATAAATTATTTCGTGCTGCGTATTCCAGCAGTGCCACCGTGCAGCCCACCCTTCCCCAGGCTGCACGTGGCAGGGATCAGCTGCCTAACCTGACCAAGCTCATCTCTCTCACTGGCAGGGGGTGGAGAGGAGCTTCCCTGCCTCCTCGCTCTGCTAACACTGGGGTCTGATGACTGGGTATACATGTATCTGGGGTCTGATGTCTGGGTAATGATGTTATTTTTGTAACTTTATTCTAAATAAAACCTTTAACAGTGTAATTTCATAAGTTGATTTAAGGGTGTGTGTTTAGGGCAGAGATAAGGACTGGGTGGGAGGCTAGGTGGAGCAATGGGTGGCGAGTAACTCTTATGGCCTGGTTAGTAGCTTTGGACTTGAAATTTTGAGCCCTGGACTATATATTATCTTCAACTGATGCCTCCTTCCCGGTGAGACTGCTGCTTGCTGCTGCACCAGTGGTTCCCAACTGTGGTCCTCAGGTCCTCCTAACAGGCCAGGTTTTAAGGATTACCGTGGGAAAAAGCAGACTGAATCCTGCAATCACTGAGCAGCAAATCATATCCCCTGTTCTGTGCGTCACATATCCTGCAAACCTGATCTGTTGGAGATACTTGAGGACTACGGTTGGGAACCACTGTGCTACACCATAGAAAATGTTGGCCGGATGCTGAGAGACATACCTTAGAAATCTACAGAAGCCTAGGATATCAGGTGTCCTTCCTGTTAGGGTAAAAATTGATCAGGCAACCAGAAGCCTAAAATAAAATACAGGTTTTGTCTTTGATCATTGTCCACAGATGTACGGAAGTCAACAAAGTTGTCGGTGTCTTGAGGGAATCGGAAATCCCACCAAAGCGCACAGGATGATTTTATAATCTACGAAAAGAATTAAGTACAAATTCTAAGCTTCAGCAGCTCATCGTTAGCATCTCATCCTATCTCTACATCTATGGCCATTGCCATCGATTTTCTGGTTCGTGTTTTGGAATCCACAAAACAAAAGCCATCTGGGTAGAAGCTGCTCGTATCTGGTAATTCTAAGCAGATCTGAAGAAATAGGAAGGTTATGAGGGGCAAACCAGAAACAGGAAAGTAATAGAAACCTTATCCTTGTACAAGTTTTTCGACTTTGTCCTCCTGGCTTTGCTTCTCACTACCTTGTGGTTATTGTAGCAAAATAATTGTGTGGGAAAATGTATTTCCCAAACAGCATACTTGAGATTCTTTCAGACATGTTGCTACATCTGTATTCCATTTCATTGGCTGCTGTTTAACCCCGTCAGCACTGAATGTCCAACAGCTTGCAGTAACATCATACCTCGTTCTTTCCCTGGAAAGTCCTTTTTTTTGTTGTTGTTCTTGTTTTACTTATTACTAACGGGGTTATTCAGAGAGCACTGAAATTCCGGTGCTCTCGCCTTCGGCGCACTTCAGCACCCTTAATTTGCCGAATCGATACACTGACCGGCGCCAATAAACCCACCGAACGCAGCCGCGAACCGCCGAAGGAATGGAAAAACCACCAAATCGATCCGATAACCCACTGCAAAACCACTCAATTGATTGGGAAACCGAAAAATTCATCTGACGAACGCATCCGAAAAAAGCCGTCCAGCCGCCGAACAGGGGTAAAAAAAAACTGCAACTTTTAAAAGCCGTTTTAAAAATAAAACTAGTGAACGAAAATACCTGGAAATAATATATAAAGTCCTATGAATGACAATAAAAAGGTCTGTTACAGAATAAAAAAAAAAAAAACGCCATGTAAAAAACAAAATTTGAATCAAAAACTTTGCCAGAAAAAAACAGAAAAATGCCTAAAAAATTCTAAAATAAATAAACAGAGACTTTTTGCTGCAAATAAAAAGAATAAACGGTTGAATAAATATTTAAGAAAAATGGGGATTTGTTTCTAACATTGAAACCTATGGGATTCGCCTGATTAAACCTGTCGAATGAAAACGCCAAAAATCAAGGCATTTCACTGACATTCCGGTGCTGTTCGGTTTTCTCTAAATAGTTTAACCATTGCTTCTCTATGGGGGATTTCACTGGCGCCGAAGATCAAGTAGTTCACTGGCAATTTGCCAATATTTGGCGAACGGCCTGCTTTCTGCATAGCCGAATGGCCATGAAATTGCACCTACCGGGAAAATTCACCATTTGGTGCTCATTGAATAACACTTTAAATAATTAGACTTGATCCCCTAACTCCACTCCACATTGTTTTATAGAAGAAGCTGGTATTTTTTGTTTTTTTGAGAAAGGATTTTACCAGGAAGGATACATTGAGATTTCTCTCCTTTTCATGTATGTCCTGGGTGGCGAGTATGTACCGTTGGGTGTCTTGCCCGAGGACACTTACTGGAGAGGTGCTCTTGCTGGGATTCGAACCTGTGTCTCCACAGCTATAGAGCAGTGATGTTACCTCTACTAAACCCAGCCCGCCGGTACTGCATCTGGTGTCTTACTGACCCGGTTGTGAGATTTCGTGACTGATAGAGGTCAGATTTTTGCAGGACATCCAGCTTTCCATCAAATCCATCCTGTTGCTGAAGTATTTGTTTATTTTTATTCTATTTTTGCAACTATGTAGATTTGGACCCAGGTTCACTGGCATAACAGGCAGGTCCTGGACTCTCCTGGACTCTCCTTGTGTTCTTCACAATCATACAGTCCAGGCCAACGTGTGCATTTCATACCATCCAACCCTTGTAGATACTGGATTCCTTGGTTGTAGCACCTGTTGCTTTAAGCCATATTGTGTATCTTTTGTTAAACTGGATACTATTGTTTTTGGGGGGTACCCCCTCCCCCCGCCCAACTCAACCAACTCATAGCGCCTCACCGTAAAGTAAATGTCTGGAATATGGACAGCTGAAACGCAACGCTGTTTAATCAGATCTTAAATCGGGATGTTCAAACTCACGGCCCCCCCCCACATGTTGCTGCCTACAATTCCCAGAATTCTTTCAATACAGTAGGTGGCCAGGGAATCATGGGAGTTGTGGTTCAGAAACATCTGGTGGTCTGGAGTTCGACAGCCCTGTCTTTAAGCGTGTTTTTAAAGTAAGCCTTAATAAATCTAATCTGGTAAAAGAAGCATTTTAGCCATTGAAACTAGTTACTTGTTAATCCTAATTATTCACCAGCTTTCGGGATACCGCACTCTTTCGGGGTACCGCAAACTTTCGGGGTACCGCACTCGGCTTTCTGATGCTTATCTTCCTTGCTCGCTGTAGGGCATTGGAGTTTCTGTTCCTGCAAAGGAATAAGGGTTGATATCGAGTTACAGAGTGACAGGAAGACAGAAAACTCTGCTCAAAAAGACCAAATGATTCATTTGGTGCTTTTCAGCTCAATATGTAAAAATGTTATTTCGAAAAGCCTTTTTATAGATTTAATAGAATCTCGGTGCAGTTGGTGGAAGACAGAATATATTTAGGGTACGGTCGAACGTGGCTGCAATATCATTTTAACCATATATTGGGCTCAACATTTCCACTCTCCTGGAGCAAGTAGAAATTCAAGCTTGGTGAGTGGATATTTGGCCAATTGAGACAACTAAATTTTGCAGCAGATGCAAAGACCATATTTGTGCAAATTCTAGGCCCCACAGCTGTAAGGGGTCCATCATTTATACAATTAGATGCAATACTGGGGTTTTGAAACAGCAATGAAGTCCTGGTATTGCGAATGCTAGGGAAAAGCAAAGATCTGTCCTGTTTCTACATAGCATGTGCTGACATGCAGCAGACATCCCAATTTGGGGGACCTTCCTTACAATGTCAATACATATGGAGGACATTAAACAGATGGAGGGATGTGGGAATCCTCTCTTACCCCCCGTTTGTCGTCTATTGTCAAGATCATTGCCTGCATATGGGCAGATACTTGAAAAGTGCTGCCGTCATTCCAAACCAGCACACACACGCACACACATACACACTCACACTACACCCCTGCCTGAATAAAGGTCCATGACCTCCTGTCCTACTTAGCTCTGCATTGAGAGTCTAACCCTGATAGAGCTGAGAGTGAGACCTACTGCTCAGTGGCGTAACTAAAGTTATGGGCGCCCGGGGCAGAAATCCCCCCCCATTATATAAACGTCCACACTGGTTATAAGCAGGCCCGGACCGGGACAAAATATTGGACTCCCAGAATTATATGCACTGGACCCCCCCTCCCAGCACATACCCCTTGCAGCCATGCAGTGTAGCGTAACCCAGGTGTGGGCTGCCCAGTGCACCCTTTCCATGCTGCCAGAACACACGTGGCACCCCATCTGCACAGCCCTGCAAATCTTTTCCATACCATGGGCCCAGGGTACTCCCTCCAGCTCACACATGGAAGTATTGCCCCCCCCCAGCTCACATGAATATATATTGCCCCAGCTCACACATGGAAATATTGCCCCAGCTCTCACCCATGGATATATTTGCCCCCAGCTCTCACACATGGATGTATTTGCCCCCCAGCTCTCACCCATGGATGTATTTGCCCCCCAGCTCTCACCCATGGATAGATTTGCCCCCCAGCTCTCACCCATGGATAGATTTGCCCCCCCAGCTCTCACCCATGGATAGATTTGCCCCCCAGCTCTCACACATGGATATATTTGCCCCCCCAGCTCTCACCCATGGATGTATTTGCCCCCCAGCTCTTACCCATGGATATTTTGCCCCCCCAGCTCTCACCCATGGATAGATTTGCCCCCAGCTCTCACACATGGATAGATTTGCCCCCCAGCTCTCACACATAGATTTGCCCCCCAGCTCTCACACATGGATGTATTTGCCCCAGCTCAGCTCTCCTAGTCATTGCCAGCGGCCGCGTCCTTTTCCTCCTCGAGCGGTCGTCAGCATAAGCTCTGCTGTGGCGGCTGGGGATCTAACCACCAGCCAGATCTCGCGAGATCGCGGCTGGCTGGTGGATAGATCCCCCCAGCCGAGTGGCAGAGCTTTATGCTGGCGGCCGCTCGTAGGATAGCAATGCGGCCGCCGGCATTTGCCCACCCCCCGGTGCTCACTTTGTCGGGCTCGGTCCACAGCGGGAACCTGCGTTCCCGCAGGACTCAAGTCCTGTCCCCCAGGTCTCCGGGCGTAACGCACCAGCGGCCGGCGCCCCCCTCGGCCCTGTGCCCGGGCCGGCTGCCCCCGGTTGTTACGCCACTGCTACTGCTATTCTGTTCCTGATAACTGTGTACCAGACCCCTGCTTGCCTACCGATTGCCACCCTGTACCAACCCTTGACCACGGATTGCTCTGTGACTATTCTCTATGGACTACCCCTTGCACTGCGCCTTGGATTTCCCCCTGTGTCTGTTATCCATAGGTACCACCTGTATCCCTCCTGTGTGTCCCTGCACACTGGGCTCAGAACCCCTAAACCTGAACTTGGGTCCCACCGTGGCACTCGCCAGATTCCACCCTGACATCTATGTTGACGACACCCAAGTCTACATTTCATCCCCTAATTCTCTCCTCCTGTGGTGGACCATGTTACTGCCTGCCTGTCAGCTGTCACTGACTGGAGGACTTCCTATTTCCTAAAGCTTAACCTCTCAAAAACTGACCTTATCTTCTTCCCTCCCTCTAAAACTAATATTCCTGCACACATTTCCCTTCAGGTGGATGGTGCCATTATTACTTCTACCTCTCAGGCTCTTTGCCTCGGTGTCCTCTTCGACTCTGATCTCTCCTTCACTCCTCACTTTCAGTCACTAACCAAATCTTGCTACTTCCACCTAAAAAACATTGCACACATCTGTCCCTGGACTCTGATAAAATGCTCATCCAAGCTCTTATCATCTCCCGACTTGACTACTGTAACCTCCTTCTCTTTGGCCTTAAGAGATCCCACATTCTCCCTCTGCAGTCTATTGTGAATGCCTGTGCTAGGCTCATCCACCTCACCGATTTATCAATCTCTACATTGGCTTCCTGTTTCCTGTAGAATAAAACTCAAAATAATGGTGCTTACATACAAAGCTCTCCATAACCGCGCTGACAGTTGGATATGGGCTTGAAATACCAGGACCATGCAAACTCAAGGAACAAATGAGCTGCTCAGTGACTTCAGTAACTCTACAAACAACAACTAGGCCTATACTGCCAATATCCTGATACTACACCATTGGTGTTGTATGTCTTTTTCTTGTCTGCACACTGCTCCTGGTCTGCTATTTCCTCTTTTATAACTTTCATTTCCCTGACAACTTGGTGCAGTGGCTTTAGTTTTTCCGATTTGGTTTTGTCTCACTCGACTTTTGTTCTCACTCGACTTTTTCATCAAAGCCGTCGGTAAAAGGATATTGTTTGCGAGCACTTTTCTCCTAAATGATGATACTTTCAACCTATCTCCATAATATCCATAGCGATCCTTGGAAGCCAAATGGAAGGCACTTTCTGTTTGCAGCTCGGAATACAGAGTTGCCATAGAAAAGCCAGAAGCTTTTATGGGAGCTTGAGTTTGGACGGGCAGAGGTCCAAGCTAGAGAAATGAGGAAGGTGCCCAGAGCTATATATCCCTCTTCTAGCCCTTTCAGTGCACAAGGACTAAATCTGTATTCATAAAGAAATCTCAAGGTTTTGTAAGTAGCGTACAGCTTGTCACTTGTACCTGTTTGCAGTCGCGGCTAAGAGCGTGTTACGAGTCTGGCTTTTTCCCACCGAGTTCCGTAAAAGAATTTTATCTCCGAGTATTATGTCTGCTGACTGAAAAAGGTCAGTCTGTCGATTAAGTATTTATATACGGTTTCAGAAAATCTGTGTTTCTGCGCTCCAAGTAATCGGTGTTTCTGCCAATTAAATGTATACATGGATCGTAGAGTCACATCCTGTTCGTTCTTGAGAAAACCTGATGAAGCCATTATAACGCACTCTTCACGTCCACATTTTATCTGTACTTTAACCTACATAGCTTTCTTTTCCTCAACCGCCCTGGGCTTGGAATATGTTTGAAAATTGCTTGTATTTAAGTTCACTTTATTTGCATTTGTTGTTCTCACTGATCAATGCAAAAGAATGTTGTTTATTTTCGTGCAAATTTGTTTGTTTGTTTCAATTTTCTTTTTCTTTCTACTAAACTCAACAGTTGATACTAATAACCACAGGAAGTCTTTCCGGCCAAGTCATTCTGGCATAATGCAATAAATTATTTTGCGCATGCACTGGGCATATATTTGGTGACATACGGTACATGTGCGCAAATGTGTAGCGTCAACACTGGCGGATCCAGAGAGGGGGCATTTGCGCTCCCCCAGCTGTAGGTGATGCAGGGGACCTGGGAAAAGCCTAGTTTCTGAGCCTGCCCCTATTGACTTCCCTAAATGGTGTGTGTGTATATGTGTGTGTATCTCTGAGTTATATGGCTATTGTCATGCCCCATGATTTCAGATTTATTGTATATTTTTCTGTTTTGTGTTGAATCTGCCTTTGCTGCTTACATGCTATTGATTTCATAGCTCTTTTGTCCCTGCTGGGTTTCCTTAGCCTTTTTGTATCCAGCTAGATTCCACCCTTTGCTCAGTGTCTTGTTCTAAGGGACTTCCTGGTTACATAGCAGCCATTCTGTGCTCACTACTGGACAAAACTAATGTCTTTTTACCTGCATTGCTGTACACTATTACAAGATTGTCAGTCTGATCATTAAACTATTCAACTGGATTCATCTTTCTATGTGTCAGTTTTGCTGAACTTCATTGTGTGAGTAATGGTCAAATACAGACTTAGCTAGTCTAAAGCTTCCACGCCTCACAGCTTTGCTTAGGGAAGCAGAATAGCTATGTATGGGTGTCATTGTTCTCAGTGATAGGCACAGCATGTGCCAGATTGCAGACTGCAGAGCTTTGCTGTGCAGAATCTGTCAGGTGACACCTAAGCAGCAGAAGGACAGACACTGTGCTGCAACGTTCTTGAGAGAGTGAGTATGATTACCACAGCCTGAGATCCACGCTCACCCTGCCTGTCACTGCAAACTGAACACACGCTACTTGCCAAAATTGGTAGAGTGCCGCCCCCCGCAACTTGTGTCTGGATCTGTCCCTGAACATCAGAGTCATTGTGTCGTTGTCACTGTGTCATGAGTCATTGTGTGGGTAGCTAAGGTATCCTACACTAAAGTCGCCACCTTGTGAATGCATGTAACCGCAACAGGATAAAACCAACGCGGATTCTACTAGGACACTACTCTCCATTTTAGAGTCTTCTGAATTCTTTTTTCCATCCAGAACAACACTTCCAAAATTGTCACAAGATGTCAAATTGGGAAGCGTCTGAATTGGAACACCGTATTCCACAGTGCCGTTTTTATCGAGTAGTTTTAAAAGGCATCCAGAAGTTGGCGGCGTTACTGTAGCAAACCATTATCAATGGATTTCCATCTCACAGCTTCCATGTAACGAGCAAAATCCAGAGATCACAAGATCTGGTCACCTTTTGTAGACTTAGTTCAGTTGATACAGCCCATCTTTTGTTAGTGTTACAATATGGAATTCAAGTGAGCTGTAATGAGTAAATTGGCCAAAAAACAAAGAACAGTCATGGGTTTCAGGTGTGTTCAGCAGATGTGACTACAGAAATAGTAAAGAGGTTCTGGCCTAAATTTTGTTCTTTAGTGATTTAGCTGGCTGGATGGAGTCTACCTATTAGTCATTATATGTCATGAAGACCAAAAGGCGCGTGTCATGCCTATATGTTCTAACAGCAGAATACTTCCAGTCAAGGCAGCAATTGAGTTTAGATTTTGAGGTGTGACCTTCCCTAGAGACCTCAAGCCTCAAATCTCTACCAATGGGATAGATTTGATGATTTTGTCTATGGTTGAGGTAGGTGACCAAAATAGATCGCCATCTCTTCCAACAGCTGTTCTAGGTCTAGTGGTCCAAGATTTGTCAAAGACCCTGGTGGAAAAACATTGTCGGGGTCCACAAACGGTGGAATAAAACATTTCTCCTATTAAAAATCCTGGAGTGACACGTCCATCATTGCTGGATTTTGTTGTCCAAGATAAAATTGGTCAAACAGCTTTTGATTTATTTTGATTATAAATTTTACAGCACAATGTATAGCATTATTGTGTACTCTAGACACTTGGCAACACACACACAGGTGCGGTGCCAGCTCCACGGCCTACTTTGAAGTCAGTGTATTGTCAGACATGAAATAATAACTGAATTGCTTGAGACACGGATGCCTGTCTGCTCTTGGTATGTAGCTCGGTGTAGGAACGTTGTTGGCACATGCAAGCGATTCTTGAGGCCTACAGTTTCCACTCACATCATAAATTGGATCATGTCACATGGTTTCTCAAGACTGAAGGGTCTCAAGGAACACAGCATTTCCTTCATGGGAAAATTGCTTTGCCAACACAATTTGATCACTACCAGATGTGTATTTTCCCACCCCTGCCAAGTCCAGTCATCTTGAAGTGATCAGAAATTCCCGTTGATGGCTCTATGATGAACGGCAGGTGCTTTTGGTCACGGAAGCCTCGGCGTACGCTTTGTTTTGATCATGAAGGCAGCGGCAGGTGCCACTGATCAATGATGTTGCCTGGGTCACTTTGATCATAGACAGATCTTCAGATCATAGAGGACAGCATTAACTATATGTAATCAAGGTATGCTTATCCCATGGTGCCATGTCCAAACGACAAGATGGCCTGCTGAAAAAAAGTGTTTGGGATGCCTATGAAGCACGTGCTATGGTTCCTCCTCTGCATCATTTTTGACCAGTTTAATACCAGTTTATGTTCTATTCAGAGGATATGCTGTGGAATTTATTTGGCTACTCCGTAGGAAAGGTAAAAGAGGAAGCTTATTGTGTCCTAGTCAGTGCTTCATGTGAGAGAATGAATGACCAAATCCATATATTTTTCTCTTCTGGTCACAGTTGGAAGATGTTTTGGGGTTTTCTTTTTACCTTATTTTGGATCAACAGCAGCATCAACGGTATGTGATCGGTTGAACTTGATGGATGGACCTCAAGCTTTATTTCAACTTAGTTTTCTACGTTATAAGGTTTTAAGTCAACATTTTGGATTGGGAAGAAGGTATACCAGAATCCATATCCGTGGCTACCCATTTGGTATTTTTTAATGGGGAGATTCCAACAAATTTAGGTAGAACTCATGTACAGGAAGCTACAGAGCAAGGGTTTCTAGTCGAAACTTCTATTATTTGCTTTTATTATAATGGGAGACAGATATAGGTACGTTCAAACACAAAGACTTTGGCCGGGGTCAGATGGGCGCACTAGGTGCACCCGTACTGACGTGCTTCCGTCGCAGCGTTGTGACACTTCGATGGTGTCGGCCACACGCTGTAGCACGCGCACAAACTGTGCGTGCTACAGCAGGCATGCAGCGGACATTTAGAAAGTCTCCCCGTCGAAGCGCTACGATGCACGCTCGAGGGGGTTGCAAAGCGCGATCCTCCATAGGGGGAACTGCGGTTTCTGTCCTCACAAATCCAGAACAAGCATGTTTTTTTCTTCTAATTTTTGATTTGATGGGAATATTCCTTACATGAGCTGTCAATTTTATATAAAAAGTCTTTTTAATCATCAGGGTTATTCAGAGAAAGGTGAAAACCAGGAGAACTGGCAAGAGAAGAGAACAATCTAGACCAGAAATCCGATTTGGAAAGTGAGATAAATGGGAGAATTTTTCTAGTTCGGCCATTTTGACCTAGAATTTTCACTTCTCCAGTCAATTCTCCTGAGGTTCACCTCTCTCTGAATAGACCTGCATGTCTGCATTTCCGCTCCGAATTGCACCAAATTGCATTGAATTCTTTCTCTCATTAATTTGCTCCCAACAAATTGGGCTTGGTATATTTATTTATTTATTTATTTATTTGAAAAGGATTTTAGCAGGAAGGATACATTGAGATTTCTCTCGTTTTCAAGTATGTCCTGGGTTCGAGAACATTGAGTGGTTACAGTTGTTACAGAAATACAAAGTAATAAAATGCAAACTATTAAAAACAAAACACAAATATACAGATTAACATATCATGGGAAGGGCTAGAACCTTGGGTTAATTAGGGTGATTTGCAAAGTGGAAGCAGCTGTAAAGTAAGCTACAAATTTCAGACCAGCACTGGGTGGGTGATGAGGGTAGGACAGAGTCCAGGAGCAAGCGCGGTGGCAGAGGGTGATGTGAGTGTGTGGCCGGGCTTCAGAGTCCAGGAGCAAGCGCGGTGGCAGAGGGTGATGTGAGTGTGTGGCCGGGCTTCAGATTCAGAGTCCAGGAGCAAGCGCGGTGGCAGAGGGTGATGTGAGTGTGTGGCCGGGCTTCAGATTCAGAGTCCAGGAGCAAGCGCGGTGGCAGAGGGTGATGTGAGTGTGTGGCCGGGCTTCAGATTCAGAGTCCAGGAGCAAGCGCGGTGACAGAGGGTGATGTGAGTGTGTGGCCGGGCTTCAGATTCAGAGTCCAGGAGCAAGCGCGGTGGCAGAGGGTGATGTGAGTGTGTGGAGTGTATATGCCTCCAAAAGGTGTTTAACAAAAAACACAGCGATAAAGTGTCTTTAATGATGGTTTTAGTTACATATTAGAATTGTTGCATTTCCAGCCACGTATATTCTCTTACCCGGAGTAAACACGACGCACAACCCTGAGGATTTCGTTAAAGAGAAAAAAGAAGCAAGTCCACATACATTCTAGAAATACAACCTTAGGTCTCAAAAACAGTAAATGTGATTCAATCAATTCTTCTGGAAAACAAACAACAAATAACAGTTCGCGTCATAAAAAAAAATATATGATATTTTCGGAGCGTTAGCAACCTCTCGAAGGACAAAAAAAAAGGGCCAATAGGTGATCTTGATGCAGATAAATGTCTTCTCTTTCCATTAGAGGTGCTCCAGCAGGTTGTGGCTGTAAGAATAAAGGTTCCGAGATATGGAAAGGTCATATGTCACAGACCAATTTATAATACTCACAGCCCGCGGAGGAATTGCTTTTTTCCGAATGCTCACTTCTTTTTTAAGAAGTGAAGTTGGAGACAAATTTAAGCAAGCATGGGATAGGCATAAGGCTATCCTAAACAAAAGATAAATCCAGGTAAAGTATCCATGTAATTGGGCAGACTAGATGGGCCGAAAGGTTCTTATCTGCCGACATTTTTCTATGTTTCTATGTATCTGGTTTTGAATTGTGACAGTCCTGTAAGGTTACATTAATAATCGCATTGTCTGGCAGTTGTCCATGCTTTGGTGGAGCTGGCAAGACGTGTCCTTCTGGCCAGATGTTCCAACCAATCTCGTGATTGGTCCCAGCTGCCTTGTATTAAATAGACATGTGTGGAGGGGTATTTCATCAGGGTGGTCTGCAGGAAATAACAGTGAGACCCTGTACCTTGGGTAGTGTAGAAACAGAATGGCATTTACCTAAGAGAGTTACAGGGGTAAACATACACCCTTTGGGGTTTGCGAAATTGACGACATGCCCCACACACATTAATCTCATTTTATAAGGATTTTCATTTTTTCCATGCAATATGACAAATAGCTAGCAAATGTCTAGTTTTTATGCGAGTCTCTAATATACTGTGACTCTCCGACAGCTGTCAGACTGATGGCACAGCAGTTAGCTACTGTGCCCATGAGGATAATGCGCGAGTAGAAAAGCGGATGTAACAGCTTTACTTATGTGCTATATATATATATCACACAGCTCCACAGCATTAAAACTTATGGTAATGTGAGTGTGTATGAGAGTATCAGAGCTACACAGCAATAAAACTCACAGTAATGTGCGGCGGTGTGTATGCGAGTATCACAGAGCTCCACAGCAATAAAACTCACAGTATTGTACAGTGTGCATGAGTGTATCACAGAGCTCCACAGCAATAAAACTCACAGTAATGTGCGGTGTGTATGAGCATAACACAGAATCCACAGCAATAAAATTCACAGTAATATGTGGTGTGCATGAGTGTATCAGAGCTCCACAGTTATAAAACTCACAACAATGTGTGGTGTGTATGAGCGTATCACAGAGCTCTACTGCAATAAAACTCACAGTAATGTGCAGTGTGTATGAGCGTATCACAGCGCTCCACTGCAATAAAACTCACTGTAATGTGCGGTATGTATGAACGTATCACAGAGCTTTACACCAATAATGCAGTGATGTGCGATGTGTATGAACGTATCACAGAGCTTTACACCAATAATGCAGTAATGTGCGGTGTGTATGAGCGTACCATAGAGCTCCACAGCAATAAAACTCTCAACAAAATGTCGTGTGTATGAGCGTATCACAGAGCTCCACAGCAAATTAACTCACAATAATGTCCGATGTGAATCAGTGTATCACTGACCTCAAAAACAGTAAGACTCAGAATAATGTGTGCTGTTTGAGTGTATCACAGAGCTCGACAACAGTAAAAACGCATTAGAAAGATAAGAAATCTGTCTCGTATAACGTCAGGGGTGGTCAATTAACCTATACTTGGCTTGTTGATTTCGGCATAAGCTCCAGCCTTGCTTCATGTGATTCTTACGTTCTATGTATTTTATATCCGGATCGTCGCACCCTGTACTAACTCATCATTTAACATTTCAGCGTGTTTTCTGAGCGTGCATTTGCACTTACAAACAATAAAATGAGAATTGGATAGTCTCCCACGAGAATAATGGCGGCACTTCTTGTTGTAGTGCTGTAACTCGGCTGTATGTTCCACATGGGGGTTAAATGCAGGATTACTGCCTAAAATGATGAGATAATGTGAAATAAATGTATCCCGCTGACATTTACCAGTTGCTGCGAAAGTATAAGTGTCTGTTAATGGAATTGTGAAGAAGCGGGAACGAGAACAGGAAGTCTGCGGATTTACACACAACGCAGCCCATGTACAGCGCCATATCACAGAATACAGAACTTTTACACAGATTTTCCTTCATTATATTATTGAGAGACTTGCTCGGAAACACCTGGGATTCATTTCTTGTTTTGTTTGTGGCTTTATGTGGACGGCTCTCTGCTTTTCACACAATGTTTTCCCTGTCATTCGCTGAAGGGACATTCTAGTGTGTTTTTAATGTATTTCTGGGTTGGGAAAAGAAGCATTTTAGCAATTCGAACTTTTCCGAAAGGGACACTAAAAATTGACCCCCCCCTCCCTCATTTTTACCCTTAAAGGTTACTCTGTGGAAAAATAGAGCTCCTTATTTGCCCTTAAATAATTGGGCAGATGGTGCTGACAGCCTCTGTCCAATTAATTAATTATTTTAAGGTAATTTTACTCACCTTTTATCCCTTGCCGCACGCTGCTGCTCCTCCTCTTCAGTTCAGGGACGTCAGAACCCGGAAGTCCCTGAAGCTCTTCTGCGCAATTTGCGTCTCGGGCTCAACTTGCGTCGCGTAAGAACTGCAAATTGCGTGCCGCTACAGGACTTACGCAAGTTCCGTAGCGCCTGTGCACAACATTAGATCGGAGTTCGCTCACTATCGCCAGCAGTCTCAGAGGGTGATGTCGGCACGCGCTCTGCCTGCTGACATCACTACTGAGCGAGACCGGCAGCCAGGAAATTCAAAATCCCGGCTGCTGGTGATGCTGGGTGGGGTTGCGAGAAACTCCTCAAGTTCACCCAGTGTTTTCATCCGATCAGGGCAGGAGCTGGGGCACTCCTCACATCCTGACCACTTTTTTAAAGGATGATGTGGTCAGGATGAGTAGAGTGTCGATTTAAATAAATGGGGAGATGACAGGGGAAAATACACACCTTTTCTCCCTCAGCGCACGCTGCTCCTCCCATTCAGCTACCGACATGCAGAAGTCCCTGCAGCCAAGGCAATTTGCGTTGAGTACAGTGCGCAAATTTTGCTCTTTTGTGCGCAAGTTCCGTAGCGCCTGCGCAGGACGAAGGATTGACGTTGCAACACTTAGTGAATCCCACACTATCGGGGTTATTCAAAGAGAATCGAAAAGTCACCGTAAATTCGGTGACTTTTCATTCCCTGCACTTTGGGGTGATTCGGTGATCCTATTTCGCCAACCCTGCGGTGTATTCAGCAAGCACCGCAGGGCCCCCGTAGTGCAGGGAAAACCCGCTGCAATCCCGCCGAACACTCACCGCAAACCCGCCGAACACTCACCTGCAGAAAGCAGCTGGATTAACCACGCCGGAGAAACCCAACTAGCCGCCGATCACAGCGCGGAGCAGCTGCCGGAAAAACCCGACACGCAGACGAACGAGGTGCAAAAAAAAAAACCAGTACGCTTGGGAGTTTGAAATTTGAAACGCTGTTTGCAAAAAAACTACTTAACTAAAATGTCTGAAATTTACATATAAGATCCAATGAATGATAATAAAAAGGTCTGCTACAGAAAAAAGAAAAAACATTTAAAGAAAACAGAAAAAAAAATTTGACAAAATAATCCCAAAAAATGCTTAAAAGATCCTAAAAAAATCTATAAATAGAGAGACTTTTTACTGCAGAATATTATAATGAACGGTTTATTAGCTGTTGAATTAAAACGGAAATATTTTTAACATTGAAGCCTATCATTATTATTATTATTATTCTTTATTTATAAAGCGCCAGCATATTCCGCAGCGCTATGGGAATCCTATGGGATTCGCCTGAATAAACCTGTCGAATGAAACCACCGAACAGCAGGGCATTTCAGTAACTTTTCTCTGCTGTTCGGTGTCTCTGAATAGATGAAGCATTGCTTCTCTAGGGTGGATTTCACTGCCGTCGAACAGGCACCGTACGAGCAGGCAATTCGCCAACATTTGGCGAACTGCCTGCTCTCTGAATAGCCGAATGGCCAGGAAATGTAGCCGTACGCTGAAATTCAGTGTCTAGTTACATTTCGGGGCCAGATCATCTGTCTTTGAATAACCCTGTATGACTGCTTGCTGTCAAGATAATAAAGTTGCACACCGAAAATCATAGACTATAAAATCAAGACGGTTCCTTAGGCTAGGGTCAGACGAACGCATTTTTCACGTGCGTTTAGCCGCACGAAATCACGGCCGTGCTAGCAGCAAATGACGTCCAATGCCGGGGAACATACGACGAACGGCCGCGCGAAAGTTCGTCCATGCAACGCAAGTGGCCAACGAATGCATTTTTTCGAGAACGTCAAACCGCTACTACTGACGTACAGAGTGCGCTGCGTCCGCATAGCGGCGTGTGTGTGTGATTAGGAGACGTCAGACGCTGCTAATGTCCGGCCAACATAACGTCCAGACGCAAAAAGTGTTTTATTGATGATCCGTACCAAATCACGGACGAAAAGGCGCATCGTACGACCGCTATCGCGTATTCCGGGAAAAAATACGTACGTTCGTTCGAACGCACCTTTTCACGGGCAACGTGAAAAATGCGTTCGTCTGACCCTAGCCTTATAAATCGGGCGATGCGGGTGACGTGGGTAATATGGTAATGAAACCTCTGGCGTTTTTCAGTATTTCAATAGCGCTCATTGTAAAGCAGCTACAAATAGAAAAATCTAAAAAAAATAACTACAGGGGAGAAACTGATACAGAAGAGAAGGAGAAGATCGAGAGGAATGGGCTTATAAAGCGAGATACGGATTCCTTTCTAAGGGACGTATTGATTCTACATAATTTCCCGATCAGATTTCACTTCGGGGCTTTTGAAACCCTGTTGCATGTGTGACCCTTTAAGTCGTGTAACTTGCTTTTTGGATTCGCACACACCGCTTGCGAGCCTGGAGATCCACAACCCTACGTTCAGCAGATTTTATACGAGATCTCTGCTCCCATACCGTCACCGCCTCCTCTCCCGGAGTCAGGTTCCCACACCCCCGCGCTGATGTCACCGGGCACGATCGAGAGCTTGAAAATAGTATCGCTGGGTATTGTACTCTCCACAAAAGCAAGCTCCCTATGCACAGAGCACAATCAATTACGTGGTGTGCCGTGTACACAGTTATAATGTAGCACTAGGCTTCAAAAGACTCGAGTTCGTCTACACAGACCCTTTTCTGTCTTTGTTACTGCTGACGAAGTGATGTAACAGAATGCGAACAAAATATTGTGCAAGAAGAAGGGTGAAACAAAAATCATCGTATTACTCCCCGTTCTGAATGGGTGACCTATCGAGCTCCAAACCGCCGAATCGGAAAACCACCGAACGAATCGATCTGAAAAAACGCCGAATCGAACAGAAAAACCACCGAACGCTTACTCAAACTGTCACAGAACTGCCGAATCGATCAAATAACCCACCGGAAAAATCGCTGAATGCATCTGCCGATCAGAACACTGAATCGAACCGAAAGAAGCCGACCAGCTGCCGAACAGGGGTAAAAAAAAAAAAAAAAAACACTTTTAAAAGGAATTTAAAAAAAAAAAAAAAAAATATGCATGGAAATAATATATAAGATCCTATGAATAATAATAAAAAGGTCTGTTACAGAATTATAAAAAACACCATTTTAAAAAAAAAAATTTTTCCAAAAATATCTAAAAAAAAATAAATAGACTTTTGCTGGAAGTGACAAGAATAAACGGTTGAATAAATATTTAATAAAAATGTTTATTTTTTTTTTACATTGAAACCTATGGGATTCACCCGATTAAACCTGGCGAATGAAACCACAGAGAATCAGGGCATTTCACTGACAATCCGGTGCTGTTTGGTGTCTCTGAATAGATTATTTTTTTTTTAATTCTTTATTTTTGAATTTTGCGGGGGTAACATATGACAAAAGTAAGCGAGAAGGACCCCGCAGGACCCTAACATCTCATCAAAAAGACCGCCTATGCAAATAAAAACAGAAGACGTCGTATTACAGCAAAAAGGCAGCGTCAAACATAAGATAAAACTCAGTAGGTGAAAAATAAAAGGCATCTGGGATCCTCGACGGATGGCACAAACCTGGGAGAAGACTAGAAAAACAAAGGTCATCATAAAGGAGTCACAGAAAATCAAGGGGGGGCTCATCAAAAATCAATAGCTCTAGGAAAAGCAGCAAAGGAAAAGAAAAACTAAAATAAAAAGTCTCTCGTAATCAAAAACGTCCCCAGCCGGGGACCGGCGACAAGCAGAAAAGAAACAACATCAGGGGAGTCCCGAAAAACAATAGCGAAGGAAAGAAGAACCAATCAGGGGGGTCTCTTCAGCCGGCATCTCGGAATAGGATTTCTTGCAAAGCAGATAGGGCGCCGCAGGGCAGGCCAAGCCTAGCAACCCACACAGGTACGTCGACGAGGTGCAAGGCCCGCAACTTCTACAGCAGCAGATCCGTGCCTCGGCCTCCGTCGCCCATATCTTGGAGTAGAGCCGTCGGCAGCTCCGAAGCGAAAGGCAGAGTGTGAGTTCCAGGCTGTGTCTTCCTCCCGGACAGCAAGGGGGGGGTGCTCCTCCTCCTCCGGACACCGACCTGGTCCTGCAGACTCGCCCAGCGCTACAGCCGATTCCACGCACCCCGGCGAACCGCTCACACTCCGCGCTGCCCTGTGATCCCCCCATGTGTGCATGGTCCCCGGAGACCACCAACATTGCCTTCGCTCGGGGTAGCTGCTCCTCTGCCGCCTCGGAGGTCTTCCATAATTTGGCACCAATCGCCTCGTGACAGTGGACGCTCGTCGTACCCCATCTCCAACAGCAGGTCCTCCAGGCCTGTAAGTACGGCCTCCAGGCCAATCACCGGGGGCAGTGGTGAGACGTCTGTTCCCCTCCCCACACTTGCTCCAGCTGTCCTCATCACTCGGTTGGCCGGGGGATGTGGGCCCTCCGTTGTCCTAGCTTTCTGCATAAAAAATCTTCAGGGAGGCACAGCAAGGAGGTGGTAGGGGTGAGGATGGTAGGCCGCAAGATGGCCGCCAGCAGCGTCATCCTGCAAAGAACCCAGCCAGCAAACTCCAGTCTCTGGTCCGGCAGGTGGGCAGAACGAGCCCCAGACAGCTCCTTCCCGGCGGCTGGCCACTCCTGGACCTCAGGGTCAGAAACTCAGCGGCAAAAAGATAGCAAGGAGCCCCAGGTATAGAAGGACGAGTCGGGGCTCCGCAGACACACGTGTTTTATATAAGACGTGAAATGGCTCAGCAGTGAAGGGGTTAAAAGATTTTGCACAAAATGCACATTTTTCATTAGAAATAGCATCCAGTAATCAGCGATCCAGTCAGTTTTTATTGATCATGAACCAGATAAGGGACATCTAGAATGTCAATGCAGGAGGCAAGAAAACCTCTTCACTCGACATTAGGGTGTGCCAGGGCCCACCGGGCGGCACACCTGCTGCACACGCCTATGATTGGAAGCGAGAGTTATCATATGTTTCTCCAAAGAGCCACAAGTTTACACGTACAGAGGAAAAACTGCATTCCATTCACGCTCTTAATGCTCTTCCTCTTCCTTCCTAAGGCTTATTTTAGGGCCTGACATTTGCTTGATTCTTCTCAGAGAAGGCATTGTGCATCATACTCAGCTTTATAATAATGATTTCTCAGCCACGGGCTCAGGGTCATCATGCATGGCATCTAAGGGGTTATTGACTAACCTCCGGACTGGCCCCGAATTGCACCGGACGGTGAATTTAGGGCCAATTCCTCTATTCACTAACAGGGTTATTCAAAGAGAATCAAAAAGTCACCGCACATTCGGTGACTTTTCATTCTCTTCAGTTCGGCGATCCCGGTTCGGCGACCCTGCGGTGTATTCAGCAAGCGCCACAGGGCCGTCGTAGTGAAGGGAAAAGCTGCCGCAAACCCGACGAACTCACCGCAAAACCCGGCGAACGCACACTGAAACCCGCAAAAACATCTGGATTAACCCCGCCAAACACGGCGGAGGAACCCGAGCAGGAGCCGATGAGAGCGCAGAGCAGCCGCCGGAAAAAGCCGACACCGCAGACGAATGGAGTGGGAAAAAAAACGTACGCTTGAAATGTTTGAAAAGTGAAACGCTGTTTGCAAAGAAACTACAGAACGAAAATGTCTGAAATTTACATATAAGATCCAATGAATGATAATAAAAAGGGCTGTTACAGAAAAAAAAGAAAGATTTTAAAAAAAAAAAAGAAAAGAAATTTCGCAAAAAAATCCCAAAAAATGTCTAAAAGATCCTAAAAAAATACAAAAAAAACAAAACCTTTTTACTGCAGAATATTATAATGAACGGTTTATTAGATATTGAATCAGAACGGGAATATTTTTAACATTGAAGCCTATGGGATTCGCCTGAATAAACCTGTCGAATGAAACCACCGAACAGCAGGGCAATCCGGCAACTTTTCACTGCTGGGTTTTGTTCTCTGAATAGACAAAGCATTGCTTCTCTATGGGGGATTCACTGCCCTCGAACAGGCAACATTTGGCGAACTGCCTTCTCTCTGGATAGCCGAATGGACAGGAAAGGTAACCGAATGCTGAATTTCACTGTTCGGTTACCTTTCGCCAGCAATTCGGATCTCTTTGAATAACCCTGTAAGCTGTCAATTCTCCAAATACTGGCGAACTGACAGCAAAATACAGTGCAATTCTCCACGAGTCAGCGGCACCAAAATTGCGCCAGAGAAGACCATCGTGTCTTCTATTCACAGAACTCCGAAATTCCAGTGAAATACCCAGATTTTCGGAGTTCCAGTCCCACAGGTTTAAACAGGCGATTCCCAATGGCTTCAATGTAAAACGTAATCTATATTTAAATTATTTTTTTTAAAAAAAAATAATTAAATATCGTTTATTCTTTTCATTTACAGCAAAAACCCTTGTTATTTATTATTATTTTTTAGAACACCTTTCTGTATTTTTTTTTAGACGACATTTTTGTTTTTCTTATTTTATAAGACATTTTTCTTTTTATTTTGTGACAGACCTTCTCATTATTTTTTTTTAAAGGACATTTTTATTATTTGGACACATTTTTACTAACTTTTTACAGATTTATACTCCTATTAACCCTTTCCCTGCTGAGGACGTGTGGGGAACGTCCTCATTGACTCCTAAGGAAAGATAGGGGTGGAGGTAGGGGGTTCATTTGAACCCAGATATCTCCCGACTGTTGGCAGCTAGCAGGGTCATGTTTGGTATCATTAGAAAGGGCAGAGCATTAAAGTAACAAAAAAAATAATAAAAATAATAATAAAAAAAAAAAGGAAAAGTGTTTTTTTAAGATGTGAAATGGCTCAGCAGTGAAGGGGTTAAGAGAATAGGAGAGTTTTATATTGCAGTGGAATTTGCCGATGCTAATACGGCGATTATCAGTGGAAATCAGTGGTTTTCCCCGACGTCCTGCTTCGGCCACTCCCACTTTCTCAAAATACGGGGAGCATTTGCTAAATAGTGAATTCACCGTATTTTCGCCGAAAGGCAAAGCACTGAAATTGGACTCAATTTCAGTGCTTTGTGAATAGACCCTCTAGTGTATTTTGTTTCCCCCACAGTGACCTAACGATGGAAGTATACTGATTTATTCTTATAACACAAATGATTAGATTTGTTTGTGCAATTCACCTTTTATTAATGAAAAAAAATTAAGAAAAACGAAGAAAAAAAAACAACCTGGCGAATGAAGTACGAACAAGGAGGGGGGGATAAATTGAATAGGAATAGTGCGCACTTCATAGCCCCGTCATAGCCATGGCAGCAAGTAATAAGGCATCGAAAGAATAAAAAGGAAAGGGGGAAGATTTCGTGATGGGCGTACCGAGACAAAGGGGTAGATATTGAAGGAGGCAGTAAGATAAAGTAAAGGGTAGGCATTGGGCGCAAGGGTAGATAAACAAGGGAGAAAAACAAATTGATGGGTTGGTACAGGGTGCTAAGAGACATGGGTAGATAGGGAGGATGCTGGTCCCTGTAAATCTGAAAAGAAAAAAGTTGTGTAAGAAAATCTTTTTTTTAAAAAAAAAATTATTTATTTTTTAAAAAAATTTAAAAACATTTTTATTTTTGTTTTATATCGAGAAAGGGGCCCACCACAGGAGATGCATTTTCTCTGTAAAACAAAAAAGAAAGAAACAAATTGTGTAAAATATATATATATATATAGTGTGTTTAATATTGCAGAAGCCACCTGCACATCACAGCAATTCAAAGAATTGCATCCCAGAGCTCCTGTGCCATATTCCCCAAATGCAGCAAGGAGTTCTGGGTAGGATATGTAAATGACCTCTGTCTCACTTTTATACATCCTGGATCTGTTATTACACAGAACCCTAAAATCATTGCTATGCCACACTGTGGCTTTGTAGCAGAGATAAGGTTATGCAACTGGTCAAAGCCGGTCCTAGGACAGCGCTGTTTCAGGTTTGTTGAACCTTCATCAGCTAGGAGGCAGGCATGACCAGTTGCAGTGGATGCTTGGACCATAGGTAAGTAAGTGTCTATAAGGGTTGTGGTGAAAAAGTATGTGAACCCTTTGGGATTACGTGGAATTTTGCATGAATTGGTCATAAAATGTGCTCTGATCTTCATCTAAGTCACAACAATTTGAAAAACACAGTCTGCTTAAAATAATACAACACAAACATTATATGTTTTCATGTGTTTATTGAACATAACATGTAAACATTCACAGTGCAGGGTGGAAAAAGTATGTGAACCCCTAGCCTAATGACTTCTCCAAGAGCTAATTGGAGCCAGGAGTGAGCCAACCTTGAGTCCAATCGGTGTGATATTATTGGATGTGTTGCTGAAAGCTGTCCTGCCCTTTAAAAACACACACCAGTTTTGGGTTTACTGGTTTCAAGAAGCACTGCCTGATGTGAACCATGCCTCGCAGAAAAGAGCTCTCAGAAGACCTACGATCAAGAATTGTTGACTTGCATGAAGCTGGAAAGGGTTGCAAAAGTATCTCCAAAAGCCTTGATGTTCATGTGTCCACGGTAAGACAGACTGTCTACAAATGGAGAAGTTCAGCACTGTTGCTACTCTCCCTAGGCGTGGTCGTCCTGTAAAGATGACTGCAAGAGCACAGCGCAGAATGCTTAATGAGGTAAAGAAGAATCCTAGAGTGTCAGCTAAAGACTTACAGAAATCTCTGGCACATGCTAACATTTTTGCTGACACCTCTATAATAAGGAAAACATTAAACAAGAATGGAGTACATGGGAGGACACCACGGAGGAAGCCATTGCTGTCCAAAAAGAATATTGCAGCACGTTTGAAGTTTGCAAAAGAGCACCTGGATGTTCCACAGCACTACTGGCAAAATATTCTGTGGACAGATGAAACCAAAATTGAGTTGTTTGGAAAAAACACACAACACTATGTGTGGAGAAAAAAAGGCACAGCACACCAACATCAAAACCTCATCCCCACTGTAAAACATGGCGGAGGGAGCATCATGGTTTGGGGCTGCTTTGCTGCCTCAGGGCCTGGACCGATTGTTGTCATTGATGGAAAAATGAATTCCAGAGTTTATCAAGACATTTTGCAGGAAAACGTAAGACCATCTGTCCGCCAACTGAAGCTCCGCAGAGGATGGGTGATGCAACAGGACAATGACCCAAAGCATACAAGTAATTCAACAAACGAATGGCTTCAACCAAACAAAATACGGCTTCTGGAGTGGCCCAGTCAGAGTCCTGATCTCAACCCGATTAGAAATGCTGTGGCATGACCTTAAGAGAGCGATTCACACCAGACATCCCAAGAATATTGCTACACTGAAACAGTTTTGTGAAGAGGAGTGGTCCAAAATTACTGCAGATCGTTGTGCAGGTCTGATCTGCAACTACAGGAAACGTTTGGTTGAGGTTATTGCTGCCAAAGGAGGGTCAACCAGTTATTAAGTCCAAAGGTTCACATACTTTTTCCACCCTGCACTGTGAATGTTTACGTGTTCTGTTCAATAAAAACATGAAAACATATAATGTTTGTGTTGTATTATTTTAAGCAGACTGTGTTTTTCAAATTGTTGTGACTTAGATGAAGATCAGAGCACATTTTATGACCAATTCATGCAAAACTCCACGTAATCCCAATAGTTCACATACTTTTTCTTGCCACTGTATATATATATATATATACACACATATACGGTATATATAAATAATAAAAAATTAAGAATAATACATATATATATAAAATAATAAAAAAATGAATTAGAAGATATATAAAATATATATTTTTTTACTTTTACAGAGAAAGGTTTCTATCACAGGGGTGCCTTGCTCTGTAAAATTTAAACATTTTTTAATAAGAAAATATATTTTATTTAGTTTTTCACAATTGCTTTTACATTTTTTTTTTCATTTAAGAGAATGGTGCCCACCTTGCTTTGTAAAACAAAAGAAAATTGTAAAAAAAAGTATATATATTTCTTAAATTAGAAATCCCTCCATCTTCGCTAAAAAGCTGAATATTGTGACCTGTGAAGGTATAAAATGAAATTAATGTCTGGCTCCTTAATGTCCTGCAGCCTAAAAATCTATTGCAATCTAAAAATAGACAGCCAAAAACATTTAATTTGCATGCAAACACTAAAGTAAATATATGTTGTTTATTCTGCAAAACCACGGAGCACGTAGCTGTGAGGGTTTTCATACTGAACCCCTTGTCATTCTCCAATTAATAAATATGCAGAGAAGCCGTGGTTTTAATTTAGCGCCGGAGACCTCCAGAGCGTCTCCATTTTCAAGTTAATTTTAGTTGAATCGATAATTGTTTACAATTTTTTTTTTTACTTTTTGGATGCAATTAATTTCTGTACTGGGTCAATGGTTCATTTAGAAAAATACGAAATTTACAAGGGTGTGTCATTGTACCGTCAAATTACTTCTGTATGTCACTCTAGTTTGGAGTCAGACACGGAATTGTGTCTGGAGATTGTTTGTAGATTCTGCTACAGCCTTAAACGGGAGTTGACATGGCATGAGGAGTTTGTAGACCTATGGACAGGGCAATGTCCTGGAATTAGGCTGAGGTCAGATGAACGCAGTGCGAACGTGCGTTTAGCCGCACTTTATTACGGCCGTAGTAGCAGCAAATGACGTCCAACGCAGGCCCACACACGAAGTACGGCCGCACGAAAGTTCAGCTGCGCAACGCAAGCGGCAAACAAACGCATTTTTGCAAGAACGTCGAACCGCTAGTACTGACGTACAGAGTGCGCTGCGTCTGCATAGCGGCGTGTGTGCGTGATTAGGAGACGTCAGACGCTGCTCATGTCCGGCCAACATAACGTCCAGACACCCAAAGTTTCCTGGTTTGGATCCGTAAAATCACAGCCGAAATTGCGCATCGTATGACCGCTATCGCGTCTTCCGTGAAAAAATGTGTTCGGGCGCATCAATGCACTTTTAGACGGTAGACGTGAAAAATGCGTTCGTCTGACCCTAGCCTAAGGTATAAAAGATATTACCTGGAACACATTGTAGCAAAGCAATCAAATCGTCAGACAGTTACTAGCAGGGTTATTGAGAGAGAGTGAAAAGCCGGAGAATGACTGGAGAATGAAAAATTCTAGGTCAAAATAGCCAAACCAGAAAAATTCTCCCTTTCATCTCACTTTCCAAATCGCCTATTTTGACCTAGAATTTTTCATTCTCCAGTCATTCTCCTGCTTTTCACGCTCTCTGAATAACCCTGTAAGTTTCTAATGGCTCCACCGACTCTACAGTGATGTCCAGTGGAATAGCAGATCCCTAAGATCGCATTTACACGATCTTGTGCAGGGTTTGCCCTCTTCTCCATGGAGTCCTATGGACTCCAGGAGAGGATACTGACCGTGGCTTTTAGAAACTCTACAATATCAAGTAGTGGCTTCCTGAAATTACAATCCAGGCTGCTAACATACCGGCTCAATTATAAGCCGGTAATAAGGAGCCCCTACGACGTAATGGCGAACAGCATCTTTCTATCTAAGTGGCTCGCTATTATCAGCTCTGCCACGTTATAGCCCACAATTGGGTTTGTTTCCCCATCACTAACTGATGGCATTATAAAGAAGCAACTGTAAATGCCAAGATTTATGGACATTTTTTAAATCTGCCCTGCCTATGGGCACTTTGCACATGCTCAGTTAGCTCTGAATTTGCCCATTCCCATTTTTCTCATTATTTAAAGATATTCTTAAGTGAAAGCGGAGGGTGTTGTTTGGCTTGGATGGGGCTGAAGGATGATTATGGTGTTGATATTGTTGGTATCTAACCTTAGTATGCAATGCAAGAACAATAATATATAATGCCATAGCTTGAGAGGATAGAGTCAAGGAAAACTGGTCCTGTAGTCAGTGTTGTAATTTTTAATGGACATTTTCTGGTGCTCCCCCATCTTCAAATATCAACAGCTGCCACTGATATATATATATTACACACACCCCTGACCTATCTCTCATCCAACGGAGGATGCCAGGAGTGAAACTGGGAACTGGGAATAAACAGTTCCCTGTCTCTCTCCACGATTCATCTTGTGCGTTCTTCATCATCCTGCAGGTATGAGCTCGCACAATCGCTCGCAGCCAGGATGCGCTGGTCTCCACGGAGTCCTAAGGACTCCAGGATTGCCGATGCCTTACTGAAAGTTTCACTTTGCACTGCACTTCCTTCAAACCAAGCGCCTACCTTGGAATAGACACGCTAACAAGGAGACGGTAAATAAAAGCTGCACGTGCAGATTCCTTTTAGCATCAATACTGTTTTCTATTGGACAAAAAGGGCTTTAATTCGATGTGATATGTACACATATATATATATATATATATATATAAATTCTTATAAAAAATTGGATAAAACAAATTTTGTTCAATTTTGGCAATAAAAATATAATACCAATAACCACTAAGGCTGGGGTCAGACGAACGCAGTGCGAATGTGCGTTTAGCCGCACTTTATTACGGCCGTGGTAGCAGCAAATGACGTCCAACGCAGGCCCACCCACGAAGTACGGCCGCACGAAAGTTCAGCCGCGCAACGCAAACGGCAAACGAACGCATTTTTGCAAGAACGTCGATCCGCTACTACTGACGTACAGAGTGCGCTGCGTCCGCATAGCGGCGTGTGCCTGATTAGGAGACGTCAGACTATTGCTCATGAACGGCCAACATAACGTCCAGACACATAAAGTTTCCTGGTTTGGATCCGTTAAAAAATCACGGCCGTAATTGCGCATCGTATGACCGCTATTGCGTCTTCCATGAAAAAGTACGTCCATGCGTTCGGATGCACTTTTCTATGGACAATGCGAAAAATGCGTTCGTCTGACCCTAGCCTAAGGGTTAACAAAGACCACAGGTCACAGTAAAGTACTGTGATGGCTGCGTGCAGAGATCGCAAGGCACTGAAGGGGGTAATTGTTTATTAGAGATTGTCCCTGAGGGACCCAGCAGCAGCATTAACCCCTTGATCGCTGCTCACGCCACAGACCAGCACTTATTTTCCTGCATAATATAATTATTCTGTCATCCGTCGTTAAGTATCTTAAAAATCATAACGGAATAATTCCATCATCAGTCGGGAAGGGGTTAAAGGGTAACGATGACCGGTAAGGTCGTAATTTGTGAATATGATTTGCTCGGCCCACCTACATTTTCAGGTGTCTGTTTTGTTTCATTTCTTTATGCACTTGTTTTTTTTTACGCCTTGCGGGCGGCATATAATAGATACCTCCTTCTGAATATTATGTTTACAATGTTTGCCGGTACTTGCCGCTTTGCTTCACCCCCTTGCTGGAGCCCCTGCCATTCAGAGCGTGAGTGAGTGTCTGTGTTTGAGAGTCCATTGTGCTCGTTCTCTGGTGCCTTGAAGTGGTTTGAATCAATACTCGCTACTGATAGAACAGACTCGTCCGCTCAGCTTGACGCTATTCAGAAGACATAAAGCACGTTCACCCCACTGGAACTTGCAGTAGCGCTGTGATTGCTAGCCTGCGGCATGGTGAATTACGTCTATGTCGCTCAGCTGGCATCATGGGAAATATTCTCCATGGCACCTGCCATGCCCACAGGTTACCCATCAGTCCTGAAGAGTGGAAATGGAGCTGCGGAACATAAAACCGTTAGAGTACAGGTGCAGTGCACACAGGGTTGCCAGATCAGCCATGTTTTCATGGACAAATATTACCATTTTTTGCAGAGGGAGAGTGTAGGGAAAAGTGCTGCCCTGCAACATGTATAATTCATGTGCTGAAGGAAGGAAATCAAGCCAGGTCACTTGGAATTCCTTTTTGATTTCTTACCTGCAGCAGGTATATATTCTACATGCTGCTGCATTTTTCAAGCACTGCCCTTCAGCATGAATAAATTATATACAGTCATGGCTGAAATTGTTGGCACCCCAGACATTTTTCCAGAAAATCAAGTATTTCTCACAGAAAAGTATTGCAGTAACACATGTTTATTCCCTTTGTGTGTATTGGAACAAAACAAAAAAAGGGAGGAAAAAAAGCAAATTGGACATAATGTCACACAAAACTCCAAAAATGGTCTGGACAACATTCTTGGCACCCTTTCAAAATTGTGGATAAATAAGATTGTTTCAATCATGTGATGCTCCTGTAAACTCACCTGGGGCAAGTAACAGGTGTGGGCAATATAAAAATCACACCTGAAAGCCGATAAAAAGGAGAGAAGTTCACTTACAGGGTTATCCAAAGAGATTCGAAAAGTCACCGCACGTTCGGTGACTTTTCGTTCTCTTCAGTTCGGTTCCTTTTGCCGATCCCATTTTGGTGACCCTGCGGTGTATTCAGCAAGCACCACAGGGTCCCCGTATTGCAGGGAAAAGCTGCCGCAAAACCCACCGAATGCACGCCGAAAACCCCCAAAAACATCTGGATTAACCTGCGAAAACCGCGGAAAAAGCCCGAGCAGGAGCCGATCGCACACAGTCGAAGCAGCCGAGACCGCAGACGAGGGAGGTGAATAAATTAGCAAAACCGTTTGTATGAATGTGTGAAAAATGAAACGCTGTTTGCAAAGAAACTACTGAGCGAAAATGTCTGAAATTTACATATGAGGTTCAGGGAATGATAATAGAAAGGGCTGTTACAGAAAAAATAAGTAAACTTAGAAAAAAAAAAAATCAGACTTTTGAAAGAAAAAAAAAAATCTGAAAAATGCTTAAAGTATCCTAAAAAATCTATATATAAAGAGACTCTTTACTGCAGAATTTTATAATGAACGGTTTATTAGATATTGAATTAAAACAGGAATATTTTTAACATTGAAGCCTATGGGATTCTCCTGAATTAACTTGCCGAATTAAACCACCGAATGGCAGAGCATTTCGGGAACCTTTCACTGCTGGTTTGTGTTCTCTGAATAGCCGAAGCAGTGCTTCTCTATGGGGATTTCACTGCCCTCGAACAGGCACCGAACAGGCACCGTATGTGCAAGCAATTCGCCAGGATTTGGCGAATTGCCTGCTCTCTGGATAGCCGAATGGCCAGGAAAGGTAACTGAACGCTGATTTTCAGCGTTCGGTTACCTTTCTCAAGCAATTCAGATCTCTTTGGATAACCCTGTTAGTCTTTGCATTGTGTGTCTGTGTGTGCCACACTAAGCATGGACAACAGAAAGAGGAGAAGAGAACTGTCTGAGGACTTGAGAACCAAAATTGTGGAAAAATATCAACAATCTCAAGGTTACAAGTCTATCTCCAGAGATCTAGATTTGCCTTTGACCACAGTGCTCAACATTATCAAGAAGTTTGCAACCCATGGCACTGTAGCTCTCTGGGCGTGGACGGAAGAGAAAAATTGATGAAAGGTTGCAACGTAGGATAGTTGTGTCAGAAAGCTGGGTTTGCGTCCGAGATCTTGGGTCTTCCACAGGGCCGGATTAAGGGTATCATGGGCCTGGTGCTGAGGATTTTGTTGGGCCTATTTTTAGATACTGAGGCAACAATCGCCAACTAAACTGTCAAATCGCCAAATACTGCTGAATTGACAGAGAAATACGGTGCAGTTCGCCACAATTAGGCGATCAGTGGCAGAGAACTTGTCCTATAGAGAAGTAATGGTTAATCTATTCACAGATGAGCGTATCACAGAGCTGCACAGCAATAAAACTCATAATAATGTGCAGTGTGTATGAACTTATCACAGAGATCCACAGCAATAAAACTCACAGTAATGTGCGGTGTGTATTAGCATATCACAGAGCTCCACAGCAATAAAGCTCACAGTAACGCGCGGTGTGTATGAGCATATCACAGAGCTCCACAGCAATAAAACAGGAATGTGCGGTGTGTATGAGCATCTCACAGAGCTCCACAGCAATAAGGCTGGAGTCAGACCAGCGCACTTTTAACGTGCGTTCTGGCGCACATAATTACGGCCGCACTAGCAGCAGATGACGGGCAATGACGGACAATATACGATGTACGGCCGCACAAAAGTCCGGCCGTGCAACGCAAGTGGAACGCATTTTTTTGAGAACGCTGAACCGCTAGTACTGACGTACTGAGTGCGCAGCTGCGGCATAGCGGCGTGTTTGCGTGATTAGGAGATGTCAGACGCTGCTAATGTCCAGCCTACATAACATCCAGAAGCAAAAAGAGTTTTATTGACGATCTGTACAAAATCACGCCCGAAAATGCGCGTCGTCTGACCGTTTTTGCGCATTCCGTGAAAAAATACGTCAATGCGTTCGGACGCACTTTTTCACGTTCGCGGGGAAAAATGCTTTCGTCTGACCCTAGCCTAAACAGGAATGTGCAATGTGTATGAGCGAATTACAAAGCTCCACGGAAAAAAAAAATCACAGTAATGTGCAGTGTGTGTATAAGCGTATCACAGAGCTCCAGAGCAATAAAACTCACAGTAATGTGCAGTGTTTATGAGCGTATCAGAGCTCCACAGCAATAAAACTCACAGTAATGTGCGGTGTGTATGAGCGTATCAGAGCTCCACAGCAATAAAACTCACAGTAATGTGCGGTGTGTATGAGCGCCTCATAGATATTCGCAGTAATAATACTCACACTCATACACTGCACATTACTGTGAGTATTATTACTGTGGAAATCTGTGAGGCGCTCATACACACCGCACATTACTGTGAGTTTTATTGCTGTGGAGCTCTGTGATATGCTTATACACACTGCACATTACTGTGTGTTTTATTGCTGTGGAGCTCTGTGATACGCTCATACACACTGCACATTACTGTATCACAGAGCTCCACCGCAATAAAACTCACAGTAATGTGAAGTGTGTATGAGCGTATCACAGAACTTCACAGCAATGTATGCTGTGTATAATCGTATCACAAAGCTCCACAGCAATAAAACTCATAGCAATGTGCAGTGTGAATTTGTAGTCATTTTTCATTTCTCTGTGACCCCCTTTATTTTTCATTCCTCTGTGTGACCCCCTTCTCTTCATCCCTCGTTCTGTGACCCCCTTTCTTTTTCATTTCTCTGTGACCCCCTTTCTTTTTCATTTCTCTGTGACCCCCTTTCTTTTCTCTCTCTGTGACCCCCTTTCTTTCATTTCTCTGTGTGACCCCTTCTTTCATTTCTCTCTCTGTGACCCCGTTTCTTTAATTTCTGTGACCCCTTCTTTCATTTCTTTCTCTGTGACCCCTTTCTTTTTCATTTCTCTGTGACCCCTTTCTTTTTCATTTCTCTGTGACCCCTTTCTTTTTCATTTCTCTGTGACCCCTTCTTTCATTTCTCTGTGACCCCCTTTCTTTCATTTCTCTGTGACCCCCTTTCTCTTTCATTTCTCTGTGACCCCCTTTCTCTTTCATTTCTCTGTGACGCCTTTCTTTTTCATTTCACCTGGCAACCCTAGTCGTAGAGCTTCGACGGGGAGGCTTTCTGAACAGACACAGCACGCCTGTTGTAGCGAGCACAATTCATGCGAGCGCTACAGCGTGTGGCTTGCCCCGTCGGGGCGTCACAATGCTGCGATGGACGCTGGGAGGCTCGTCCATTCGGGTGCACATAGTGCGCTCGTCTGACACAGCACTTAAGTGTAGAAAAAAAATGCCTTTGGTAAATAGACATTCTGTTTACTTGATGTAGAAAAAAGTAAATTTGATGCAAAATCTTCTTTTACTATTGTTTTTTTAACACTTTTACTACATCCATCTTTTGGCCCTCTGACAGGATACACGGGTTAGTGGGGGGGGGAGAGCAGCTAATACTTTGGGAAAAATATGTGTTGTGATTAGGGGCAGCAGATGTTCAGGAGACGGACAGGAAGTGGCTATGACAAGCAAGAAAGAGATTTTTACTCAAAATCATGAGCTGCACATCCTGCCAGTAACTCACATAACCTTGTACAGCATGAGAGATAACAGCGTTCTGCAGCAGTCACTCCCGCGCATTATCTCAAGGCTGCATTTTTGTTATTGTTCTTTTCTGCAGTAAAATGAGAGTAACAGAGATTAGAGGTCGACAATTACTTTAATATTAGCGTCTGTATCTCACGAGTGTAATATATACATCATGATGTGTATATATACAGTATATATATATATATATATATATATATAAATTAGAGCTGGTAATGATTAAAATTTTCGTGTTTGATTAATCGATTTTTTTTTAAATCGATTTAATTTCGATTAATTATAACGCACATACAGATCCAACTACTTTTAGCTGATCTGCATGCTTTGCAACTCTGCATTAGTCAGTGGTAAATGTGGTATACACTATATACAATCACACGACACTGGTTAGTTTCAACAATCCATGACTTTACTTCACAGTTCACACAAATACGTCTTAAATTCAAACTCTAGCACTGACGTAAGTTATTATATTTGCCTCCAGCTCACGCATGACTATATTTGCCCCCAGCTCACACATGGATATATTTGCCACAGCTCACGCATGGATATATTTGCCCCCAGCTCACGCATGGATATATTTGCCCCGAGCTCACGCATGGATATATTTGCCCTCAGCTCACGCATGGATATATTTGCCCGCAGCTCACACATGGATATATTTGCCCCCAGCTCATACATAGATATATTGCCCCAGGCCAGCTCATACATGGATATATTGCCCCAGGCCAGCTCACACATGGATACATTGCCCCCAGCTCGAAACGAAACGATATATAACGAATTTATTTCGTTTAACACTGTGTCATCATCATAAAAGAAATATTTGAATAACTGATATCAACTATCGAATTTGAAATGAACTATCAAATTGATATCAACTATCGAATTGATCTTAACTTACAATACAAGTAATAGTCAGCAAAGGACTTTATGAAACAAATTAATTTTGTTTCACTGTTTAATTTGACTCAAATACTAAATGTGTGACACAGCTTAAAATTTAACCCTAGCTTTTCTTTTAACAGCAACATTTGATTAATTGGAGTTTTATCTAGTGATCCGAAATTCGAATTGATATCAACTATCGAATTGATATATGAAATTCGAATCGATCCGAAACAAAACGAAATATGAAACGAAATGATTTAAAAATGTAACGAAACAAAACTAAATGAAACAAATTTTTCAGCCATGCACATCCCTAGTCTACTTTCTCACACAACCCTCCAATCCGTGCCATGCCATAATAATATACTTTATTATTTGCAGTGCGGAGGCTTTGAATCTAATTTTTTGCCCTTCAGCACAACTTAAATAAGTATTCATTTACCCTACGGGTTAAGCATCAAACTGCAACTGGTCATTGTGACGGAACCGTTCTCTTCCGCCTGTCCTGACTCTCCAGATACCCCCTTGCCAAGATCAGCCCGGCCTCTGAGTTGCTTGGAGCTCAGTGCCTCGAGCAGCCTGATCTGCAGCTCCAGACCTGCTGGGTCTGAACCTCGGCCTTGGAGCCTCTTTGCATTTCCAGAAGGCCGCTCTGTGCCTTCTGAGGTTGAGTGTAGTGTAGCGTAGTTGAAGGAGACACCAGGCGAGCTGTATGTTCCAACAGGATTCTCTCTTTATGGAAGATTTCACCGGATATTTATACAAAATAAGGCAATGCACATTCAAACTTCCCACCCATCCCAACAGTTCTGATTGGTTGGTTCCAAGACCACTGTAGGGTTCCTTCAGGTCCTCTTCAGTTATAATTTGCATACCAAATGGTGGACATGTACCTAAAGTCTCTAATTACATTATGTCAGTTAGATATTTACAATAAACATTCTTTAGCCTTTAGCTCACACAACATTTACATAATCTATTGTTCTAACACATCAGAATAAAGACAAACACTATCCCAGACTTCTTGAATCAAACATGCAGCCAGATAAGGGGAAAAGCCCTGTTGCATAAATTACACAGTAGTAAAGCTTGTTTACTGGCTATACAAAAACACATTTACCTACAGGAATATAAGTATATTTAAAACTAAAGCTACGCAATTTACACTAAACTAATTTAAACTAAAACCAAACAATGTAAAATATATTTAAAATCACACGATATAAATGAACATAAAGTCTCTTGGGGTTTGAAGCGTGGAGCACTACGTCCGTTCCATGACAGTCATGCCTAGCTCCTGCTGATGAGGGTTCAATAAATTTGAAACTGCCTGTCAAGGAGTGGCTTTGACCACTTGAATATACCTGATCTCTGCTAAAATGAAGCCATCTAGTACGGCTTTCCATTGATTTAAGGGTCCTGTGTAAAAACAGACCCAGGACGCAAAAAAGTGAGACAGATGTCATTTGCATATCCTACCCAGAATTCCTTGCTGCATATGGGGAATGCAGCACAGGAGCTCTAGGATACAGTTCTTTGAATAAACACCAAATTCAGAGCACTCCACTATTATATAGACTATCAGGGTTATGTGAAAAGCAGGAGAATGACTGGAGAAATGAAAATTATAGGTCAAAATAGCCAAACCAGAAAAAGTCTCCCATTTATCTCACTTTCCAATTCGGCTATTTGGTCCAGATTGTTCTCTTCTTCTGCCAATTATCCTGGTTTTCACCGCTCTCTGAATAATCTGTATTATATGATAATGGAGAACTCAGAATTTTTTATATTTTTTTATGTTATGCTCATTGAGCTCTCAGAAGTTCCCTTAAATATGTTAGCGCCGCTGTGTGTTTTATGCTGTCCCTGTGGCGGGTGAGACAGAAAGCCGCAGGGCGGCATAGCACACCCCGTTGGCTTCTATGGATCACGACAGGCCTGCCCACCAGTTGGCGGGCATCATTAGCTGCGGCGGGATGTACTGAACTCAGTCCGCCCCCCTGCAGTCAATGCCGTGCGTCATCTGCATAGGCGGGCCGGAAAAGGGGCCCGCCACAAAAAAATTTGGACTGATGTTACATTTAAAGGGACACTACCACTTACATAAACTGTAACTAGATTACATTACATTACAAACAAAACCACCTTAGAAAACAAATGCTGCAGTGTTTTTTAACTTTGAAGTAAATTGCATGTACAAAGGAAAAATCCCCATTGTACAGTGCTACAGTTACTTGTTAGTGCTTGATAAAAACTTGTAACTGTAACTCCCTACCATTTTGTTGATTTTTCCCATGATGGAACATTTACCAGAGGTTTTTCTTTACTTCTGTGTTTTATACAATCTACAGTATTTAACAGATTAACGAGGCAGAAGAGGGAATGGTTATATCAGGCAGCAGGGGGTGTATTGTGTGGTGTAGGCTACCAGAGATAGGAGCTAGCAGCTGAATGAGATAAAACAGGGAGTCTAAACCACTTCTAATCTACCCTCTGGTGATGTCCTTTGAATACATCCCACACAATACAATGATGTGAGTCGGTGACTGACCCATTCACTCCATTCTATGGCCAAAGCCACACAGTGAGGAGCAAGTGATGGTAAGATACTGTGGGTGGGGGGGGAGTTTACTACACAAAGTAACACACAATGGATGCACGCAGTGACACATATAAAGAAATTTTTAAAGAAAAACAAAGCACATACAAGATATCAGCAACATCAAATAAACACAATAAGGATTATACGTTAAAACATAGGGTAAATATTTTACTGTCTTGGACAATTCATAGTTCGTCAGAGTATTCCTAAAAGGAAAAAAAAGTGTATAATAGTGAAGTCCAGCTTTCACAAAAATGAAAGAGTAGGGGGGGGATGGATCCACTCACACTCTCCAGAGCCTCGTTAAGCTCGATCACCTCGCCTGCGGGTGTTTCACACGGCTCACCCGATAGCCCTCAGTGGTTGACTCGTCTTATGGCCTTGGTGTCCCTTCAGAATCCTGGGTGGTCCACAGGTCCTCCAATGGTTGAGTGCCAATGGCCCTCAATGGTTAACTTGTCTTATGGCTTTTTGGTATCCCTTCAGAGTCCTGGGTAGTCCACAAGTCTTCCACTGATAGAAATCTGCAATACTCAATGATATAGAAAGGATTCTATCCTTGTGCTCCAGCAGATAGAGACCGTCTGCTCCCCAGACTCCAGCTGTCATGGGCATCCGACAGCCGACAGGCAGGCGCCAGAACCTGGGCTATGGCTAAGCCCCGGTGCAGAATTCACTCCAGGGGTCTGGGCGCGGGCATGGGAGAGAACAATGGGACTGTACCATATAAAAAGGACCGTGTATGTTTTGTTTGTCATTAAACAACCAACTTGCTTAAACCTATACTGAGTCACGACTAGTATTTGGGAGGGCATAATCACTGAATCCTTCGCTTCCAAATCATCCAGGGATCGCTGCCAATCTCTCTCCCACCTTGCTAGCTCGCTACCCGGCTAAGCTCTCCAGCAAGACTCGGCGCCGCAGACGGAGCTACCCCTGCAGCGCAGCTGATCTGCTACACCCAACATGACCATATTCAATTTGAAATAAAAGTCATAAAACATTAAATAATAACGGGCACTTAAACTTAAGCATTTTCACAGGGTTGAAATGTCTCGGCAGTGAAGTGGTTAATGTTCAGACTATACATTACATTGTGCATTACGTTAGTTTTTGCCTTGGTTTAGTTGTATATTAAGGGTTAATGGGTAGGCTTCATCCCTCACGGTATACATATTATTTTTTCCTTGATTAATGGCATTGTAGGGGTTAATCTGTAGCTACATGCCTCACAGTGTATTCATTTCATGTTTTACCTTGATCAATGGCATTTTAGGGGTTAAGGGGTAGCTAAATGCCACATTGTTTGTTATTTTTATTGTGGTTCCCTGGGTTTATGGCAGGGCTCGAGTCGAGCGGGAACGGCGTTCCCGCACTTCTCCCACAGCGGGAACGCTGCGGGAACGCAGCATTCCCGCTGTGGCCCGAGCCTGAAAGGCTGGAGCAGGCGGCCGCCGCACATTGCCGGCGGCCGCGTGCTTCCTGTTAGAACGGCCCGCTGACAGGAAGTGCCGTGGAGCCGCTCACCTGGCTGTTTCATCGATCCCAGGCGAGCGGCTGCACTTCCTGTCAGCGGGCCGTTCTAACAGGAAGCACGCGGCCGCCGGGCGCACGCCGCAGAGAGGTGAGCTGGGGACAATATCCATGAGCTGGGGGGGCAATATCCATGAGCTGGGGGGGCAATATCCATGAGCTGGGGGGACAATATCCATGAGCTGGGGGGGCAATATCCATGAGCTGGGGGGACAATATCCATGAGCTGGGGGGCACTATCCATGAGCTGGGGGGGCAATATCCATGAGCTGGGGGGGCATTATCCATGAGCTGGGGGGCACTATCCATGAGCTGGGGGGCAATATCCATGAGCTGGGGGGGCACTATCCATGAGCTGGGGGTGCATATCCATGAGCTGGGGGACTATCCATGAGCTGGGGGGCAGTATCCATGAGCTGGGGGGACAATATCCATGAGCTGGGGGGCAATATCCATGAGCTGGGGGGACAATATCCATGAGCTGGGGGGGGGCAATATCCATGAGCTGGGGGCAATATCCATGAGCTGGGGGGGCAATATCCATGAGCTGGGGGGACAATATCCATGAGCTGGGGGCACTATCCATGAGCTGGGGCACTATCCATGAGCTGGGGGGACAATATCCATGAGCTGGGGGGGCAATATCCATGAGCTGGGGGGACAATATCCATGAGCTGGGGGGGGCAATATCCATGAGCTGGGGGGACAATATCCATGAGCTGGGGGGGCAATATCCATGAGCTGGGGGGACAATATCCATGAGCTGGGGGCACTATCCATGAGCTGGGGCAATATCCATGAGCTGGGGGGGCAATTATCCATGAGCTGGGGGGACAATATCCATGAGCTGGGGGGGCAATATCCATGAGCTGGGGGACAATATCCATGAGCTGGGGGGACAATATCCATGAGCTGGGGGGGCAATATCCATGAGCTGGGGGGGCAATATCCATGAGCTGGGGGGGGCACTATCCATGAGCTGGGGGGGCAATATCCATGAGCTGGGGGGGGCACTATCCATGAGCTGGGGGGGCAATATCCATGAGCTGGGGGGGCACTATCCATGAAGCTGGGGGGGCACTATCCATGAGCTGGGGGGCAATATCCATGAGCTGGGGGGGCACTATCTATGAGCTGGGGGGCAATATCCATGAGCTGGGGGGGCACTATCCATGAGCTGGGGGTGCATATCCATGAGCTGGGGGCACTATCCATGAGCTGGGGGCAGTATCCATGAGCTGGGGGGGGCAATATCCATGAGCTGGGGGACAATATCCATGAGCTGGGGGGCAATATCCATGAGCTGGGGGGACAATATCCATGAGCTGGGGGGCAATATCCATGAGCTGGGGGGACAATATCCATGAGCTGGGGGGGCAATATCCATGAGCTGGGGGACAATATCCATGAGCTGGGGGCACTATCCATGAGCTGGGGCAATATCCATGAGCTGGGGGGGCAATATCCATGAGCTGGGGGGACAATATCCATGAGCTGGGGGCAATATCCATGAGCTGGGGGGACAATATCCATGAGCTGGGGGGGCAATATCCATGAGCTGGGGGGACAATATCCATGAGCTGGGGGGGGCACTATCCATGAGCTGGGGGGGCAATATCCATGAGCTGGGGGGCATTATCCATGAGCTGGGGGGGCACTATCCATGAGCTGGGGGGCACTATCCATGAGCTGGGGGGGGCAATATCCATGAGCTGGGGGGGCACTATCCATGAGCTGGGGGTGCATATCCATGAGCTGGGGGCACTATCCATGAGCTGGGGCAATATCCATGAGCTGGGGGCAGTATCCATGAGCTGGGGGGGCACTATCCATGAGCTGGGGCAATATCCATGAGCTGGGGCAATATCCATGAGCTGGGGGGCAGTATCCATGAGCTGGGGGCAGTATCCATGAGCTGGGGGCAATATATGAGCTGGGGGCACTATCCATGAGCTGGGGCAATATCCATGAGCTGGGGGCACTATCCATGAGCTGGGGGGGCAAATCCATGAGCTGGGGGGCAGTATCCATGAGCTGGGGGGGGCAAATCCAATGAGCTGGGAGGCAGTATCCATGAGCTGGGGGGCAAATCCATGAGCTGGGGGGCAATATCCATGAGCTGGGGGCACTATCCATGAGCTGGGGGGGCAAATCCATGAGCTGGGGGGGGCAAATCCATGAGCTGGGGGGCAGTATCCATGAGCTGGGGGGGGCACAATCCATGAGCTTGGGGGGCAGTATCCATGAGCTGGGGGGCAGTATCCATGAGCTGGGGGGGCAAATCCATGAGCTGGAAGGCAGTATCCATGAGCTGGGGGCAAATCCATGAGCTGGGGGGCATTATCCATGAGCTGGGGGGCATTATCCATGAGCTGGGGGGGCAATATCCATGAGCTGGGGGGCACTATCCATGAGCTGGGGGCACTATCCATGAGCTGGGGGGGCAAATCCATGAGCTGGGGGGCAGTATCCATGAGCTGGGGGGGCAGTATCCATGAGCTGGGGGGCAGTATCCATGAGCTGGGGGGGCAAATCCATGAGCTGGGGGGCAGTATCCATGAGCTGGGGGGGCAAATCCATGAGCTGGGGGGGCAAATCCACGAGCTGGGGGGCAAATCCATGAGCTGGGTGGCAGTATCCCTGAGCTGGGGGGCCAGTATCCATGAGCTGGGGGGGCAAATCCATGAGCTTGGGGGGCAGTATCCATGAGCTGGGGGGCAGTATCCATGAGCTGGGGGGGCAAATCCATGAGCTGGAAGGCAGTATCCATGAGCTGGGGGCAAATCCATGAGCTGGGGGGCATTATCCATGAGCTGGGGGCATTATCCATGAGCTGGGGGGGCAATATCCATGAGCTGTGGGCAGTATCCATGAGCTGGGGGGCAGTATCCATGAGCTGGGGGGGGCAAATCCATGAGCTTGGGGGGCAGTATCCATGAGCTGGGGGGCAGTATCCATGAGCTGGGGGGCAAATCCATGAGCTGGAAGGCAGTATCCATGAGCTGGGGGGCAAATCCATGAGCTGGGGGGCATTAATCCATGAGCTGGGGGGGCAATATCCATGAGCTGGGGGGGCACTATCCATGAGCTGGGGGCACTATCCATGAGCTGGGGGGGCAAATCCATGAGCTGGGGGGCAGTATCCATGAGCTGGGGGGGCAGTATCCATGAGCTGGGGGGCAGTATCCATGAGCTGGGGGCAAATCCATGAGCTGGGGGGGCAAATCCATGAGCTGGGGGGGCAAATCCATGAGCTGGGGGACAGTATCCATGAGCTGGGGGACAGTATCCATGAGCTGGGGGGCATTTCCATGTGCTGGGGTATTTCCATGAGCTGGGGGGCATATCCATGTGCTGGGGCATTTCCATGTGCTGGGGCGCATTTCCATGAGCTGGGGGCATTATCCATGAGCTGGGGCAAATCCATGAGACCTGGGGGCATTATCCATGAGACCTGGGGGCAATATCCATGAGTCCTGGGGGCAATATCCATGAGTCCTGGGGGCAATATCCATGAGACCGTGGGGCTATATCCATGAGACCTGGGGGCAATATCCATGAGACCTGGGGGCATTAATCCATGAGACCTGGGGGCATTATCCATGAGACCTGGGGGGCATATCCATGAGACCTGGGGGGCATATCCATGAGACCTGGGGGGCATTATCCATGAGACCTGGGGGGCATATCCATGAGACCTGGGGGGCATATCCATGAGACCTGGGGGGCATTATCCATGAGACCTGGGGGGCATATCCATGAGACCTGGGGGGCATATCCATGAGACCTGGGGGCATATATCCATGAGACCTGGGGGCATATATCCATGAGACCTGGGGGCATATATCCATGAGAGCTGGGGGCATTATCCATGAGAGCTGGGGGCATCATCCATGAGAGCTGGGGCAATTATATCCATGTGAACTGGGAAAATATATCCATATAACCAGTGCCGTGTATATTATTCTGGGGGTCCAGTGCCGTGTATATTATTCTGGGGGTCCAGTGCCGTGTATATTATTCTGGGGGTCCAGTGCTGTGTATATAATTCTGGGGGTCCAGTGCCATGTATATTATTCTGGGGGTCCAGTGCTGTGTATGTAATTCTGGGGGGTCTGGGCCTGGATATATATATATAGATTATATATAAAGACGCGTTAGTCCAGTTGCCAAAATCGCAAGTATAACCTGTACGTAGTGATACCTTTCACTGATCAGTATAGTTTCCAGTTTACACTCTTGAAAGCTTGTCTTTTAAATGTAAAGTTAACCCAATAAAAATGGTATCACCAGGCACTGCTATACTCGTGATATATATATTTTTTCTTCAGGTAAGGCTAGGGTCAGACTGAGGCAGTGCGAACGCGCGTTCTGGCGCACTTAATCACGGCCGTGCTAGCAGCAGATGCCGGGCCAATGACGGCCAATATACGAAGTACGGTCGCACAAAGTCCGGCTGCGCAACGCAAGTGGAAAATGAACGCATTTTTTCGAGAACGTTAAACCACTAGTACTGACGTACAGAGTGCGCTGCGTCCGCTAGCGGCGTGTGTGCGTGAATTGGAGACATCAGACGCTGCTAATGTCCGGCCAACATAACGTCCAGATGCAAGAAGTGTTTTTATTGATGATCCGTACAAAATCACGGATGAAACTGCGCATCGTATGACCGCTATTGCGTATTCCGGGAAAAAATACGTCCATTCTTCGAACGCACATTTTCACGGACAACGTGAAAAATGCGTTAGTCTGACCCTAGCCTAATAGGCGTTGTGGAATTCGTGGGTGAGTTCCCTCACTTTTTTTCCCAGGACTTGACCCCTGGTTTATGGCATTTATGGGGTTATTATGGAAGTTAGAATCTAAAGGGTTTATTCATCTTTAGATCCTTTGCTTTTCATCACATTTCGGGGAATTCATTTCGCCGAACATATAGTGAATTCCTATTTAGCGAATGGTCACCGTATTTTGCTAAAAGTGGAATCGCTGAAGCAGCAATCAGACATTCAGCGAAAACTGCCGAATTGCAGCAAATAAAATATCAGGTTAGTACAATAAAAAGGCATCGTTGCATCACATTACTCTGGGGTTTTGGAATCTTATTTATATATACTTATTTAGGGCACGATTACCTGGTGTGGGTTAACCCTTGCGTCGGCATGGTTTTGCATTAGCGCCAGGTTAATTGAGTCTAGCGCCTGACCAACAGATCGTTTGCCTCCCGCTACAAATGGGAAAAAATCACTTAGCGCGTTGCTATTAGCGATTTGTACCGCGAGCTTACTGTACTTTCCGCGTCCTTAACATGGGGAGCGCTAGAGATCTCTAGTGCTTTTGCAGCTAACAGATCACTTGGTGCCAGCGCTAATTTTTTGAGGGGCGCTAATTGCAACATTTTACCTACTGCTCAACCCTGGTGCCAACTCAAAAAAAAACAGAAAAAAGAGATCTTTGCCCAAAATTAACAGACAATTGAAAGGAATGCAGCACAGGCTCTTGGCCCCATACACCATAGCAATGGATCTGGTCCGCATTGCTGTTGCTGTTGCAGTAGGCTCTATTATAAATGTATCCTTTATCCACATATATCCTAATTCTAATATTTTGCCTAATTTTAAACATTTTATGCTGGGGGTTATTCATAGTATGTAAGTGGGTGATTATTAGGGTGACCATGTAGACCATGTTTAAAGGGACACGTGAATAAGTCTTGCCCTGAAACATGTATTATTTATAGGCTGCAGCAGGGAAATTTTTGTCGCTCACTTGGCCTCCCTTTTGGATCTATTAAATGCAGTGTATTGATTCTACATGCTGCTGGGTGGCATTTATCATGCAATGCCCATCAGCCTTAATATATGTGTGCATCAAAACATGGATGATACGGCCACCTTGGAGGCTTTTAATAATGCAGGGGTGTGAGGTTATTCACTGGATGTGTTCATATACAAGCTTGTGAGGGCGGGGGATAGGTATGGCCCGGCACTCTGCACTGGAAAAAAAAACAGTTCTATCCTGTACACAACCGCATTAGCGCTGGGTCTCAGCTTGGGTCTTACAGTTTTCCAAGCGTGCGCCAAACGACCTTGTTCATGAACTACTGCAGACAAGGTGATCTGTTAGTAGGTCATCGGGCACTAAGTTTTAGCGACTTGCGGTAATTTTTCCTTTAGTGCTGGTGGTTTAGCTCACACCAGGTGAAAGGGCCCTTAGCTTTATTCAGTGGTATGATTTAGTGGTAAAAATTATTAGTGCCCCCCCAGTTTTGACTGCAGTATCTTCTGTGCCCCCCCTAAATATTGTTCCTAGAGTCGCCACTGGTCCGCACTGAACTGCAGACGCACAACGGCCGTGGCCCACGGACGCAAGGCAGGCAAGAACGTACAACTCCTAGAACGGCCGCACAAAGTGCGCTGCGTCCGCAACGTCCGCATAGCTTTGTGTGTGAGTGATGGAACGTGGTCAGACGGAATGAATTTATACCTCCAGCATTTTTCACGGACAAAATGGTTTTGCTTTTTAATTTATTTTCTCTCCTACATCCGTCAAATTCTATACGTCAGTGAATAAACGGACTGTCTGGCCACTACTGTGTCTTCCGTACTGACGTACGTCCGTGTACACGGACGTACAGTCCGTAGAAATCACGTTCGTCTGACCCTAGCCTTAACTGGACTATAATAAAAACACAACACTTATATAAATTGGAATGGGTATGGGCCACAGCTTTATTTAAATTAATATAAACTTAGAACTTGCAGTGCTTTGTATGTTACCTCTGCCCTATTGCCCAACGCAATAGGCAGTTCCACCAGTGTAATAACCAAGAGCTCTTCCCCCCGCAAGCGAGGTTCGTCTCCCCGAAGGCGACTTATCCGTCCTTAAACACCGCTGTCCAGGAAATCCGCCAATCCTCAGCTGTGACACGACATAAACGAAATCCAAACGGGAGGGTGGGTGGGCATCTTTTTTCTGCACCTCTCACGCTGTCAGGAAACAAGAGACAGAACACTCCCCCAACACAGGAATATAAAGCCAGGTAAGAGAAACATTGTTGCAAACCTCCACCAATGCCTATCCAGATCTTTACTTAACTGACAGGCACCGGCCATCAGTCATGTTCCCCTTCCTGATAGAATCCCCTGGACCTATCTCATTTCTTGACATTTTATGTACATGAGGAACAGAAGGAACCAAACATTTGCTTTCCAGGGAGTGTGAGGCCTACCAAACATGAAAGACCAACCTCTAAAGTAGGGACCAATTCCAAAATAATGACCCCTTTTTGAAAAAAATCAGGGCGGGATAATAAGCCCAAAAAAACATATTTTTGTCCAACGTTGACGTTATGTGTGAGTTATTTAGACAATGTAATATTATAGGGATATGGTTATTGATATTAGTGTGGTTTTTCCGCTTCTGCGCAAAGCAGGGAGACTTGTTTAAATGTCCAGCGGTCCAGGGTAGCCATTAACATGTCTCGTCACTCGAGTAGCTCTCTCCAGTCTGTTTTGTCTTTGCCTCCTGCACACCAGGGGCAAAAATAAATCTGTCACACAGAAAAATGGCAGGATTACGGTTGAAAAGGCAGTAGAGTTTGTGCAGAGGTGCCTTCAGAAATATTGGGGTCCCTTACTGTCCCACTGGTTAGGGCCCCCTTCCGTTAGCTTCTTATATCAGTAAACTAATTAAATTTTTTTTTAAATTGCCTTCTTTTGTGTTTACCTTATTTTACATGGAATGACCTAAATCCTGGTGGCCCAGAAAGCGAATAAACAGCATTTTCTGGCGGCAGAGCAATATTTCTGTACATCTACCTGGCACAGACTATACTAATCGCTCCCTCAAGGATAAGTCAGAGTGCTCTAACCGGCTCCAGAAACCCCCGGCCCACCCAGAAATTTCTTCCTGGGCCTGTCATGGGTGGCATGGAGGGACTGTGACGTAAATCACTTTGGACTTAGGGTGCATGGACCTGGAGGTATATTTGTAGGGTGCAGGCTTGATGTTCTATATAATTTTCGTGCCCTCCCTTGTGTGCAGAATGTTTGTGTAATCTGTTATGCAAGAATAATGTTATTGTCTGTCTATTGTATGGTCCATGTGTATCTGTTATCTGCTGAGAGGATAAACCGTCCAGCATACCCTGTCTCAGGAAAGTGTTAATATCTGCTGTATATTTGAGTAGTTTTTAATCTGCTTTGTCAGGCAAACACTGCCTCATTATCTGTTTGCCGATCACAATTGTATTGTCCTGTCTGCCTAGGAATGTAAAGCAAATGTTTATCCCATTATCTGTTTCAGTCTCCCAATATCTTCTAGGGGACATGTTTGTGTCTGTAAATTACCCATGTTTGACCATAGAAATGTGTGCCTGTCCCCAATTAAAAGCATTCCATTCTGAAACTGAAAACCTCCAGATATACAGCCTCATCTTATTTCTGAGGGATTCCAGCAGGCTCTCTACGTGTCCCGGTCCTTAAGCTTCGCTTGCGGACTGCAGAAAGGCACCAGAATCTACCTGGGGAGAACATGGGGGGGGGGTCCTGCAATGAAGCAGCTTTGACAGATGTGACCCTGTCGGGGTACTGAGATCTGTCACAGGAGCCCTTACATCTGTCGCTCTTAGACAAGCTGCACAGGGTTTGGCAATGGCGGGAGCCCTCCTGAAGCCACTGGGCCCCTGAACATAACATTGGCCGTCCCCTCCCCGATGGGGGGCCTTGGATTTCCGTGATCGAGCACTAAATCGAACCCATAGGCCTTCTTATCAACATGAACCGCCAAGTGTTGCTTCAATTAAATAAAACTATTTTTAAAAAACCCTCACCGATATATTTAGCTATTTTTGCTTTTTTTGTTGTAGTCCCTGTTCCAACCAAGAGATGTTGGTCGTCGTATTTTCGATGTACAGCAAAGTCTTAGGAAACAAAACCTCCGCCGCCGGGAAATGAAAGCTTGGACCATTTCCAGCAGGCCTCTTAATTTATCTTAATGAATCAGGCTTCCAAGGCCCGCAATGTGTCCTTTTATCGGTGTATGTTTACGAAGTGTTTTTTTGAAAAAACCCTTGATGTGCAGAAACTTCATGGCTTCATTTTTACTTTTTATAATTTATTAAGTGCTCAGATGTTTTGGAAACTCTGTAAAGACTGCTGATGTGGCAATCTACATGTAAAACATTCCCACATCCTCGTATAGTTCGGCCAGAACGTGGAGCGATACTCCGAGTGTCGAACCACTCGCTGTATTTAAACCTCTAATGAGAGATGCAGTCCTAAGGTTTGGATCGCGAGAGGGCCTGCCGGTCATTAGCCTCTGAGACTCGGATTATGCCAAACTCCGTGATAATAGTGCAAATTACTCCCCTCGAAACAAAGCAGTAAGGTCTCAGGATAAGTATTCTGCCTCCCTGGCAAAGCTGTGAGGCGTGGGTGCTTGAGACTAGCTAAGTCTGTATTGACCAGTACTCACACGATGAAAGTTCAGCAGACAGTGTCAACTCAGCAAAACTGACACCTAGAAAGATGAATCCAGTTGAAACCTTTAATGATCAGACTGACAATCTTTGTAATAGTGTACAGCAATGCAGGTAAAAAGACTTTCGTTCTGTCCAGCATAGAGCTAAAATGGCTGCTAGGTGACCAGTAATTACCTTAGAACTAGCCTGAGGGAAAAGGGGCGGAGCTAGCTGGATGCAGCAAGGCTATGGCGACCCAGCAGGAACAAAATAGCTATGAAATCATAAATGTAAGCAGTAAAAGGCAGATTCAATACATGACATTAAAATGTACAAATAAAACCTGAATCATGGGGCACGACAATAAGTATTTAAGTGAAAGAAACTGCGCCTCTCTGTGACTCTGTCCATGTGAGCCTGCTAATGTATGTAGGTATGGATCTATAGGTCTACTGTGATAGTCGCCATGGGTATTGCTCTTTTGTTTTAGAATTTTGTTCGTTTTTTTATATTGCTTGGATTATTTTTTTCCCTGGGCCGTAAATGGAAGCCAAATACTCTACATCCATAGTTTTCCTGGTGAGATGAGGAACAGCACTGTCAGGTCGCACTATTTCATGAAGTCAAAATGACAGAATGGTCCAGGTACATTGGTTGGATCATTACAGAAATTTATTGCCGCCGCAACGTTTCAGCTCAGGCCAGAGCCTTTGTTAAGTCAATTCGGTGCTGTATGTGGATTGAGCAACCTGATCGGTATGGTACCTGGTGCTGGGATTATACAACAGGCGCTGTTCCTGTCTCCTATATCATGCACTATTTCGTAAAGGGACACGCTGTATTTCCAATTTCCTCCAAATTAAACACTATAGTGTCCTAATTTCACTCTACAGTGGAGGAATTGCTATATATTTTGTAATCAAAGACCCCCTGGCACCCAAGCAGATAGAACATTACTGTGTTGCAACTATTTGTGTGGCGCTCTTTGATACCGAAATACACCCTGCACATTACTGTGAGTGTTTTTGTTGTGAGGCTCTGGAATACGCTCATTCACCACGCAAATTACTGTGAGATTTACTTATCTGGAGTTCTGTGATACCCTAATATACACAGCACACATTACTGTGTGTTTTATTGCTGTGGAGCTCTGTGATACGCTCATACACACTGGACATTACTGTGCATTTTATTGCTGTGGAGCTCTGTGATACGCTCATACACACTGCACATTACTGTGAGTTTTATTGCTGTGAGGCTCTGTTACAAACAATACTGAATTAGGCTATGTCATTTATCATTACAATGACCTTTCACATTTTTTTCCTTCAAAATATTGAATATTCAATATGGAGCTGGTAGGATTTTATTTTCTTTGATCTAACTCAGTTGCTTCATATTATATCTATTTGACTTAAAATCAAAAATGTATATGTAGCGCTCATTCCCGGAGGAGCTGCTGAATAAACCTCGGGTTAGTCTCACCGCACTAGGAAATAACTCTGCACCCGCACTGTTGTGGATTTTTTATATATTATATTCTTTACTGATCCTATTTGAACAACAAGAATTCGTAATGCGGGAAAAACACGCCGTGGCAAAAGAAACCATTAACCCCCTCAGTTCTGGAGTGTAAGTCCCGTGAATAATAGCTCAAAGGATTGTGTATGTGTGTGTTGTCTCGGGTACCCGGGTACTGTATTCAACTGGCCAGTGAATGAAACAAACAATCTTCGACAAGTCACCGTTGGGGCCCTGTAGATTTAAACCATATTGCACCGTGCGTTTCTTATTTTGGGAACTGCGGCCTGAAGGCCTCTCACCCATCTGATAGACGAAACTGTCCAGCACCCGACCAAAGGATCTTCTCCGCTGTGTAGTGGGACTCTGTGCCACTGAATCCGCTCCTTGCTTGCCGAATCTCTGCAACTGGAACAACGATCCACCGCCTGCACTCCCAATCGATCCGCGCGGTCTCCTAACTCGGGGTCCAGCCGGAACCAGCTTGTCATCCAGACCTCTCAGCGCTGCGTAGGTAGGTTTCAGCACAGTCACTGTCCCGATCTCCAGCACCAGCGAGGCAGCGTCTGTGCTCCGGCCTGGTCGCGATCCTTCACAGCTCTCACGTGCGTCCTCCACCTTTCACTGCTCTGCACACTCTGACCTTTCCTTCCTCGAGGCCGCTGATCTCCTTCCTCCTCCTGTCCCACCCCCTTCCTGTCCTCACGCAAAGGACGATGGTAGGTGTAGTTCAGTTTCTGTCCCACACAGTCCACCATGTCTCTGTCTCCCTCTGGTGGCCATAATAATTAAATGCCGCAGAACACAGTCTTTAAAGCAGCGCTACATATATATTTTTCAGCAAACAAAAGATGTAAATGAATGGAGAAAATGGACCACAAGGGGGTGCGGGGAGTGCGGCCTGCACCCAGGTGACACCACCCCTAGGGTGACACCCAGTGCTAAAAATTATTTTTTTCTTTTTTACAAAGTGTTTTACCAGGAAGGATACATTGAGATTTCTCTTTCAAGTATGTCCTGGGTAGGCAAGGCCTAGACTGACACTTTCCAGGGGGTGGCAAAAAAAGCGCCCGGCACTTGCTATACTCCTCGTCCGACGGCGAGTTGACTGGCGAGGCTGGAGCTGATCGGAACATCTCCCGCAGCCTGCTGTTGGGGGGAAAGAACTCGAGAAGGCTGCATGAGCAGCAGCCGCTCGTGGAGCCTGCTCCAGTACTTGTACACACAGAAGGCTGCGCGTACCGTCGCACTTGAGATGTTCCTATCGGCTCCACCAGTCAGCAGTGTTCCTGGCTCCTGCTAAGCTCCTCCTTCACGCTGACACCACGCAAGTGTCGCCGATGTCAGTCGGTCACACGGGATTCAGGAAGGAGCAGAACGAGGTGAGCCATGTCACTGCAGGGGACCCCCTCACCTCACTCCATCTGGACTCTCTCGGAGCATGTGTGTGTGGACTACACTACCCAGTCACTGCCTTTACTACAGCACAAAGTTAATGTCTCTAGTGCACCACCCAGTCAACATGCCACTACCAGGCACTGTCACCGTCCTACACATCAACCACTGTGCCACTGTGTGGATGGAAGGTCAGACTGTGTACATGCTGAGAGTGATAGGACTCCTATCACTCTGAGGCAGCTGCTGCATGCCGGGACTGCTAATACACTGTGCACATTACTGTGAGTTTTGTTGCTGTGCAGTTCTGTGATACAGTAATGTGCCGTGGTATGAGTGTATCACAGAGCTGCACAGCAACAAAACTCACAGTAATGTGCCCTATGTGTGAGCATATCACAGAGCTCCACATCAATAAACCTCACAGTAATGTGCGGTATGTAAGAATAGTTAAAAAAAGAAACCGTAAAACTCGGGGGGGGGGGTGACACCATGAGTTACCGCACCAGGCGACACCTACCCTAGTGACACCACTGACCTCAATGCACCTCTCACATCATCACATATTTGGACTATATCTGTCTAGAGATATAGCCTGGGATAGAATGACCCGCGTTCATGTAGGGATTGCGGGGAGGATGAATAGGATCGTTTTAGCTGTACCAGCAGTGATTGTTACATTAAAACAAACAGGCTCTAAGAGTTATGACGAGTGCAGCTCTCTTTGAATTTGTTTCCAAAATTTCAAACGCATCCCATGACTTCAAATTCTAAATATAGACTCTGCCATTATATACTGCACATTAGCAATCCCGTCAAGAACCGCGCAGGATGCATGGCACAATAATACAGAGCACAGGGCAGTGAGGGCTTCATGGCTACCATGTTTTTGCGAAGCTCTCATAGGGCAGGAAGCCACATTGACAGTGTTTGTGATGTAATGCTGAAAATAACATTGATTCTTTGGAAAATGCGATGAACTGATATGAATAATTTTCCTTATTATAGTCCCTCATCAGATAGAAAAGTAAATAGGAATTCCAGTGGTTTTTAAGTAAACAATAAATACAGACACTCAGACCGGTATAAGAAGCATTTTAGCAACTAAATGTACTTCATTTTTCTTTCTGCCTGCTGGATCGAGAAATGAGATGTAAGATCTGAGGGGGATCTACCAACCTTAACCCCTTCACTGCTGAGCCAATTTAACGTCTTAAAAACACTTTTTTTATTATTATTTTTCTTTTTTTCCCTTTACTTTAAACATGGTCATGTTTGATATTATTGGAAAGGCCATGCTCTGGCCTTTCTAATGATACCAAACATGACCCAGCTAGCTATCAACAGTCGGGAGATATTCAAAGGAACCCCCTATCTCCACCCCATCTTTCCTTAGGAGTCAATCAGGACGTTCCCCACACGTCCTCAGCAGTGAAAGGGTTAAAAAGTTGAAATCACCAAGGGCTGGATTCTCTAAGGTTTACATCTTTAAATTTCAATCCTAAGGGCAGTGTTTCCCAACCCTGGTCCTCACGTCTCTAACAGGTCAGGTTTGCAGGATATGTGAAGCACAGCACAGGTGATATGATTTGCTGCTCAGTGATTGCAGGATTCAGTCCTTTTCCCCAAGGTGATCCTTAAAACCTGGCCTGTGCCTATATAGCGACTGGACAGACCATTCACTGTTTGATGCTTTTATTTTTTTTCCAACCACAGTGTAATGATGTGTATGCTTCATGTTATGTATTAGTGTATTATAGTTATGCCTAGTTCATTCTGCATGTTAGGAAACAGTTAACAGTCATGTGATCAGGGGGCGGGGAGTGGCAGCCATTGTAAGATGATGCTGTTGAGTAAAGTCTGTTCTTATCGAGCTCTTTGTTGTCTGCCAATACTTCAGTGGATTCATCACATGGTACCAGAAGTGGGGTCAGAGAGACATGGCAGCAAACAGCAACACAAAGTGCATTCCTTCCCTGGATTTGGAATCAGGGAACATATCAGAAAATTGTTCAAAATGGAGGGAGCTGATAGAACTTGTGTTTACAGGCCTAGATGCCGACAAATGGACTGATCAACAAAAAGCAGCTCATTTCCTGATATGTGTGGGACAAAAAGGACGTGATGTGTGCAGAGCGTGGCAAGCAAGTGGGGATATCACTGCAGAGGACAAGAGAAAAACAGAGGTACTGTTTGCAAAGTTTGAAGCGTATTGCAACCCACAGTGCAAAGGAAAGTGTTCTATGAGAGGAATCAGTGTACAGGTGAATCTGTGGATGAATGGGTGACACAGCTGCGCTTGCTCACCAAAGACTGTGCTTTTCATGATGCTGGAGATATGATTAAGGACCGTATTGTGATGGGCAGTAAGTTTAAAGAAGTTCAGGAAAAGCTGCTGCAGGAAGAAGATTTAAATATAGAGAAAGCCATAAGGATTGCTAGAGCATATGAAATGTCAAGAAAAGACATGCAGGTCCTGGGAGGAACACAGCACCAGATCAATGCTATAGAAAATCAAAGCCGCAGATACTGGCAAGAAAAAAGACACAAAGGGATAAAAAGCAAGTACGTCACTGGGAAAAATAACACACCAGCAATCTGTGACTATTGTGGAAACATGCACAATAAAGAAGCTGTGTGTCCTGCAAGGTGGCAGACATGCAATAAATGCAAGAGAAAGGGACATTTTGCCAGGGTATGTAATGGGTTTTCACACACTGCAAAGACACAAAGGGCTGTACATGCCATAGAGAATAATGACGACAATGCAGGGTCAGACTCAGATTGCACATCAATATGCCTTGCAGCAGTACAGAAATCACATCAGTTTGCAGATGAAGCTAATGTAACCTTACAGCTAGGGGCTGACAAAACTCCAGTCAAATTTAAAATAGACACAGGAGCACAAGTGTATTGTGTGCCAAGCCACATATACCTGGAATACCTCAGGAATGAATGCCCTCTGGAAACTCAGGACCTACCGAAACTGATGGGATATGGTAGCGAAAAGCTTAAAGTAATGGGTCGCTGTAATGTCATATGTTCTCACAAGGGATCTGAACAACTTTTACAATTATTTGTGATCGACACACAAGCCCCAGCAGTATTAGGTCTAAAAACAAGTAAAGAGATTGGTCTTGTACAGATTATAATGACTGTGGATGGTGGGCACAGCGGTTTGTCAAAGGATGACATTAAACGTGAGTACTGTGATCTATTACAGGGCCTAGGGTGCCTCCCAGGGATCAGCCGTATACGTATACAAAAGGGTGCACAGCCTGCCATTCACGCACCAAGGAAAATACCTCTAACTCTGGAGAATAAAGTGCGAGAAGAACTAACTAGGATGGAGAAGCTGGGAGTAGTAAAAAGGGTCACAGAACCGTCAGAATGGGTCAGTTCTATGGTCGTGGTGGAAAAGAAAAACACCGGTGCAATCCGTATTTGCATTTACCCACGTGATTTGAACAAAGTAATAATGAGAGAACACTACAATCTGCCCACCATTGAAAACATAGCCCACAAGCTTGTAGGGGCAACAGTGTTTAGTGTACTGGATGCTCAGTCTGGTTACTGGCAATTGCGTCTTGATGAAGCCAGCAGTTATCTGACCACTTTCAACTCTCCTTTTGGGCGATGGCGATTCACAAGGGTACCTTTCGGCATAGCGTCTGCACAGGAGATATTTCAAAAGAAATCACATGAATTGATTGATGGTCTACATGGCGTGGAAGTAATAATTGATGATTTGTTGGTCTATGGAAAGGATCGTATAGAACATGATAAAAACCTCATTGCTTTACTCCAACGATGTCGTGAGAAAAATCTGAAACTCAATCCAAACAAAATGCAAATTGGAGTAGATGAAGTTACATATTTTGGACACATACTATCTAAAGAGGATTTGAAGCCTGATCCAAAGAAGATAACGGCAGTTATTAATATGAAGGCCCCAACTTCCAGGAAGGAACTGGAGACGTCTTTGGGCATTTTCAACTATCTATCCAAATTCTCCCAAGGTCTTGCTCAGCAGACAGCACCATTACGTGCTTTGCTACAGAAGGATGCTATGTGGTCTTGGGATGCAAACATGGAGAAGACTTTTGACAAAGTGAAAAAAGTGATCACTAAACATCCAGGGACAATACTAAAATATTTTGACATAAACTGTGACACTACGCTTCAGGTGGATGCATCTCAGTTTGGGTTAGGTGCTGTACTGATTCAACAAGGACATCCTGTGGCATATGCTTCATGTGCGCTGACTACAACACAAGCCAACTATGCTCAGATTGAGAAGGAGATGTTGGCCATTGTGAATGGATGCGAGAAATTTCACCAGTACATATATGGGCGACCTGTGGTTGTGGAAACAGACCACAAGCCATTGGAATACATCTTGCAGAAGCCGCTCTCTTCTCTACCTCCACGCTTGCAGAGGATGGTTATGAAATTACAGCGATACGATCTCACGGTGAAATATAAGCCTGGAAAGGAAATTCCAATGGCTGACACATTGTCTTGGGTGTTTCCAGATGGTCATGAAGCCAGAGATGAACCTGACTTGGAAGAACAGGTACATACGGTACTAGTGAATACTCCAATATCTGATGTACGACTGGAGATAAGACAAGATACCAAGCAGGATAAAGTACTAGAAAAACTCATACGTGTCATGTGCAATGGCTGGCCAGAAAAACGAAAGAAACTTTGTCCTGAGCTGCAGGGATTCTGGCCTGTGAGAAATGAACTATCCATTCATACTGATATCATATTCATGGGAGACCGTATTCTTATTCCTAAGGCACAGCAGGCAGAAGTACTGGACCAAATTCACCAGGGACATTTGGGCATCACCCTGTGTAAGCGCAGAGCACGGGAGGTGATTTACTGGCCTAATTTGGACCTTGATATTGAGTCACTTGTGGAGAAATGTGAAACCTGCCAAACATTTCAAAACAACAATGCAAAGGAACCTCTCACACCGTGGAATTCTCCATCAAGGGCATGGCAGAGACTGGCCACAGATATTTTCCATTTCGAGGACCATCACTACCTGATAGTAGTAGATTATTACAGCAAATACTTTGAGCTGGTGCAGCTGAAAAATCTAACAGCATCAACAGTCATATGGGCTCTCAAAACCATACTTTCAAGACATGGAGTGTGCGAAGAACTTGTGTCCGATAATGGCCCACAATTTTCGTGTTCTGAATTCCAGTGTTTTTTGCGTGACTGGGGTGTCCGGCACATACCCACCAGTCCATATCACCCACAGGCCAATGGGTTAGCTGAGAAGTATGTTGGCATAGCCAAATCGATTATACGGAAAGCTCAATCATCAGGTCAGGATGTGTACCTATCGTGCAACACCCATGGACGGTTTATGTTCACCCGCACAGTTGCTAATGGGTAGAGTGCTGAGGACCACAGTACCTATTGCACCACATAAGTTGCAGCCTCACTCTATCCCACAGGAGCAGGTAGCAGGTCAGAGGAACATTAACGTGAAAAAACAAAAACTGTATTTTGACAAAAATACCAAGTCGCTTCATCCTCTCAGGGCTGGGCAAGCTGTGAGGCACAGAGTCACTGGAGATACATGGGAACCTGATCGCATTGTCAGTGAAGCCGATTCTCCGAGATCGTATGTGATTGAAACTGAGTGTGGATCTCAACTCAGACGAAACAGGCGTCATCTTCGCCCAGACACTGCCTCGGATACTCCACTGGGGCAACCAAACGACAATGAAAATAAGGAGCAAAATGAAGACCTTACGGAATTCCTGGACACGGATATAATGTCTACTGAGGACGTTGAGGACAGCTTAAGTGTCAATCTCAATTGGACATCGATTCTACTGATAGTGAGCCAGCGGTTACTTTCTCCCGCTATGGTCGAGCTTTTAAACCAAAACTATGGAAAGAGTTTGTATCATATTAAGAGTTTATACTTGAAGGGGAAGATGTAATGATGTGTATGCTTCATGTTATGTATTAGTGTATTATAGTTATGCCTAGTTCATTCTGCATGTTAGGAAACAGTTAACAGTCATGTGATCAGGGGGCGGGGAGTGGCAGTTATTGTAAAATGGATGCTGCTGAGTAAGGTCTGTTCTTATCGAGCTCTTTGTTGTCTGCCAATACTTCAGTGGATTCATCACACACAGTACAGACAGAGTGTCAAAATAAATAGCAAGCAAATAAATCAAAAGCCTACTCCTCATTTGGAGACTAACTAAACATTTGTTCTCCCTTCACTATAATACTGGGCAGCTAAGCCGCTTACCAGTAAAGCAAACAACAAATTAAAGATTGTGTACTTCCCTTAGGAAATTCAGGACTTGTCTCCTAATCTGCTGCTCCCAGCAAAAAGACTGCCCTCCGAGTGGGAAAATTAGCCCTAAGGGGAAAAGGGCTTTCTCCATCTGCCTGCTGACAAAACGGTGGTCTATCACCATGCCCCTAATTACCCTGTCACACCTGTTGGGATGGAAACTACTGCGTTAGGGAATTCAGCCCTTGCTGATTTGAACTTTTTAAGGATGACAGATCCCAACTAGATCTCGCAGCTGATTTCTAGACCTAGCAAGGAGCTCTAGCGGTTCAATCCTACTTCTTCGTTGGCTTTCTGTATCCCTTGGACTATGTCTCCATTCTTGTGACCGTGCGTGTTCATGGCAGGGAGGAGATTCGGTATTGTGTGCTGTGGGGGGAGAGGGAATATAAATAAAACTGAGGTGAAATAAGTATTTTTTATCGTCTTTTATGAAGAGCCACCATTTTTTCAGAGTTTCACAATATAAAATAGGGAATAAAAACAGTAAAAATTAAAGAGATACTACACTTACATAAGCTGTAGCTAGATTACTTGTGCATCACAAATAAAACCACATTATAAAACACATGCTGCTGTTTTTTTCTTTGAAGTAATTGCATGTTAAAAGGAAAAGTAAAATTCATTTTTTTATCCCCTGCTTACATTTTGTGGATTTTTTCCCATGATGCAACATTTACCAATGGTAGACCAGGAGCCTCCCAAGTGGGGGGGCATGTCCAGCTCTACCCCACTATATATACTGCCAGGCAGGCAGTCTCTCCCCTCGTCAGCGTTGTGCAGCATCCACTGATTTGATGTCTTCAATTTTGAAAACTTAATTTACCTTTATGTTTACCAGTTTCCTTAGCCGGTATTCCCACTCTTGAACCTTTACCACCTGCCAGTATTCCCACTCTTGAACCTTTACCGCCTGCCGGTATTCCCACTCTTGAACCTTTACCACCTGCCAGTATTCCCACTCTTGAACCTTTACCGCCTGCCAGTATTCCCACTCTTGAACCTTTACCGCGTGCCGGTATTCCCACTCTTGAACCTTTACCACCTGCCGGTATTCCCACTCTTGAACCTTTACCACCTGCCAGTATTCCCACTCTTGAACCTTTACTGCCTGCCAGTATTCCCCCTCTTGAACCTTTACTGCCTGCCAGTATTCCCCCTTTTGAACCTTTACTGCCTGCCAGTATTTAAACTCTTGAACCTTTGTCGCCTGCCCTGACCACAAGCGTCTCCTTTACCACCCTTTTGGAATTGCCATCTTGATACTTTGTTTTTGGATCTACGTCTGTATACTCTACTCACCCTTGGATTCCTCCTCTCCTTCCCTCTGCCCTACCTGGGTGTGACAGGTAGGGACTTCATTGCTGGACTATGTTGACTAACTTCATGACTCTGGAAAGTGAAGCCCTACATACACCACCACCGTTCATCCTCATGAAGACCTCTTTCTAGTTTTCCTTATACACTGAGTGGCCAGATTATTATGACCACCCCATCAGTACTTCGTTGGGCCACCTTTTGCCTTCAATACTGTGGCAATTCTTCTTGGCATTGACTCCATGAGATGTATAAAGGTGATGCGAGGAATCTGACACCATGCCTGATGAATAGCACTGTCCAGTTCTGTGAGATTTGATGGTTGTGGAACCAGCTGCCTGATGGCTCTTTCAACTTAAATCAATGGTCAGGCCGCACCTTGAATATGCCGTGCAATTTTGGGCACCGGTCCTAAAAAAAGATATTATAGCGCTAGAAAAAGTGCAGAGACGGGCAACTAAATTAATAAGGGGAATGGAAGGGTTAAGTTATGAGGCAAGACTAACAAGCTTAAACCTGTTTAGTTTAGAGAAACGGCGCCTTAGATGGGATCTGATAACCTTATATAAATATATACGGGGCCATTATCAACCATTGTCTGATAACCTATTCATTAACAGGACTATACATAGGACAAGGGGTCATCCATTTAGACTGGAAGAAAGAAAATTTAGCTTAAAGCATAGGAAGAGTTATTTTACGGTGAGAACAATAAAGCTGTGGAATTCTCTGCCTGTTGAGGTGGTTGGGTCAGAGTCTGTACAGACTTTTAAAAAACGACTGGATGACTTCCTGCAGACACAGAATATTAAGGGTTATAATATTTAATATGTGGGTAAAAGCTTCTTGATCCAAGGAGAAATCTGACTGCCGTTCTGGGGTGAAGAAGGAATTTTTTCCCAGTATGTTGCATATTGGCAAGCATTTCAGACTGGGTTTTTTGCCTTCTTTTGGATCAACAGCAGTAGGTTATGTGGGAGAGGCTGAACCCGATGGACGCATGTCTTTTTTCAGCCTATGTAACTATGTAACTATGTAACTTCGTCCCACAAATGCTCAATTGGATTGAGATCTGGTGATTGTTGGGGCCACCTAAGCAAGGTAACTTCTCCCTCATGTTCTTGAAACCACTCCTGCACAATACGAGCACCGTGGCATGAGGGCACATTGTTTTGTTGGAAGAAGCCATCTCCACTGGGATACGCCTTCTACATGATAGGATGAACTTGATCAGCAACGATGCTTTGGTATGTTGTGCAATTCAGACGTTGTTGTTCCACACAAATTAAAGGGCCCCAAACCATAACACTGCCCCCACCAGCTTGAAGGGAAATGCTTTCATGCTGTTTCCACCAAATTCTCACTCTGCCATCTGCACTGGAAACGTGATTCATCCAACCACATGACTTTTTACCAATGCTCAACTGTCCAATCCTTGTGTTCCTGTGCCAATTGGAGACGTTTTATCTTGTTAGTGGAGTAAGTGTGGTAGGGTCTGCACTTCCTTCTAAATTTTGACAGGCGTATAAGGAGATGAAATCCTTTTCTTCTTTCAATAATGGTTACCTCAAATAAAATGAATCAACATTGTACAGCCTGTAGGTGTTTAAAATTAAATAAAATAGTTGGAGTATTACTCACGTTTTCAAGTGCCTACAACTCGGGCACTAGATGTATATGCGGCCAGTGATTTCTAATGAGAGTGCTGGATCACCCCTTCGGATGTCAGATATCCCCTTGATTCTTCCGTTTCGGCAGACAGCAAAAAAGCAGGATCAAAAAGAATTATCTTTTAAAATAAATAATTTTATTATAATTAGTATAAAATACATGAAAAAATACAGCCAAAGCGTTTCGCGAGAGTTCGCTTCATCAGCTGGTTTTATCTTGTTAACTGCAGACAGCAAAGGTGTTGGAACAGGCCTTCGGCTTCCATATCCCATACGATGCAGTGTACGGCGAACAGTGCTTTCAGCGATCATTTGAGAGGATCCCTGATTAAGATCTGCAGTAATTTGATGCACTGTTGCCCTTCTGTTGTCTTGTACCAGTCTTGCCACTCTCCGTTATGCCCTAACACTGACTAGTCGCTGACGGCCACAATTCGCACGTTCAGACCCAGATTTTCGGCTGACAGTCCAGTCTTTAAACACTTTAACAACAGCTGCTCTTGAACATTTAACGAATTCTGCTGTTTTGCTGATACTCGCTCCATGGCTCCGAGCGCCAACAATCACCCCACGTTCAAAGGCTGCTAAATCACGTTGTTTACTCGTATCTTCAGAAAACAATCACTTCTACTGTCGTGTTAAACAACCTGCTTCCCTATTTATAATGGTCTGGCCCTCGAGCAACTTCAGCGCCAAATTATAGCTAATTTGCCTAAAAAAGTCATAATAATCTGGCCACTCAGTGTATTTGGTCATTCAGACTGGGAAAAGACATCGGTAAGATTGAGGGCGGCCTCAGATGAAACACAAACACTCTTGATTATCAGAAGAAGAATGTTAGCACAACAGCTATATTACCCTGAGAGAGCTGCGTATCTAGTCTGTGTATATGGCCGGCCGTGCCTGATATTTGAGAACGACCTGCATAGTAACAGACGTGCACCGTGCAGGCCTTCCGCCTCGTCTGCAGAAAACAGGAAGATCATTTCCGTTTTGCCTTATCCACATTTTCCTGTGCAGGAAACACATTTTTTTACACTTCTTCAAAATTCTGAAAGAGCTGTTTATTGGAGGTCATTTCAAGTGTCGGAAAGGGGGGCGCGTACGTTATGCATTAATTCTATATATATCACACAAGTGAATGGGCTGTGGAAATGCATGCTTTCAAAATAACCTCATTTACAGAGTTATTTGTTGCCGAAAAGACATTTTAATTCAATTGGTTATACACAAGGTAAAGGTTGACTGTATACGAAACGTGATATTATAAATGCAGGTTTGTTTCCTGGTATTATTCATCTTCTAAATTTAGGATTAACAACCTCGGGCTATTTTGCGTCACTTACATTTTTTCTCTTGGAAACTCTTTTTCAGTAGAATCTCTGGAATACGTTTTGTTGTTTTGGTTTTGTTTGTAATGTTTCCATTGTATTGAACTTGCAGGGGGCGTGGTTGTGATGCACTCAGGGTTATTCAGAGAGAGGTGAAAACCAGGAGAATAACTGGAGAACTGAAAATTCTAGGTCAAAATAGCAGATTTGTAAAGTGAGATAAATGGGAGAATTTTTCTGGTTTGGCTATTTTAGCCTAGAATTTTCACTTCTCCAGTCATTCTCCTGGTTTTCACCGCTCTCTGAATAACCCTGAATGTGAGTAACTGACCAGGCCCAAGCCCCAAAAGGGCGCATGTCATCATGGTGTTCATGCACGTCCAGGATGACCAGCTGCCATGCCAGGCACCTAATCGGGCCATTCACTGCTTTAAGTCATGTAAAGACTTCCAAACCCCTGATTTTAACTGTTTAAGCATTACGATTAACTTTACACGGGGGCTTGTATTGCATTTTCCCTTGGTCCTCTCAAATAAGCAGTTGACATGCTAGGGCTTTTAGGTCATCATGAGGATTAACCCTTTTGCTGTAGACGACATGTCTGAGAGGTTGTCGGGTTTTACCGTTCACTGCATGCGACATTATCAATATGTCATCCTGAAACTCACCTTTCCACCGATCTCCCCAGTGACTGATGGCTTCTCTCCCCCGACAATGGCCAACAGAGTGGCCAATCCAAGGGAATCACCAGGGGGCAGACATGTCATGACGTCTAGTACACCTCCTTAACTCCCGCAAAGCTGGGTAGGCCTTATTAATGGAGTCAGGGGCCCACTGAACCTTGTATCTCCACTACTGCATTCCTGTAAACTAGGGATAGACCAATTATCGCCTTTGTTGATTAACGAGAGGCAATATTCGGCAAATTACTGATAATTGGGATCGGTGTTTGATTTGCAGATGTTGCCGATAATTGGCCAAGACAGCTCACTGCAGCCCTGAAACGCAAAGTCCTGTGGCTCAACGCTGATATTGGGCTTCTCCACAGTAGGCTGACATCTTGGATGTCAGTCCTTGCAGTAGGGTTTCCCCAGTAGTGCATATGGGCTTGATGTCAGAAATGGGGCTTTCCTCTCATTGACACAGAATTCCCTATAGAGGAGATGCAGGGGTCTTTTGGACCCCTTTGGATTTCTTGTACTGTATTTCCTTGAAAAGGGGTCAGCAGCCTTGGCCCTCCAGTAGCGACCCACCTAATGAGTAGTTAAGCATCATCAGAAATGTAGTTCCAAGATATCTAGGCCCCTATTACACTCTTCGCGCAAATGCGCTCGCGCAGCGCAATTTAACGAGCGTGCGCAAATTAACGCGGTATTACAATCCGAGCGCATTTTTTTCAGCCTTCATGTTTTTTCGAGCGCAAATCCGACGCACAAAACCGGGCGCAAATGACCGTTGCGTGCAGGAATCGGTGGGCAATCAGAATTAAGAACCACCATTTGCTAGGTTGTTGCGCCTGTCAAAGTCAATCTGCGTATATGTGCTGCAACAAAAATAAAAAATTAAACAATTTACTAATTTTATTATTTGGGTATGTGTAGAATGTGTAACTGTACTGTGCTGTATTTTTTTTTTTTTTTTGTGCAGCTTCATTTCGTTTCGTCCAGAACGTTCAGATTGTAACTTAACACCAGGTTTTCAAAGACGTTAAAATGATGCGCGCAAACGTTGTGCGTTACATTTTGCGCTAAGATTGGAATACCATGCTCGCATACACGTACTAACGCATTGGCGCTCACAATGTTAAGTATAGGATGCGCGCAGGAACTTGCGATTGCTCTGGGTTCGCGCAGGGTCACTCGCGTTGGACATTAACGCGCATCGTTTGCGCGAACGTTGTAATACGACGTTATGCGCTAATGGTTTTTTCCTCATGCAATGGACGGCGCTTCACAGTGCAGATGGACAATGACCCAAATCATACTGCAAAAGCAGCCAAAGAGTTTTTGAAGGGACAGAAGTGGAATGTTATGCAATGGCCAAGTCAATCACCTGACCTGAATCCCATTGAGCATGCATTTCACTTGCTGAAGACAAAACTGAAGGGAAAATGACCCAAGAACAAGCAGGAACTGAAGACAGCTGCAGTAGAGGCCTGGCAGAGCATCACCAGGGATGAAACCCAGCGTCTGGTGATGTCTATGCGTTCCAGACTTCAGGCTGTGATTGACACTTTTTTTTATGGCATTCTGATGTGATATGACGTCTTCACATAGTAATGGTAATGATACACTTTGAATATGCTGTGTCTGCTGGGAAAAAAACACACCATACTATTTGTCTGGGTTCTGCAAGAAAACATTAGTTCTACTTACGTTTAAACGTGAAGAGCACAAAATGGTCAAAATGAGCTCAGCGCACGGGGGGATGAAATGACTCAGCAAAGGGGTTAAGGGCAAAACATGTGTCACCCGGTCACATTGTGTGACTTGACAGGTTTGCGCCTAAGTTTTCTTACTGGCTTCTATGTTTGCTATAAATTTGTCATGCCCTATATTGCGCTCACAGGAACTGAATAGGAACAATGCAGTTTGATTTGGAGGTACAGGTGGTTTATTTAAAGTGTCCTCTCCTATTAAGGGGGTCTGTCAGTTTGGGGTGTGCGCCCATCACTCTGCTACACATGCTCAATTAATGCTGTGGTCACGCTGTCTTCACTGTAGATTTTTGCCTGATGTCCCCAAATGTGAAACAACAAGCCCGGGACACCAGGACAGGTATATCTGGATTATCCCTCTTAATAAGGGACATTAGGAGGTATATTGTAGTGCTTCATCCTTTTATCACCCAATTTTTTTACATTTTTAAAAATTTTCTGCATATACTTTTATTGCCTTTATTGTACAATCTGCTTATTTAAATATATTCATTATATTCGCTCTGACTCCACTGATGGCAAAATGTCCTATAGGTCCTTGCAGCTGGTGAGCCAGGGGTCACCCGAGCTTGAATAGGACTTAAACAAGCATATGCGTATTACTCGCCTTCCCCATCTGTGTGCTTGGCTGCCTGGCAGTAAATCTTTAGTACGGGGGTCCTGGTGAATGTCTAATGTATACAGAAAGAAAGATTCCCACAGTTTTTTTTTTTTTATTATTATTAAAGCCAGCTGAACAAATTCATAGGAAGCTGTAAGAGGACAAGTCGAATGCGTACGCGCCCCACAGATTTCCTGGGAAAAGAACTAGCCTCGATTCTTAATATCATTACAAAGAGAGCAAACGAAACGTAAATAGAGAATGTGCAAACACCGGTTAGCATTTCCCTGATTATTAAAAGCACTACAGGGAGCGCTAAAAAGATTTTAGTCGGCAATGAATCCTTATATCGTGATTTGCCTGTATATACACAGTGTCACTCTCGCTCACTGGATATATGTATTTTCATATATAAATGTATCTCCAGAGAAGGAAGTCAAAGACAGAGCTGGAACATATTGTCAAATCTGCCTGAATAACCCATCAGCAGTTGCACTGTATGAACACAACAATTAAAGTTTCAGTCCCAGAAGGACTTTTATCAAGAACCCTGTCTGCTCCTCCTGATCATAAAACGATGAACCACTCGTTCTGGATTAAGGACTTTGAGGGGCCTGTAGATGAACATTTTGGTATATGTCAGCTGCAGCCCCCTCAGATATGTTATTTATATGCCCCACTCTCCATTGTGCTCCTGCCCCATTCTTCCCACTTTCCATTGTGTTCTTCCTCATTCATCTTGCATCCCATTGTGTTCCTTTCTTATTCTTCTCAGCCTCACATTGTGTTCCTTTCTTATTCTTCTCAGCCTCACATTGTGTTCCTTTCTTATTCTTCTCACCTCTCATTGTGTTCCTTTCTCATTCTTCTCAGCCTCACATTGTGTTCCTTTTCTTATTCTTCTCACCTCTCATTGTATTCCTGTCTCATTCTTCTCAGCCTCACATTGTGTTCCTATCTTATTCTTCTCACTTCTCATAGTGTTCCTGCCCCATTCTTCTTGACTCCTGTTGTTTCTATCTTTTTCATGTCACCTCCCATTATGTTCCTGCCCCATTCTCCTTGCCTCCTGTTGTGTTCCTGCCTCATTTTTCTCAGCCTTGCAGGATTTCTCACGTGCAGCCCCCACTCTCTGGAACGCTCTCCCTCGTGCTGTCAGACTTTCCCCTAACTTCTCTCCTTCAAACGCTCCCTGAAAACATTGCTATTTAGGAAGCCTACCACCCAACTCACTGACGCAACCATCAATCACTCTCACCTTACAGTCCTCTCCTCCTGTTTCCAACCCCAACCCTCCTAGATTGTGAGTTCCTACGGGAATAGGGCCCTCATCTCCTCCTGTACTGTTTGTCAAATGTTGTTCAATGTATTGTAACCCTGTCTATACTGTGCCCATTGTACAGCACTGCAGAATATGCTGGCGCTTTATAAATTAATAATAATAATAATAATAATGTTCACGGTCAAACAATGACCTGTGCCTAGCTTCCCCCCGCATCACCTCTTCCCATGATAGACTGCAGAATTTCTCACGCACAGCCCCCATCCTCTGGAACGCTCTCCCTCATACGGTCAGACTTTCCTTTAGTTTCCCTTCCTTCAAACACTCCCTTAAGACATTCCTATTTAGGGAAGCCGACCGCCCGACTCACTGATACACCTCACTGCCCCAACCAGTCCATCACGCTCACCTTGCAGCCCATCACTCTCACCTTGCAGCCCATCACTCTCACCTTGCAGCCCATCACACTCACCTTGCAGTCCATCACTCTCACCTTGCAGTCCATCACTCTCACCTTGCAGTCCTCTCCTCCTGTCTCCATCTCCAACCCTTCTAGATTGTATGTTCCCATGGGAATAGGGCCCTCGTTTCCTCCTGTACCGGTCTGTCAAATGTTGTTCAATGTATTGTAACCCTGTCTATACTGTGCCCATTGTACAGCACTGCAGAATATGCTGGCGCTTTATAAATAAAGATTAATAATAATGTTCCTTTCTTATTCTTCTCACTCAGGCCAAAGCCAGGACACGAGAGATATCTTGTACAGAGTGACCATATTTTTTTTTTTTAAATTCTTTATTTAAAGAGTCACGTATCCAGTGGCACATACCTTACAGTAGATAAAGGAACATAGCGATGATAAGACACAGTAACACTTATTTTATCAATTAAACATCAAATAACAATCCCAAGAGATATGGGAAGACACCCTATTCAAAGGGAAAAACAAAAAACACATAAAAACGAAAAATAACAAATCATAAAAAACATAAAAATAATCAAAACAAAATATAAGGGGGGGTTAAGGGGAATGTTCCAACCATCAGCTGAAGGTGTGTTATGGGACGGGACCATCAGGGCACCAGCTCGAAACAGAGCTAATCAGAGCAAATCAAAGGATTTATTACTTAGGGGCATGCGATGTACTCTTCCCATAGGGACCATGTTTTAGTGAAGGAACTAATAGTGTCTCTGACCTTGGCCGTCAGTTCGTCCATAAGACAGGCATCAACAATCTTTTCCATTACTACAGTCCAAGAAGGAAGAACACTCTGGCGCCAAGATGCCGCCAAGGCCCGTCTGACAGCAAGGGCCAGCCTATTGAATAGAAGTTGCTCAGGTCGAGACAGAGCTGACAGGGGACGAGAGAGGAGGTATGCCCAGGGATCAAGGGGTAGTTGTCGATGGAATATTTTCTGAAATTCAGCGTGAATTAGAGACCAAAAGCGGCGTACAACCGGGCAGTCCCACCACATATGGATATAAGTGCCCTTATCCCCGCAGTCTCGCCAACAGAAATCACTGGACGTGACACCCATACGGTAAAGGGATACCGGGGTGACATACCAGCGGAGTAGGATTTTGTATGATTGTTCCTGGTGAGTAACACAAATGGAGGACCTGGCTGTTTGTTCCCACATATCCTCCCATTCGTCACCTGGCAAAGGATCGCATAAGTCAACCTCCCATTTGTCGCAGTACGTGAGGGGTCCCCACTGTCCTGGGCTGGAGCTAAGGAGAAGGTACAATTGGGATATAAGCCCTTTCAGGGGGCCATCTGCCATGCAAACGCGCGCTAAAGTGGTAAGGGGAACAGTTGAGACCTTTTCTAAAGTCAGAGCAGTAGCAAAATGTCGGACCTGTAAGAACCGAAAAAAGGAAGAAGGAGTCAAATGACCTCGTTCCTGAAGTTCGGAAAAAGTGATGAGCCGTCCATTCTGATAAAGGTCTCGGTACCTCAGTAGCCCCACACCCACCAGTCCCCCAAAGTCCGAGGCTCTCAGTCCCGGTGGAAATTCTCTATTACGTAGTAAGGGGGTGAGGGGGGAGGGAGCACCCACCAGCGCAAATTTCTTCCTAGCTAGTTCAAAAAGGCGAAAAGATGTCAAAATCAAGGGACACGCCGTGCGCAAAATAGGTCTGGAGGTACTAGGAAGCCATATGTATAGGTCAGGGCGGTCAGGGAACATAAAGGCGAATTCTATTGCGACCCACCGTCTAGCAGAAGTGGGAGAGTGCCAGGCCATAACCTAAGTATAGGTTAGGGAGCCCTAGTCCTCCACGGGTCTTAGGGCGATATAGAATACGGCGCGCCACCCTATGTCTCTTATTTTGCCAGATAAACGAGTCGATCGCCTGTTGGAGCCCGGCTAAATCCCTTTGAGTTAGCAATAAAGGTAGTGTCTGGAACAGAAAAAGAATACGTAGGAGTATGTTCATCTTAATACTATGAATGCGTCCTATCCACGATATGGGTTTATCACACCAATGCTCCAGATCACACTTAATCTGATGAACCATAGTTGTGAAATTCTTGCTATAAGGAGCTTTCGGATCTGCTGTTAAAAGGATACCCAAGTACGGCAATTCAGAGGGAGCAAGACGGAACCCAAATTCCGATTCAATCGAGGCTGTGTCTGTGTGTACCATGTGCAGGGGCATAGCACAGGATTTAGTGTAATTAATGCGAAACCCCGCTATTTTGCCAAAGTCGGATAATAACGGTCTAAGGTGGGTAAGAGAAGGGATAGGATCCGTCAAAGTAAGAAGGATGTCGTCGGCGTAGGCCGAGACAGTAAAATTATCTCCTCCAACTGGCACCCCCCTTATGCCGGGATGACCTCGTATGACAGCTAATAAGGGTTCAAGAGAGAGGAGAAAGAGAAGGGGCGAGCGGGGACAGCCCTGACGAGTGCCATTAAAAATAGGGAACCGAGTGGGGCAACAGCCCAGGATTCGGACCTGTGCAGACATACCAGAGTAGAGAGCACGCACCGTATTGAGATAAGGGTCTGGGAGGCCAAAGCGGGAAAGGGTAGAGAAAAGGAAAGGCCACTCCACCCTGTCAAAAGCCTTCTCCGCGTCCAATGATAAGACAAGGGAAGGCGTCGCTCGAGAAGATAGCCACCAGATCAGGTCGGCATTACGTCTAGTGTTATCGAATAGTTGACGATTAGGAACAAACCGACCTGATCCGAATGGACTAAAAATTGGAGGAGTGGACTAAGGCGGGTCGCCATGACCTTAGCAAGAATCTTGGCATCAAAGTTGATGAGGGATATAGGGCGGTAGCTCTCAACCACTGTCGGGTCCTTACCCTCTTTAGGAATAAGGGCAATATTGGCCACGAGTAAATCAGGGTGTAAAGACCCACCCTCAGCACAGTCGTTAAATACCGACGTCAAAAAAGGGACGAGCTCCGAACGCAGTGCTTTATAGTACCCACCTGAAAACCCATCCGGGCCCGGGGCCTTCATACCACCTAGTGCAGAGATGGCACAATTAACCTCCTCTTCCAGGATTGGAGCACTAAGACTCAATATGTGAGAATCCTCAAGCTGCGGTAAAGAGAGGGAACCTAAGAAAGAGGAGATGGCATCGAAATGGGATTTGTCGGAGGGAGTGTGGTGGGGTGAGTGAATGGTTGTGCCGTGAAAGCCGAGCTGATCTCCTGTGGGGAGTTAACTAATACATCGTGTACCGTTTTAACTGCTGGAATAGAGGAGAATTTACTCCGGGGTTTGAGAGCGCGGGCTAGTAGAGTATCTAGTTTATTAGCCTTCTCAAAGAACAGCTGGCGGGACCAGAGCAGCTGTTTGGCGACATCGTCGAGTAATAATTGTTTCAGGGAGGAGCGTGTGCGTAGAAGTTCAGAGAGAAGTTCAGGGAAGGGGGAAGCCTTATGTCGCATCTCAAGGCGACGGAGAGCCTGTTGTAAAGAGACGAGTAATTGTAATTTGGTGCGTTTTCTATGGGTGGCAATCTTAATGAGGTGACCCCTCATGACCGCTTTATGAGCTGCCCATATCGTGGATAGGGATGTTTCACCAGTTGGATTGTCTTGAAAATATTGTGTCGATAAGGTACGGAGTTGTCTAATTACATCTGGGTCTCGTAAAAGGGACGAATTTAACCTCCACGACCAAGAGGTCGTGAGCTTCGGGGTATGGAGATACAGTGCTATATCAGCATGGTCAGACCACGAGATAGAATTAATCTCGGCGCGAATTACATTGGACATAGCTAAACCGTTAACTAGGAAAAGGTCAATACGAGAATAGGACCCATGGGGAGCGGAATAGAAGGAGTAATCTCTCACACTTGGATATAAAACACGCCATACATCAATAAGCCCTACTTGGTGTAAAAAACGGGCAAATAACTTGTCATGTCTACCTAATGTCAGTGTACCTGTGGGAGCCTGGCGGTCACTCCGATCCACCGCTGGGCACACTACTGCATTCATATCACCTCCTAATATCACTGCCCCTCGAGGAAGGGACGATACTAAGGTGCATATGGAGTTCCAGAAATCAACGGAGGGGATAAGGGTGGCTTACTGTACTCCATTCCCTGGAGAGACGCGGGAGCGGAGGTGTAGGGCCTTCAGGTGATGTGAAGTCCTCCGGGGGTCGGATATCCAAGGCCCGGAAGAACTTAGTGGGATCTGAGTGCGGGAGCAGGACATACGTTTTCTTATTGCGAAATGCCAGGATCTTGAAAGGATGGCCCCACGCAAACGCAATGTTGTGGGAGCGAAGTAGATCAGCGACAGGCTTCCATAAACGGTGTCGGCGAAGGGTGTCAGGAGAAATATCCTGAAAAAGCTGCAGGGGAGTCCCATCATACAATATCGGCTTAGTACGGTTTTTCTTGAGGATAAGTTCTTTTGTGGAAAAGTGTAAAAAGCGGACAATGATATCACGAGGGCGTTCATCGACAGTGCTGCGGGCACGCAGAGCTCTGTAGGCGCGATCAAGTTCCCAAGCAGGGTCTGGGAGCTCTGGAGCTAGCGGTCGAAGCATGGCGACGATAAAATCCCCCAGGGGGTCATCCTCTGCTCGTTCAGGCAAACCTCGGATCCTCAAATTATTCCTACGGGACCTATTGGTCAGATCTTCCAATTGAGCTTCTAAATAATCGACCTTATGAGACATAACATTAGAGTGGTCTATAAGGGAATTGTAGGCCCCTGAGAGTTCATCAGTGCGATCCTCCAGATCCGAGGTACGCTGTCCCAAGGCCAGAATGTCAGATTGTAAGGCCTTCATATTACGGTCCATCTCGCCAGCCAAAAAAGTTCTCATCTCGGCCATCTGACTCAATATAGTGGCGGCATCTGCTCGGCTTACCCCAGAATCTGACTCCCCACCATCCTCATCTCCAGAACCTACAGCGGAGGTAGGCCGCGATTTCGAGCGGCCGCCATCTTGAAAGGCTGTGGTCCGTCGCGGTGTTAACAGCGGCGCGACGGCCGCGTCTTTAGAATTTGGCGGGTCCGGGCATGGTCTGGGTTCCTTGCGGTGTCCAGCGGTGAGTAAAAAAGTCCCGGGGGGAGAGGATATTTGCAGTTTACAGAGCGGGTGTAGCGGAGCTCAGTCACTAAGCGGCCATCTTAGATGATGGCCAAGCCACGCCCCTAGAGAGTGACCATATTTAATGCATTGTTTTTAGTGGGGTTTTTTTGGTTTTATTTTTTCTATTATTAATTATTTTTTAAGCACCAACGCATTCCGCAGCGCTGTGCAATGGGTAAAGACAGGACAATTCAACAATACATAAAGGAGGCAGGACTGTATTCCGCCAACAAACAAAGGAGGACATGAGGGTCCTATTCCCTTGGGAACTTACAATCTAGATGGTGAGGGAGTGCGAAACAGGAGGCGAGGACTGCAGTGATGAGATATTAATGCAGGGAGAGGCGAGGACAGTTATTGGCACAGTTATTGCCCACATTCAGGACACAGAAGACAAAAACCTGTGCCAGGATCCAAAATCGGTTCTTTCCTGACAAAAACAAAACAGATGACGTGTGCTAAGAGTTCCTTCATTAATAAAATTACTTATTATTCAGCGCTACAATATTCTGCATTGTTATATATAAGTATGGTGACAAATCAGACATACTTGTTCAGAAGGGACAGAGGTTCCTGCCTGGCGAGTAGGAATCGATCAGAGACCTGATCAAACACCTGGAGGCAAATTGAACAAAATGATGCGGGGGCCAGTGTGGGACAGCCAACCATGTAATATACTGTATAATCTCCCCGTAGAAGAATTGAAAGGAATCCGATTGGCTGCATGAGCTTGAGACACGTGTCAATCGACAAGGGTGACATTGTCTAAGCTGCAGGAAGCCGATAGACAGCTTGTCCCAAAGAAAGGTATAGTTTGCCCATTCTACTGACATCTCCAAAAAAATGGGATGAGGGTTAGCTGAGTCAGGATTCTTCCATCTTTATCAAACCTGATGAGGTAACAAAGACTTCTATGTTCTGGGGAATTGTTGGGATGATTCATCAAAGCTGCGTGGCTCAAAGCAGCAGTTCTCAACCTTGCGCTAGAAAAAGTGCAGAGACGGGCGACTAAATTAATAAGGGGAATGGAAGATTTAAGTTAGGCTAACAAGCTTATATCTGTTTAGTTTAGAGAAACGGTACCTTAGAGGGATCTGATAACTTTATATAAATATATACGGGGCCTTAGAGGGGTCTGATAACTATATATAAATATGTACGGTGCCTTAGAGGGGATCTGATAACTTTATATAAATATATACGGGGCCTTAGAGGGGATCTGATAACTTTATATAAATATATACGGGGCCTTAGAGGGGTCTGATAACTATATATAAATATGTACGGCGCCTTAGAGGGGATCTGATAACTTTATATAAATATATACGGGGCCTTAGAGGGGATCTGATAACTTTATATAAATATGTACGGCGCCTTAGAGGGGATCTGATAACTTTATATAAATCTGTACGGGCCCATTATAAACCATTGTCTGGAAACCTATTCATTAACAGGACTATACACAGGACACAAGGTCACCCATTTAGACTGGACGAAAGGAAATTTAGCCTAAAGCATAGGAAGGGTTATTTTACAGTTTGAACAATAAAGCTGTGGAATTCTCTGCCTGTTGAGGTGGTTGGGTCAGAGTCTGTACAGACCTTTAAACAACAACTGGATGACTTCCTGCAAAAACACAATATTAACCTCCCTGGCGGTATTCCCCAGTGTGGCTCGGGGGTTAATTTTCAGTGCTGAAAGCGGTAACCCCCGAGCCACACTCGGGCTGGATACTTACCTGTACCTGCGCTCCCTCGCTGACCCCCGCGATCGTAATCTCCGGCGATCACGGCGTCCTGCTTCTTGGTTCCCTTCTTGGGAAGGGAATCAGTAAGTTTGACGTCGCGATCCTCCGGAAGGTGACAGTGGGGGTCAGCGAGGGAGCGCAGGTAGAGGTAAGTATCCAGCCCGAGTGTGGCTCGGAGTTACCGCTTTCAGCAATGAAATTAACCCCGAGCCACACTCTGATACCACTAGGGGGCCAAATAAATTGTAACGATTCTGACATATAAAATATGTCAGAATCGTAATGCCAGGGAGTTTAACCCTTTCGCTGCAGAGGCTTTTCCCGCCTCTGTGCTGAGGTCATTTTTACCGGTTTTGCTCATCATGTTTAAACGTGTTTTGAAGGCTTATTTTAGTATATGACCCAGACATATTATATATCGTTCTTTCCGTCAGACTCGGTAGATTCATAATATGTCATTATTATATGTATACGTTATGTCATGTCTGTATATTATAACAAAAAATGCAATAAAATATGTATTTTCAATAATTTACAATGTGTAAAGTTTTTTTTTCACATTTTAACATGCGAGCAATTGCGGTTATATTTTGTATGGGGTGCACTTGTTAAAAAAATTAGAGATGGGGTCTCGTTACATTTTTTTGGGGAAAATTACACTATTTTTAACAAACGCACCGCATACAAAAATCGTTAGTGCAGCATCATTGTTCACATTATAATTGAAATGGGAACAATATTGCTGCATTAACAAACCCAAAAAATAAAAAAAAAGTGTTTATTTTTTTTTTATAATTTTTTTTTTAATTTTCTTTTATTTTTATTTTTCATTTTTTTTTTTGACAAAAATTCTCACAGTAGTGTTTGGTATCGTTGGAACGGCCATGCTCTGGCCGATCCAACCATACCAAACTTTAACCCCTAGCTGCCACGGATCGGGAGATAGGGAGTTCATTGGAACTCCCTATCTCCACCGTTGTGGCAGTTAGGGGTTAGGTCAGGACTGGCGTCATCGTGCTACGCACGATGACGCCAGTCCTCAGGGGGAGTTCCCGGAGGCTTGGCCGACATCAAGATGTCGGCCAGCTCCGGAAAGGATCGCGAACCGGCGCTTTTCAGCGCCGATTCGCGATCCAGCTCCCCAGGGGTTAATGCCAGGCACCATTTGGAAGGGCAGGCTGTGCCCTTCCAAATGGTGCCTGGGTTAACCCCCGCAGAGCCGCCGATCGGGGGAGGAGAGAGGTCCGAAGGACCTCCCCCCTCCCTTTCAGGCGCCTCCTCCGCACATGCGGGGGGGCGCCTGAATTAGGTGTCATCGCGCTGCCGCGATGACACCTAATTCCGGCGGCTGCGGTCCCGGATGCCGGGCTGACATCGAGGATGTCAGCCCACACCGGGGGGCCAGCGATCGGCCGGAACCGGCCGAACGCTGACCCCAATGGAGGACGCGCTCAGCGCGTCCTCAGCACAGCAGCGGTAATGCGGAGGACGCGCTCAGCGCGTCCTCCGCATTGAAGTGCTTAAGGGTTATAATATTTTATATGTGATAACGGCTGCTTGATCCAAGGAGAAATCTGACCATCATCTGGGGTCAAGAAGGAATTTTTTCCCAGTATGTTGCATTTTGGCGAACGCTTCAGACTTTTTTTTTTTTTCCCTTATTTTATATCAACAGCAATAGGTGATGTGTGAAAGGCTGAACTCGATGGACACACGTCTTTTTTTTTCGGCCTATGTAACTATGTACCTCCAAACGTTTGGGAGATCTGGATGTGGTGCAGCCATGTGATGCGAGCAATCCCGTTCTGTAGTGGTTTATATTAATTGGAGTAATAGAGGGGATGGGGAGGTAAGGTAAACCGATACCTCGTTTGCACAGAATAGGTGTGCTGCTTATAAGTAATACTAGACTCTATGCTCGACTTCCCCTAATGACTTGTACTTTCAGAAAACCTTAGGAGATTCAGCCGCTCCACAGAGTCATTGTTGGCTGAAAGGATTAGCAGATCGTGAGAATACAGAGTGAAGTCCACGCCATATTGTGTAATGTAACCAGAAACACAATGCCTAGAGGAATGCAGACTAACCACAAATATGTTGTGTCTTGCTTCAGGTTAGCAGAGCGTAGTATTTACATTTTCTTAAAGTACCTTTTACAAGCATTGACGCAGCGAAGGAGCGAAGCTGTAAATGATTTTCATTGTTTTTTCTTTGTCAAACTTGGTGTGATACAATAAAGTTTTTACCCGTGGGTGGGTTGGTGGGCCTTGGACCATTGTTTGCGATCCATAGTCCCCTTAGACCACCACTCATCTAATCATCAGCTCATGGAATTGTTCTTAAAGTAAACCAGAGTTTAAATGTAAATTTAGAACATTAAGGAAACCTAATGTTAGGTGTGCTCTTGACGCTATGTTGATTACATCCAAGGTTGGTGATGTCCCAACATAATTGTTTTATTACCAAATTGCATATTCAGTATTTATATCCATATCAATATATATAGCTGCCCCGCAAACACACCTTCATAAACTTACTACACTGTATAACTCATTCTACCGCTTTGTGCTACATTGTAACTACATGACCCACCATTGTGACATGTTAAAAGAGCTAAACTGGCCATCGCTGGAATCTAGACGCACCTTTCACCTTTCCAACCTGTTGTTTAAGAGCTTTTCTGGGAAGCTACCACCCTACCTGAATAGACTGCTTCCTCCAGCAGTTCCCTCATCCTATAACCTCCGATCCAGGACCTGCACCTTACTTGCAATACCGCAATACAAAAAGAAAGTGTCTCGATCCTCATTTTCCTACAGAGCACCGCAATTATGGAATAACCTCCCAGACGCCATCAAATCTTCCCCCAGTCTAAAGTCCCTTAAGAGCTCCCTCCCTAATAGCATACCTCAATACAGAATGTACCTGTAAACATGTAACACAGTGACTATATACAGAATGCACCTGTAAACATGTAACACAGTGGCTATATACAGAATGCACCTGTAAACATGTAACACAGTGACTATATACAGAATGCACCTGTAAACATGTAACACAGTGACTATATACAGAATGCACCTGTAAACATGTAACATAGTGAGTATATACAGAATGCACCTGTAAACATGTAACACAGTCACTATATACAGAATGCACCTGTAAACATGTAACATAGTGACTATATACAGAATGCACCTGTAAACATGTAACACAGTGACTATATACAGAATGCACCTGTAAACATGTAACACAGTGACTATATACAGAATGCACCTGTAAACATGTAACACAGTGACTATATACAGAATGCACCTGTAAACATGTAACACAGTGACTATATACAGAATGCACCTGTAAACATGTAACATAGTGACTATATATAGAATGCACCTGTAAACATGTAACACAGTGACTATATACAGAATGCACCTGTAAACATGTAACATAGTGACTATATACAGAATGCACCTGTAAACATGTAACACAGTGACTATATACAGAATGCACCTGTAAACATGTAACATAGTGACTATATACAGAATGCACCTGTAAACATGTAACATAGTGACTATATACAGAATGCACCTGTAAACATGTAACATAGTGACTATATACAGAATGCACCTGTAAACATGTAACACAGTGAATATATTTCCTACATATGTATTTTCTGTTAATCTGTATATTTGTGTTGTTTTTTTAATATCTTGCATTGTATTACTTTGTATTTCTGTAACAATTCAATGTTCTTGAACCCAGGACATACTTTTAAATGAGAGAAATCTCAATGTATCCTTCCTGGTAAAATACTTTAGAAATAAATAAATAAAGTCGTGTTACCGCCATAGCGAGAAGACAGCCAATGTGCGGGTTCAGCACATGCACACGCAGCTTCAATCCATCATTCTGCACAGGCACCACTGAACTTGCATACAAAAGTGCACAAGTTCCAAGTGACACACAAGTATGCGCATCGTACGCAATGCGAGTTGCACAGGTACACAAATTGTGTTAAAAAAAATCAGTAGGGTGATATGAATTTCAAAATCTCTGATCTGACGGGGACAGGCAGCACGTGTCATGGTGTAAAAGGTGAATATTTACCCCTAAATTAAAAAATATAGAAAAATAAAAATTGCCCTATTATTTAAGGGGATTAAAGGGATAGGGGGAAGGTAACATTTCATTACAGTGCCCATTTAAAGCATAGTTGATCCCTCTTCACTCAAAGGTGGTTTTAAAAGAAACATTTGTAATAAAAAATGTCTTATTTTATAACCCGATAAATTTCCTAATGTGGAATTCTGCATTTTATCACTTTTGCACACTATAAAACATTGCCAGTACATCACACCTGCAGTAACCCCGTCCCCATAAGCACACACTCACGACAACACACACATACACACTGATTTACTGCACGTTATGTAGTTTCTTTCTAAAATGATCAGCCCGACCTGTTTTATTTCAGGGACCTGGAAACATTCTTTAGAACTTTGGTCCTTCTCACCTTTTTGTTGATTTAAAGAGTTAAGTGCAGATAAACTCTTTATTTTTGGGTTGTTTCTGCGCGTTTTGCAAAATTTTAAAAAATAGCATTTCTGTCCTCCTCCCTATTGGAAGCTTTTTATACGCTGTTCGTAAAAAAATAATCACAGCTGGTTCCCTACTGCAGAGTGTCCGGGTTTGCTCCAGTGAGTTTTTTTGGCCGTGCGCGTACATTTTAAAACATCTTTCTTGAATAGAGATTAACACCAACTGGGATCTGGCAGAGCAGAATAATTCACCGGCAGCCGAACGATTACAGGCTGAAGCTTTCCGTTATTATTCTATTGTGCAGCAGGAGCCTTTCCGTAACTGCTCCAAAAACCACTTCCTCCATCCATCATGTCTGTGAATAAAGTAGAATTGGCTCAACGTAGATGCAGATGCATTCTAGGTAACCTCTTCTCATCTCCAAGCTGTGAGTTGTATGGAAACCAAAGGAAAGTCAAGCTGGTGGGGGCACGACTGGGTTATTTAGGCAAAGTAAGAGAAGCAAAGTACGTATGAGAAAACTAAATGGACTTCACTCACCTTATGGAGAAGACAGACCACCAGCTGAGTAGAAGATCCAGAGTTTGTTGGATTTGGCAAAGGAGATACATTTATCTGTTGGTGACACTCTAACAGACTTTAGTAAAGAGTAAGAGAGAAGTTCCAGAAAACTCTTTTGCCCCCTCCTTCTATATTTGTGCAGAACAATGATGTCCAAATACAGTTTCAGGGCCTTGATCCCGGTTTTATGGTGTGTCTAAGTAACACATCATTAATCAAATGACGTGCTATGGATTTCCATGCGAAACAGCTACCTTGGTGGGTGGCCCTTGAGGACACCTACAAAGGAAACTGTGTCTTTTTGGCATCCAAGTTTGGATCCTTAAAGAGAAAAAATTAATGGTTGGGGTGCACCAGACTCAGGTTTTGACCTGAAATTGGTTGAGGAGCAATTGCAGAACACGAATACATATAAACAATCACAGTTATAGTAGTAAATAAATGGCTAAAGTCCATTGTGAAACCTGTTTGCTATCTATGAACCATGTTAGTAGATATCCATTGCCTCCAATGGGGACTGGAATTACCAACCACCACATCAAGATCCATCCATGCCAAGACTTGACTTCAAGAATCAAAACAATAAAGAATATTGCACCCAGTTTGTCCCTGTGAAACTGTATCCAAAAGGAGGGTGCAGAGAAAGTCCCTGGCGGACCCAGCTCCTGCATACAGCAACAAGCAAAGGATGGGATCCAGCAGATCGTATATTCCAAAGAAGACACTTTTCGGAACGCAGTGTTTCAGCTAATAGTGCAGTCTTGCTCTAGAAGTGCCTTCTCTGGAATATAAAGAGGTGCAGGGTGCCATCCTTCGCTTGTTGACTTCAAAAGTCGACCATTTAGTTCAGAAGATTTTTGTCCTTGGACGTCTGCAGGTTAGCTTTGGTGGGAATGCCAGAGAAGAGATCAACATTTTCCAAGAGTGAGAGTAAGTCATGGGCAATGCATCTTTCTATGGTTTTACCATGTAGCCACACACTTATCGTGTGTCCCTACTATCAACAACCCAGAACTGTTGTGCCACTGTCAACATTATACCCAGCCATGCCATATCTCTACCTACAAGCATGCATATCACTCATATCAGCATACATTGTGCACATATTCCTAAAATTACTCATTGAGACTTCAGGGCCATACAGTCTGGTCTGAAAAACCAAGACTGTAGGCATCTGGGGTCTGTGTTGTACTTAATAAGCAGAATTTTGGTTTAGGTTGTTTGGTTGAAAATCTTTGGTAAAGAAAAAACACAATAAACCGGTGTTTACAAAAGAAGAGTAAAGGTGACGTGGCTCTACTTTTATTTATTTTTATCCTTTATATAGCGCCATTAATTCCGCAGCGCTTTACAAGATCACTGTACAAGGAGTTGGTTAGAATACACTCATGGATGATACGGCCTGTTTCAGGGGGACCCTGTTCCCAAGGGAATTTACAATCTATTAGATGAACAAGTATTCTTGTGAGGTAGGCGCATCCATATCGTTAGGTGTCTTGCCCAAGGATACTCGCTGGTGGCGTCTTCTGAGGGGGATCAGGTTGTCTTTCCATGACTGTAGATCAGCGACCTGTATTCTGTGAGGTAGGCGCATCCATACTGTTAGGTGTCTTGCCCAAGGACACTCGCTGGTGGCGTCTTCTGAGGGGGATCAGGTTGTCTTTCCATGACTGTAAATCAGCGACCTGGTGGTTAGGTTGAACCCGCTTCTCGTAAAGTCGAGACTTGCTTCTCCACAGCTGTATTGGAGGGATGTGCTGAACGGTATTTTGACTTGCTTCTCCGCGGTCGAAGGGCAGAGACGTTACCACTGGACTCCACAACCGATATTGTGTGGTGGACGAGTATGTACCATTAGGTGTCTTGCCCAATGGCACTTACTGGAGAGGAGCTCTGGCTGGGATTCGAACCTGGGTCTCCACGGTTATAGAGAAGTGATGTTACCTCTACTCCATCCAGCCGGTATCTTGCTCCTTCATTGTGTGTGGCTAGAAGTTGCATTTTATTGATTGCTTACAATAGTTTTGCTTGTATCGTTTAGGGCATGCAAGACGTTTTGTAACCTAGTGGAGGAGACAATCGGTCAAGCAGGCAGGTCATTCAACAAAAATTGTACCTGGTACCACAACGATTAACATGCATTGTGCAGTGAATATCCGTCGCTTTGGAAGGCGATATTCCAGAGAAATGACTGTTAATCAACAGATTGTGGAAAATCATTTAGAACGGTTGGTAGTTGATTAACGGCAAAAAGAACCTGAATGAAAATCTGAGAATGGTTTCCAATATAAACCATTGCACACGAGCAGCTCGGTGGGGCGTGTATCTCCAAAGCTGGGCTGTTGACCAGGCAATTCCTTTGTGTTTGCCAGTAAGTATTTATTTGGGAAATAATAACTGCTGACAAACACATTTATGACTGCTACGGCACAATTTATTAGTCCTAATTATAAAAACACATGCAGTCACGTGCAGAATTGAGAAGGAGGATATCCATATAAAAAAAAAGGAAAATGCTTCATGTAAAAAAATAAAATAACCCCAAACCATGTCTGCAGAGGGCTCCATTTCACTGGTTCTCAAACGGTGGTCAGTTGAGGTCTGTTAAAGTGTTTTTTGGCCCTTTTATTTCCAAAAAAGTCTAAATACTATTTTGTAATACATAAACATGAGTTTGGAAAACAGAGAAGAATGAAAACTAGCATATTAAACCCTATTCGATTACCTGGTCTCAGAATTTACTGGACGGCAAGATCATTAGTGCCAGTGGTTCGGGACTGGTGGGACTATAGAAGCAGTTTCAACCATGGAGTAGATGAGCAGAGCAATGAGTTGCATGAGCTAATCTGAAGAGATGGGTTTTGAGGGATTTCTTGAAGGTCTGAAGATTAGGGGAGAGTTTGATAGGGCAAGGTAAGTCATTACACAGGACAGGGGCGGCCCTTGCAAAGTCTTGGAGGCGAGAGTTGGCTGTGCAGGCGTAGACAGAGGACAGGTGAAGATTGCCCGTCGACCGGAGTTGTTTAGATCGGACGTTCTTGCGGAGCAACAAAGACATGTAGGGAGGGGTTGAGTAATTGAGGGATTTGAACAGGAGCATCAGTATTTTAAACTGTATTCTGAAACATACAGGAAGCCAATGGGGGACCGGCAGAGGGGGGAGGTACACGAGGTGCGCCTGGTGAGAAAAATAAGCCTGGCACCTGCATTGATTACAGATTGTAACGGGGCAATACGGGAGTTAGGGAGGCCAATAAGGAGTGAATTGCAGTAGTCAAGTCATGAAATGACAAGAGCATGAACCAGCATTTCTGCCTCTATGCTGATAATTCAGGACAATGTGAAACTGTACAAAATAACGGACACCGTCCAGAGTTTGGAACCTTTCATCCCAGCAATGTCTCTAGTAATACATTTTTTCGCCGGTACTGTTAGGTGGAACTTGTTAAATGAAAGTTAAAAGGCACTTATGGTAGAAGGGTTATTTTGAGTTATGGGAAAAGCTCACTCAAGATTTTTTGAATTTTAATCGTAGTTACACTGATGGAAATTTTACTCCAGATTCAAATGGTGCAGGAAAACAAGGCTCAATTTACTCATCTCTATTGTGTTTATAAAAAAAAAAAAATTGGTAGCATTTTTTTAAAAAAAAAATTTTTTCCAACTTACCAGGCTATTTATTCAACCATATCCAAAGACGGGGAAAAAAAGAAGAAAAACAAATCCATTTTGATAAAAAGCAGGCATGTTATAAACACGATAAAGCATGTTTGCAGCCTATACCACATCATGATAATGAATAAATGCAATACATTGTTTGCATATATTTTTATTTTGGTATGAGTTTGTCTGTTTTTTCACTTTTTAACTTTATGTTAATTATTCATTAAATATTATTATGATATTGGCACGGCAGTGATATGATGTCAAAGTTAACACACATTTCCCCTGTCATAGTCGACGACATACAGTATGTCTACTACTCTACTGAGCATGTGTATTTGAAAGTCCAAAGTTTACAGTGACCGTTTCAGTTGTGCTCTGTTACCCAAAGAACCATTTATCAACCCCTTAAGCCCTTTATATATTCCCTACTATTGGCATAATGAATAAACTGAAGTGCATCGGTTAAGCCGATATTTCCATTACTGAATTTAAGCGCGAGTGCTGGTAAATGAAATCCCATTAAACCTTTTGATTAGATATGACAAATTGAAAAATGGCCGAGTTGTGGCTGAAATTACTGGAAATATCGGGATCGGACTCCGTTATATTGACCCCTCATCCCACTATGCGCCTGTGATCCTGTAATGACACAAAGCTTGATTGTCAGGGCCCTATCAGCTGCCTACAGCTAAAACGGGGACGCTAAGGGGAAAAATTATTGTTCGCTAATCTCCCCTTAGCGTCCCCGTTTTACCTTTAAATTATTGGGCAGGCGCAGAGTCCGGCAGCCTGCCACGTAGCGGCCGCTAGTGTCCTGGATGCTTGGGGCAGAGCTAACACGCGTTCCTGAGCATGCCCTCCATGGAGTCCATAGGACTCCATGGAGGCTTCTGCATGACCGGCAGGATCGCTCAGTTGCGAAATCATACAGGGCCGCGGAGTGAGGGAACTGTTTTTCCCCAGTCTCACTATGCTCCGGGCGGCCAGAAGCGGCAGATCGGGGTGCCATTCTCGCCGCGGGTTGAGAGGTGAGTATTTGTTTTGTTGGGTGGTTTTCAGCTGCTGTTAAATGATACCGCAGCATAGGGAGCGCAGAGTACAGTAAGCTTGCGCTAAAAAGCGCTAATACCGATGCGTTAACGGGTTTTCTAACCCGTTAGCGATCGGGAGGTGATTCAGGCGGAGCGCTATCACCTCATTTAAGCTAGCGATAACGCTCATTTATGTGAGCGCCAGAGTTAACAAGGTGATAGATCCCTCAGACTTTAGATTGCTCAAGTGGCAGAAGAGATTGTGGTGACCGGTGTCTAACGACTTTCATAAATGGTCCTTCAACATGTCTTCGATAAGTGTTCCTTCATTTGCTAGAAGGATCAGACATAACAGACCCCAGGCGCAAAGGAAGAAATCCGAGTTGCGGGTCCAATGGTACCAAATCTGTGAGTGTTAGGTCAACGTTCCTCCAATATGGCAGCCAAAATCTTCAAGGGACATTAAAATGAGCTATCAAAACCTCAATATAAACAGAGTAGTGTCTAAAACTCGAACATGAATTATATAGGACAGAAATTAACTCCATCAGGGTTATTCAAAGAGAGGTGAAAAGCAGGAGAATGACTGGAGAATGGAAAATTCTAGGTCAAAATAGCCGATTTGGAAAGTGAGATGAATGGGAGAATTTTTCTGGTTTGGCTATTTTGACCTAGAATTTTCCATTCTCCAGTCATTCTCCTGCTTTTCACCGCTCTTTGAATAACCCTGCATAAAATGAACAAGAGATAAGTGGGATAATACGGTATAGAACGGGTCAGAACAATCTCCTATAGCAGTGAAAAAGAGGTTAAGAAAGTAAGACTACAATTTTATTAGGCAAAAAGAGGTGATAAAATGGTTTTCCACCACTACATATATAATACTGATGTAAAAGATTTGACTACAATGGATTTTGCCAGCATTGGTGGGTGCAAGAGACGCTTGCCAACAAGAAACATGTAAGACATCAATAGAAAGGTGCTCAGCGTCATTAAATGGATATACTCTAATAAGTGTTACATATGAGGGGAGGTCCAAAAGTAAGGTTAAAATCAAAGACCTAATGAAGTTACTATTTTTTTTTGGTTTTCTTTCAAGGAAAGCTTGTTTATTCAGCATTACTCAATATAATCTATGTCGTTCTCCATGCATTTTTTCAAGCAGTGCACCCACTTCTCAAAACAACCCTGAAAATAATTTCCAGTGACACTTGCCTTGAAGTTGGCTGACTTCCCATTTTCGAACATGATGAGAAACTTTTTGGCCAACTCAGCTCAAGCAGTTTTTGGTACTGTATTCAACCGCAGAACCGAGCGGGCGAGCATCTTGGTGATGACCAAGTCACCATGAAGAACCTTCAACATGCTTCTTTTTGGGTTATCAAACTCTTCCACAAGCTTTTTGAGGATGGTTTGAGGTTCCTGATCCATAAATACCTACACAGTGGCCAAACAGTGGTCTCATCTGTGGACGTGTGGGACGTCTGTCTCTTGGTTCATCGTAGACATCAAAATGTCCAGACTTGAACCTGGTAAACAACTTTTGGATCTTCTGGAGACCCTGAGCTTCATCACCAAGATGAATTTTGAGATCTTCATGGAACTGTTCCCCAGAGATCTACAATGAATTTGGTAGAGAATGATGAACTGACTTTGCTCCTTGGAGAATTTCAATTCTACGTGCCGACCGCTAGCAACCACAAGTGACCTTGCATCTCCATGCACGTCTATGGGGATATCAATTTATTTACAAGAAATAGAACAATTAGGCTTTCTTTTTTTTTAAATAAATTGAGTTAGCATCTTAAGGGGTTATTCAGAGAGAGCCGATCTGGCTCCGAAATGTCACCGAACAGGGAATTTCCCAGAACGGCGACATTTCGGGGCCATTCAGCTATTCAAATTTTGGCGAACTGCCAGCAAGTACACTGCCTGCTCGAAGGTAGTGAAATCCCCTATAGAGAAGCAATGGTTAATCTATTCAGAGAACATCGAACAGCAGTGAAACGTTGCCGAAGTACCCTGCTGTTCGGTGGTTTCCTTAGGCAGCTTTATTCAGGCGAATCCCATAGGCTTCAATGTTAAAAATATTCCCGTTTTAACTCAATATCTAATAAACTGTTTATTATTTTAATCTGCAGTAAAAAGTCTCTTTTATTTATAGATTTTTTTAGGATTTTTTAGGCATTTTTGGGATTTTTTTTTGGCAATTCTTTTTTATATAAATAGTTTTTTCTTTTTCCTGTAAGCAGACCTTGCTTTTATCATTCATAAGACCTTATATGTAAATTCCAGACATTTTCGTTCAGTAGTTTTTTTTCTCTTCAACACGTTGAAAATTCTTGCTTAATAATGACATATTTTTACTGTTTATGCTGTATGTAGTGTAGCTGATGCTTCTTTTCTGTTCTACGGCAAAGCTTTCTGTCTTCCTCTATCTCTCTGTAAGATGATCTTAATCTTCTTGTCCTCCTTTGCACTGCACACAACATGAATAACAACTGAAAAGGTGCTTTGTTATAAATGTATTTAAGGAAAAACCTTTGGTCTCTATTATGGTTTAATCCAATCTGTGCTTGGTCTGATGCCTTTTGCACAAAGTCTACTTGCATTTCTTGTTCTTTGAATTCCGTAAATAAGTATTTTTTTAGTTTTTAATACCTTTTGTTCGTTGACCTTATAGAGTCCCGGGATTACACTAGAATTTGTTCAGTCGTTGTTTTTAAGATGCTCCAGTTTGGTGATCTCTCCTTCACCTTGTTGTGTTTCTGGTTTCTCTGCTCTCTGGAGTCCCGACTCTTTGGTTTGTTTACTGTTTTTGCGTTTTATATCTCCTGCCTTAGACTTAGGGCAATGTTTCTGATCTTAACTGAGCCTTTACAAGGATTGATCTAATATCAGGGTTTTTCCTTGGTGGAGTTTGCGGGCGACGTGACCCACCATGACATTGGATGAGCTATATTGGGTTTGATAAATGAGGAAGAGGACCTGTTGCATGATGGCAGTTAAAAATGTGTACTGAGGAAGATAAAAAGGTAGCTCTATGACCAGAGATCGGTGAGGTGACCCAAAGCAAAGAGAATGAAGACTTCATTGCCGGTGTATAGATAGGTTAATGAAAAAGGAAAACAAAGATACACGCGTATGACTGATCATGACGAAGCAGGCAAGAGTTCACGGGGGATTATATGTAGAAATTGGCATTAATACTCCATCGAAAGTAGGAAAGATAGGTTGAAAGAGTAATAAAAAATGCCGCGAGGAAGAAAAAAGAGAAAGAAGGCAAGGTGTAGTATGTCTAGAGTTATCCTCAGGAGTCAAGTCCCAAAACAATAAGTGTGGGAACGCATCAGGATTTTTGTTGTCCCAATTAACAATTGTCATCGTGCAGTTAACCATGAACACTCAAATTTGATATATATTATATATACTAAGCTAAACTGGCTGTCGTTGGAATCTAGACGCACCCTTCACCTTTCCAACCTGGTGTTTAAGAGCTTATCTGGGAAGCTACCACCCTACCTGAATAGGATGCTATCCCTAGCAGTTCCCTCATCCTATAACCTCCGATCCAGGACCTGCAACCTTACTTGCAATACTACAATACAAAAAAGAAAGTGGCTCGAACCTCATTTTCCTTTAGAGCACCATAATTATGGAACAACCTCCCAGACGCCATGAAATCTTCCCCCAGTCTAAAGTCACTTAAGAGCTCCCTATTAACATACCTCAATACAGAATGCACCTGTAAACATGTAACATAATTACTATATACAGAATGCACCTGTAAACATGCAACATAGTGACTATATACAGAATGCACCTGTAAACATGTAACATAGTGACTATATACAGAATGCACCTGTAAACATGCAACATAGTGACTATATACAGAATTCACCTGTAAACATGTAACATAATTACTATATACAGAATGCACCTGTAAACATGTAACATAGTGACTATATACAGAATGCACCTGTAAACATGTAACATAGTGACTATATACAGAATGCACCTGGAAACATGTAACATAGTAACTATATACAGAATGCACCTGTAAACATGTAACATAGTGACTATATACAGAATGCACCTGTAAACATGTAACATAGTGACTATATACAGAATGCACCTGTAAACATGCAACATAGTGACTATATACAGAATGCCAACAACTGCCAATATAGGCAAAAAGTGAAAAACCAGCGCTGATCAGCAATTCACAAATCTCTTATACTTTTATGCAGCTCTAACACCCATGTGTACCCCACACATAAATAAACATGCAGAAAAAATTGGACATCAGTCCCAGTGTGAGTGCAAGTTTCAATCTCCAGAAATTGAAGCCAGAAATTGAAGCCAATTAGGGCTCCTTCCTTGTGAGTTGAAACCTGAAACAATTTTCTTTAAAGATATTTTGTATACTGTATACAGACAATATTGCACTATATGTTCTCTATTTCATGTTTTTATGGAATATAGGAGTCATTATATGTCAACTGGACATACAGCGGAATGTTATATGCCAGATAAGTAATCGTTAGATCTTTTAGTGTGTATATTATCACTGAGATTGAAACTTGCATTCACACTGGGACTGATGTCCACTTTTTTCTGCATATATACAGAATGCACCTGTAAAGATGTAACATAGTGACTATATATAGAATGCACCTGTAAACATGTAACACAGTGACTATATACAGAATGCACCTGTAAACATATAACACAGTGACTATATACGGAATGCACCTGTAAACATGTAACATAGTGACTATATATGGAATGCACCTGTAAACATGTAACATAGTGACTATATACAGAATGCACCTGTAAACATGTAACATGATTATATACAGAATGCACCTGTAAACATGTAACATAGTGACTATATACAGAATGCACCTGTAAACATGTAACATAGTGACTATATACAGAATGCACCTGTAAACATGTAACATGATTATATACAGAATGCACCTGTAAACATGTAACATAGTGACTATATACAGAATGCACCTGTAAACATGTAACATCGTGACTATATACAGAATGCACCTGTAAACATGTAACATAGTGACTATATACAGAATGCACCTGTAAACATGTAACATAGTGACTATATTTCCTACATATTTATTTTCTGTGCTAATCTGTATATTTGTTTTTTTAATATCTTGCATTTTATTACTTTGTATTTCTGTAACAATTTAATGTTCTTGAACCCAGGACATACTTGAAAAGGAGAGAAATCTCAATGTATCCTTCCTGGTAAAATCCTTTATAAATAAATAAATAAGGGAAATATATGTAAGTCAGAAATTTATGGTCACTTAGAAAGGAAAAATCTTAATTAACACCTATATGTACTGTATGTGTGATCAATGGAACTCCGTTCCTTCTGCAAATATAGTGGAGTAACTGGATTCCCATGCGTTCCTGCACAGCTTGACCCTTGGCTATCTTGCATAGTACCTGGCCATGTCAACATTGTAGTCAGACCATTGTCTTCAAATATAAGGTATCCCAGTGCTTTTTTTCTGCAAAAATAGGTGGGGGCACTCTCTCACACCCGGGGAAAAACTGATTATGACTATTTTCATGTCCTCATAAGCAATAGTTGTTGTTCACTTAAAGGAAGACACTATAAAAGGGAACTATATTTTTTAATACTGTGTTCCTTTAAATGAACTACAACTATTGTTGTAACCCTATGGGGGTTATCCACTAAGTGCCTCTGTTGCAAGAAAAACCCATATTGCAGGGCAGTTAGCTGGGTTTTTTTTGGGGGGGTTATTTGCAACGATGGCACTGAGTGGATAATCCCCTAGCATTTGTAAACACCACAGCAATGAAACTCACAGTTTTGCTGAGTATGTATGAGTTCCACAGCAATAAAACTCACAGTAATGTGCAGTGTGTATGAGCTCCACAGCAATAAAACTCACAGTAATGTGCAGTGTGTATGAGCTCCACAGCAATGAAACTCACAGTAATGTGCAGTGTGTATGAGCTCCACAGCAATGAAACTCACTACCACCTTACAGCGCCAGCTCCTCTGTTCACACCGCTTGCTAGACAATTCGCAGCTCTGGCAGATGTGTGTAAACATGCTGTACCCCCCCCCCCCCATGCCGTTCAAAGTTTCAGCGGCTGCAGAGAGAGGGGAGAGCAGCTCTCCCTTGTCACTTAATGGGGGAGGGGGGTTATCAGTCCCTACATACACTCCTGACAAACGGAGGCTTTCAGGAGCAACATGAGCTGCCAAGCGCTTCCGATTCTCTGCCTGCCACTGCAGGAGGAGGGAGGAGCATCATGCGCTCTCCTGTTAGTTCTGGCTGGTGGTGAGGTGCCGGTACTGAGTGGTGAGGTGCCGGTACTGTATACCCCCGAGTACCCCCTGAAAAAAAGCCCTGAGGTATCCTTCCTTCTTCCTTATTCATTACCTCATGGGGAGTGTGTCATTTGAAGCCAACATCTCAAGATGCTGCACAAAAATGTCCTTGAGTGCCAACGTACATTAAGGCCAGTGTCAGACGTGCGTTTCTCAGAGCGGTAGGAATGTCCATCAGAGTGAACGTTCCTTCCACTCTGACGCCTGTCTTGCCATCTCGCTTAGTGCAGTTAGTGCGCTCGGCGCTGCAAGGCTCGATCCTCCTATGGAGCATCACGCTTTGCAGCCCCGTCGAACGCGCGTCGTAGCGTGTGGCCAGTCCCGTCGAATCATCACAACGCTGCAACGGGCGTCGGAAGGCACGTCAGTGTACGTGCGCTCGTCTGACCCTGGCCTAAATCTGCTCCCTATCTTCTTCCAGCACTGAGTGCGTTAAATTTCTACTTTCCTATCATGACGGCATTTGGAAGCAATTTCCATATCCCAAAGCTGGTATCGTGTTTCAGCTTCAGGCTATGTGGAAATAAATGTTGACAGGTTTCTGTGTATCTCATCTTTAAATATTGATAGTGTTCGCTCAGATGGAAGAAATGTTTTAGAGCGATGTTTCTCAACCTATTTTCCACTAAGTATTATTAGGAACAGGTTATATAAGGCATGGCACAATTTCCACTTTTTTCCCATTAACTACGACCATTTGATTTTTTTGTCTCCCTAAAATTAATGCTATATTGATTCCCCCCCCACACACGCACAAACACGCACAAACACACACAAACACACACAAACACACACACACACAAACACACACACAAACACAAACACAAACACACACAAACACACACAAACACACACACAAACACCAGATTTAGACATACTTTGAGAAAGATAGATTACAAATATTGGTTTTGCATTTTGAAAACTGTGCATCTATTCACGCTCGGATAACCAAAGACTTAGAGATATGGAAGAAAAAAATAAATATATTTACATTTGTGTTTTATATTTTAACCCTCTTCTCTACCGAGCACTTTTTGTTAAAAAAAATTATCATAGCATTTATTTCTAGATAATTTATTGTTACTTATACATTATTCTTATATTTATTGTTATTTATACATAACATTTATATTTAGGTTAAAAAAGTAGAGGTAACATCTTTACTCTATAACTGTGGAGACAGACTGTGGAGACACAGGTTCGATCCAGGCAAGAGCACCTCTCCAGTAAGTGTCCTTGGGCAAGACACCTAACGGTACATACTTGCCACTTGAAAACAAGAGAAATCTCAATGTATCCTTCCTCGTAAATAGAAATTTTGCACAGAAATTGTCGCTCCGAGATACTTAATTTTTTTTTTACATTTTTGTCATGGGGGGGCTGCTCCTTTGTAGTTTCCTCACAGCAATAAAGGGTGAATGAAGAGGAATAAAGCAACGAATTTAATTACTAAACAGGGCGCACACTACAATCTACCTTGAAATAGTTATGCAAAGGGAGGTTTGTATTCGCTAATGAATGCTTTTCAATGTATTACTCAATTTTAGTAGTGAGAAAATTAAATGGCTTTTTAACCCTTTCACTGCTGAGGACGTGTGGGTGAGACCATTTAGGCCCAGTGTTCATTACTTGATTTATCATATTTGGTATATAATGTACATTTTAACCCCTTCACTGCTGAGCCATTTCACGTCTTAAAAAAACACGTTTTTTTTTTTAAATTATTATTATTTTTGTTTACTTTAAACAGGGTCATGTTTGGTATCATTGGAAAGGCCTTGCACATGAGGATATGGACTCGTAAGGAAAGATGGGGTGGAGATAGAGAGTTCATTTGAACCCCGATATCTCCCGACTCTTGGCACCGACTCTTGGGTTTTTTTAAGACGTGAAATGGCTCAGCAGTGAAGGGGTTAAAATGTACATTATATACCAAATATGATAAATCAAGTAATGAACACTGGGCCTAAATGGTCTCATCTAAGCACAATAAATATATCAAGATGCCAAATGAAATACTGCCTCATTTCAGAACAACAAATATACGTACACACCTCATAAAACCAGTTGAACTTGTCCTTTAAACAATTTTCAAAATACACAACGGCAATTTTACATAAAGCCGAGTGCTTAAAAAAAAAAGAAATGCTCAAACAAAAGCTATAGCCCCAGGGCATTATCATACCACCATACCAGTATTTTTGGTTATGTTAAAATTTTAGTATTAATTATTTAGATTCCGTTATTTATAAAATGATACACCATTCCTTATTAAACTGGTATAGCTATTAAATGCGTCACAAAAACATTGTACCTAAATATTATAATGTTAACACCTCCTGTAGTCTTTTGCACAGCTTGTTTGAAGGTCAGGTACGAGAGGTAGATTGGTGATGATGATGATGAGGAGAGTGGAGTAAAGGAGGTGCTCTAGATCAGTGGTTCCCAACCGCGGTTCTCAAGTACCCCCAACAGGTCAGGTTTGCCAGATATGTGAAGCACAGCACAGGTGGTGATATGATTTGCTTCTCAGTGATTGCAGGATTCAGTCTGCATTTCCCCAAGGTGATCCTTAAAACCTGGCCTGTTAGGGGGACTTGAGGACCGCGGTTGGGAACCACTGCTCTAGCTAGTCAACTGTGATTTCAATCTTTAGCCAGGCTTATGCAATGAATTTCTTCATCGTGATAACAATAGCCATCATTGTAAAATGGCAATTGTGCGCAGAGATTGTTATTCTAAGTTAGTTAGAATAAAATAATATAAATTTGGAAATTTTTACATTTTTCATGTGTTCGTTTATCCTCTACAGAAAAATCGATAGCATGAAAGGTTCTAGACTCTAGATGAGGGGTCTGCAACCTTGGCCTCTCCAGATGTTCTGAAACTACATCTCTTATGATGCTCAGTCACTCAATAGGTTGGCAGTGCCTCATCGGAAATGTAAGTCCGAAACATCTGAGGGGCCATGGTTGCTGACCCCTGCCATAGACTAATGTTGGCATGTACAGTACTGAAAGTAGTTGTGCTACCAAGCAATCTATATATATAAATGCTAAAGTCCTGACTGACTGACTCATCAACACCCAGCTAGAACCGTTTAACCTAGGAAAGTGAAATTTTGAAGGTACGTTGTTTTTATGACGTAGGCACCCATTAAGGAAGGATTTTTGGAAACTCTGCCCCTAACGGGGTGAAAAAGGGGGTTGAATATTTTAAACAGGATGCCTATAGTTCAAAAACAGAAGATGTTACGGACGTCAAAATCTGTATTTAGATTCATCTTGAAAAATAAAAAAACACCTGTGTTACCATTTTTCAAAAATCCCAAGTGGGGGTGAAAACTAGGGGGTGAATACTTTGAAACAGAATACCTATATCTCAAAACCAGAAGATGTTACGGACGTGAAAATTGGTATTTAGATTCGTCTTGAAAAATAAAAAAACACCTGTGTTACCATTTTTCAAAAATCCCAAGTGGGGGTGAAAACTAGGGGGTGAATACTTTGAAACAGAATACCTATATCTCAAAACCAGAAGATGTTACGGACGTGAAAATTGGTATTTAGATTCGTCTTGAAAAATAAAAAAACTCGTATTTTACCATTTTCCAAAAATCCAGTGGGGGGGGCAAAAAGGGGGGTTGAATACTTTTATCAGTATATCTATATTTCAAAAACCAAAGATGTTACAGGTGTTACAATTGGTATTTACAATCGTCGTGGAAAAGTGTTTTACCATTTTCAGAAAATTCCAGTAAAGGGGGTGTAGGGGGAAAGGGGTGTGAATAATTTTATTGGTATAACTATATTTAAAAAACCAAAGATGTTACAGATGTGAAATTTGGTATTTACAATCTTTATGAAAAAACCCAAGCATGTGTTTTACCATTTTCCAAAAATGTAATGAAACAACTTTGTTTTGTAGCCAATACGCCCTAACGTCTGCAATAAACCTTACTTATTACTTTAAGACCTCAACCTGTAAATTATATTTTGTAGAGTTTGAACAAAAAAACGAATTTTTCTGTTAAAAACAATTTAAAAAAATCCCAAAATCTATGCGAGCGAAGCCACGGGCAAAAGCTAGTATTATAATACAAACCATTTCTACCATGCAAATTGCTCAAAAGAAAGAGGGAGTTGCGTGTAGTTCTTGTAAGAGCTTTATCATCTAAATATCACAAACTTAACTGAATGGTGGCTCTTCCACTACGGTGCCAAATGGACATCTACTTGTTTATGAGCAGGGATTTTCAGAGGCAATGTTAAATTCTAATATTTGTTTTGTTCCAATTTCAGCTACAAGGCTCTTTGAAGAGGAGGTTGGTAGTGAATGTGTCTTCCAATCACAGTAAGAAATCGAACGGAATTACAGAGAACTCCTTCCTTGATTTCAAGAAAATAAGAGCAAATGAGCACCTTCCGGGAACTCAAAATGCTTATCGTGTCACCGATGGTTTAAAGCATTCTACTAATGGATCCATACCAGTACAGCAAGCAGAACCTAGAAAATTTAATGCATCAAGCAGCGCTAACTGCAACACTAATGATATGTTTTGTTTAACGTTAAAGGACATCAAGAAAGAACCTGGAGAAAGTTTGCCATGTAGCAAACATACTGAAGTTCCAATGTCTCAGGACAATCTGTACAGATATGGAGATGATTTAGGAGAGCCACTGATAGACCCAGATCTCCAGGAACTATTCAATGAACTTACTTACATATCTGTACCCCCAATGAGTGATTCCGAGCTGCAGAATATGATTAACATAACAATAAAACAAGATGAGCCTTTTAACATCGATATTGGTCAAAACCATCGAACTACACCAACGTCCTTAGCAATGGACAAAGTAGTCATTAAAAGTGAATATCCTCACAGCTTAGATCATTGTAGAGTTGATTCACCCCAATTAAGGCCTCCTTCTACAGGTCCGACATATTCAATGGCCAGTACGTCATTGACAACGTCACTAAATACATCAGGTTCTCAAGTACAGGTCTCTTCAAGTACGAACCGTTTACCCAGCTGGCAGGAACTGTCTCATGCCCAACAGTTAAAACAAATGGCGGCCAACAGACAGCACACTATAACTCAGCATCACCAGCCAGGGCAGTTGACTAACTGGTCAAATGTCCCACCTGTAGGATCGACGTCAAGACCATTTGGACAAGAGAAAATCCCAAGCCCTTTTCGACAACAGCAATTCAGTCCTCATAGAACATCCATGAGTGCTGCTCCCCCAAATGGAAGTCAACCTAAGGTGATAAATAGCTACCTCTATAAAACTAGCCCCAACTCTCAAAGCAGTCAACTTGACATGGTCAATCAGCAAAAACCACAGGATTCCAACAAGAATCCAGTCAATTCCAATCACTCATCTGTGGAACCACACCCCAGCAGTACTAAAACGATGTTTCATTTCAACTCTGATCAAGCAAACCATCAGGTGCCTTCAGTCTTGAACCCACAAAGCAAATCTATATTGCAATTTACACAACAGCAGCAAGCGGCAGCCGCACCTCAACAACATGAACCATTACAACAGTCTAAACCGGGTGCAAACCAAAACCTGCAACGTACACAAGCCTTTCAGCACAAGATGCTAATTCCAAAAATAGAGCCAAATCAACAAATCTCTGGATTGCATTACCAGCCTACACATCAGCAACAGGTAACATTCAATTGTTTGTCTATGTTTTCTAAGCTGTGGATCGCACAAATGTAAATTTGGTATTGCTTCAAAATGGCACCATGGAAAAACACGCATGTATCATGTCGTGTGATATTTGAGCATCACTGTAATGACAGTTCCTAATATTGTGCATAGTATAGTGTCAGTTGGTACTTGGGGATTGGTTCAGCATGTATGTAGAGTTGGGTGGTGCGAAGAGTATGTATCAGCGAGTACATAGAGTTAGATGGTTCTCAGGGTTTGGTGGGATCATGGAGTGTGAGCTTATACACATCTTTAAGTTGTGTCCTTTTTAAAGACTTTGAGAAACTGGAGGCACAGGGAAAGTCGAATATTATGAGGGAGGGAGTTCCGTGGATAGGGCGCAGCTCGGAAATAGTCTTGAAGGCGAGAGTGAGGGGTGTGGGTACAAGAGATGTCAATGACTGTTCACTGGCAGAGTGAAGTGACCGGGATGGAGCATACCTATTAATAAGGGAGATTTTTAAGAGTGAACCAGGATTTTCAATTGAATTCTAAAAGGTAACCGTTTATCTAGCACCTATCCTTTCAAACTGCACTTTACAATGAAGATACAAAGAAAATTAGGATAACAGGCACCAGAGGACCCTACTGGGATGAACCTACAGTCATAACAATAATGGCTAGAAATGTTTAATTTGCCTTATTTCATTAATCAATGATAATGTCTTTTTTGGCAGGACTTTAGCTACCCAAAATCACTTCCCTGACTCTTACAGATACCGCCATACATATTATGCATGTTCGTGTAATTTGGTTTCTTCTAACTCACTCATAAAACCGATCCCAAACTGAATTGGTTTATTGCTCCCTCTGGATCATGTTGACTCATCACTTGACTTACAGCTTTTTTTGCTACTACCATTAGTTTGAAAAATTTCTACTCTGTAGAAATTGTTTTACATAAATTAAGAAAAGAGATTAACATCTATGCACTTACATGAAATCAAAAATCAAAAGCACCAATGAGCACTAGTAAACCCCTAGACTGGAATGGGTCTCCAGGAATTGGGCCAGTCTTACTGAAAATCTGAAAATTCAGGAACATTTATAGTTTTTTTATTATTATGTAGTATTTTAAAATCATATGTGTAATGTATTAAATGTGCAATTGAGTTCTTTATAAACAGGGTTTGTATTTGTCCGTTGATATTGTTTCATCCATGGAGTTCAGTATTCCACAACATAAGAGAACATTCTACAGGTTGAGCACCCGTTGTCCGAAATGCTTGGGACCAGAGGTGTTTTGGATTTTTTTAATTTTGGAATATTTGCATACTAGGGGATATATTTGGGCTGAGCCTGAGCCTAAACATGAGAGTTCCATACACACCTTACATACACAGCCTGACATTTTATACAATAGTTTTCATCATTTTGTCCTCTAGCACTTGAGGTCAGTGGTAGAATTTTCCATGTTTGGCATCATTATCGTCATGTTGACTCGATGACGATATTTGGGAATTCAGAAATTCAGATAACGAATTTTCAAACTGTATATAGTTTGTTGACAATTAGTCTATGTAAGAGAAGATTTTCATCCATTACGAAATGATGAGAGAGACATTAGCAGACAGATTATTATTTTTTATTATTATCCTTTATTTATAAAGCACCACATATTTCCGCAGCGTTTTACAAGATTAGTGTACAAGGAGTTGATACATTGGAATACCACACATGTGTCACGGTTCCCGGATCCCACCACGCAGTCCTTATAGCCCAACACTCCACAGAGCCCAAAAGCTACCAACAGGGTAGCCTTAGAAGAATCCCTAACTGTCTGGTCCTTAGAATTGGCCAGGTATACTAGCTAGACCGAAAGGGTTAATCAAAGACAATGTCGTAATACAAAACCAGGTCAGCAACACGGGGGTAGTCAGACGAGACAGAATCAGGAATACAGAGTATAGAATAGTCAAATGGAATAGCCGGGTCGATACCAGTGCAGAAGCGTAGTACAAGAAAATAGTCTAGGGCAACGGAAGGCAGAATAGTCAGAAAACAAGCAGAGGTCAATAACAGGTTAAATCACAAGATAATTCAGGTACAAGGAGCTCAGGTATGGATAACCACGATCTGGCACTGCTTAGAAGGAACTGTTGGTTTTTAAAGACCTTCACCAGACCGCGCCCCCCTCTCAAGCCGCACCTCATGCAGCCACCTCCCTGCTTGTTTCAATTTAAACCGAGTGTTGGTGAGCGAGCAGCTTCAGACATGCTGCCCTCAAGCACACCAGAAAGGCTGGAAGCCCCCAACGTTACAGCATGGAGGATACAGCCTGATTCAGGGGGGCCCTGGTTCCGAAGGGAACTTACAATCTATGAGATGTAAAAAGTATTTTGTGAGGTAGGCGCATCCATAGCATTAGGTGTCTTGTCCAAGGACACTCGCTGGTGGTGTCTTCTGAGGGGGATCGAGTTGGCTTTCCATTATTGTAGATCAGTGACCTGGTGGTTAGGTTGAACCCATTTCTCGTAAAGTCGAGACTTGCTTCTCCACAGTTGTATTGGAGGGATGTATACACCAGCTGGGTGGAGTAGAGGTAATGTCACTGCTCTGCATGGAGAGAGTCTGTGGAGTCATGGGTTCGATCCCAGCGAGCAAACTCTCCAGTAAGTGTCCTTGGCAAGACACCTAACGGTACATACTCGCCACCCAGGACATACTTGAAAACGAGAGAAATCTCAATGTATCCTTCCTGGTAAAATACTTTCTCAAAAAAAAAAAATGTGATTGGTATCATTGGAAAGGCCATGCTCTGGCCTTTCCAGTAATACCTAACATGGCCCTGTAGCTGCTATGGATCTGGAGATACAGGGGTCAAAATGCCTATCAATGCAGACATAGTTCTCCTTTCTCTGGGCCTATTCTAGGGCATGGGCCTTGAACTGGTGCTCCATTAGCCCCTATGTTAATCCGGCTCTGCCTAAGGACAATTACTGTAGAGGTTCTCTGGCCACATACGAACCTGGGTCTCCACAATTATAGAGCAGTGATGTTACCTCTTCTCCATCCAGCCGGTACAGATGTGAAAGGATGGACATTCTAATGACATGAGATTAAATGAATTGCTAGTATCCTCCGTAAAACATTGGAAAAGTTAAATTGTTGATTATATTAAGCACAGCACAGACAAATAATATTATAATAGCAAAATAATATTAAGAATTCAGAAGCTGAAACAAGTCACGTATCCATGACTCTTCAAGTGGCTGTGGAGGAAAATGTTGTCAGGTAATGTTGCATTTTTATACAAAGGTTTGACAATTTTATCCTTTCTTTCCATTATTTCTTTTCCTTCTATTTTCTTTTTCCTTTTCTCGGTGATCACTTGTTTTTCGATAACGGAGGAAGCAGCTAGAAGCTAACGTAGTTACAACCGCATATATTTCCTTTTGGGCTTTTCCCATAAAACAATGTGTTAAACACATGTCGCCATTCGCCGAGCTCTACTACAGAGTATATATTGTTTCCAAGTCTTACTTAAACTGGCTCAAACCTTGGCTTTGGCCTTGTAACATATTTTCCTTCAAGCGCTTATTGAACTCTAGGCCATCACAGGAAACGATTATTCAGACCTGCCAGATGCGTTTTAAAACCTGCTGCTAAGTCCCATGAACGTATATAATCGCATATAGAGAGGTGAATGATGGGTAATCTACAGAATTGCATTCGTGGCGGATGGTGCGTTAAAGAGGTTCGAGTGAGTATTCTATAGAAATATGGCCGCCCTTGTTGGAATTCTTTTCTACAACAGAAAAAGCTCATATCACCCGCATGGCTCTAATGTCATAGCCGGTAGTTGCCTCAAAGTTGAAGTGTATCCCCCCCCTCCCATTCTTATTCACCTCAGCTTTATTTAATTTATGTTTAATATACACCTTATACACAAGGCCTGAAAGGCATTTTATACAATAACAATACATCCAACTCTAGGGCCCTATTACATTCCTCACGCACAATTTTGCGCGTGCACAAAAACGCATTAACGCGAGGGGTAAAACCCTTTGCGCTGAACGTCGTATTACGACATTCACACACAAAATGCACGATAACGTCTAACGCGAGTGACCCTGCGTGAACCCTTTGCGAGCGCAATTTAGTGCGCGCATCCTATACTTAACATTGTGAGCACAAATGCGTCTGTGTGCTGGTACGCGCATGGTATTTCAATCTTAGCGCAAAATTTAACGGACAACGTTTGCGCGCATAATTTTAACGTCTTTGAAAAGCTGATGGTAACGGCAAATTGTAACAACCTGACATGGATATATAGTGCCCAGCTCACATGGATATATAGTGCCCAGCACACGTGGATATATAGTACCCAGCTCACATGGATATATATAATGCCCAGCTCACATGGATATATATAATGCCCAGCTCACATGGATATATAGTTCCCAGCTCACATGGATATATATAGTGCCCAGCTCATATATATATATATATATGCCCAGCTCACATGGGTATATATAGGCCCAGCTCACAAGGATATATATATAGTGCCCAGCTCACGTGGTCTCAATCGGTCTCCTGCCGTCTGCAGTGCCAGGCCCCTCCAAGAGCTTCTCACTGTGCGAGCGACCACCGGCATCAAGCTCGCCTGAGAACCACGCACAAGCCACGCTCTCGCAAGATCCCGGACGTTAACTCTGCGATCTCGATCTGGTGGTTCCCAGGCGAGCGACCGAGCTTGATGCCAGCAGCCGTTCGTACAGTGGTGCTTCGCAAAACTTTCTCGGGGGGGGGGGAATTGCCCCGTTGCCCCCCTGGATCCGCCCCTAACTCAGGCGAATCCCATAGGCTTCAATGGTAAAAATATTCCCGTTTTAATCCAATATCTAATAAACCATTTATTATTTTATTCTGCAGTAAAAAGTCTCTTTATGTATAGATTTTTTACGATCTTTCAGGCATTTTTGGGGATTTTTTCAGCAAAATCAATTTTCCTTAACAGCCCTTTTTATTATCATTCATTGGATCTTATGTGTAAATTCCAGATATTTTCGCTAAGTAGTTTTTTTGCAAACAGCGTTTAAATTTTCAAACTTTCAAGCGTACTGTTTTTTGTTTTTTTTACCACGTTCGTCTGCGTGTCGGGTTTTTCCCGTCTGTTGCTCTGCGCTGTGATCGGCGGCTCGTCAAATTTTTTTGGCGTGTTCGGCAGGGTTTTTCCGGTGGTTTCTGCGGGCATTCGGCGAGTGTTCGGCGAGTGTTCTGTGGGTTTGCAGCGAGTATTCCCTGCACTACGGTGGCCCTGCAGTGCTTGCTGTATACACCGCAGGGTCAGCGAACTAGGAATTGCCGAATCGCCCCAAAGTGTGGGGAACGAAAGGTCACCGAACGTGCGGTGACTTTTCGGATGTCTCTGAATAACCCTGTAAGTAAGTTTTCAATTTAGATTACACGGTTGTAAATCGTAAGAATAAATGCCTAATAAGCTGTTCATGAGACGGTTCGTGGTTTATCCGTTAGTAATTTATTATATAGAGCACATGGTATGACCCATATATATTTATATACTCACAATTATGCTCAAAAAGATACCATAAGTTTGCACAAAAGCGCTTTGTAAAATACGCTACACACAGAGATCTCTTTTGTAACAACCAATGAGCAATGCCTTAGGTAAAATATACGGCCCCTATTACAATCTTCGCGCAAATGTGCTTGCACAGCGAGAATTTTTTTTGCGCACGCAAAAAAACGTTAGCGTGCGCAAATTAATGTGGTATTACGATCCGAGCGCAGTTTTTCAGCCTTCATGTTTTTTTGAGCGCAAATCCGACGCGCAAAGCTGGGCGCAAATGACCGTTGCGTGCAGGAATCGGTGGGCATACCGTTTTTTCACGGGATTCAGCCAATCAGAATTAAGAACCACCATTTGCAAGGTTTCTGTTGTTGCGCCTGTCAAAGTCAATCTGCGTATATGTGCTGCAACAAAAATAAAATATTAAACAATTCATTCATTTTATTGTTTGGGTATGTGTAGAATGTGTAACTGTACTGTGCTGTATTTTTTGTGCAGGTTCATTTCGTTTCGGCCAGAACGTTCAGATTGTAAGTTAACACCAGGTTTTCAAACACGTTACGATACTTCGCGCAAACGTCGTTCGTACGACGTTGCGCAAAGATCGTAATACCATCCGCTCGAACGCATTTGCGCTGACAATGGTAAGTATGGGAGGCGCGCACGCACTTGCGCTCGCGCTGGGTTCAAGCAGGGTCGATCGCGGTAGACGCTAACGCGCATCGTTTGCGCGAACGTCGTAATACGACGTTCCGCGCAAATGTTTTTGTCCGCGCGCAAAAGCGCATTTGCGCGCACGCAAATGCGCTGCGCGAGGATTGTAATAGGGGCCATAGCTTGTATATTTTGTTTGCTCAAAGCCGCACTTGGGCTGCACGGGCTCACTAGTTGCACAGAGACTAGTAACCTGCACTTGACTGTGAAAGATAACCTGAATGATATGCAAGATTGATGTATCAGCGACTCTGCTCATTACCCCACGGGTTAAAGACACCCTGCTATAGCGGTTAAATCCTGCAACTGGTGGCACGGATCATTGTATCGAACGTAAACCACTATAACATAAAATAAATTCCCTGTTACAATTGATATAAAGAAATAACCCATATGCGGCACATTGCCAAAATCTAAAATTGGACCCACGTATAGTGCTGCATGGAGACCAATTTGCTCCTAAAATCATAGGAGTGCTCAATAGGTTTGTCAAGTGATAGATGTGTTATATTGCAAGGGGAATAATAAACCGCGCGTTTCGCCGTTATTCCGGCTCGTCAGGAGTGCCTCAGGCACTATACGTGGGTGCAATTTTATGATTTTGGCAATGCGCCTCATATGGTTTATTTCTTTATATCATTTGTAACGGGGAACTTCTTTTATGTTATAGTGCTTGAGCATTACAGGTTACCGCTCGTGAGTTCTCAGGATTTCCGGAGCAACACAAGCAAAGGAGTAACCATATATATGCAGTTTACGTTTGATACAACGATCCATGCCACTAGTTGCAGGATTTAACTGCTAATGCTATTGGCTGCCTATGGATACATTGTATTCAACGACCGCTTATATTGCATACGGTGCAATTTCGTGGTCATTCGGCTATCCAAAAACCTGGCAATTCACCAAATATTGGAAAATTGCCAGCAAAATACGGTGACCTTCGGCGGCAGTGACATCCCCATAGAGAAGCAATGGTTAATCTATTCACAGAGACCAAACAGCAGGGAAATGCCCTGACTTTCGGTGGTTTCGTTCGACAGGTTTAATCGGGCGAATCCCATAGCTTTCAATGTTAAAACAATCCCCCGTTTTTATAAAATCTATTTGCGGCAAAAAGTCTCTTTATTTTTTTACTGTTTAGGACTTTTTACACGGAATTTTTCTTTTCCAGATTTTTTTTTCTCTGTAACGGACTTTTTTTTATTATTCATAGGAACTACTGTATATTGTTTCCAGGCATTTTCATGCAGTAGTTTTTTGGTAAACGTCTTTAAAAGGTCAGGTTTTTATTTTATTTTACCCCTGTTTGGCGGCTTTTTCTGGCAGCTAGTCCGCAGTCTGTTTGGCGGGTCGTCGGATTTTATCGGATCAATTCCGCGGTTTTGCAGCGAATCGTCGGATGCATTCGGCAAGTTTTTTTGGTGTTTTTTTGGATTGATTCGGCATTTCTTGGGATCGATTCGGCGGTTTTGCTGAATTCACCGCAGGGTCGGCGAATTTAACTCGGAGTGCTGTGAAACGAGAGATCACGGAAATGTCAGTGACCTTTCAGTGCTCTTTGAATAACCCTGTTAATGGCCCCACCCGTTAATAATATCGGCTCCCGTCCTATTTCACGCACGCGGGAGCAATAGGTGTTGGCAGGTTCTTTTGCCATTAAGAATAGAGTGGCTGTATCACCTCTAATAGAGCCAGTAATGGTTAACAGCTGGTGCCACATTTCTCTATAAGTGTCTCTGTAATACCAAAAAAGCTGTATAGGGCCCACTGTATTTACATAAATACGTAACATATCGTAAAAGCGTATTATTTTTTAAACTAATCAAATTGATAAAGTTAATTAAATTAGGATCTGCATTTTTAATCACGTTAATTTGTTTAATTTGTTTAAATAAATAATATTTAATATTTGTTTCATTTGTTTAAATAAATAATATTTGTAATAATTTAATAATTAGTTTTTTACATATACAGTAAAAACGAGCATCCTCTGCAACGTTGGTTTAATTCTCGCCGGTCCAGACATTATCATTTATGTAGTTGGAGTTAGGGATGTGCGTTTCGGGTTTCGGAATTTCGGAATTTTCACGAAATTTACCGATTCGTGTCTTCGGATTCGGCCGAATTTCCGAATCGGATCGGACCCGAAAACCGACAGATCCGAAAAGTTTTCCGAGCCGAAACGAAAAATTTTCGGATTTTTCGAATGGACTTGAAATGTGTCAAATCGAAATTTATTTTTGCTCTATTCATGATTTCGGTTCCATTCGTGATTTCGGTTCCATTTCGGTAATTCTGGACATTGTATATTTAACTATTATCGGTTATATCGCTGATTCTGTAAATTTTGTATTTGTAAATGCGTATCACTTGTTTCTTGTGGCATTCGGGTCAGTTTAGCGTTTTTTTAATCGTTTTGTTCATTTTTTTTGTTCCATGGCTTTCATACCATTTTAATATGATTAAATAAAGTTGTGAAATGTATATTCATAAGAAAAAAAGGATCTTTAGTTAATAAAAAAAAACACGATAGAATCGCCAGAATTATCGTATCGACAGAATGAATTATCGGATCCGAAAAACAAACCAAAAATTTATAATAAAAAAAGATATAAAGTATAAAAAAAGTAAACCGTAGTAGTTTACGTCAAAACGAATAGAGTTAGACACTTTGAAACGAGGAGAACAGACGTTTCGAAAAAACGAAAATTTCCGAAATCACGAAAAGTCGATACAAAAAACGAGCAAAGTGACCCGAAAACACGAAAAATGGTCGATATTCCGAAAGAAAAATGTACACGAAAAACGAACCGAACCGAATCGAAACAGAAATCGGTCGAAACGAGCCGAATCGAAAATTTTAAACATCCGAACAAATCGAACCGAATCGAACCGAAAAAAAATCGGTGCACAAGCCTAGTTGGAGTCATGGTGCAAGTCCGTAAATAAATTTTTACTGTTACAGTAAACACGCAAAGTCCGGATTTTAATATTTACTAGTCATATTTTCAACCCTGTGAGTCCCTAATTTAATATCCCACCATTATAACCCGCAAGTCCCCACTTTAATCTTTCACTGTGAGTACGTAATGTAATTTTTTTCCACTTTTACACCAAACCGCGCAAGTCCGGGGTTTACAGCAAGACTCGCATTTACAGGAATAAAAATAAGACTCGCATTTACGTGATGTACAATAAAAAACATGCTTGTTCGGAATGTACAGTAAGATGCATGTTTTCCAGAAATACATTGGTTTACTGTAAAACGCGCTTCTTTTGGACTTCGGAGTACAACGCGCAAGTCCGGGGTTTTATGTTGGAACCTGCAACTCGCAATCTCTGTACATTCGGTGCGGAAAAATACGTAACAGTACTACAAACATCCGAAAAAAGCCATTTATCAACACCTTAATATATTTTTGGAAATCGTCAGCCCAATAAATTCAAACGAAATCGCTAAACCCGCTGCTCTTAACCCCTTAGTGACCGGGCGGTTTTACACAAATCCGTCCGTTCGTGACCGCAGCTGTTTTTACGTTTCTGCGCTCTTAGTGTTTACGTCAAATTTTCCTCATTCTCGTTTATGTAACCCACACATATTTTACACTGTTTTTCGTTCACTAAATGGACTTTATTAAGATACCATTTTTTTCATCATTTCATATAATTTACTATAAAAAATATTGTGAAATATGACACAAAAATTGAAAAAACACCACTTTTTTCGAACTTTGACCCCCAAAAATTTCTTATGTATCAACAACCGTCAAAAAAATTTATTCCTTAGTAGTTTCTAAATTTAGTACTGAGTTTTAGCAATACCCAATGTTTACATATTCCTCGCTTTTTTCCTTATTTTATGCAACAATAAGTGCAAGTAGCACTTTGCCATTTCAAAGAGTTTATTTTCAAAACTAGTGATAGTGACATTGTAACACTGATATCTGTCACTAATTGCTGAATAACCCTCCACATATACATATTTTTTTAAAGTACACAAATCAAGGTATTAAACTTGGGGTATTTTGACTCTTTCCATGCAAACCATTTACCACAAATCTATGCCAAAGTTTGAGAAAAAAAAAAATTTTGGTGATTTTTTTTTTTTGAACGCAATTTAAGAATACATGTACTTGTAACTTAAGGTTTACTGCCAAAAAAGCACTCCAAAATATGTTCAGCAACATCTTCTGAGTAAATTGATACCACCCATGTATAGGTATGTCGGGTCATTTGGGGGCTAATAGGCCTTATTTGGGGGGCGCATTTTCAGTTTTCCAACTTGGAATTTTCACATTTCGTTCATCATGCACCCAGTCCTATTTGGGACATTTTTGAAGCCGGCCAAAATAATTTACCCCCATCAAACCATATATTTTTAGAAAGGGCACACCCTAGGTGCTTCAAAGAGTTGTATTTTAACACTTCCATGCACTAGCTCTTTGTCAAACTTTCAGTTAGTCACTTTTGGTGTTATTTTTTCACACACATTGTACTTTAGGCATGAATTGTCAATCCAGTTATGGGTTACTGCCAAAAAACACCCCAAAATATGTTCAGCAACATCTTATGAGTAAATTGATACCACCCATTGTATAGGTATAGTGTCGGGCATTTGGGGGCTAATAGGCCTTATTTGGGGGGTGCGCATTTCAGTTTTCCAACTTGGAATTTTCAATTTCGTCATCATGCACCCATGTCCTAATTTGGGACATTTTTGAAGCCGGCCAAAGTAATTTACCCCCATCAAACCATATATTTTTAGAAAGGGCACACCCTGGGGTGCTTCAAAGAGTTGTATTTTAACACTTTCCATGCACTAGCTCTATGTCAATCTTTCAGGTAGTCACTTTTTGTGTGTTATTTTTTCACACACATTGTACTTTAGGCATGAATTGTCAAATCCAGTTATGGGTTACTGCCAAAAAACACCCCAAAATATGTTCAGCAACATCTTCTGAGTAAATTGATACCACCCATGTATAGGTATGTCGGGTCATTTGGGGGCTAATAGGCCTTATTTGGGGGGTGCGCATTTCAGTTTTCCAACTTGGAATTTTCACGTTTCGTCATCATGCACCCATGTCCTATTTGGGACATTTTTGAAGCCGGCCAAAGTAATTTACCCCCATCAAACCATATATTTTTAGAAAGGGCACACCCTGGGGCGCTTCAAAGAGTTGTATTTTAACACTTTCCATGCACTAGCTCTATGTCAATCTTTCAGGTAGTCACTTTTTGTGTTATTTTTTCACACACATTGTACTTTAGCATGAATTGTCAAATCCAGTTATGGGTTACTGCCAAAAAACACCCCAAAATATGTTCAGCAACATCTTCTGAGTAAATTGATTACCACCCATGTATAGGATATGCGGGTCATTTGGGGGCTAATAGGCCTTATTGGGGGTGCGCATTTCAGTTTTCCAACTTGGAATTTTCACGTTTCGTCATCATGCACCCATGTCCTATTTGGGACATTTTTGAAGCCGGCCAAAGTAATTTACCCCCATCAAACCATATATTTTTAGAAAGGGCACACCCTGGGGCGCTTCAAAGAGTGTATTTTTAACACTTTCCATGCACTAGCTCTATGTCAATCTTTCAGGTAGTCACTTTTTGTGTTATTTTTTCACACACATTGTACTTTAGGCATGAATTGTCAAATCCAGTTATGGGTTACTGCCAAAAAACACCCCAAAATATGTTCAGCAACATCTTCTGAGTAAATTGATACCACCCATGTATAGGTATGTCGGGTCATTTGGGGGCTAATAGCCTTATTGGGGGGTGCGCATTTCAGTTTTCCAACTTGGAATTTTCACGTTTCGTCATCATGCACCCATGTCCTATTTTGGACATTTTTGAAGCCGGCCAAAGTAATTTACCCCCATCAAACCATATATTTTTAGAAAGGGCACACCCTGGGGCGCTTCAAAGAGTTGTATTTTAACACTTTCCATGCACTAGCTCTATGTCAATCTTTCAGGTAGTCACTTTTTGTGTTATTTTTTCACACACATTGTACTTTAGGCATGAATTGTCAAATCCAGTTATGGGTTACTGCCAAAAAACACCCCAAAATATGTTCAGCAACATCTTCTGAGTAAATGATACCACCCATATATAGATTTGTTCTGTTGTTTTGGGGTGCTACGCCAATCTTTGACATTGCTTGTCAATTTTCTAATTTGACATACAGTATCTTCTTTGCTTATCTTCTTTTAGGCCTTTTTACATACCCCAGTTTTATGAACGTGCATATATTTGGTAAGCTAACACCCCAAAGTATTGTAAATGGAGTGTTTTTATGCTATGGATGCATCCGTTTGCTCCAAACAAATTGGATACGTTTGGTGGTTCATTTTTCATTTTCACACCCACATCAGTTTTGGACTGTGATTTAGGAGACACTGTTATTTGTACTGCATGAAAACTCTCCAGGTTGTTTTCTGCAAGGTCTCCTGAGTACACCCATGCCCCCCATGCATAGGTTTGCCAGGATTTTGGGAAGGTTCAAATACAATTTTTATGACTTTGTCATTGGAGTTGAAATTGAGATTATTTCTTCAGCTAGGCCTAGCTTTGGTTTTGGGTCTACCGCGTACCCCAGTTTGAATTATTGCCAGAAAATTGTTTATATTTGTTATGTTGACACCCCAAGGTATTGCATATGGAGTGCTTTGATGCCATGGATGCAACGGTTTTAGCCCAAAACATTTGAGAAGGTGTGTGGTGTAATTTTTCAATTTTCAGATTTTTACGCCCACATTAGATTTGGACTGTGATTTAGGAGACACTGTTATTTGTACTGCATGAAAACTCTCCAGGTTGTTTTCTGCAAGGTCTCCTGAGTACACCCATGCCCCCCATGCATAGGTTTGCCAGGATTTTGGGAAGGTTCAAATACAATTTTTATGACTTTGTCATTGGAGTTGAAATGAGATCATTTCTTCAGCTAGGCCTAGCTTTGGTTTTGGGTCTACCGCGTACCCCAGTTTGAATTATTGCCAGAAAATTGTTTATATTTTTGTTATGTTGACACCCCAAGGTATTGCATATGGAGTGCTTTGATGCCATGGATGCAACGGTTTTAGCCCAAAACATTTGAGAAGGTGTGTGGTGTAATTTTTCAATTTTCAGATTTTCGCCCACATTAGATTTGGACTGTGATTTAGGAGACACTGTTATTTGTACTGCATGAAAACTCTCCAGGTTGTTTTCTGCAAGGTCTCCTGAGTACACCCATGCCCCCATGCATAGGTTTGCCAGGATTTTGGGAAGGTTCAAATACAATTTTTAATGACTTTGTCATTGGAGTTGAAATTGAGATCATTTCTTCAGCTAGGCCTAGCTTTGGTTTTGGGTCTACCGCGTACCCCAGTTTGAATTATTGCCAGAAAATTGTTTATATTTGTTATGTTGACACCCCAAGGTATTGCATATGGAGTGCTTTGATGCCATGGATGCAACGCGTTTTAGCCCAAAACATTTGAGAAGGTGTGTGGTGTAATTTTTCAATTTTCAGATTTTTACGCCCACATTAGATTTGGACTGTGATTTAGGAGACACTGTTATTGTACTGCATGAAAACTCTCCAGGTTGTTTTCTGCAAGGTCTCCTGAGTACACCCATGGCCCCCATGCATAGGTTTGCCAGGATTTTGGGAAGGTTCAAATACAATTTTTATGACTTTGTCATTGGAGTTGAAATTGAGATCATTTCTTCAGCTAGGCCTAGCTTTGGTTTTGGGTCTACCGCGTACCCCAGTTTGAATTATTGCCAGAAAATTGTTTATATTTGTTATGTTGACACCCCAAGGTATTGCATATGGAGTGCTTTGATGCCATGGATGCAACGGTTTTAGCCCAAAACATTTGAGAAGGTGTGTGGTGTAATTTTTCAATTTTCAGATTTTTACGCCCACATTAGATTTGGACTGTGATTTAGGAGACACTGTTATTTGTACTGCATGAAAACTCTCCAGGTTGTTTTCTGCAAGGTCTCCTGAGTACACCCATGCCCCCATGCATAGTTTGCCAGGATTTTGGGAAGGTTCAAATACAATTTTTATGACTTTGTCATTGGAGTTGAAATTGAGATTATTTCTTCAGCTAGCCTAGCTTTGGTTTTGGGTCTACCGCGTACCCCAGTTTGAATTATTGCCAGAAAATTGTTTATATTTGTTATGTTGACACCCCAAGGTATTGCATATGGAGTGCTTTGATGCCATGGATGCAACGGTTTTAGCCCAAAACATTTGAGAATGTGTGGTGTAATTTTTCAATTTTCAGATTTTTACGCCCACATTAGATTTGGACTGTGATTTAGGAGACACTGTTATTTGTACTGCATGAAAACTCTCCAGGTTGTTTTCTGCAAGGTCTCCTGAGTACACCCATGCCCCCCATGCATAGGTTTGCCAGGATTTTGGAAGGTTCAATACAATTTTTTGACTTTGTCATTGGAGTTGAAATTGAGATCATTTCTTCAGCTAGGCCTAGCTTTGGTTTTGGGTCTACCGCGTACCCCAGTTTGAATTATTGCCAGAAAATTGTTTATATTTTTATGTTGACACCCCAAGGTATTGCATATGGAGTGCTTTGATGCCATGGATGCAACGGTTTTGCCCAAAACATTGAGAAGGTGTGTGCGGTAATTTTTCATTTTTATTTTTACGCCCACATTAGATTTGGACTGTGTACACCCTGAGTTACACCCATGCCCCCATGCATAGGTTGCAAAGGTTTTGGCAAAATACAGCACCAATTGTAGAACATAAAAATGTACGAATAAAATGAAAAGTCTGGTGCAGTAAAAGAAAAAAAAAAAACTAAACTGAACTAACTAACTGGAGTTTGAGAAAAAAAATAGAAAGAAAAAAAAAATCACAGATCACGCACAGTGTGATATATCTTGAAACAGTCCCCAAGACACAGACCGGGTTGTCCAGGGCATTCTGGGCAGTAAAAGATTGTGGTCTCTCCTCTGCCCCCTCTTGAAACACACCCTGCACCTTTTTGGGGTTTCTGTTTGCCCTCAGTAGGGGGGATTTTATAAATAAAATGCGTAGCCCCAACTCTGTCCCCATCACCGCCCGGGGAGCATGTGCATCCTGGTACAAAAGCCCCGAAATGACCTGGAGCTGAAACTGTAAAAAGGACAGTGTCACTTCGGGGTTTGCCTTTTTGCAGAGCAAAAAGGGCATTGTGGGTTGCAATTTGCATCAGGTAAATTGCAACCTTTTTGTACCAGGCCCTTGACTTCCGCATAATCTGGTAGGGCTGGAGCAGCTGATCTGCCAGATCAACCCCACCCATATGCCGGTTATAGGCTTTGATGCACACTGGCTTCCTGATGCGCTCAGCTCTGCCACGTACAGAGACCTCCACACACCTCTCAGTGGATGGTGGACAGAAGGTATTACATCCTTCTTGTCTCTGTACTTTACCGCCAACAGCTCCTCTTGGCGCAGAGCTGAGGTCTCCCCCCTTTTTAAACCGGGTGCGGACAAGCTGTGCTGGGAAACCTACGCGGTTCTTGCGAACAGTACCGCATGCTGCTGTATCAAAACAATACAGCAGCTTGAACAAAGGGACACTTGTATAAAAAATTATCCACATACAAGTGGTACCCTTTGTTCATCAGGGGAAAAAGTAGGTCCCACACAATCTTGCCACTGGTTCCCATGTGTTCTGGGCAACCTGGAGGGTCAAGGCTACTATCCTTTCCCTCGTACACCGGAAGGCCTGAGTATACCCACTCTCGCTGTCACAGAGCTTATACACCTTCACTCCATACCTGGAGCGTTTGGAAGGAATATACTGCTTGAATCCCAGCCTTCCCTTGTATTTCATTAGGGATTCATCAACGCAGATATTCCTTCCCGGTGTATAAGCCTCTGCAAACCTGGCGGCGAAGTGGGTAATCAGGGGGCGGATATTTATACAGCCTGTCAAACTGGGGATGCTCTCTAGGAGGGCACAGGCTGTTGTCACTGAAGTGCATGAAACGCAAAATGCTTTCATACCTTCTACGTGACATTGATGGGGTAAATGGGGTAGACCAGGATGGGGCTACTGCTCCAGTAGGAGCGAATTGAGGGCTTCTTTTTGATTGCCCATCAGCATAGTAAGTGCCCAGAATTTCAGAAATTCTGGCACATCTAGCGGGTCCATTGCTGCCTTGCCAAGTACGAGTCTGGCTTCGCAGCACAATGCTGATGGGCATACAGATTTGATTGGGCACGATGTGGCCCAACAAATCATCCCCCATAAACACTGCAAAAACTGTGTGGCGGTAAATCCTGCAACATCAATATTGATGCCAGGATTTGCCGTGAAAGGAGGGATATCTGGCCTCTGGCGATGAGGCACTACCCACTCCTCAGCTGGAGCTGTGCGTCTCCTGCTGGCAGGTGGTGACCCAGGATCTGCATCAGAAACCTCACTAGATACATCAACCAGCGTAGACAACGTATCTAGCGACGTCTCTGAACAGTCAGCGGGGTCAAAATCAGGGTCGGAGTCTGACGCAGATGCCTCAGATTCTGACGCCAGGATGGCATATGCCTCCTCGGCGCTGTACACCCTCTCAGACATTATATATAATAGATTATAAAATTTTATAATTATTATATATAATAAGCGGATTGTTGGTTCTTTAGAAGAACCGTTGGGTTTTACAAGAAAATACAAATACACCTAAATCTCTCTAAATCACTCTAAACCTGCCTCAATCTTCTAAATCTCCCTAAAATCTCTCTAAACCTGCACAATTCTTCTAAATCTCACTAAAATCTCTCTAAATCTGCCTAAATTTTTCTAATCTCACTAAATCTCACTAAAATCTCTAACTGTCAAATCTGATCTCTCTCTCTCTCTCACCAAAACACAAGTGAGGAGAGGGAGGGAGAATCACAGAGGTCAGAGCCAATATTTACAAAATATTGACCTGACCTGACAAATTAGAGATTTATTTTGATTTTTTTTTACTTCTGATTGGATGTTGCTAGCCTGCCTCTCTGATGAGGCAGGCTAGGAACATCCCACTCAGCCCCAAGATGACCCTGCCTTAGAAGGGCAGCGCCATCTTGGCTGTCAGTTTATTTTATTTTATTCGTTTTTATTCATTTATTTTTCTTTTTTTTTTACACTTTTTTTACACTTATTTACTCTGCTGGGTGCCTTGATCCCTCAAGGCACCCAGCAGAGCACCTGATCACTTATGATCACTTTTTTACTGAGTGCCACGATACCTCGTGGCACTCAGTACTTCCTGCCGCTACCGGAAGTGATCGCTCGGGGGAGCGATCAACCGACGGACCGGCGGCAGGTAAGCATATTGCAAGGATGCCTCGATGCGAGGCATCCCTGCAATATACACAGAGCAGCTGGAAGCGATACGATCGCTTCCAGCGCTCTTTACAAGTGCCGGGCACCTCTCGGTCAAACCGGATGTAGATCGCTCCCGGGGAGCGATCACAAGGTGCCCCGGCACTTGTAGCCACCATTGCACGGCTGCCTGGACTCCCAGGCAGCCTGCATGGGGTTTGAGCTGCTGGAAGCGATCCGATCGCTTCCAGCGCTCTTTAGAAGTGCCGGGCACCTCTCCGGTCAAACCGGATGTAGATCGCTCCGGGGAGCGATCACATGGTGCCCGGCACTTCTCAGCGCCATTGCACGGATGCCTGGACTCCCAGGCATCCTGCAATGGCGTTTGAGCTGCTGGAAGCGATCCGATCGCTTCCAGCAGCTCAAAAAACGGCCAGGACGTACCATGTACGTCAGCGGGTCTAAGAGAGACCCGCTGCAATGACGTACATGGTACGTCCGCGGTCGGGAAGGGGTTAACTCAAAAGTTACCCACAGCTTGGAGCTGGTGCTAACTGACTCCGCTTCTGCAGAATCTGTTATCACCAGCTACAAATCCCCCCCATAAAAATCACATACTCACCTCTCATCCCGCGGCGAGAACGGCAGCTCGATCTGCCTCTTCTGGCTGGCGGGAGCAGAGGGAGACTGGGGGGAAAAGTCCCTAGTCTCTCTCCGCGAATCACTCCACCAACCTGCCGGATCTCGCGAGAGGCGAGATCCTACTGGTCATGTGACCAGCAATCAAAGTCTCAATGAAGTCCTATAGACTCCATGGAGGGGTTGCTCGCGGTGGCGCTTAGCGCTGCCTTGAGCATCCCGAGACTTAGCGCTATGTTACAGAGCAGGCTGCTGAATTAGCCCCTACTATGGATGTGCATGGCTGAAAAATTTGTTTTGTTTCGTTTCTTTACGTTTTTAAATAATTAAATTTTCGGAATTTCGTAACTAATTTTGTTTCGTATTTCGTTTTGTTTATCGCATCGATTCGAATTTCATATATCAATTCGATAGTCGATATCAATTCGAATTTTGGATCACTAAATAAAACCCCAATTAATCAAATTTTGCTGTTGATATGTATGATAGTTCATTTCAAATTCGATAGTTGATATCAATTATTCAAATTTTTCTTTTATAATGATGACACTGTAAAACGAAATAAATTCGTTATATATCGTTTTGTTTCAAATTCGTTTCGTATCGATTCGTTATTCGTAAGTACTTCCGTACTACGAATTATCAAATTTCGTTACAAATTCTGAATTTTTCCGAAACGAATGCACATCTCTAGCACCTACCCCATAATATCAGGCTAAAATGGGGTCACTAAGGAGAAACCTGCAGGTGAAGGTTTTCCTCCTTAGTGTCCCTGTTTTAGCGTTGCCTTTGTAATAGGGCCATTGCCGCTAGGGTCCATATCTGGTCCAAAATTTTATCAGGAAACGAAAACACGCAAAACGCGGATTTGAATCTCCTTAACCAAAAAACCATTGAAATCAGCCGAAAAAGTGCATGTGTTCAGCTATTGGGTCGAAGAAACTTGAAAACTTAAAAGGAACACTCTAATCAAAAATCCCCCCCCCCATTTTTTAACATTAAACTATCCCTATTCCCTCAATAAATAGGTATGGATTTTTTATTTTTTTTTAATGTAATACTTACCCTAAAATCCACTTGTTTCCAACGGCGTCTTTTTTTTTTAATATACTCACCTCCCTCCTCTTCCGCTCCCGTCCTTCTAACTTTCACTTGGCTAAGGTTTACGTGAGAAGCGCGCATGCGCGCCTCTCACGTAAGCCAGCCAATCAGCAGGCTTCCTCCAGTCTCCATCTTCTTGGATTAGTGTTGCGCGCAAGAGGATGCGCGCAACACTAATCCTCAGCCGCTGCCGCCAGCTACTGCGGCGAGTTGGAGACGTCATCGCGCTGAAAGCGCTATGACGTCTCCTACTCGGCAATAGTCGGCAGAAGCGGGAAATATGAATCCCGCTCTGCTGACTGACAGCTGGGAGGGCGGAGTAAAGTCCTCCGTGTCTCTCAGCTGTTTTCAGCTGGTTCAGCCGATCGGCTGAGCGGAGGGAGGGGGGACAGACAAGGGCATACTCAGGGCATCATGACCACCTAAAAAAGCTTAGGTGGTCATGTTGCCTAGAGCAGGGCTCAAAATTTTAAGCCCCAAGTACTAGTAGCCAGGCCTTAAGAGTTACTCGCCACTAGTTGCCCCTCCTAACCCCTTATCCTGCCCTGCCTCTGCATTCCCACTCGCCCTCCTGTAGTTTCCACTCGCCAAATGCGAGCAGGCGAGTGGAAATTTTGAGGCCTGGCCAGGGGTCAAGTCGAGGGGGAACGCGTGGGAACGGAGTTCCTGCACTAATTTTGCAGAGGGAACGGAGTTCCCTTTGGTCCCATACTCTATAAAGCTTGTAGTCAGGTGTTCAATCACATATTTCTCTATTAAGGCTAGGGACAGATGAGCGCATTTTCTGCGGCCACCGTCAAAATGTACGTCGATGCGTGCGCACGCATTTTTTCACGGAATACGCTTAAGTGGTCAGACGATGCGCAATTCTGGACGTATTTCATGACGATGGGGTGAAAAGAAGTCTAGGGAAATCCGGCTGTTTGAACGTTATGTTGGCCGCACACTAGCAGCGTCTGACATCTCCTAATCACGCACACACGCTGCTATGCGGCCGCAGCGCACTCTGTACGTCAGTACCAGCGGTTTAACGTTCTCGAAAAAATGCGTTCATTTTCCACTTGCGTTGTGCAGCCGGACTTTTGTGCGACCGTACTTCGTATATTGGCTGTCATTGCCCGTCATCTGCTGCTAGTGCGGCCGTGATTATGTGCGCCAGAACGCGCGTTCGCACTGCCTCAGTCTGACCCTAGCCTTAGTCACAATAAATATAGGATTTATCATATATTTTTGCTATATTTCATATTTATTTATAAAGTATTTTACCAGGAAGGATACATTGAGATTTCTTTCATTTTCAAGTATGTCCTGGGTTCAAGAGCATTGAAGTTTTACAGTAGGTACAGAAATACAAAGTAATAAAATGCAAGATATTAAAAACAAAACACAAATATACAGATTAACACAGAAAATAAATATGCCACTATGTTACATGTTTACAGGTGCACTCCTTATTGAGGTATATTAATAGAGATCTCTTAAGGGACCTTAGACTGGGGGAAGATTTGATGGTGTCTGGGAGGTTATTCCATAATTGCGGTGCTCTGTAGGAAAATGAGGATCGAGCCACTTTCTTTTTGTATTGTGGTATTGCCAGTAAGGTGCACTGCTGAGGGAAGGGTGGTAGCTTCCCAGAAAAGCTCTTAAACACCAGGTTTGAAAGGTGAAAGATGCGTCTAGATTCCAGCGATGGCCAGTTTAGCTCTTTTAACATGTCACAATGGTGGGTCATGTTGTTACATTGTAGCACAAAGTGGCAGAATGAGTTATACAATGTAGTAAGTTTATGAAGGTGTGTTTGAGGGGCAGCTGCATACACTACATCTCCGTATTCAATAGCCAGCATAAGCATTTTTTGTACAATCTGCTTTCTTATTGACATCTATACATAAATTTATCAGAGCTGAGTGTGTGTTTGTGTTACGTGCGAAGTGATAATTGCTTATTGGGAGACAGAAATCCTGGTGAGTTCCCACACTTCTTTTTTTAGGACTTGATCCCTGGGCCTGGCCTAGAGTATCCCTTTAAAGGAAGCGTCCAAATTGTATTTATAGAAGTGTACACTAATATTCTACACTTTTTCTTGCTTATATCCGCCAACAGCATAAATTAAGCTTCATAAAGCACAAAAAAATGCTGTTTAAACACTCAAACATTACTCTGTTCAACTAAAAAATATTCAGCATCTCTAAACTTTCCCCACAACTCGATTAAACTGATGATGGGTTGTAAAGTTTGAACCCGCGAGGGTGCTGGTTTTGTACAGATGCCCGTTAGTCAATGTAAATCTGTTGGAATGAATTCTGCGGTGGCTCTGATGGTAGTCATATACATTGATTAAAAAATGAAATAAGCACGCAGTGTGTCTTTGTGGAGAGCAAGAGCTGGAATGCTGACAGTAAATCCTAGTCAAGCTGTGCTTGGGCGCTTTGCTTTATTATTATTGGGGGCTTTATATAGTTTCTTTACTGTAAATGAAGGGACATTATTTATTCTGAATTTTAGGTGATTTAAACAAAGAACCACAATTTTCCATTACAATATATATACTTGTCACTTCATTTACTGTAAGGAAACTACATATCCCACTTTACAGACAGACAGACATATAGACAGACATATAGATACCACTTATTATTACTGTTACTGCTGTTAAAAACACATTTTTATTTCAATGTTGTGGGTATAGTTTGATGTTAACATGTTCCTATGTCATGCCCCTATTTAATATTTTTTATTTATTTTGAGGGGACATATTTACTCATGGGGATCTTGCAGTAAGGTGTTAAAGGAACATTCTTCGCAGGGGGACCACTCTTATCTGAGTCTTATCTAAGTGGACAAACTGTGCTGTGAGCTTCCTTTCCCCCTCTGAGGGGGGCTCGGAGGGCTAATTCAGCTTTCCAAATGCAGGGGCTTAATCCTGCCCAGACCCTCAGCACAGGTTTCAGGTCTTGGAAACTTTTGGGAACCAGACACATCCATATGGTAACAGATATCAAATTTGCCAGATGTCAAATTTCTGAGGATGTGGGAGGAGAGCTTCCAGCGCTCAGAGTGCCCATTGTATCAGTCTGAGAGCTGGCCTTGGGTATGGAAAGTATTACAACATATCTCCACATTCTGTAACAATATGTATGGAACCAGAACAGAGAGTGCTTGGTTCCAGGGGGGAGTTTAATATACGTTGCACTGCAGTTCAGCAGGAAGTAGTTGATGAGGAAGTCAGTCACATGGACACTGACTAGAAGTTGAAGTTTATAGAACATGTTATAAACATAATCCGCAACATATATACACATTCCTCACAATAATGTGATGTCGGACTTTGTAATGTGATCAGGAGGAGTTTCTAAATATAGCGTCACTCTATGAAACACTGCGCAAAGACAGGGAAAGAAAGGAACTCTGAACCCACGCGCAACTTCAATGGATTTATTCGCCACACCTAATGGTGCTGCATCAGAATCCTTGGTGGCCTAATCCAATACTGATTTGTGTCAAAAGAAAAGGAATCCAGGCAATCCAACGTCCGTAAATGTGCAGCCTTTATTGGATTAACATTGGTAGCAGTGGCAACGTTTCAGCCAAGAAAGGGCTTGACAATGGCCATTCTTTGCCGAAATGTTACCACTGCCACCAATGCTCATCCGCTAAAGGCTGCATTCATACTGCTGTTGAAGTGCCTAGATTCCCTTCCTTTTTACACAAAACTCAATCAAGTAGTGTGACCTGGCCAGCTCGATCGGACGTCCCATTGAACATTAGACATGTGCATTCGTTTTAGTACTAAAACGATTTAGTCCGAATTTTGGGATAATTTAGTTTTCGTATGACTCAAGAGAAACGAAACTGCTCAGTACAAAAAACGAAAGAAACTAAAATAAAATGCACTACATTTTAGTTTCAGTCCTTTTTGTGATATTACATTGATGAGTGAAGGAGACCAACAATGAAGAGCGCAACATCCGAAGTTCTGCACCCTCCACATGCCAATGCAGTAGGATCTTCCATACAGAGAGGGGCATTAATTAATGCAGGAGGATGTTCTATACATTATACAGAGAGGAGCCTTTTTTTAAGCCCTTTAAATCCAGTGGCTGTGAGCGCTGAGATCGGCTGCTTGTTATATTATCTTTCAGTACAATGTATCAGGCTCAGCTGTTACAGTAACTGACTGTAACAGCGCTCAGAGTTTCAGTAAAACAAGGAAATAATATTGTTCTAACCTCTTATATATAAAAATATTATTTACTAGTTTTACTGAAACTCTGAGCGCTGTGATGAGCAGCAGTCAGTTACTGTAACAGCTTTGCCTGACACGGGGCAGTATTACAATGTTGGTGCTAACTTAACCAGAGCTGTTGTAAACTGAAAACCTCCATAGGCTATAATGGCTCAGGGAAGTTTACAACAGCTCTGGTTAAGTTAGCACCAACTATGTAATATGGCCCACATTGTGCTGAGAGTAAGAGATAATGTAACAAGCAGCGATCTCAGCCCTCTGAGGAGCCACTACAATAGTAATTGTATCCACTAGTTTTCGGATGAATGAAATTAGTTTTCATACTAAAGAACTGAAAACGAATTTCTTTAGCAACTAAATAAATTGCATTTTAGGACTAATCCATTAGTTCAAAACGAAATTTTGTGCAGTGCACATGTCTATTGAACATGGGTGAAAGGGTTGCCCAGCTTTGCTGTAACGTGCACTGAGTTCTTGTATGTCGGCATTCATCATTGCAGGCGTAAATCACTTTTTTATCCGCTTCCAGACGGGGATCTGGAGTAATAAGTGCATCTGCAAGTGATTTTAAACCAATTCTATTTCTTCTGTAAAATTAAAAAACATTTAATTAACACGGAAGGAAATTAGCTGCCATTGTGATATCATCTATCAAATCCGTGACTCACGGGAAGCAAAGGAGACAATGAGCTTAACAAGCCACCTATAGTATCAGTACTATGGAGAATAAAGCGCCTATTACTCATGATTCCCCAAAGCGAGCAGCATTCTTTAGGTAGATATCCTGCTAAACATTGTAATTATTACAACACATAGAGGTTTAACGAGCAATAAATCCCAATTAGAGGATGAGACATGGCTCACACATTTTCCATGCCCTCTGGGGCGAATATAGCATTAACTGTCCAGGCCCCAAGGAGTTCATATACAGTCTATGTCCCATGATGCCAGTTATTATTATCATCATTTATATAGCGCCAATAGTTTCGCAGTGTTTTACATTAACCAATGGGAGTGAGACAAAATTAAAGCAAACACAGGAACAGAAAGAAGAGGTGTTGAGGGACCTGCTTGGATGAGCTTACAATCTAGAGGAGTTGGGGTGGAGGAAGACAAGAGGCTTTTTATTGGTCGTCATGATCATTAGCACTAGTGTTGCAGAAATGGTGAGGACATGGAAGTGGCATCTATGACGATGTGGGGGTGGGTGAGGAGCGGGTGAGTCAGCATCAGCCATGTGGTACACTAATCTGAAGAGATGGGTTTTGAGGGATTTTGCAAAGGCCTGAAGATTAGGGGAGAGTCTGATAGGCCGAGGTAGGGCACTCCACAGGCACAGGACCGGAGCTGCCCTTAAGAAGACTTGGAGGTGAGAGTTGGCAGTGGAAATTAGAGGACAGGCAGAACTCACCTGTTAGTCTAGGTGTAAGGTTTGCATGTGAGTTTGAAGCACAGGGGAGACTGGGGCGAGACTGAGGCACAGAAAAGACAGGGGCGAGACTGAGGCACTGGGGAGACAGGGGCGAGACTGAGGCACAAGCAGGTAGACAGAACAGGAATAGGGCTGGACATGGGATAGACAGGAATAGGACTGGACACGTGATAGAGAGGAATAGGGCTGGACATGGGATAGACAGGAAAGAAAAAAGAGGACTTACAGGACAGTGCTGAAGAGACAGACACGAGAATGAGCATTGAGGAGGCAAGTGAGGATGGTTGTGGTTACTGTCTGGAAAAGAGCGTGGCAGAAGACATGGAGTCTTGCAGGAGTCACGGATGTCTGGTAGGAAGCCCCAAGGTCTGGTAGGAAGCACGGAGGTCTGGTAAGGAGAGAGCTGCTGATGATACAAGCAGAAACAATGCAGAAGCAAAGTCTAGAGGGTGTGACTTTCTTTTGAAGGAAGTCTGACTACTTCAGGTAGGTGCACCTGGGCTCTCTGCGATAGAATGGTAACGCCAGGGGTGGCGTCCTGGATAGCTGGAGTGGAGTCCTTGATAGAGATGACATAGATCAGACAGCGGCAGTGCCAGCTTGGGCAGGGCCCTATGGTGACGTCTGCATGTCCCCCTGGTTTGATTCCTTACACTAGGCCTAGTCAGTGCCTTCTGGGTTGCAGACGCATGCTGTCCTGCAAAACACCTGAAAAAACAATATTTTTGGCCAGTATCATGCTGATTTGAAAATCCAATGATTAAATGAGGGTTTCAGTTTGATTTTCTGTTTTCCTGTCTGAAAATCCATTTATCAGCCCCTTTCAGCACTAGATATGTTTTCACAAATCTGCTGACCGAATCGCTAAAGCCAAGAATTTCTATTGGCGAATATAGGCGCGAGTTCTGATAATGGAGAACAAATTCTTAATGGGTATTGAAATGCCCGGATGCCCATATTTAACTCATATTTAACTCTTCTGAATTTAAAAATGGCCGAATTGTGGTAGAAAAAGCAGTAGATTTCAAGATGAATTATTTCAATACCCTTGTAAATAAGAAATGTAGCATACAGCAGTACCAAATTATCTTATTTACTCCTGTTTCCAAGCGCCGCTGTTATTTATATAGTTTATGTTATGTTGTTACAATCATACACAATGCTCATATGGTCAACCTATACAAGAGGGATATCAGGGCAGACAAAGAGTGATTTGTTCTCATAATTTTTATTATTATTATTCTTTATTTATAAAGCGCCAGCATATTCCGCAGCGCTGATAATAAGGGGTCTAAGGTTCCTAAATCAGGAAGGACGTAGACTAGGAGGAAAAGGGCACTCAACCCACTCACAACTTCTGTAGATTTCTCACCTAACATAAGGGTGCCTGGTAGACCAATTCCAATACTGATTTGTGTCAATTTCAGGGTTATTCAGAGAAAGGTGAAACTCTGGAGAACTTTTGGAGAAGTGAAAATTCTAGGTCAAAATAGCCAAACCAGAAAAATTCTCCCATTTATCTCACTTTCCAAATCGACTATTTTGACCTAGAATTTTCACTTCTCCAAAAGTTCTCCAGGTGTTTCACCTCTCTCTGAATAACCCTGCATGTATCAAAAGAATGCAAATCCAGGAACTCCAACAGAGGTGTAGGTACAGCTTTTATTGGATGAACATAGGTGGCTGTGGCAAAATGGCCTCTGTCAAGGCCTTGACCAAGTTCATTCTTGGCCGAAACATTCCCATTGCCACCAATGCTTATCCAATAAAAGCTGCACTTGCACCGTTGTTGGACTGCCATTATCGCTTTATTTTGACACAAGTTCGATAGTTATCGTGTCAAAGCAAAGCTGGATCACTTTTCTCAAGAAAATAAAATGACTCTGGATGTGCGGTCAAACATTCGTGCTCTAGATGTAGTCCGGGTATAAGTCCCCTATAATTCATCTAACATTTAAAGTAATGGCAAACAAGGCTGGTCTTCCATCATTCTCCAAAGTTTTCCATCTTAGTTAACTCTCTATAATCCCCAGTTTAATTGAAAATATATATATATATACTGTATATCTGATACAGCAACCACTCAGGATATTTGGTTCCATCCAAACATGGTCCTCTAGGGCAGTGGTTCCCAACCGCGGTCCTCAAGTACCCCCAACAGGTCAGGTTTTCCAGAGATCTGGAAATAAGGAATATGGAATAAGCACAGCACAGGTGATATGATTTGCTGCTCATTGATTGCAGGATTCCGTCTGCGTTTCCCCAACGTGATCCTTAAAACCTGGCCTGTAGGGGGTACTTGAGGACTACGTTTGGGAACCACTGCTCTAGGGTATAAACAGCTGTAGACTTGAAGTTGTGGAAATGAGAGGTCTTTTTATTCCATAATAAACAAATGCCACACTTGGCTTTGAATCACTATTGGAGATGATTAAACAAAAACTACAAACCAAATCCTAGCTCAATTATAGCACTTACTAAACATACAGCGATCCTGACTATCCAAGTAACATAAACCAAAGAAAATCACAGCATTTCTTAGAATTGTTACCGCTCCCTGTCCTGTTCCTAACAACAGTCTAATTAAAACACTTCTCTCCAGGAGTCAGCAACCGGAGAATATACCTGTTGATTAATTAATTGGCAACAAGTGTGCGAGAGGATAGAGGCCATGCAGGATTCTGGGTCCTAAATATCTTCCCTCGATTACTCTCCCAAACATTATGTCATCCAACCCAAGTTACCCAACTCTGTCACAATATAGAGTGACTTTGTATAAGAGCGCTATATAAAAATATACATTGATATTTCAATCACACCCCCAAATAAAAAAACAGGGCAATTTAAAAAAAGTATATACATTTTACAAAAAAACATTTTAATGATCTCCGATTCAGTTTAGGTATAAATGAATGATAATTATTGAGTTTAGATTTCTATTTTCATGGAACATTAGAGTATAACGAGGCCTCTCTGGGAAGCATTGATAGGTGAAATTTAATGTTCCTTTAATTCAAAACATACACAGTATAAGACATCAGCGTACACATTGACAGGTCCGTGTAAAAAATAAAATGTCAAGATTAAAATATCAAACTAGAAATCTATAAATAGTAACAATGTAAATATATATATATATGTGTGTGTGTGTGTATATAATCAATCAGCTATTGCTGGGAACCTTCAAAGGGCAGGATGCAGTATGTTCACACTTTTTTGAGCACGCAATTGTATACTGACATTATTTAGGGGAACCTATTAATGAGTCTGCACTAAGAGGCATCGGATTGGCTGCTTGCACTGGTCCACATGTTCCGATTGTCATGGGGTCCGCGCCCAGAATGGAAAGAGCGTTGGAGGAGACTGTGAGCAGGATATTCTTTGTAAGTTTTAAAGCTGCAGGCAAAATATAATAAGTAACCTCTCCCCTCCTGGTTTTCTCCCCACTCCTTCCATTCCTGCCACTACCCTTAAACTTTAAAGCACACCTGTTGTAGTTACCTACAGAGTGGCGCCATCTTGGTATAGTATTGGCCTTGAGATCCAAACACGGCTGCTGATTCTTACCCATCCGGAGTGATAGTTATATAGGCTGCAAAGAAGACGTGCGTCCATCGAGTTCAGCCTTTCACACATCACCTACTGCTGTTGATCCAAAAGAAGGCAAAAAACCCCATCTGAAGCGTTCGCCAATACGCAACATACTGTGAAAAAAATCCTTCTTGACCCCAGAATGGCGTCCGATTTCTCCTTGGGTCAAGCAGCTTTTACTCACATATTAAATATTATGACCCTTAATATTCTGTGTCTGCAGGAAGTCATCCAGTCATTGTTTAAAAGTCTGTACAGACTCTGTCCCAACCACCTCAACAGGCAGAGGATTCCACAGCTTTATTGTACTCTTTATTGTGATCAGAAGAGCTGACCTATGAGAGGCAAGCAATGGCAACGATCGACATGTTTGGGTGACAGGTGCACTTTGTGACATGGTTAAAGAGAGTGAGGGTATTGAGGAAATGCAAAACTGATTCAAGCATATGTTGGTACCATCAGAGCAGTGACGGATCAAGGCCGCTTCTCTGTTCTTTGATGAAACCAGGACTCCAGTATTAATACCTTTTATTTTAGACCCAGTACATCACAATGTGACTATTTTGGAGTGTGGGAATGGAGCGTCGTCTTCACCATACCCAGTGTTAACCGGTTTACTATGGAATAGACACGGCTTATGGTTAGAAAAATAGGAGTTAGTGCTAGAAATTAGGGATTAGAGATCAATGTTAGGTTACAATATGACACAAAGAAATATAAATGGTGAATTATCATGAAATTAATTTTGAATGACTCTATTCGGTGAACACTTCACCGAAATTAGGGGATAACACTTATTATTTTTCGTTTGGATGTGTATGCAGCTACTCTTCACTCCTGATGATGCTGGATTGTTCCAGCGAAACGCGTTGAGTAGTTTATACTGCCACTCTATTTATTTGTTGCATATCTAATTCCAGTTTGGTCGCAGGACCACTTATACTATCTTTTCAAATACACGGACCCTTGAAGGTTCAGTTCTATTATTCCATAGTTTCTTAGGAATGGATGAAAAATAGCGTTCTGGATATGTGTAGCCGATGAGATTGGCTTTTATGTACCGCTTATTCCTGAGCATAATGAATTGCATATCTAGAGCAATATATACATTCTTCATTTGAGCAACGGAAAAATCCTTGTGAGCTGTACAATAAGCCACTGCCGTTTATGCATTGACGGCGATCTTCATATAATTGCTCATTCCTGTGTATAACGAATTGAGTACAAAGATATTTATACACCTTATACCTGAGCGGTCGATACAGTCAGTTTTTGTGCTGATTAATTGCAGGACCACTGTAGTTTTATGAATTCATGAATTGACGGCAATCTGGGTTAATAAGAGGCACAACAGCTTTGATATAGCCTAGTCATATTGCCCTTTTTCTCGCAGCCGATGTGACTGGCTTTAACAGACTGCCGCCCTGTTTGTATAACAAATAGAACATAAGACCTATACAATTACTCGGTATTTTGAGCCGTCGATATAGGTCTGTGTACCGTTTAAAAATTCCTGCAGAATCGCAGGATCATTATAGGTTCTGTGTACCAATTCTTGCAGAACCGCAGGATGATTATTGATTATATATTGCTTGCTCCTGTGTATAATGAGTGAGTGCTAAGATCTATATACACTCTTCATTCGAGTAGCCGATGTGGCAGACTAGATCTATATTTCTATCTATAGAAGGGTCTGCCTGTATATATGTGTTTATCTCCTCCATATAGAGTTATGTTCATATTTGTGTCTGACCATTTGGTAAGTTTATCCCTGGGTTCACAGCTGTAATGTAATCAAAATGTTTAGCTTTCTCCCTTGGGGGGAGGATGTAACACGTAGCTGTAAAAAGGGAATTTCTTTTGTGCACTGCCATAGCAAATCACACCTTAGCAGACAAATCGGCACCAAGAGAGCGGAACACGACCTTCAAAGAAAGGAAGCACATCCTTGATCTCTAAGGGGGGTCTGGAGGGAAGAGGGACACCTTTAGGCAATTAAAGATTAATTGACAAGCTTACTGAGCATGACTGAGAATTGCACGCTGGGAAATGAAGTCCAGGACACTATGGGTGGGAGCTGGAAAGATCAGGAAGTTTATAAATTCGGAACACTGGCCATGTGCTTTGGCTGATCACTTGGGATTCCTTCTAAAGAGGACTGATTTGTCCATGCTCTATCTCCAGATCCCAGGAGGCACCGATGCCAGTTACTGAGTATTCCGTCGTAAGTAAGGCTCTGTGATTAACACCTTTTTCTTTATATTTTGCTGTGTATTGTATAAGTAATTAATTGATTTATTCTAGTTATAATTCTTTATGTATCCAAGCACTGTGATTCTTCTATCATAAATAAACAGAAAAATATTTAAGTTTTGACTCTGGCTGATGAAATCCACGCTAACTAAGAGATTGGGAGTATTGCTATTTGCCTTAAGCTCGGTTATATATAAGAAATTGCGTGTTGCGGTCGTCAGGAAACGGCAGGGAATTGTGGGAATTGTAGTCACTGTCCGAGTCTAGGATAGTGCGGCTGCTAAGCCCTGCGTCTCCTGTTGTGACGCGCATAGTGTCCGTGAGGACTGGTGGCAGCGTTACTAATAGAATAAGAAAGTGAGTTCCAGGATTGTGAGACACGTAGTTATTATGCGCTTCAGGAGAAGGCTTGTGCTGCGTTGCAATCCTGGGATCAGTATATCGCGCTCTACGTGCCTGTTGGGAGAGGTAGTGTGGCCGGGACGGGTAGAGAAGTGCGCGTAATTATCTGGGTCTAGGATAGATAGTGCGCGGCTTAACCCGGCATCTTTGCGCAGCAGCGCACGTAGTTGGGTCGTGACAGCCGACACAGTCATTTTTCCCTGTAATTTATGCCAAATTGCAAGATTGCTGCCGTTTATAATCTGGGCAGATATTGAAGCATATTAGCTCTGTAGAATCTTGAACTCATTCTCCCACTCTTGAACTACGCATGTATGGACTACCTAAGAATGTGGAACTAATCATGGTTTAATAACGTTGTGGCTCAATACATGATAGTATCAATCAAAGTGTGGTTTAAGCAGTGGCTGTCGTACAGTCAGGTCCAGAAATATTGGGACATTGACACAATTATAACATCTTTGGCTCTATACACCACCACAATGGAGTTGGAATGAAGCAAACACAATGTGCTTTAACTGCAGACTGTCAGCTTTAATTTGAGGGTATGTACATACAACTCAGGTGAACGGTGTAGGACTTACAGCAGTTTGCAGATGTGACTCCCACTTGTTAAGGGACCAAAAGTAATGGGACAGAATAATAATCATAAATCAAACTTTCCCTTCTTAATACCTGGTTGCAAATCCTTTGCAGTCAATCACAGCCTGAAGTCTGGAACGCATAGACATCACCAGACGCTGGGTTTCATCCCTGGTGATGCTCTGCCAGGCCTCTACTGCAACTGTCTTCAGTTCCTGCTTGTTCTTGGGGCATTTTCCCTTCAGTTTTGTCTTCAGCAAGTGAAATGCATGCTCAATGGGATTCAGGTCAGGTGATTGACTTGGCCATTGCATAACATTCCACTTATGTCCCTTCAAAAACTCTTTGCTTGCTTTTGCAGTATGCTTTGGGTCATTGTCCATCTGCACTGTGAAGCGCCGTCCAATGAGTTCTGCAGCATTTGGCTGAATGTGAGCAGATAATATTTGCCCGAAACACTTCAGAATTCATCCTGCTGCTTTTTGTCAGCAGTCACATCATCAATAAATACAAGAGAACCAGTTCCATTGGCAGCCATACATCCCCACGCCATGACACTACCACCACCATGCTGCACTGATGAGGTGGTATGCTTAGGATCATGAGCAGTTCCGTTTCCTTCTCCATACTCTTCTCTTCCCATCACTCTGGTACAAGTTGATCTTGGTCTCATCTGTCCATAGGATCTTGTTCCAGAACTGTGAAGGCTTTGTTAGGTGTTGTTTGACAAACTCTAATCTGACCTTCCTGTTTTTGAGGCTCACCAATGGTTTACCTCTTGTGTGTGAACCCTCTGTATTCACTCTGGTGAAGTCTTCTCTTGATTGTTGACTTTGACACACATACACCTACCTCCTGGAGAGTGTTCTTGATCTGGCCAACTGTTGTGAAGGGTGTTTCCTTCACCAGGGAAAGAATTCTTCGGTTATCCACCACAGTTCTTTTCCGTGGTCTCCTGGGTCTTTTGGTGTTGCTGAGCCCACCGGTGCATTCCTTCTTTTTGAGAATATTCCAAACAGTTGTTTTGGCCACGCCTAATGTTCTTGCTATCTCTCTGATGGGTTTGTTTTGTTTCTTCAGCCTAATGATGGCTTGCTTCACTGATAGTGACAGCTCTTTGGATCTCATCTTGAGAGTTGACAGCAACAGATTCTACATGGAAATAGCACACTTGAAATTAACTCTGGACCTTTTATCTGCACATTGTAATTGGGGTAATGAGGGAATATCACACACCTGACCATGGAACAGCTGAGAAGCCAATTGTCCCATTACCTTTGGTCCCTTAACAAGTGGGAGGCACATCTGCAAGCTGCTGTAAGTCCTACACCGTTCACCTGAGTTGGATGTACATACCCTCAAATTAAAGCTGACAGTCTGCAGTTAAAGCACATTGTGTTTGTTTCATTCCAACTCCATTGTGGTGGTGTATAGAGCCAAAGATGTTAGAATTGTGTCGATGTCCCAATATTTCTGGACCTGACTGTATGTGCAGCGATCTAAAGTGGCAATTCAATATTATTATTATTATTGTCATCATTTATATAGCGCCAACAGTTTCCGCAGCGCTTACATAACTTTCTCTCGTCCCAATAATAGAGAGCTTTGCAGTTATCACGAGTAATAGTCTAGTTGAAAAGATAGACACTTTGAGAGTACGTTTGGAATAAGATAAAGATAGCCCTTGTATGGTCTGAAGACGTGTAAGCGTTTCTTTTATGAATTGTGGCACCAATATATGGAATAAATTGCAACACTGTGGCATGTATATGTAAGGCCCCGTTCACACTGTGCGATTTTCATTTTCGTGACGTAGCGCAATGATGTCGCGCAACCTTGCGATTTTGCAAAACACCACCAATGGAAATCGCAAAAGGCAAATTGCAAAAAAAGGGTCATGTACCAGCGACATGCTACCGCGACATGCGGCAAGATGTGAACAGCTCTATTGAAATGCATTGGAGACGCTACATAGCGCGACATCGCGCGGATTTTGCCGCAATTTCGCAGCAAAATCTGCGTGATAAATTGCACAGTGTGAACGGGCCTAAGAGTATAATAGTATGGCTGAATGAATGACTTTTGTAACACACCATTTAATGTTTAAATTCTTACTAATAAAGTAATTGTTTTTAGAAATTTTCTCACTTCATCTGTGAATCAACTAGGTTTTACAATATGAGCAGAATCTGTTGCCTAAAATTGAAGCAATAATGGAGTAGAATGTTAGTGTAGCGCTGTTTAAAACTCTGTTGCTGTAGTGTTCCGTTTTGGCCACCAGAGGGAGACAAGCGCATGTAAACTATACTGGACAATGGGACTACGTTTTCCAGCATGCTTTGGGGCAGACAGGAAGTGGGTGGGGAAGGAGGAGAAGACATCCGCAGCCTCGTGGAAGGAAAGCCAGTGTGAGCCGAGGAGTGAACCAAGTGAGACGCACGTGAGACTGTGAGCGATTGTAACCAGGCCGGAGAGCAGGCGCTGCCTTGCCGACGCTGGGGATCGATACAGTGACTTGCCAGAGACCCAGTAATCCACCGCTGAGAGGTTTTACACAGACAAAGAGTTGCAGATTGGACCCCAAGTTAGGAGACCGCGATGATCCACTGGGAGTGCAGGTGGTAAGCTGTAAATCTTGTTGTAAAGACGGACAAGCAAGAGAAGCGGATCCAGTGACACAGAGTCCCAGCATTGTTTCAGCGGAGAGACGTCCTGATCGGGCAGCGGAACAGATTGTCTGGCGGATGGGTGAGAGGCCTCCTAGGCCACAGTTAAAGTTTAAAGAAGCACGCTGCAGCTCTGCTAAAATCTACAGGGCCCCAACGTGACTAGTCGAAGATTTAATAAATACATTCACTGTCCAGTTGAAATATAGTACCCGGGTACCTGAGCTCACACACACTTTTTGGGACATAACCTGCACGGGACTTACACTCCAGAAACGAAGGGGTTAAACTTTTATTTTACCGCTGCGCGTTTCCCGCATTATGAAATCCTGTTTTCCATATACCGTGCTGAAATTATATGCCGCTTTATTGAGACCAGTAAAGTATATAATTTATAAAATCCACAACAGTGCTGGTGTATATTTATTCCCTAGTGCGGAGAGACTAACCAGAGGTTAAATTCAGCGGCTCCTCCGGGAGTGAGCGCTACATTAATGTTATAGAAACATAGAAAAATGTCGGCAGATAAGAACCTTTCGGCCCATCTAGTCTGCCCAATTACATGGATACTTTACCTGGATTTATCTTTTGTTTAGGATAGCCTTATGCCTATCCTATGCTTGCTTAACTTCAATTACTGTTTTGGCCTCTACCACTTCAACTGGAAGACTGTTCCATGTATCCACCACCCTCTCAGAAAAATAATGCTTTCTGATGTTACTTTTAAAGCTTTGCCCCTCTAATCTAAGACTATGTCCTCTTGTTTTGCTACTTTGTTTCCTTTTAAATATACTCCCTTCCTCTACCTTGTGGATTCCCTTTACGTATTTAAATGTTTCTATCATATCTCCTCTGTCTCGTCTTTTTTCCAAGCTGTACATGTTAAGATCATTAAGCCTTTCCTGGTAACTTTTCTCCTTCAAGTCGTACACCATTTTAGTAGCCCTTCTCTGAACTCTCTCTAAGATGTCTATATCCTTCTGGAGATACGGTCTCCAGTACTGCACACAGTACTCCAAGTGAGGTCTCACCAGTGCTCTGTACAGTGGCATGAGCACTTCCCTTTTCCTACTGCTAATACCTCTCCCTACACAACCAAGCATTCTGCTAGCATTTCCTGCTGCTCTATTACATTGACTACTTACCCTTAGATCCTCTGAAATAATAACCCCTAAATCCCTTTCCTCAGATGTTGAGGTTAGGACTGTATCAAATACTCTATATTCAACCCTTGGGTTTTTACGTCCCAGGTGCATTATCTTGCACTTATCCACATTAAAACTCAATTGCCACAGCTCCGACCATTTTTTTAGTTTACCTAAATCATTTGTCATTTGGCTGATCCCTCCAGGAACGTCAACCCTGTTGCAAATCTTTGTGTCATCAGCAAAAAGACAAACTTTTCCATTAATACCTTCTGCAATATCACTAATAAAAATATTAAATAGAATGGGTCCAAGTACTGACCCCTGAGGTACCCCACTGGTAACAAGACCTTGCGCCGAATAAACTCCATTTACCACAACCCTCTGTTGCCTGTCACTCAGCCACTGCCTAATCCATTCAACAATATTGGAATCCAAGCTCAAAGATTGCAATTTATTGATAAGCCTTCTATGCGGAACAGTATCAAAAGCCTTACTGAAATCTAAATAAGCAATGTCTACTGCACCACCTGTGTCTATTATTTTTGTTACCCAATCAAAAAAATCAATAAGATTAGTTTGGCATGATCTCCCTGAGGTAAACCCATGTTGTTTCTGATCCTGTAATCTATGTGTTTTTAGATGTTCAACAATCCTTTCCTTTAACATGGTTTCCATTAATTTCCCCACTACTGACGTAAGACTAACTGGCCTATAGTTCCCAGATTCCTCCCTACTACCCTTCTTGTGAATGGGCACAACATTTGCTAATTTCCAGTCTTCTGGGACGACTCCCGTTAGCAAGGATTGGTTAAATAAATCTGTTAACGGTTTTGCTATTACATCACTGAGCTCTTTTAATAATTTAGGGTGGATCCCATCAGGCCCCATTGACTGTGTTAAATCTAACCATAAATGTAACCCTAAAAAAGCTCAAATGGTAACCTAACCCTAATCTCTAACTTTAGCCCTGATCTCTAACCATAATTTCTAACTTTAAAATAATTTCAAACCATAATTTTAAACCCCAATTCCTTTCTCTAATTCCTAACCCTAATTAGCGCTAGGACTTTGTAATATCTTACTTATCCTAACGCTAATTAATGATTGTGCTCCCCATGTTAAGTATAGGATGCGCAAAGTACAGCAAGCTCGAGGATGCTACGCAGTTACCGATGCGCTTAGTGATTTCTTACGGTTTTAGCGTCAGGAAGGTAATATGGGGGAGCATGCATTAAAGTCGCTTATCCTGGAGATAACGCTTACATGTCCGTACGCTAACGTTAGGGCACTATTCCCTAGTGAACGCTAACTCTTTCCACATGTGGATTGTTCTTCAAACATAAAACAAGATTATATGAGTGAATAAAATCTCGTTATTTGAAGGCAATAGTAAAGAAAAAAAAAGAATAAGAAAAGGGATAAAAAGGGTAAAAGAAATGCACATTTCCACAAGGAACATTTTTAAGACAGAAGGGGTCTTCAACGTGTTCTTTTAGGTAAGTCATATCTCCAGTCTATACTCATCTGCCTAGCCGAGGAATGTCTGCGCGCGGCATTGCTGACATACCAGCCATTGTTTTGTTAAATGCCATCTACCCATAGATGTTTGCCAACAAGATTAATTATGTAATCCAATGCAAACAATGCCAAGCCATTAAGCAATTAAACGGAATAGCAGGTTTAAATTATAATTTACCCAACTCTTCCAACAAAACCCTTAATCTCTGGAAATTGCTGTAAATCTCAAGAACAAATCTCACAGATTTCTCAAAGCAATGGTAACTTGACGGTGACGCGTTTCCAGATTTTTGCACAAATCTGAAACACTACCGCAGGGGCCAGCCTCCTTGGCCCTCCAGATGTTTTGGAACTACATTTCCCATGAGACTCTGTCAACCTAATGAGCAGCTGAGCATCGTGGAAGATGTAGGTCCAAAAAAATCTGGAGGGTCAAGGTTGTTGACAGCATGAAATGCCAGCCTGGAATACTGAGACTATGACTGCTGGTCTATACACAGGGATGTCAAGCTCCAGCCTCCACCCCCCCAACACCTCCCATGATTCTCTGTCTATTGCATCCAAAGTTTTCTGGGAGTTGTAGGCCATCAAATTCTAGCTGGCCGGAGTTTTGACATCCCTGTCTACAGAGACGTATCGATACATGTCAAGCAGAACATTCCATCAGAATGTCAAGCAGAACATTCCATCAGAATGTCAAGCAGAACATTCCATCAGAATGTATTGTCTTTTAGGGCAGGTTCTTATGGCCACATTGACAATACGTGTACCCTAATGGAGGGGTCTCAGCTGTCACCTTCATGCACCTGCCCACCTCACCAGGAAGGTCTTACTGCGGAGCATCTCTAAGCAATCTCCATGCCCCCTAAATTGCACCAACAAGTCGGCAAAGAGCGTGAGAGCCACCAATAGACAGGGTCTCCTGCTCTCGACTGGTAGCTAAATATCGCCACCCAAGTTCAAATAGCAACTCCAGCCTCAGCACCAAGGATTTCACCAAGATGGCAGTCAGTGCCTCGTACGTGATTATTTCTTTAACATCCACTTTTCTGTATCATCTCGCATGACTCTTCGAGGACTCTCAAGCGACTCGTCAGCCGTTGCCACTGCTAAGTAAGTCGGAAGGCGAACTTTCCCAAGGACTCTGGAAGCTGGTGGCCCGGCCTGGCTTCACAATACGCATGTATAATTTAACTCTTGGAACTAACGTTATAAAGTGTGGTGCATTACACGCTCTTTTCAAAACTTCTCCAAGGCTTAAGAAGGCATAACTGTCACGACCAAAAATCCAAAGAATGCATATATGACCTCGAAATGCTTCTAGGTCTGTTCTCAAATTTACATGCAAGCATCTAAAACGGCCAATTAACCGACTGGAAAAAATAAGTAGGTGACATTTAATCACATTCTCATTATTAGCTCGATTTCCACCGCAGCTTATATTATGACATGTGAAAGTGAAGCAACAAAAAAAAAAGGGAATTAAAAACGTGAGAGAAAAAACATGTGTAGCATTCACGACTCAGCTCAGATGTCTTTACTGTTTAGATCAGTGGTCCCCAACCCTGGTCCTCAGGTCCCCATAACAGGTCAGGTTTGCAGGATATGTGAAGCACAGCACAGGTGATATGATTTGCTGCTCAGTGATTGCAGGATTCAGTCTGCATTTCCCCAAGGTGATCTGTAAAACCTGTCCTGTTAGGGGAACCTGAGTACAGGGTTGGGAAACTCTTTTTTTAGAGAGTTACTTCTTTTCCTCTTTTAAAGGGTGTATTTAGTGCAATAAAAAAAAATAGAAATGGCCCACCTGGAAACATACTGCAGTTTGATCAATGATCCAGTTCATCTTACAAGAAAACCTTTTTACAGGTTAATAAAAACCAGGTGTATGGAAGGGATGGGTTTCAGAGCCTTTGATTTTTCTTTTTGCCGTCTGGTTTTACTTTTTCAAAAGTTTGTGTTTCCAGGTGGCGCAGCTTAATCACCTTCTAAAGGAAACGAGGAGGTTCTTGACTGCACCGCGGACTAGAAATGCTCGCCATTATGAGGCAAGAATCCACCTTATTCATTTAGGAACGATCCAATGTCCAGGCGGCTTGATTCCCCTATATTTCCTTTACCACCTGATGCTACGACATTTTTCCAACTTAGATTATTTTCTGTTGCATTACAATTCCCCAATATCTATCTATCTATCTATCTATCTCTCTATATCTATCTATCTCTATCCATCTATTTATCTATATCTATCTATCTCTATCCATCTATTTATCTATATCTATCTATCTATCTCTATCCATCTATTTATCTATATCTATCTATCTATCTCTCTATCCATATCTATCTATCTCTCTATCCATATCTATCTATCTATCTCTCTATCCATATCTATCTATCTCTATCCATCTATTTATCTATATCTATCTATCTCTATCCATCTATTTATCTATATCTATCTATCTATCTCTCTATCCATATCTATCTATCTATCTCTCTATCCATATCTATCTATCTATCTCTCTATCCATATCTATCTATCTATCTCTCTATCCATATCTATCTATCTATCTCTCTATCCATCTATTTATCTATCTCTATCCATCTATTTATCTATATCTATCTATCTATCTATAGCTATCTATCTATTTATCTCTATCCATCCAAACTCTGTCTATCTATACTCTATCTATCTCTATCCATCTATCTCTCTATCCTTCGTACCATATACAGTACACTCTCCATTATATTAGATTCTCTCCCGCTCACATTTTTGTAAATATTTTATTATATCTTTTTATGCGACAACACTGAAGAAATTACACTTTGCTACAATGTAAAGTGGTAAATGTACAGCTTGTATAACAGGGTAAATTTGCAGTTCCCTCCTTCTATAACCTCCGATCCAGGACCTGCACCTTACTTGCAATACCACAATTCAAAAAGAAAGTGTCTCGATCCTCATTTTCCTACAGAGCACCGCAATTATGGAATAACCTCCCAGACACCATCAAATCTTCCCCCAGTCTAAAGTCACTTAAGAGCTCCCTATTAACATACCTCAATACAGAATGCACCTGTAAACATGTAACAGTGACTATATACAGAACGCACCTGTAAACATGTAACATAGTGACTATATACAGAATGCACCTGTAAACATGTAACACAGTGACTATATACAGAATGCACCTGTAAACATGTAACAGTGACTATATACAGAACGCACCTGTAAACATGTAACATAGTGACTATATACAGAATGCACCTGTAAACATGTAACACAGTGGCTATATACAGAATGCACCTGTAAACATGTAACATAGTGAATATTTACAGAATGCACCTGTAAACTTGTAACATAATGACTATATACAGAATGCACCTGTAAATATGTAACATAGTGGCTATATACAGAATGCGCCTGTAAACATGTAACATAGTGGCTATGTACAGAATGCACCTCTAAACATGTAACACAGTGACTATGTATAGAAAGCTCCTGTAAACATGTAACATAGTGAATATATACAGAATGTTCCTGTAAACATGTAACATAGTGAATATATACAGATTGCACCTGTAAACATGTAACAGTGACTATATACAGAATGCACCTGTAAACATGTAACAGTGACTATACAGCATGCGCCTGTAAACATGTAACATAGTGACTATATACAGAATGTACTTGTAAACATGTAACATAGTGACTATATACAGAATGTACTTGTAAACATGTAACATAGTGACTATATACAGAATGCACCTGTAAACATGTAACATAGTGACTATATACAGAATGTACTTATAAACATGTAACATAGTGACTATATACAGAATGTACTTGTAAACATGTAACATAGTGACTATATACAGAATGCACCTGTAAACATGTAACACAGTGACTATATACAGAATGTACTTGTAAACATGTAACATAGTGACTATATACAGAATGCACCTGTAAACATGTAACATAGTGACTATATACAGAATGTACTTGTAAACATGTAACATAGTGACTATATACAGAATGCACCTGTAAACATGTAACATAGTGACTATATACAGAATGCACCTGTAAACATGTAACATAGTGACTATATACAGAATGTACTTGTAAACATGTAACATAGTGACTATATACAGAATGCACCTGTAAACATGTAACATAGTGACTATATACAGAATGCACCTGTAAACATGTAACATAGTGACTATATACAGAATGTACTTGGAAACATGTAACATAGTGACTATATACAGAATGCACCTGTAAACATGTAACATAGTGAATATATACAGATTGCACCTGTAAACATGTAACACAGTGACTATATACAGAATGTACTTGTAAACATGTAACACAGTGACTATCTACAGAATGCACCTGTAAACATGTAACATAGTGACTATATACAGAATGCACCTGTAAACATATAACATAGTGACTATATACAGAATGTACTTGTAAACATGTAACATAGTGACTATATACAGAATGCACCTGTAAACATGTAACACAGTGACTATATACAGAATGCACCTGTAAATATGTAACATAGTGACTATATACAGAATGTACTTGTAAACATGTAACATAGTGACTATATACAGAATGCACCTGTAAACATGTAACACAGTGACTATATACAGAATGTACTTGTAAACATGTAACATAGTGACTATATACAGAATGCACCTGTAAACATGTAACATAGTGACTATATACAGAATGCACCTGTAAACATGTAACACAGTGACTATATACAGAATGTACTTGTAAACATGTAACATAGTGACTATATACAGAATGCACCTGTAAACATGTAACACAGTGACTATATACAGAATGCACCTGTAAACATGTAACACAGTGACTATATACAGAATGCACCTGTAAACATGTAACACAGTGACTATATACAGAATGCACCTGTAAACATGTAACATAGTGAATATATACAGAATGCTCCTGTAAACATGTAACATACAGGGTTATCCAAAGAGATTCGAAAAGTCACCGCACGTTCGGTGACTTTTCGTTCTCTTCAATTCGGTTCCTTTTGCCGATCCCATTTCGGTGACCCTGCGGTGTATTCAGAAAACACCATAGGGTCCCCGAATTGCAGGGAAAAGCCGCCGCAAACCCTCAAAAACTAACCGCAAAACCCAGCGAATGCACACCGAAAACCCTCAAAAACATCTGGATTAACCCGTCAAAGACGCCGGAAAAACCCGAGCAGGAGCCGATCACACACAGCGAAGCCGCCGGAAAAAGCCGACACCGCAGACAGAGGGAGGTGAATAAATTAGCAAAACAGTTTGTATGAATGTGAAAGTAAAAAGCTGTTTGCAAAGAAACAACTGAGCGAAAATGTCTGAAATTTGTATATGAGGTCCAGGGAATCATAATAAAAAGGGCTGTTACAGAAAAAATAAGTAAAGTTGAAAAAAAATAAATCGGACTTTTTTAAAAAAAAATAAAAAATGAAGAAAAATGCTTAAAGTATCCTAAAAATTCTATAAGTAAAGAGACTCTTTACTGCAGAATTTTATAATGAACGGTTTATTAGATATTGAATTAAAACCGGAATATTTTTAACATTGAAGCCTACGGGATTCTCCTGAATTAACTTGCCGAATTAAACCACCGAATGGCAGGGCATTAGGGGAACCTTTCACTGCTGGTTTGTGTTCTCTGAATAGCCGAAGCAGTGCTTTTTCATGGGGATTTCACTGCCCTCGAACAGGCACCGAACAGGCACCGTATGTAGGGTTGCACCGATACCGATATTATTATTATTATTCTTTATTTATAAAGCGCCAGCATATTCCGCAGCGCTGTACAATAAGCACAGTATAGACAGGGTTACAATACATTGAACAACATTTGACAAACAGTACAGGAGGAGATGAGGGCCCTATTCCCGTAGGAACTAACAATCTGGGAGGGTTGGGGTTGGAAACAGGAGGAGAGGACTGTAAGGTGAGAGTGATTGATGGTTGCGTCAGTGAGTTGGGTGGTAGGCTTCCCTAAATAGGAATGTTTTAAGGGAGCGTTCGAAGGAAGAGAAGTTAGGGGAAAGTCTGACAGTACGAGGGAGAGCGTTCCAGAGAGTGGGGGCTGCGCATGAGAAATCCTGCAGTCTATCATGGGAAGAGGTGATGCGGGGAGAAGCTAGGCGCAGGTCACTGTTTGACCTTAGGAGCGGGCTGGGGTGTATTTGGTGATTAGTGAGGACAGGTAGTGGGGCGCTGAGTTAGTGAGGGTTTTGTAGGTAAGGATAAGGATTTTGAACTTAATTCTGCAGTGGATGGGGAGCCAGTGAAGGGACTCGCAGAGGGGAGCGGCAGAGACAGAGCGGCGGGTGAGGTGAATTAGCCTGGTGGAGGCGTTCAGGATGGATTGTAGGGGGGAGAGGCGGGACAGAGGGAGGCCAGATAAGAGATTATTGCAATAGTCAAGTCGGGAGATTACCAGGGCGTGTATGAGTTGTTTTGTGGTGACAGCGGTAAGAAATGGCCGAATTCTGGAAATATTACGCAGTTGGTATCGGCAGGAGGAGGAAAGAGACTTGATGTGGGGGATGAAGGAAAGAGTAGAGTCCAGTGTAACTCCAAGACAGCGAACTTGGTTTGATGGGGAGATGGTGATACCCTCCACCGTGATAGAGAAGTCAGGAGGTGGGGAGGCATTGGAGGGAGGAATAAGTAGGAGTTCAGTCTTTGACATGTTGATCTTTAGGTGGTGGGAGGCCATCCAGGAGGAGATGCCAGATAAGCAGTCACTGACTTTTGAAAGGACAGGGGGGGAGAGATCAGGGGTAGAGAGGTAGATCTGAGTGTCATCAGCGTAGAGGTGGTAATTAAAGCCAAAGCTGTTGATGATTTTGCCCAGGGAGGAGGTGTAGATGGAAAAGAGCAGAGGACCAGTATCGATATCGGTGCCGATACCGGGTACTGCAGGAGTACTTGGTACTCGTGCAGTAACCCGATATTTTTTTCCGATACCGGAAGCCGGCATTGAGCCGGTTCGCCTGCATCCTAGGGGCTGGGGCGGCTGTCCGAATGCTCTATCGGCTTTCAGACAGGCCCTGCAGCTGCTCTCCTAACTTTGTTTATACTTACCTTCCTTTAGCGACGCCGGGAAAGTCTTTGCGCGCGCTCCTTGGAAGGTCCCCAGCCGCGACCACGTGGGACCATGTGATCGCGGCTGGGGTCCTTCCAACGAGCGCACGCGCGGAAACTTTCCCGGCGTCGCTAAAGGAAGGAAGGTAAGTATAAACAAAGTGAGCAGCTGCCGGGCCTGTCTGAATGCAGATAGAGCATTCGGACAGGCCCTGCAGCTGCTCTCCGCTCATACTTACCTTCCTTTAGCAACGCCGGGAAAGTTTCCCCGCGTGCGCTCGTTGGAAGGACCCCAGCCGCGATCACATGGTCCCACGTGGTCGCGGCTGGGGACCTTCCAAGGAGCGCGCGCGCACAAAGACTTTCCCGGCGTCACTAAAGGAAGGTAAGTATGAGCGGAGAGCTCCAGGTGAGCTGGGGGGGGCAAATCCATGAGCTGGGGGCATTTCCATGTGCTGGGGCATTTCCATGAGCTGGGGGGCAAATCCATGAGCTGGGGGGCATATCCATGAGCTGGGGGGCAAATCTATGAGCTGGGGGGCAGTATCCATGAGCTGGGGGGCATTATCCATGAGCTGGGGGGCAAATCCATGAGCTGGGGGGCATATCCATGAGCTGGGGGGCATTATCCACGAGCTGGGGCAATATCCACGAGCTGGGGCAATATCCATGAGCTGGGGGCATGTCCAGGAGCTGGGGGCATTATCCACAAGCTGGGGGCAGTATCCATGAGCTGGGGGGCAAATCCATGAGCTGGGGGGCATATCCATGAGACCTGGGGGCTTTATATGAGGTCTGTTCTTATTGGAAAGCGGTCACATGACATAAATTAAAAGTATCGGTACTCGGTATCGGTGAGTACTTGAACAAAAGTATCGGTACTCGTACTCGGTCTTAAAAAAGTGGTATCGGTGCATCCCTAACCGTATGTGCAGGCAATTCGCCAGGATTTGGCGAATTGCCTGCTCTCTGGATAGCCGAATGGCCAGGAAAGGTAACCGAACGCTGATTTTCAGCGTTCGGTTACCTTTCTCAAGCAATTCGGATCTCTTTGGATAACCCTGTAAGTGAATATATTTCCTGCATATTTATTTTCTGTTTTAATCTGTATATTTGTGTTTTGTTTTTAATATCTTGCATTTTATTACTTTGTATTTCTGTAACTGTAACAATTCAATGTTCTTGAACCCAGGACATACTTGAAAACGAGAGAAATCTCAATGTATCCTTCCTGGTAAAATACTTTCTAAATAAATAAATAAAGTCCTGAATGCAGCGCTGCTCAGAATCATGTCACACGTAAATCTGAGATATTCGGATATTTAGTCATGACGAATATGCTTCCTTATGCCTAGAAGAGGCTTTGAATGGAGCGTGTAATACAAGGTTAGTTTCAAGAGCTAAACGACTTATGCATGCATAATGTGAGCCGTGCCAGAGACAAAATCACTTTCCAGGGTCCTTTGGGAAAGTGACAGGATACTGTGTGACTGTGAACCTCCGCAGAAGTCTCTAGTGGTTATTCACTATGCGGCGAACTTGCCACCGAATTGCACCGAACAGTGAATTTGTTCTTCACTAAACTGTCAATTCACCAAATACTGGTGAATTGACAGTGAAATACTATGCAATTCGGCGATCTTTGGCGAAGTAATGAGAACGAATGATTAATCTATTCACAGAACGCCAAACTGCACTGAAGTGTCAGTGACATGCCCTGATTTTTGATTCGACAGGTTTAAACAGGAGAATCCCATAGGTTTCAATGTAAAAAAGTTAAATCATTTTTATACTTTTTTAAAACTTTTATTTTTTTAGAACACCTTCTTTGTGTTTTTTGACTCCCAGTTTTTTCTAAAAGGTGTTCTTTCTTTTTTCTGTAACCACCTTTTTATTATCTTTTTAGAGGAACTTTTTTATTATCTATACGTATTTTAGGAATTTTTTATTTTACTTAAACGCCGAGTCAACTTGCAGACAGTTAGGCATCTCTTCCACCTGAGCCTTTAAAAGGAAACTCTACACCAGGGCCGTCAAACTCCGGTCCCCCAGTTGTGTCTGAACTACAACTCCCATGATTCCCTGGCCAGCTATTGAATTCAAAGGTTTCTGGGAATTGTAGGCTACTAACGTCTGGGGGGGGAGGTCTGGAGTTTGACGTCCCTACTCTACCAATCAATCTTTCCTAGAGTGTTCACACTGCTGTGACCTACCTCCTCCCTCTGAGGGGTCTTGGAGGGCTAATTCAGCCATCCAAAGGCAGGAAATTAGTCACGCCCAGAGGCTGAGCTCAATGAGCACTGTGCCCAGGTTTCAGGGCTCTGGAACCTTTGGGAACCAGCCTCATCCCATGATTGTAAATGCCTGTCTGCATTCGGAGCCCCTAGATTGGCTGAAACCTCCAACCCCCTGTGATCACGTGACATGCTGCAGCTGGGAGCATGTCTCGTGTTGTAGGGCTCAGAGGGAGACAGCGGTGGATTAAGGTGAGTTTTTAAAGGAAACTAAAGCATTAAGGCTAGGGTCAGACGAAAGCATTTTTCCCCACGAACGTGAAAAAGTGCATCCGAACGCATTGACCTATTTTTTTCACGGAATGCGCAAAAACTGTCAGACGACGCGCATTTTTGGGCGTGATTTTGTACGGATCGTCAATAAAACTCTTTTTGCGTCTGGACGTTATGTAGGCTGGACATTAGCAGTGTCTGACATCTCCTAATCACGCAAACACGCCGCTATGCCGCAGCTGCGCACTCAGTACGTCAGTACTAGCGGTTCAGCGTTCTCAGAAAAATGCGTTCAAATTCCACTTGCGTTGCACGGCCGGATTTTTGTGCGGCCGTACATCGTATATTGGCCGTCATTGCCCGTCATCTGCTGCTAGTGCGGCCGTAATTATGTGCGCCAGAACGCACGTTAAAAGTGCGCTGGTCTGACCCCAGCCTAAAACAGGAGGAGGAAATGTAGAGATGGTTGGGGGGGTTAATGTTTAAACCCTCTGCTTCCACCCCCTCCTGTTTTAACTCTACAGTATCCCTTTAAAAATTGTAGTGGATAAATGTGTCACAAGCCATTAACCCTTAGCAGCTGCCTATTACTGGCTCTTTTATGAGTAATTCACTATATTAGCTACTGCAGTCGCAGTATTAGGAAACCACAAACAGATACCGGCAGCTGTTCTGCTTGCCGCTAGGGATGAGCCGAACACCCCCCGAGCTCGGTTCGGACCCGAACCCGAACTTTCCAAATGTTCGGATCTGAACCCGAACCTCGAACCCTCCTCCAAGTGGGCATATATGCTAGATATTTGCCATAAAAGGTGTATGGGGTCCAGGTAGTGCCCTGGGGGACAGGAAACAAGGACAAAAAGTTAAAAAAAAAACGTTTTTAAAGGGACAGTGAGTTTTCCATGAAATAAGGGTTAAAAATAAAAACGAAAAATTCCTTCAAATATCGTGCCTAGGAGGTCCCCATAACCTGCCCGTGAAGTGGCGGATTTCTAGGATGTATAGAAATATGTAAAAACCAAAAAATGACATTTCAAATGACGGTAAATGCTTTTCCTTTAATCTATCCATAAACAACAGCTTCTAGGTCAAAATAGCCAAACCAGAAAAATTCTCCCATTTAGGCTAGGGTCAGACTAGCGAATTTTTAACGTGCGTTCTGGCGCACTTAATCACGGCCGCACTAGCAGCAAATGACGGGCAATGACAGCCAATATACGAAGTACGGTCGCACGAAAGTCCGGCTGCGCAACGCAAGTGGAAAATGAACGCATTTTTTCGAGAACGCAGAACCGCTAGTACTGACGTACAGAGTGCGCAGCATCCACTAGCGGCGTGTGTGCGTGATTTGGAGACGTCAGACCCTGCTCATGTCTGGCCAACATAACGTCCAGACACCCAAAGTTTCCTGGTTTGGATCCATAAAAAATCACGCACAAAAATGCGCATCGTATGACCGTTTTCGCGCATTCCGTGAAAAAATACGGCAATGCGTTCGGACGCACTTTTTGACGGTCGCTGCAAGAAATGCGTTAGTCTGACCCTAGCTTTATCTCACTTTCCAAATTGGCTATTTGGTCCAGATTGTTCTCTTTTCCTGCCATTCTCCTGGTTTTCACCTTTCTCTGAACAACCCTGAGAGAGAGGTGAAAGCCAGGAGAACTGGCAGGAGAAGAGAACAATCTAGATCAAATAGCCGATTTGGAAAGTGAGATAAATGGGAGAATTTTTCTGGTTTGGCTATTTTGACCTAGAATTTTCACTTCTCCAGTTATTCTCCTGCTTTTCACCGCTCTCTGAATAACCCTGTGAATGTTTAATCCCGAGGTGAGAAATAACATTGCTTTAGCTGTTAAAAGCGGGCAATGAGGAAATTTTGTATTTTTTCTACATGATCGTGTTTGGTCTCATTAGAAAGGCAGCATATTAGAGGAGAGAAATTAACACTTCTCAAAAGCAGACACCACACCCCTCAGTATAGTCTACATACATACAAAGTATCAAATTCATTAGAACAGACTAAAAACACCTGGTGTTTATGCCCGTTTGTGAACAGAGGTCATTTAAAGTTGAGAATCTTTGCATGTACACATTAGTTTTTAATTCAATATCTAATAAACCGTTGCTTATAATATTCTGCAGTAAAGAGTCTCTTTATTTCTAGATATTTTAGTATTTTTTAAGCACTTTCTATACCTTTTTCAAAAAAAAATTTTTTTTCGAACTCGAACCGAACACACCCAAAAAGTTCGAAGTTCGCGAACTTTCGAACAACTAAAGTTCGGGCCGAACTCCGAACCGAACAGCTCATCCCTACTTGCTGCCGCTGGTATCATCTTTGTAAACGCAAAATCACTTAACACCAGGTTCTGAGAGCCGGTAATATTAAAAGTTCAAGAAGCGTTAATTTACAGCATGCCGCAAGAGCCGAACCACAATGGAAGTTTGCGGCTCGGCTGGAATAGGACGGCGACCCAATACGTTGAGAAAGTGGTTCTGTTATATTCCATGTCTCGCTCGTTAGCCGTAACGGCTCGGCTGGAATAGGACAGGACCTGATACGATTAGAAAGTGGTTCCGTTATATTCCATGGCTCACTCGTTAGCCGTAATGGCTCGGCTGGAATAGGACGGGACACGATACGATTAGAAAGTGGTTCTTTTATATTCCATGTCTCGCTCGTTAGCCGTAACGGCTCGGCTGGAATAGGACGGGACTCGATACGATTAGAAAGTGGATCCGTTATATTCCATGGCTCACTCGTTAGCCATAATGGCTCGGCTGGAATAGGACGGGACACGATACGATTAGAAAGTGGTTCTGTTATATTCCATGGCTCACTTGTTAGCCATAATGGCTCGGCTGGAATAGGACGGGACACGATACGATTAGAAAGTGGTTCTGTTATATTCCATGGCTCACTTGTTAGCCATAATGGCTCGGCTGGAATAGGACGGGACACGATACGATTAGAAAGTGGTTCCGTTATATTCCATGGCTCACTCGTTAGCCGTAACGGCTCGGCTAGAATAGGACAGTGACCCAATTCGATGAGAAAGTGGTTCCGTTATATTCCACGGCTTGCTCGTTAGCCTAACGGCTCGTCTGGAATAGGATGGGACTCGATACGATTAGAAAGTGGTTCCGTTATATTCCATGGCTCAATCGTTAGACGTAACGGCTCAGCTGGAATAGGACAGGACCCGATATAATTAGAAAGTGGTTCTGTTATATTCCACGGCTTGCTCGTTAGCCATAACGGCTCGGCTGGAATAGGACGGGACTCGATACGATTAGCAAGTGGTTCCGTTATATTCCATGGCTCGCTCGTTAGCTGTAACGGCTCAACTGGAATAGGATGGGACTCGATACGATTAGCAAGTGGTTCCGTTATATTCCATGGCTCGCTCGTTAGCCATAACGACTCGACTGGAATAGGACGGGACTCGATACTATTAGAAAGTGGTTCTGTTATATTCCACGGCTTGCTCGTTAGCCGTAACGGCTCGACTGGAATAGGACGGGACTCGATACTATTAGAAAGTGGTTCCGTTATATTCCATGGCTCACTCGTTAGCCGTAACGGCTCGACTGGAATAGGACGGGACTTGATACGATTAGAAAGTGGTTCCGTTATATTCCATGGCTTGCTCGTTAGCCGTAACAACTCGACTGGAATAGGACGGGACTCGATACGATTAGAAAGTGGTTCCGTTATATTCCATGGCTTGCTCGTTAGCCGTAACGGCTCGGCTGGAATAGGACGGGACTCGATACGATTAGAAAGTGGTTCCGTTATATTCCATGGCTTGCTCGTTAGCCGTAACAACTCGACTGGAATAGGACGGGACTCGATACGATTAGAAAGTGGTTCCGTTATATTCCATGGCTTGCTCGTTAGCCGTAACGGCTCGGCTGGAATAGGACGGGACTCGATACGATTAGAAAGTGGTTCCGTTATATTCCATGGCTTGCTCGTTAGCCGTAACAACTCGACTGGAATAGGACGGGACTCGATACGATTAGAAAGTGGTTCCGTTATATTCCATGGCTCGCTCGTTAGCCGTAACGGCTCGGCTGGAATAGGATGGGACTCAATACGATTAGAAAGTGGTTCCGTTATATTCCATGGCTCGCTCGTTAGCCGTAACAACTCGACTGGAATAGGACGGGACTCGATACCATTAGAAAGTGGTTCCGTTATATTCCATGGCTCGCTCGTTAGCCGTAACAACTCGACTGGAATAGGACGGGACTCGATACGATTAGAAAGTGGTTCCGTTATATTCCATGGCTTGCTCGTTAGCCGTAACGGCTCGGCTGGAATAGGACGGGACTCGATACGATTAGAAAGTGGTTCCGTTATATTCCATGGCTTGCTCGTTAGCCGTAACGGCTCGGCTGGAATAGGGCCCTATCTGCTGTTCTTTACGTTAACATTTGAACGACCCCCTGCGGTCTTTTTGAGATTTCTCTTTTCTGTTTTTTAAAAAAAGAAGATAGACTTGCACAGCTGGATTGTTACAGCTTCTCTTTCCGCTTGCTGGCATAGAACCGCGCAGCTATAAAACACCGTATAGGGTTTTTATTTTTTCCTCTCGCAAGTGGGACAAAGGCCTCCGAGAACGAGAACCCTCCATAAAACCCGAGTGCTTAGAAAACCGAGGCTGCTTTTCATGTCGCCGCGACGGAAAGCTGAGGAAAAACTACAAGTCTGGCACGCGGGCCACGTAGCCATTTCTCGGTGTTTTGTCATTAACCCCTTCACAGCCTTTTTTAAAGAAACAGGGCCCTATTACATTCTTAACGCAAAACACGCACTAAACGCGTACTTTTTTGCGCGAAGCTTCAACATTAACGCACGAAAATCGGCGCTGGAATTACATTCCTTGCGCATTTTTTCATCCGTCGGGAAATTGCGATCGTAAAACCGACACGCAAAAATGCGCGCAAAGTATCAGTGAGCGCAATGTCATTTTTAACGCGAGTCCGTCAGACGAACGCGTTTTTGTGCGGACTGCGCACAACAGATGTACGTCCTGACGGAAGACAAGGTAGTGGGCGTCATTTTTGATGGATGTAGTAAAAAAAACTTGCGCATTGACGTTCTCCGTTGTGAATCCGCAGTTTGGTACGGTCAGGTTGTTACAATTTGCCGTTACCACCAGCATTTCAAAGATGTTAAAATTATGCGCGCAAACGTTGTCCGTTAAATTTTGCGCTAAGATTGTAATACCATCCGCGTACCAGCGCACAAACGCATTTGCGCTCGCAATGTTAAGTATGGGACGCGCACACTAAATTGCGCTCGCAAAGGGTTCACGCAGGGTCACTCGCGTTAGACATTAACGCGCATTTTGTGCGCGAATGTCGTAATATGACGTTCAGCGCAAAGGGTTTTGACCCTCACTTTAATGCGTTTTTGCGCACGCGCACAATTGTGCGCGAAGAATGTAATAGGGCCCACAATCGTTTAAAAAAGAAAAATCTGCGTTTCTTTGGGTGCTTTCTTTCCCTGTCGATGAGGAAAACGAGAGCCCGGGATGTGAAGCTTGATAAACTGCATTGGGAAGTTTAGCGTTTACGTCCATGGGAATGGGAACGGTTGCCAAAATAGGATGCCACAGATTTCCCCCGGGGCCACTTCTCAGCTGGAATAGAAAGCAGGGGGGGAGAGGAGAGAAAGAGAGGATTAGTGTGAGAAGTCGAAGCGGGTCCCAGTAAAACTCTGGATCTGTGTCAGTCTGTGTCAGCAACAGAAGGAAGTGTAAAGCAATCTCCTCCCTGTCTTCTTGCTACGTAGCATGTGGCATTCATTTAGGATAAGCTTTTCGATATAAGGTTAAACAATAAACCTCTCCGAGTACACGTTATAGCACAGTAAATAAAAGTATCAATGAGATAGATTATATTAGCTTTAACTAAATGTCCTCCGTGCCCCTAGGGGACCCTTCCATCGCCGCGTTACATGTGGTTTGTGCCACAGCCTTGATGTGAAAACATGTCGGAGAATAGATGTTACTGTATGACTGCTTAAGCCTGAGACCTTCCCAACCCATACCCCAATAACCCCTTTCTAACCCATACCCCAATAACCCCTTCCTAACCCATACCCCAATAACCTGAATAAAACACAAACACGTATATGTCAGTTGGAATGTGCATGGGCCACAGCTTTATTAAACCATATATATATAACCATATATATAACCATCCCTTGCAGTGCTTACTCAAACTGCCCTATCGCTCCATGCAATAGGCATTACCAAACCATTGAGCTCGTCCCCGCAAGCGAGGTCCGTCTCCCCCAGGCCTCACCCGATGGCGGCTCAAACCTCCATTAAGCACTGCTGTCCAGGGAAACCGCCAACCTTCAGCTGTGACACGACTTGATGAAATCCAAGGGTGGGCGGGCGGGTCTCACCTTGATGCACCTCTCACGTTGGCAGGAACAGAGGAAGAACCCTGCACCCATCACCAGCATATATAGTCCAGGTAAGCAACACTGTTGCAAACACTCCACCAATAACGCCGTAGCTTTCCTTGACTGACAGGCCCATGCTTCCAACCAACCCCCCCCCCCTTCCACCTTCCTGAGGGGCCCCAGGGATTCTAAACCCTTCCAGATCTTTCCTTAACCTACAGGCTCAGGCCATCAGTCATGTCCCCCTTCCTGAAGGTCCAGGGGGTTCTTTCTTTTTAATTTCTTGTTAGACTGATACTTTAAAACCGATCTTGCAACGCAAACCATTTGTGGTCCTCAGGTGCAGGACAAAGATTTCCAGCACTGTAGGCAAAACACATTTTGTCCGCTCTTCCCCACCAATTGTCATCCCCGCAACTGCTAACTCTCGCCTCCAAGACTTCTCAAGGGCAGCTCCAGTCCTGTGGAATGGCCTACCTTGACCAATCAGACTCTCCCCTAATCTTCAGGCCTTCAAGAAATCCCTCAAAACCCATCTCTTCAGATTAGCATACCACATTACGGATGCCGACCTATCCCTCTCCTAGCCTACCCGCACATCATGATAGATGCTACATCCATGGCTTGCCCAATACCTGGACCACTGCCACTAGTGATCCTGCTGACCAATAAAACTCCTCTTCCTCCACCCCAATACCTCTAGATTGTAAAATCCCATGAGCAGGGCCCTCTATGGGCCATATTACATACTTGGTGCTAACTTAACCAGAGCGGTTGTAAACTTAAAACCTCCATAGGCTATGGCCCCTATTACACTCTTCGCGCAAATGCGCTCACGCAGCGAAAATTTTTTGCGCACGCAAAAAACGTTAGTGCGCGCAAATTAACGCGGTATTACGATCCGAGCGCATTTTTTCGAGCACAAATACGACACGCAAGGGGCCATATTACATAGCTGGTGCTAACTTAACCAGAGCGGTTGTAAACTTAAAACCTCCATAGGCTATAATGGCTCTGGCAAGTTTACAACAGCTTACAAGTTTGTAATATGGCCCAAAGTCGGACGCAAATGACCGTTGCGTGCAGGAATCGGTGGGCAGACTGTTTTTTCACGGGATTCAGCCAATCAGAATTAAGAACCACCATTTGCTAGGTTTCGGTTGTTGCGCCTGTCAAAGTCAATCTGCGTATATGTGCTGCAACAAAAATAAAAAATTAAGCAATTCATTAATTTTATTCTTTGGGTATGTGTAGAATGTGTAACTGTACTGTGAATGTATTTTTTTTTTGTGCAGGTTCATTTCGTTTCGGCCACAACGTTCAGATTGTAAATTAACACCAGGTTTTCAAAGACGTTACGATACTTTGCGCAAACGTTGTTCGCGAATATCGTAATACCATCCGCTCCAACGCATTCGCGCTGACAATGGTAAGTATGGGATGCGCGAACGCACTTGCGTTCGCGCTGGGTTTGCACAGGGTCAATCGTGGTAGACGATAACGCGCATCGTTTGCGCGAACCTTCGTAATACGACGTTCTGCGCAAATGGTTTTGTCCTCGCACAAAAGCGCATTTGCACGAGGATTGTAATAGGGGCCTATATTGGCTCTGGTAACTTTACAACAGCTCTGGTTATGTTAGTTAGCACCATATGGCCATAGCCTATGGAGGTTTTGGACCATATTACATAGTTGGTGCTAATTTAACCAGAGCTGTTGTAAACTTCCCAGAGCCATTACAGCCTATGGAGGTTTTCAGTTTACAACAGCTCTGGTTAAGTTAGCACCAACATTGTAATATGGCCCCCAGTCTTCTTCAGACTTTCAAGCCAACAGCCTGTAGATCCATGGGATACACTGGTAGTCCTATGTTTCTAGTTATCCAGGCCAGATTTTACTCTTCCCAGGGCAGGTCCATCCATCAATATTATCTGACCAGACTACCTGGCCAACAAACCACTAGCCCACTCCCTATTTAAGGGCAGTACTCCCTCTAGACAGTGACCTTTCCTTGAGTTCCCAGTTTGGAGTCAGTAATGCTCATCCCGATGGTTTCTTGTGTTTCTAGCCTGCAGTGTATCCAGTCATCCAAGCCTGCAAGGTATCCTGTCACCTAAGGCCATGGTCACACGAGCACCCTCGAGCAAGGAGGGAACGTCCCTGAGGATGGGCATTCTCTCTGCTCAGGCGCACGTGTGGCTACCTTTCTGACCGCGCGTTAGTGCGCTCAGCCCTACAAAGCCGAGCCTCCTATGGAGGATTGCGCTTTGAAGGCCCATCGAACGTCTGTCGTAGCTTTTTGTCAGGCAAGGTCTCAGCACGTCCAGTGTAGCGTGCTATACCATTACCCATATTACACCATGTGGCCCTCCCTGTCAAGCCGTCAGAAAGCTGCACTTCCCTGCACTTCGGGGAATCAAATTTCCCCTTGAATGAATTCACCACAGGGTCCCTGGAGTGCAGGGAAAACCCGCGGCAAACCCGCCGCAATCCCGCCGAACACCCGCTGAAAGCCCACCGCAAACCCGCTGGAACTGCCGCAAAAAACACTCTGATCACAGCGTAGACCAGCCTTCCGAAATAGCTGACAAGCTGACAAATGGGGTAAAAAAAAAAAAATTAGAACAATACGATTGAAAGTGTCAAAATTGAAACGCTGTTTGCAAAAAACTGCTGAACGAAAATACCAAGAATTTACACATAAGATCCAATGAATGATAATAAAAAGGTCTGTTACAGAAAAAAGAAAAAACGATTTAAAAAAAAAAATGGAATAAAGTTTTTGCCTAAAAGATCCTAAAAATCAATAAATAAGGAGACTCTTTACTGCAGAATAAAATAATAAACAGCTTATTAGATATTGAATAAAAACGGGAATATTTTTAACATGGAAGCCTATGGGATTCACCTGAATAAACCTGCCGAATTAAACCACCGCATAGTAGGGTAATTCGGCAACTTTTCTCTGCTGTTCGGTGTCTCTGAATAGATTAACCATTGCTTCTCTATGGGGGATTTCACTGCCTTCGAACAGGCACCGTACTTGCTGGCAGTTCGCCAAAATTTGATCATTTTCTTTTTGACACCAACTGATGAAGCTGCGCAAGCAGTGAAACGCGTTTTGGTTTATTTCTTTTATTTGGTTTTATCTGTATATTTAATACACTTTTTTACTTTATGGTGGAGAGTCTATCAGTCTTTTCCAACAAACTAAAGGGGATTGGTGTATTCCTATTTACACCCAGGCGCATATACAGAGCCAGTGAATCCACACAGGCTCATTACCACGTAAGTGTTGCGATCACTTGGCCTATATATTTGTGGCTTACAATGCTGTACCATGGTCTGTGTCTGCTTTATTCTATGTACGGTCCATGCAAGTAACTCCTGGAATTATATGAAGACGGGACGGGGTCATCCCTGAAGAGACCCATTGTGTTTATATTGAGCCTTTATTACATAGGCTCCACCATATGTGAGTGTATTTCCTCCACGCATCCATTTGATATCTATGTACAGACATACTGTGCCATATATGTGTCTCTTCATTTTTCTTTCATGTACCGTGATCTTCACCTATCCGCATTGAATATAAGAACCCACAGGGTAAATTATATTAATTGTCAATTATTGCCTCTTTTAACTGGGATTCAATTGGGTATTCATCCTTCCCCTTCATTCTGGTTCCTTCCAACCTCCCACAGGAGTGAGGTGTTGTATAGGCGCTGTTCTCATTCCTTTTTTGCTATTACACACAAGCACTTACAAGACAGAATTGTCCCTATGCCTCCCGCGCATCTACTGTATAATGAGGCACAGATTTTCTATTTTAGCGTTCGGTAGGGAAAAAGGCCCAGAATCTCTAAGGAGGCTCTAGGACAAAGAAGGTGAACTAAGGCACCCAGATATTGGTGAACTACGGCACCCAGATATTTCTGAACTACATATCCCATGATGCTTATTCATACTTAACCACTTCAATGCTAAGGACGCGCTCAGCGCGTCCTCAGCATTGCCCCTGGTATGCGGAGGACGCGCTGAGCGCGTCCTCGCATTGGGGTCAGCGTTCGGCCGGGTTCCGGCCGATCGCTGGCCCCTCCGGTGCGGGCTGACATCCTGGATGTCAGCCCGGCATCCGGAGCAGTGGCCGCCATTGTTATGTGTCATCGCGCCCCCGCGATGACACATAATTCAGGCGCCCCCCCGCATGTGCGGAGGAGGCGCCTGAAAGGGAGGGGGGGAGGTCCTTCGGACCTCTCTCCCTCCCGATCGGCGGCTCACAGGGGCTTAACCCAGGCATCATTTGGAAGGGCACAGCCTGCCCTTCCAAATGATGCCTGGCATTAACCCCTGGGGAGCTGGATCGCAAATCGGCGCTGAAAAGCGCCGATTTGCGATCCTTCCCGGGAGCTGGCCGACATCTTGGATGTCGGCCAAGCTTCCGGGAACTCCCCCAGAGGACTGGCGTCATCGTGCGCAGCACGATGACGCCAGTCCTAGCATTAACCCCTAACTGCCACGAAGTGTGGAGATAGGGAGTTCCAATGAACTCCCTATCTCCCGATCCGTGGCAGTTAGGGGTTAAATTTGATATCGTTGGATCGGCCAGAGCATGGCCGTTCCAACGATACCAAACATGAAAGTAAAAAAAAATGTAAAAAAAAATAAAAAAAAAATAAAAATAAAAAAAAATTAAAAAAAAAATTAAAAAAAAAAATAAACACTTTTTTTTTTTGTTTTTTGTTTTGTTAATGCAGCAATATTGTTCCCATTTCAATTATAATGTGAACAATAATGCTGCATTAACGATTTTTGTATGCGGTGCGTTTGTTAAAAATGGTGTCATTTTCCCCAAAAAAAAATGTAACGAGACCCCATCTCTAATTTTTTTAACAAGCGCACCCCATACAAAATATAACCGCAATTGCTCGCATGTTAAAATGTGGAAAAAAACACTTTACACGCTGTAAATTATTGAAAATACATATTTTATTGCATTTTTTGTTATAATATACAAACATGACATAACGTATACATATAATAATGACATATTATGAATCTACCGAGTCTGACGGAAAGAACGATATATAATATGTCGATGTCATATACTAAAATAAGCCTTCAAAACAGGTTTAAACATGATGCGCAAAACAGGTAAAAAATGACCTCAGCACAGGGGCGGGAAAAGCCTCAGCAGCGAAAGGGTTAAGGGGCACTATTACATTCTTCGCGCAAAAGTTAACGCGTGCGCAAAAACGCATTACCGCGAGGGACAAAACCCTTCGCGCAGAACGTCGTATTACAATGTCCACGCAAAATATGCGCGTTAATGTCTACCGCGGGTGAACCTGCACAAACCCTTTGCGAGCGTAATGTACTTTGCGCGTCCTATACTTAACATTGTGAGCGCAAATGCGTTTGTGCGCTGGTACGCGGATGGTATTACAATCTTAGCGCAAAATTTAACGGACAACGTTTGCGCGCATAATTTTAACGTCTTTTAAAAGCTGGTGGTAACGGCAAATCTGAACGTTCTGGCCGAACCCAAATACACCAGCACGAAAACAAAAAATACAGCAAAGTATAGTTACACATTCTACACATACCCAAACCAATAAAATAGAGAAGTTGTGCGTGTGTTTATTATTGCTGCAGCATATATACTCAGATTGATTTTGACAGGTGCAAAAACTTAACGGGAAACAATTGTGGTTCTTAATTCTGATTGGCTGAATCGCGTAAAAAAACAGTCCGCCCACTGATTTCTGCGCGCAGCGTTAATACGCACGCGTTTGTGCGCGTCTGTTTTACGCGCGGTATTTTTTGACGGATGAAAAAATGCACACGGATCGTAATACCAGCGTTAATTTACGCGCGTTAACGTTTAACACTTCGCGCAAAAAAAATAGCGCTGCGTGAGCGTTTTTGCGCAAAGAATGTAATAGAGCCCAAGGTTTGCTGAGCATCATGGAACATGTAGTTTAGAAACATCTGGGGTGCTGTGGTTTGCCATCTGACATCTTCATACCTGCAAAAAGCTGAGGTTTGTGCATGTAGCATCCATGTTTATATTTGCTTGTTGCACAAGCATGGAATGCAATGTGGCCACCGCTGGGATACTTCGCTTGCTTCATAACCAAACTACAAATTTCCAGCATTCTCCTTACATGACCTCCTGTTTTATGCCTCTCAGTATTTACGAGCGAGTATTAATACGTATCCCATTTCACTTGACAGCTCTGCCCCTGGCCCCCAGCCACTGATACCATTGCAGGAATTTACTCCGGGCCTAACTCGTTGGCACAAAGCAAACAATAATCACAATAAATATTAATTTATCACGGTGTGACCCCACCAGTACACATGTTTTTACATCATTTTTCTCAGATTCTTGTATTAAATAAATGGTCAGAAAGGGGAAAGCTTTTGAGGTTTGGACATTAATTTTAAAAAAAGTGTCCTAATTTACCGGAATATGAATTGAAAAGTTATAGGGGAAACAATCTGAAACCCTATGATCAATTGTTCTCTCCAATAGGTGATCAGTAAAAAAAAAATTTTTTATCAAGTTACTTTACAGATTGTTACAACCTTCACTTTCCAGCCTATTCCTCCCATACTCTCCCTCCTATTCCCCTCCTTCGAAGCCAATGCCGTCCGCCTCTTCCGCCCTACACGCCTACATATTGCAGTAATCTACCGCCCCCTGGCTCTCCTGGACCCTTTCTGGAACATTGCTCAGCCTGGCCTCATTTTCTCTCATCTGACATTCCATCTCTCATCCTTTGAGACTTTAACCACTTGGCTGTTTAGGATGCGTCCAGCCAAGTGCGTCCAGCCAAGTGGTTCTCCTGTGCTATGGACGCGCTGAGCGCGTCCATGCACAGGAGGCAGCAATCAGCCGGGATTCCGGCCGATTGCTGCAACCCCCCGGTGCGGGCTAAAATCTTGGATGTCAGCCCGTCACTCCGGGACCCCGGCGGGGACAATAGATGTCATTGCGCTAGCTCAATGACATCTATTACAGGTGCCCCCTGCGAGTGCAGGGAAGGTGCCTGAAAGGGAGGGACCTCTCTCCCTCCCCTTCCGTAAGGGGCAGAGATCAAAGGCAGGCACCGTTTGGAAGGGCACAGCCTGCCCTTCCAAACAGTGGCTGGCTTTAACCCCTTGGGGGCCGGATTTTGATCCGGCGCCAAAAGGCACCAGATCACAATCCTCTCCTGGAGCTGGCTGACATCTTGGATGTCGTTCAAGGTTCCGGGATATCCCCCTGACGACTGGCGTCATTGTGCATAGCGCGATGACGTCAGTTCTGGAGTTAACCCCTAGCTGCCACCAATGTTGGAGATAGGGGGTTCCAATGAACCCCCTATCTCCTGATCGGCCAGAGCATGGCCTTTCCAATGATACCAAACATGACCATGTTAAAAGTTTAAAAAAAAAAAAATTAAAAATTAAAAATGCCTGGGCCTGGAGGATGGACGAACAGCCTGCGACAGCTGGAGGACGGTCACCGCTGGAGCTCAGGGCCAAAGTAGGAGGATGTTGCCAACATATACTCACCTACATCGGCTCCTCCAGCAATGGCAGTCCTCCTGCATCCAGTGCCCGCTCTCTGTGTCGGTCGCCGGGATGACGTCACGAAAGCCTTTGACCCAGGGTCATAGGCTTCCGTGACGTTATACTGGTGACCAACGGAGAGAGGACACTGGATGCCCCCTGCTCGGCCGGCCTTCAGACTCAGGCAAGCCCCCTGCTCGGTTGGCCCTCCGGCCGAGCCGGGGACTCGCCTGAGCCTGGAGGATGGCCGAGCAGGCAACTCGGCTGGCATCCAAGCTCAGGCGAGCCCCAGGCTCGGCTGGGCCTCTAGGCCCAGGCCAAGCCGGGGGCTCACCTGAGCTTGGAAGACGGCCGAGCAGGCAGCTCGGCCTGTCTCCATGCTCAGGTGAGCCCCTGGCTCGGCAGGGCCTCTAGGCCCAGGCCAATCCGGGGGCTCACCTGAGGCTCCAGGCCCAGACGAGCCCCTGGCTCGGCCGGGAAATGGAAATTTTCGGCCGTATTTTTCAGCTGAATTTCCATTTTGGCGGAAACCGAAAACCCCATTTTCGGACAATGATTTTCGGTGGCCGAAATTTCGGTGCATCCCTAATTAGAATAAAAGAAATAATTTACAGTGACTCTGGGTGGGCAGCGATAAGAGCCTAATTTATTAGGAGTAGGTACAACGATACAATGTTTCGGCTCAGCAACCACACCTTCATGTCAGAGATCTCGAACATTGGCCCTCCAGATGTTGGTTTCCTACAATTCCCAGAATTCTTTGCAAGTAATAAATGACCAGAGAATCATGAGCGGTATAGTTCAGAAACATCTGGGGGGGCCAGAGTTTGTGATTCCTGCTTTATTTATCTAAAACATTTTATTGGAGATTGTGGGCCCTATTACAATCTATAGTATTTCTTCAAGTTAATCTCCTAATAAATTATCAATACCCACCCAAAGTAACCACAATTTGTTCTGTCACTGGATTTTGTGACTTTGTGGCCGTCCCTGCCGTGTGAAACATGGAGTGGAGCTGCTTCGATTGGCATGCACCTGGGATTTTCTTTCTACAATCCGACTGTGTTACGACTGGACCATTGTATCAGTGGCCTAAACCATAAATGTAAAGAAATGCTTGTAGATATCGGCAGCGGTGCACCTGTACCGCAGCTGGTATTGGTTCCTGGAGTCCATAGGACTCCAAGGACTGAAGTGCATCCCTGCTGTGAGCTCACAAGTGCATTGGAAACTCTTGTCACTGTCTTCTAAAATTTGTGCATGACTGAGCCGTTATATCAGGGGCCGATCATAATAATAAGAAGTTGTCTGTAGATATCGGCAGCGACGCAACGCACCATCGCTGGTATTGGCTCCCAGAGTTCACAGAACTTCTTGGTCAATCGCAACCCTGCCGCGAGCTTGCACGAGTATCTGCAACTCTTGTTTCTGTCTTTCAAAATTTCTAGATAATTTTTCAAGAATTTTTATGTCCAAATTTCCTTTGGCACAACAGCGAGGACATTTATTGCATCAGATGTTGGTAACAATGATAAACAGGCACATATTATTTATGTATAAAGTATTTTACCTGGAAGGATACATCGAAGTTTCTCTCATTTTCAAGTATGTCCTGGGTTCAAGAACATTGAATTGTTACAGTCGTTACAGAAATACAAAGTAATAAAATGCAAGATATTAAAAACAAAACACAAATATACAGAAAATAAATATGTAGGAAATATAGTCCCAGTGTTACATGTTTACAGGTGCATTCTGTATATAGTCACTATGTTACATGTTTACCGGTGCATTCTGTATATAGTCACTATGTTACACTTTTACAGGTGCATTCTGTATATAGTCACTATGTTACATGTTTACAGGTGCATTCTGTATATAGTCACTATGTTACATGTTTACAGGTGCATTCTGTATATAGTCACTATGTTACACTTTTACAGGTGCATTCTGTATATAGTCACTGTGTTACAGGTTTACCGGTGCATTCTGTATATAGTCACTATCTTACATGTTTACAGTTGCATTCTGTATATAGTCACTGTGTTACATGTTTACAGGTGCATTCTGTATATAGTCACTGTGTTACATGTTTACAGGTGCATTCTGTATATAGTCACTGTGTTACATGTTTACCGGTGCATTCTGTATATATTCACTATCAGGGTTATTCAAATAGGATCGAAAAGTCACCGCATGTTCGGTGACTTTTCGTTCTCTTCAATTCGGGCCGATTCCGCAATCCCATTTCGGCGACCCTGCGGTGTATTCAGCAAGCACCATGGGGCCGTCGAAGCGCAGGGAAAAGCTGCCGCAAACCCGACGAAAGGTCACCGCAAAAACCCAGCGAATGCACGCCGAAACACGCAAAAACATCTGGATTAACCCACCGAAGACGCCAGAAAAACCCGTGCAGGAGCCGTTCACATGCAGAGCAGCTGCCGGATTTTCAGCATTCGGTTACCTTTCTCCAGCCATTCGGATCTCTTTGAATAACCCTGTATGTTAAATGTTTACAGGTGCATTCCTTATTGAGGTATGTTAATAGAGATCTCTTAAGGGACTTTAGACTGGGGAAAGATTTGATGGTGTCTGGGAGGTTATTCCATAATTGCGGTGCTTTGTAGGAAAATGAGGATCGAGCCACTTACTTTTTGTATTGTGGTATTGCAAGTAAGGTGCAGGTCCTGGATCGGATTTTATAGGATGAGGGAGCTGCTAGGGGAAGCAGCCTATTCAGGTAGGGTGGCAGCTTCCCAGAAAAGCTCTTAAACACCAGGTTGGAAAGGTGAAGGGTGCGTCTAGATTCCAGCGATGGCCAGTTTAGCTCTTTTAACATGTCACAATGGTGGGTCATGTAGATACATTGTAGCACAAAGCGACAGAATGAGTTATACAATGTAGTAAGTTTATGAAGGTGTGTTTGCGGGGCAGCTGCATACACTACATCTTCATATTCAATAGCCGGCATAAGCATTTGCTGTACAATCTGCTTTCTTACCGCGGGGCTCAGGCAGGATTAGTTTCTGTACAGGGCACATAGTTTGGGGTAAATTTTAGATGAAAGTTTTTCGATGTGGGGGCCAAAGGATAGATTAGGGTCCAACCACATACCTAGATATTTGAGAGAAGTGACTGGTCAGCGTGACATTTGATTTTGCCCCAACACATAGATGGGGAATTTGTAATTTATGTAGTTTAGGTTTTATTCCAAAGAGCATTGTAGCAGTTTTGTCAGTATTTAGAAAAAGTTTGTTGTGTTTGATCCACTTTTCTACCTCTGTGAATTGTTCTTGCAGCACGGCCTCCAGCTGCCGGAGATTTGTACATCTATATTATATTATCATATTATTATCAAAATGTTGTCCTCCATCTTTAGGGTAAGACACAAGTGTTGGGGAACAAAGCGGGTGGGAGATAACAGAAAATAGCAAATATTTCAGGCTTAACTACAGGCAAAGGTAACATCTAAACTTGTTTGCATTATGTATGTCTTACGACCATCCCATAATTCCACCAGACGTCCGACGCAGAATGTACAGAATGTACTTTGTGTTTCTTAGAAATGCCATTTACACGGAAAAGCTCAGTTAAGTGACAGAGCCGCTTCGCGTCGAAAGAGTAAAAAGTGAATTTCGGAAGAATCAAACAGAGGGAACAGCTCGTTTCCGAGATTAGATTTCTACGTTAAGCCATAAACATTTGTATGGGGAAAGTAGCATAAACGATGTATTAAAGTCGTCGGAGAAGCATCTCTCGGGGATACACGGGCACTGGACGGGGAGTTCAAAGAGAAGAGGAATTTGTGGAGGTTGGGGAATGTTGTCAAGAAAGAAATGGAAATATTTCTTTACGGGCTCAATGGCTTTGCTTTAAAGCTCGTACCATTTATTAGCCTTTACTTTATCTCTAAAGATATTTAAGAGGTTTAATGTTAACAGCCGTTTCAAAGATATTTACTTCTATCTGAAGCATCGTTCTGTCGTTCGGGACAGACTGTCCTCTGTCAAAGACCTTTGCTTTAGCCCCACTTCAGAGGAGCTTTTTTGTTTTTCTTCTATCCAAAATTGGGGCTTGACTTAATTCTATTGACTGATTTTTCTAAAAACATATAAGAGGTTATTCCCAAAGCGAGGAACTTGCCACCGAATTGCACCAAATGGTGAATTTCACCATAGTCTAGAGGCGTCACTAGAAACCTCAGGGCCCAGGTGCAGGAACCATGACGGGGCCCCTCCCACCCTAGGCAAAAACATATTTTGTCCCCCCCTCCCGTCAACATGCATTGGTCTCATCCAGGTCCACAATGTTGACTCCAGGCAATCAATGCCCCATTTTTTTCAGGTCCACTATGACATCTTCAGTCCATTACTATTTGTATCTCACAGAGCTCCACAGCAATAAATCTCCCAGTAATGTGCGCTGTTTATCAACGTATCACTGAGCTCCACAGTGCAGGAGGGGTGGGGTCGCGCCTATTCCCCGAAGGGTTGGCTGCAACCACCAAATGCATCCAGCCCAACAACATGTGTAGAACACAACAAAGAAAAAAATGTCATCTGCGCTTACTCCAATTATACCGTGTGAAACTAAACACAATTAGAGGTTTGGTTTCTTATTAATGGCCATTATAAGACTAGCTTAGTATAAGATATAAGTATCACTGAGCTCCACAGCAATAAACTCACAGTAATGTGCGTTGTGTATGAACGTTTCAGAGCTCTACATTAATAAACCTCCCACTAATGTGCGGTGTGTATGAACGTATCACAGAGCTCTACATTAATAAACCTCACAGTAATGTGCGGTGTGTATGAGTGTATCACAGAGCTCTACATTCATAAACCTCACAGTAATGTGCAATGTGTATGAACGTATCACAGAGCTCCACAGCAATAAATCACAGTAATGTGCCGTGTGTATGAGTGTTTCATAGAGCTCCACAGCAATAAAACTCACAGTAATGTGCAGTGTGTATTAGCGGATCACAGAGCTCCACAGCAATAAAACTCACTGTAATGTGCAGTGTGTATGAGTGTATCACAGAGGTCCAAAGTAAAACTCACACATAAGTATAAAATAAATTAAAAAAATAATTATATAGGCAAGCCCCCCGGCCCAGGCAGGCAAGTGTGGGCCCCCCCAACCTCAAGGGCCCGGGTGCGGTGGCACCCTCTGCACCCCTGGTAGTTACGCCCCTGCACCATACGTTGCAATTTCGTGGTAGTTCGTTTCTTCACTAAGCTGTCATTTTGCCAAATGCTGGCGAATTGACAGTGAAATACAGTGCAGATTGGGAAAAATTGTGCCATAGAGAAGTAATGTTTAATCTATTCACAGAACGCCGAACTGCACTGAAGTGACGGTGAAATGCCCTTATTTTTGGTGATACAGTTCAATAGGTTGAAACCGGTGTATCCCTTAATCCTTTGCCGCCACGGGACGTGCTATGTCGTCCTTGCGGCAGGTTGGCCTTGTAGATGCAGGGCGTAAAGGTACGCTCCACTCTCTTCAATGAGCAGCTACGACCCCTCCGCTGTAGCCAATGACGCGCGTCGCGTGTCGGTTGTGTGGTGGGCCGAAATCAGCAGATCGTGACGGCACCTGTCGGCGAAGCGTACCTGTACGTCTCACCGGCGTTAACCCCTGCAAAATGGGCGACACCCACCCATCCTTAAGGGGTTAAGATTCAATGTAAAACAATATTATCCTTTTTATTTTTTTATTCAACATTTATTCTTTTAATTTTCAGCAAACTGTCTTTTTATTTATTTTTTGTGACATATTTTTGTATTATTCGTATTTTTTTAAAAGGCATTTTTATTTTTATTCTGTAACAGACCTTTGTATTATTTTTTATACATAATGAGGATCACATCATCGAATTCCCAGAAATGAGGTAAAATAAAGGTAATGAAACTTAACTAGCCAGTGGAGATTTCAGGCATGTATCCTTGGAGTGTGTTCAAGCTTTGCATATAGGGGTGTGCATTTTTAACTTGACCAAGCCTAATTTGAATTCTAGCCAACTCTGCAGGTAAATGTCCAAAACATAGACAAGGGGGTAGGCAAATTAACCCTTTCAATCTATATCTAAAGACCTTAACTGCTAATGTCGTTTGGGAAACTACAGTGGATTCAATCTGAAAATGTGGTTTGAGATTGAAACTACTGGGCCTGAAAGGGTTAAGATAAAGAAGACGATTTGACTCAGAAGTGTTCAAGTATACACAGGTAAAAACAAAAAGAAGAAGAAAAAACCCCTAAAGTTCAACATAAAACCCCATGGGCCCTATTACATTCTTTGCGCACAATTTTGCACATGCAAAAACGCATTAACGCGAGGGGCAAAACCCTTTGCGCCGAACGTCGTATTACAACGTTCGCGCACAGAATGCACGTTAACGTCTAACGCGATTGACCATGCGCAAACCCTTTGCGAGCGCGATTTAGTGCACGCATCCTATACTTAACATTGTGAGCGCAAATGCGTTTGTGCGCTGGTACGCGCATGGTATTACAATCTTAGCGCAAAATTTAACGGACAATGTTTGCGCGCATAATTTTAACGTCTTTGAAAAGCTGGTGGTAACAGCAAATTGTAACAACCTGACCGTACCAAACTGCGGATTCACAGAGGAGAACGTCGAGGCGCACGTTTTTTTTTACTAGATCCGTCAAAAATGACGGACACTACCTTGTCTTCCATCAGAACGTACGTCTGTTGTGCGCAGTCCGCACAAAATGATGGACTCGCGTTAAAAATTACATTGCGCTCACTGATTTCTGCGCATTTTTGAGCATCGGTTTTACGAGCACGATTTCCCGATGGATGAAAAAATGCGCAAGGAATGTGATTCCAGCGGTGATTTTCGTGCGTTAACGTTTAACACTTTGAGCAAAAAAACACGGGTTAAGCGTGCGTTTTTTGCGTTAAGAATGTAATAGGGCCCTATATATATTGAAAGAATAAATAGGGGGTCTCACACTCACACTTTCCTGAGCAATTCCTTATTGCAGAGTATGATCGATATCTGGTAACTTGTACTGTCAGAAGGGGGTCTCCCTTCTTTCATGTTACATAACCCAAAAGGATAAACAGAAATAATGCTCATGTAAAACATTGACACAGTTTATTGGTTACACATTAAATGCATGCTTACTGATGTGGTGTTGGACTCGTGTAATGACATACAAAAGCGTCATTATCACTCTCATAATACAAGTCTGGAGATCAATGATACGTTTTCTCATCCTCATGTATCTTTTGCGTACTGTAAAGAATCAGGTCCTCCACAGGTCTGCGTGTGTCCGGCTTGCACTGTGCACTGCTGATGCGTTTCGCATTAAAACTGAGCCATAATGAGTTGCTCCAGAAACTGTGAGTGGGACTACCTCTATAAATCAGATCAACATTTCTGGTGTTTTATGATGGCTTTTAGATAGTATTCTTTTATGTTTTTACATGCATATGCTTGAAAACATCTGGATCAAATTTTAACATAAGTATTACCAGTATTTGTTTATACTTGTTTTTACATGTTCATGAACGAGTATGTCCCTGAATATTATTTATTTTTTCCAGAAAGGTACATTTATTAAACCACGTTGAACTACCTCTGGGCAGAAAAGTCTACATTATTAATATGCTTGCTGTAAAGGGCTCTTTTTATGGTTACTTTGTTGATTGACTGAGGTTAACCTGCACTCAACCAATACCGACGCCGAAGACTGTGAATTTTGAGAAAACATTGTGAGATCAAGTAGAAAAACCAAATTATCATTCTTAGTGAAACCTTTGATAATATTGGAAGTAAATATATATATATATTCCACACTCTATGCTGTGTGGTCCAGGACATGAACAAAATTAACACAAATTAATGGGAGAACAAAAAACAAAAAAAAAAGAAGATAACCACCCCCCTCACCCCCATTTTAGTTTGTAATGGTAAATTTACCTTTTCATCCCACCGCATTGTCTTCTCTTCTACAGGAAGTAAATTGGTTACCCAGCCAAGCATGATCGGTAATTGATCAACACGACTCTTACGCCTCGTTATAGGATTTAACTCAGCCCGATGGATGAAATCGGGACCTTGAACAGAAAATTTCTGGCCATTTTTTTTATCTTCGGGATATTCAACTGCGGGTTTACCGGCATTTCGATTCCGGATAAAAATTTGGATGGAATATCGGTCCTAGCAGTTATACTTTCCAATGGAAATATCGGCTTTAGTGATTCAATTACAAATTATCAGTATGCCGATTTCCAGAACAAAATTCAAATGCTGAACGGTGTCGATAAATGGATTATCAGGCAGGGAAATAGAGGGAATTAGACTGAAATCGTTTTTAAACATTGGATATTTTTAAAGGCACAAATCGGTATGATGCTGGCCAAAAATAGATCTTTCGGTCATTTTACCTGGCAGTTTTTTTCGGAACGCTGGTGTCTTTCAAATATCGGCTCCTGCTGAATTTTTTTCAACCAAATCAGCTGATATTTCAAAAAAACAATCAGTCACTAGCAGCCAATATTTAATTTTATAAAAACAACCAATAGAATTGTATCGGGCTCAAGGTTAGTCTGCAATACTGTACTGTACTGACATAGTCTTTGGGTTACTGACAGCACTTATGGACACCCGTCAAATGTGGAACCCTTGTGATAGAAGTCAGACTGGGACATGTTCATATTCTAGGAGCTAAAGAGCTGAATTTGAGACATATATCCATGGACTACTTCCCACTGTGTGGTGCCAAAATTCAGGAGTTCTCTTTACTTTGGTTGCTCAGTCACTGACACATGCAAGGCAAAATAAAATCAACCGAAGCTTTCACTCAAAACGGTAACCACCATACACAGTATTCACAACCTCATACCATACCATGTCTAGGAAGGGTCTCCAATAAAATGGACGGAAATCCAGACAATGAACCCTTGCTCACCTCACCTAGAGGAGCATCTATTACCTCTCCCTGACAAGGCCGAAAGAAAACCAAATCTCTTTCTGGGGATTGTTCTTCTCTTGTACTGAATCAGGGCTGTCATTGGGGGATGACTGCCTATGAAGTGTTCAGGGACCCGATAACTTAAGGTGACCAAGCTCTTACCAAACCCAGCTTAACCCACCAGTAGGTGTATGGGCCCAACTATGCCACCCAGGACTTGTCCACTGGAATACCGCTGCTCTGAACGGCATCTGGTGCCAGTCAGCATACCTCCGCTGGATGTGGGTAATGTTACTGCTCCCTCATATCATTTAGTTTAATTCAGACAAGCATCGAACAACCAGGGAATACTTTCTGAAACGTTGTTTGACCACTAGGGATTTAGACCCATCCCTGTTAAAAACGTAAGCTGGAGATTGGGCAAAATATTATATTCAATCCTGTGGCATATTCAGCATTCACCGCAGCGTCCCTGAAGTGTGGTGAATCGACCCGCCAAACGCATCTTCAAACCACCACAAAACTGCCAAATCGAACGGAAAACCTCCACAAAACCACCGAATCGGTCCGAAAAAACACCGAACTCATCATCAAACCACCGCAAAACTGACGAATCAATCCTATAACCCGCCGAAAAATCGCTGAATGCATCCGATGATCCGCCAAACAGACTGCTGAATCGATCTGAAAAAAGCTGACCAGCTGCCGAACAAGGGTAAAAAAAATGCACAACTTTTAAAAGGCATTTTAAAAAGAAACACTGAATTAAAATGCATGGAAATAATATATAAGCTCCTATTAATAATAATAAAAAGGTCTGTTACAGCAATATCTCCAGATTGGGGAGAAGGTGGGAGACTTTACACATCCGGCCCATTTTAAAACAATATGGTGGTCCGGATGAGTTGAGTCATGTCCCTTTAGGACTGTTGGATAGTCCAGATGAGGGCCTTGTCCTTGCTTTATCTGGAGGGCTAACGGCTACACCACTTTGACGAGTCCCAGAGATGGCCAAAAAGATTTTCTGAGTTTCCTGTATCTCTGGTGCAGAGGAGACGTGCCAGAAGAGAGTAACCCAAGGAGAAGATGCCGAGTTATTTTTTTTGTCGGTCTTCTAGTATTCATCTCTTATTAGCTTCTTAGGAATTGAGTGTTTATGCGTACACAACTACTCTTCGGCCCCGTTCACATTGTGCGATTTGAAAATCGTGTGTTTTTCCATGCGATTTTCACATTCGCGATGTTGCGATTTTGCAAAACACCACCAATGGAAATCGCAAAATGCAAATTGCAAAAAAAGGGTCATGTACCAGCGACATGCTACCGCGACATGCGACGTCGCGCGGCAAGATGTGAACAGCTCCATTGAAATGCATTGGAGATGCTACATAGCGCGACATAGTGCGACATCGCACGGATTTTGCTGCGATTTCGCTATAAAATCCGTGAGATAAATCGCACAACGGACACACAACATAGAAATGATTATTCCCCCAAGCATGTTACTCCACTGCGACGCGCAAGTAACCGTGCTCTGATTTGTAAAATTACACTGTGTGCTCCTAGCGCCCCACAATTATCTGATCGACCATTCCGCCGGTAAACATTTGTTCGTTTTTTCTTTCCACCAACAACTATTTTATTATCAGTGACACAGCTTGAGATCTCAGGCCAAAGGAAACTTTATGGAGCATGATCCCTTTCCTGTAGACGAGTGCCAGGACTGTTACCCAGGGGCCCGTTCCATCTCCCTGCAAAGCATCGCAAATGGCAGCGGCAAATTCTAAAAAGTCTCTTAGCATCGATTATTGTGTTGGTTTGTTTTTTGTTCGATGCGTCACCGTTTCACATATTTAACCACTTGAATGCTAAGGACGCGCTCAGCGCGTCCTCAGCATTCCCCCTGGTATGCGGAGGACGCGCTGAGCGCGTCCTCGCATTGGGGTCAGCGTTCGGCCGGGTACCGGCCGATCGCTGGCCCCTCCGGTGCGGGCTGACATCCTGGATGTCAGCCCGGCATCCGGAGCAGTGGCCGCCATTATTATGTGTCATCGCGCCCCCGCGATGACACATAATTCAGGCGCCCCCCCGCATGTGCGGAGGAGGCGCCTGAAAGGGAGGGGGGAGGTCCTTCGGACCTCTCTCCCTCCCGATCGGCGGCTCACAGGGGCTTAACCCAGGCATCATTTGGAAGGGCACAGCCTGCCCTTCCAAATGATGCCTGGCATTAACCCCTGGGGAGCTGGATCGCAAATCGGCGCTGAAAAGCGCCGATTTGCGATCCTTCCCGGGAGCTGGCCGACATCTTGGATGTCGGCCAAGCTTCCGGGAACTCCCCCAGAGGACTGGCGTCATCGTGCGCAGCACGATGACGCCAGTCCTAGCATTAACCCCTAACTGCCACGAAGTGTGGAGATAGGGAGTTCCAATGAACTCCCTATCTCCCGATCCGTGGCAGTTAGGGGTTAAATTTTGATATCGTTGGATCGGCCAGAGCATGGCCGTTCCAACGATACCAAACATGAAAGTAAAAAAAATTGTAAAAAAAAAAAAAAAAATAATAAAAAAAAAATAAACACTTTTTTTTTTTTTTTTTTGTTTTGTTAATGCAGCAATATTGTTCCCATTTCAATTATAATGTGAACAATGATGCTGCATTAACGATTTTTGTATGCGGTGCGTTTGTTAAAAATGGTGTCATTTTCCCCAAAAAAAAATGTAACGAGACCCCATCTCTAATTTTTTTAACAAGCGCACCCCATACAAAATATATCCGCAATTGCTCGCATGTTAAAATGTGGAAAAAAACACTTTACACGCTGTAAATTATTGAAAATACATATTTTATTGCATTTTTTGTTATAATATACAAACATGACATAACGTATACATATAATAATGACATATTATGAATCTACCGAGTCTGACGGAAAGAACGATATATAATATGTCGATGTCATATACTAAAATAAGCCTTCAAAACACGTTTAAACATGATGCGCAAAACAGGTAAAAAATGACCTCAGCACAGGGGCGGGAAAAGCCTCAGCAGCGAAAGGGTTAACAGAAGGATATTATGTGTGATTTTGGTGGAAACAGCAGCAAATATTTTATGTGGAGAAACTCCTGGGAGTTAGAGACTATAGACTGCCTTTCCACAACAACTCCGACAAGTATATTCCCGCGCGATTTTCATATTCGTGACATGGTGCGATTAATGTCGCGCGACATCACTGTTTTGTGAGATTTTTGCAAAGCACCACCAATACAAATCGCAAAATCGCAGATAGCAAATCACAAAAAAAGGGTCATGTACCAGCGACATGCTTCTGCGATGCGCGACATGCGACGTCGCGCGACATCGTGCGGCAAGATGTGAACAGCTCCATTGAAATAGAAACATAGAAACCTAGAAAAATGTCGGCAGATAAGAACCTTTCGGCCCATCTAGTCTGCCCAATTACATGGATACTTTACCTGGATTTATCTTTTGTTTAGGATAGCCTTATGCCTATCCCATGCCTGCTTAAATTCAATTACTGTTTTGGCCTCTACCACTTCAACTGGAAGACTGTTCCATGTATCCACCACCCTCTCAGTAAAATAATGCTTCCTGATGTTACTTTTAAACCTTTGCCCCTCTAATCTAAGACTATCAGGGTTATTCAAAGAGATTCGAAAAGTCACCGCACGTTCGGTGACTTTTCGTTCTCTTCAATTCGGTTCCTTTTGCCGATTGCATTTCGGTGACCCTGCGGTGTATTCAGCAAACACCACAGGGTCCCCGAATTGCAGGGAAAAGCTGCCGAACACCTGACGAAAACTAACCGAATGCACACTGAAAACAAGCAAAAACATCTGGATTAACCTTCGAAGAAGCCGAACAGGAGCCGAAAAGGAGCCGAATCACACAGAGCCGAAGCAGCTGTGACGTAGAGGAGGCAGTGAATAAATTAGAAAAACCATTTGTATGAATCTGGGAAAATGAAACGCTGTTTGCAAAGAAACTACTGAGCGAAAATGTCTGAAATTTTCACAGGAGGTCCAGGGAATGATAATAAAGAGGGCTGTTACAAAAAAAATAAGCAAACTGAAAAAAAAAAAAAAAAAAAATCGGACTTTTAATTTTTTTTTTAAAAATTCAGAAAAATGCTTAAAGTATCCTAAAAAATCTATAAATAAAGAGACTTTTTGCTGCAGAATTTTATAATGAACGGTTTATTAGATATTGAATTAAAACAGGAATATTTTTAACATTGAAGTCTATGGGATTCTCCTGAATAAATTTGCCGAATGAAACCACCGAATGGCAGGGCATTAGGGGAACCTTTCACTGCTGGTTTGTGTTCTCTGAATAGCCGAAGCAGTGCTTTTTCATGGGGATTTCACTGCCCTCGAACAGGGACCGAACAGGCACCGTATGTGCAGGCAATTCGACAGGATTTGGCGAATTGCCTGCTCTCTGGATAGCCGAATGGCCAGGAAAGGTAACCGAACACTGATTTTCAGCGTTCGGTTACCTTTCTCAAGCAATTCGAATCTCTTTGGATAACCCTGTTGGTCCTCTTGTTTTGCTACTTTGTTTCCTTTTAAATACACTCCCTTCCTCTACCTTGTGGATTCCCTTTACGTATTTAAATGTTTCTATCATATCTCCTCTGTCTCGTCTTTTTTCCAAGCTGTACATGTTAAGATCATTAAGCCTTTCCTGGTAACTTTTCTCCTTCAAGCCGTACACCATTTTAGTAGCCCTTCTCTGATCTCTCTCTAAGAGGTCTATATCCTTTTGGAGATACGGTCTCCAGTACTGCACACAGTACTCCAAGTGAGGCCTCACCAGTGCTCTGTACAGTGGCATGAGCACTTCCCTTTTCCTACTGCTAATACCTCTCCCTACACAACCAAGCATTCTGCCAGCATTTCCTGCTGCTCTATTACATTGACTACTTACCCTTAGATCCTCTGAAATAATGACCCCTAAATCCCTTTCCTCAGATGTTGAGGTTAGGACTGTATCAAATATTCTATATTCAGCCCTTGGGTTTTTACGTCCCAGGTGCATTATCTTGCACTTATCCACATTAAAACTCAATTGCCACAACTCCCACCATTTTTTTAGTTTACCTAAATCATTTGTCATTTGGCTGATCCCTCCAGGAACGTCAACCCTGTTGCAAATCTTTGTGTCATCAGCAAAAAGATATACAGGGTTATCCAAAGAGATTCGAAAAGTCACCGCACGTTCGGTGACTTTTCGTTCTCTTCAATTCGGTTCCTTTTGCCGATCCCATTTCGGTGACCCTGCGGTGTATTCAGCAAGCACCACAGGGTCCCCGAATTGCAGGGAAAAGCTGCCGAAAACCTGACGAACACTAACCGAATGCACGCTGAAAACAAGCAAAAACATCTGGATTAACCTTTGAAGAAGCCGAACAGGAGCCGAACATGAGCCGAACATGAGCCGAATCACACAGAGCCGAAGCAGCTGTGACGTAGAGGAGGCAGTGAATAAATTAGAAAAACCATTTGTATGAATCTGGGAAAATGAAACGCTGTTTGCAAAGAAACTACTGAGCGAAAATGTCTGAAATTTTCACAGGAGGTCCAGGGAATGATAATAAAGAGGGCTGTTACAAAAAAAATAAGTAAACTGAAAAAAAAAATCAAAAAAAAATCGGACTTTTAAAAAAAAAAAAAATATCAGAAAAATGCTTAAAGTATCCTAAAAAATCTATAAATAAAGAGACTTTTTGCTGCAGAATTTTATAATGAACAGTTTATTAGATATTGAATTAAAACGGGAATATTTTTAACATTGAAGTCTATGGGATTCTCCTGAATTAACTTGCCGAATTAAACCACCGAATGGCAGGGCATTAGGGGAACCTTTCACTGCTGGTTTGTGTTCTCTGAATAGCCGAAGCATTGCTTTTTTATGAGGATTTCACTGCCCTCGAACAGGCACCGAACAGGCACCGTATGTGCAGGCAATTCGCCAGGATTTGGCGAATTGCCTACTCTCTGGATAGCCGAATGGTCAGGAAAGGTAACCGAACGCTGATTTTCAGCGTTCGGTTACCTTTCTCAAGCAATTCGGATCTCTTTGGATAACCCTGATACTTTTCCATTAATACCTTCTGCAATATCACTAATAAAAATATTAAAGAGAATGGGTCCAAGTACTGACCCCTGAGATACCCCACTGGTAACAAGACCTTGCGCCGAATAAACTCCATTTACCACAACCCTCTGTTGTCTGTCACTCAGCCACTGCCTAATCCAGTCAACAATATTGGAATCCAAGCTCAAAGATTGCAATTTATTGATAAGCCTTCTATGCGGAACAGTATCAAAAGCCTTACTGAAATCTAAATGAGCAATGTCTACTGCACCACCTGTGTCTATTATTTTTGTTACCCAATCAAAAAAATCAATAAGATTAGTTTGGCATGATCTCCCTGAGGTAAACCCATGTTGTTTCTGATCCTGTAATCTATGTGGTTTTAGATGTTCAACAATCCTTTCCTTTAACATGGTTTCCATTAATTTACCCACTACTGACGTAAGACTAACTGGCCTATAGTTCCCAGATTCCTCCCTACTACCCTTCTTGTGAATGGGCACAACATTTGCTAATTTCCAGTCTTCTGGGACGACTCCTGTTAACAAGGATTGGTTAAATAAATCTGTTAACGGTTTTGCTATTACATTGGAGAAGCTACGCAGCGCGACGTCGCGCGGATTTTGCCGCGATGTCGCAGCAAAATCCGCGCGATAAATCGCACAGTGTGAACGGGGCCTAATAGCGCCCTCTATTAGTCAGTATTGTAAGTGCATGCTCTAAGGCTAGGGTCAGACTAGTGAATTTTTAACGTGCGTTTAGGCGCACTTAATCACGGCCGCACTAGCAGCAAATGACGGGCAATGACGGCCAATATACGAAGTACGGTCGCACGAAAGTCCGGCTGCGCAACGCAAGTGGAAAATTAACGCATTTTTTCGAGAACGCAGAACCGCTAGTACGGACGTACAGAGTGCGCTGCGTCCGCTAGCGGCGTGTGTGCGTGATTAGGAGACGTCAGACCCTGCTCATGTCCGGCCAACATAACGTCCAGACACCCAAAGTTTCCTGGTTTGGATCCGTAAAAAATCACGCACAAAAATGCGCATCGTATGACCGTTTTCGCGCATTCCGTGAAAAGATACGGCAGTGCTTTCGGACGCACTTTTTGACGGTCGCTGCGAAAAATGCGTTAGTCTGACCCTAGCCTTAGCTGTAAAAAAAAAATGCAAACTTTATAAATAGTGAAACTCTATTCTCCTATATAATGATAATCAAATGCGTAAATTGCGACTGAGTAACCCTGTGTATATCTGGCTCTGATACCAGCCAGTGCCTCACCAGCCACTGACCTCACCGCACGTCACTGGTTAGCGCTATGAATGTAATATGGCCCACTGTGTTTTAATAGACAGAAAAATAAGTACTCTGCTCAGACAATAAAGTTAATCTTTATTTATGTTTATGAATTTATTTCTTTAATGTAAAACGTAGGCTTATATCGGCGATCGGGACTCGTTCTGCTTATTCGCTTCGGATGTTACGTTCCTTTAAGTGACTCTGTGATCTTTTTTTAACATTCTGCGCGGATTAAACAATTAGAAACATAATGGGCTCGCTGACTTAAAACCCGATCGCTACGAGCAATCGACTGCCGAGAACAAATGTACCAGCTGAACAGAATTCTCCCTCGTGCCTTCGGAAAGTCGCAGGAACTAAATTAATGGAATTGCTGGAAAAGGGGTCATGCGAAGGTGACGGTATAGATTTTCTTTTTTTTTTTTTTTTTTCTTTATTCAGGACCATCTTGCGGAGATAATATCCCTGTGAAATAAAACACTAAACCAACAGAGAGTCGCAAACTGAACATTTATTCCCAGCTACATAAACACACTAAAAGATATAATAAGAAAGTTTAAGAAATGTAGACTTTTGTATAAAGTTTTTTTTTATCCCAACTATAAGAACTTTAGACGTGGAGCGTAAGCTAATTTGTGAGGCAGGGGGACTGAGTATCGGATCGTCTGACGGATGGTCTTTACAGAGCTTGATTATGGATGCTGCGCTCGCAGTTTGCATGCAAATAAATTTTCCATTAGCGCATTAGCCCTGGACGCACATGAGGCCGCAAAGAGTAAAGGGGTTAATAAATAAGAGCCGAACTTGCCACTGAAGGGCACCGAACCGTGAATTTCACGTAGGTGGTAGTTAGTCTATTCAGACAGCTGTCAGTTCTCCGAAATATTGATAAACTGACAGCGAAATACGGTGCAGTTCGCTGCAATCCGGCAACAGCGAAATTGTCCCACAGGGAAGTAATGGTTAATCCATTCACCAAACGCCGAACTGCACTGAAGTGTCAGTGAAATGCCCTGATTTTCGGTGATTCGGTTCGACAGGTTTAAAAAGGTGAATCCCATAGGATTCAATGTAAACAAAAAATATTATCATTTTTAATTTATTTTTTATTCATCCATTTATTCTTTTCAGTTCCAGAAAACCGTCTTTTATTTATCTATTTTTTTGGAACATTTTTATGTATTTTCTGTAGGAGAAATTTTTGATTCCCATTTTTTTTAATAGCGTTTTTTTTTTTATTTTGTAACAGACCGTTTTATTATTTTTTGTAGGACTTTATTATTTCCACACATTTTCATAAGTGAAATTTTAGATTCCCCTTTTTTTAAATGGCCTTTTTTTTTTTTCTGTAACAGCCCATTTTATTATTTTTTATAGGACCTTTTTTTATTATTTCAACACATTTTCTTTGGTTTAAACACCTTTTAGTAGAATAAGAGTTCTGTTTCTTTCTGCAGTTCAACGGTCAGTTTGGCATTCTTCAGCAGCATTCGGAAGGCTGATCGGTTGTCTTGGTGGTTTGTTCGGCTGGCGGAGGACTTCGGCGGCTCCATGTTCGGTGCACTTCAGGGACCCTGCGGTGAATACTGAAGTCACTGCAGGGTCGGCGAATTGGAATCACTGAAGTGCGCTGAACCAGAAAGCAGCCCAGGGTGAGCGCCATAGCACCCGTTACATTACGCCAGGGCCAAACATGGATCAGACAGATTTGACGGTACTCATGTCTAGACTTAGTGATATAATCGATAAAAAAAGAGGAACAGTTCCACCACATGGACCAAATCGCTCAGGCCTTGGGCCTACTAATGAATCAGTTCAAACAGTTAGGCAAGGCTTCCCCACCCTCTTGTCCTGCGGAAGGTGTGTCCTCTCATGCAGAAAATGTTTTTTCCCTGATTTCTGCTGAAACATCCCATGTGAGTTTGAAAACACCCATATGTTTCGATGGTAAACCTGGTTCTTGCAGGGGATTTATTACGCAGATTGATATTATGTTTGAACTTAACCCAAGGATGTGCCCCACAGACAGAGCTAAGGTGGGTTATGTTATTAACCACCTAACCGAGAAAGCTCTGCTTTGGGCGACTCCTCTATGGGAGTTAAAGAAACCAGTGGTGTATAATTATGCCGAGTTCATGGACAACCTCAAGCGCACTTTTGATCCTGCTAGGCGGGCAACTGGTGCTGCCAGGGCATTATGGCGCATCACACAGGGCCACTGCAGAGTGGCTGATTACGCCATTGAATTTAAAACTGTGGCTGCAGAATCGCACTGGCCTAATGATACCCTTACCATGGCTTTCCTCGAGGGAATTACTGCTAATTTAATGCATGTATTAGGCCCTATACGTGTATTAGCCCCTATACAATACGTGAACTAGACTGCCTGCACAAAGACTACAAATACATGAATACCATACCAGTTACTGGTTGCTCAGTGGGTCCCAGATTACCCAACTCCTCCGTACATCCAAAGAAAAGAGATTGGAGCCAGCCTGGTTGCTATCTCTTTTTCCACAAGTAGTTTGTGACAGATTTCTATGGTAAATTTATTAATTCATGTTTAATTCCAGGAGTTTATTGTTTGCTCTTTTTGCTTTGAGTGATCCTGTTGTTATTTATCAGATAATATGTTTGTGGCACCATTTCATGTTTACCTCCATGGAGACCCCATCAACTGTTCTCCTAAGATCTACCTGCTAGGAGAAGTTATTTCTAACTTGTTACACTGCTCTCTGTCCATCAGTGGGTGATTGCTGACATCACGGCAATGAAGCCTGCTTCCCTCCATCCTGGAGACTGTTGGTCAGCTCCTTTTGGACAGTCTTCAGGTGTTTCGACCAGCTTGAGTTAACTTTACCAAAGTTGAGCATCCAGTTCCACTCTTCTTTTACATGGAAAGGCACCTGATTGGTTGCATGCTTGATGTCACAATCAGCCGGGCGCCGATTATTGTGCAGGCTCACGGCAGTCAGGACAGGGGGCAGGGTGCAGCATTATGACGCAGCGGCGCCGCCGCCAGGTTCAAAATCTGTCTGCTAGGGCAGACTCATTGCCCTGACGTGGTTTTGCTTCCCTCAGTGCTAATTGCTATTTACTGTTTCGTGTATGATTCTGGCTGTTGAAAATTAACCCTCTATGTGTATGACCCCGGCTATTCCTGAGAACCCTGCTTTGTGTATGACCCTGGCTATTTCTGAGAACCCTGCTTTGTGTATGACCCCGGCTATTCCTGACAACCCTGCTCTGAGTGTCACTCTTGGTTTAAGGCTGATCGTCCTTCTCATCTGGTATCTGTAAACCCTTACTGGGTGCTACAGGATCTGTTCCCTGCAGGTACTTGGCGTTACTGACCATCCAAGTATCAGAGGGGTAGATAGTATACGGTGTACGGGGACCAGTATTGTAAACCCAAGGGGGATCCGTGACACTTGATCATCAGAGCGATGTCAGCAGATGAAAATTACATGAGACGATATCAGCCCAGAATAGAAGTAGGGAGACCGTGGCAAGGGATAAGATTGCTGGATTATTAACCTCTGATTATTAACCCATTCTGGGCTAAAATCAGGATGTAGTGGTTTTGGGTTGTTAGGTCAGGAAGTGTTGATAAGTAAGCCCCCTGGTTCTAGCCCATACTTCCCTTTTCAGCCTAGATTGTGTCTTCCGTTCCGTACCAAATGATGTGTAGGTTTGTTACCATTTATTTATTTATAAAGGATTTTACCAGGAAGGATACATTGAGATTTCTCTCGTTTTCAAGTACAGTTGTGTTCAAAATTATTCAACCCCCAATGCTGTAAAGGGTTTTAGGGAATTTAGTGTACATTTGTAACTGTATTCAGAATGAAATCCTACAAGGACTTTTTAAAGAACCATATGCAACTAAAATGACATCAATTGGTTTTGTAATACAGTAGTAAATGTTTCTTTTGTGAATTCTTCATTGACACAATTATTAAACCCCTTAAAGACTACCACTCTGAAGAACAGAGGTTCATTCAAGTGTTTTCAATCAGGTATTGAAAACACCTGTGGATGTCACGGAGCAGCAATAAAGCATAATAAGCACCAATTAGGCAGCTTTAAAATGACTGTGATACTCAGCTCCTTCTAGACATTTACTGGTGTGGTTACAAACATGGTGAAGTCAAGAGAATGGTCCAGGAAGACAAGAGAAGAGGTGATTACTCTTCACAGGAAGGGCAATGGCTATAAGAAGATTGCAAAGATGTTAAACATACCAAGAGAGACCATAGGAAGCATCATTCGCAAATTCAAGGCAAAGGGCACTGTTGAAACGCTACCTGGTCGTGGCAGAAAGAAGATGCTGACTTCGACTGCTGTGCGCTACCTGAAGCGTAGAGTGGAGAAAAGTCCCCGTGTGACTGCTGAGGAACTGAGAAAAGATTTGTCAGATGTGGGTACTGACGTTTCAGCTCAGACAATACGGCGCACACTGCGTAATGAGGGCCTCCATGCCAGAACTCCCAGGCGCACCCCCTTGCTGTCTCCAAAGAATAAGAAGAGTCGACTGCAGTATGCCAAAAGTCATGTGAATAAACCACAGAAGTTTTGGGATAGTGTTCTGTGGACTGATGAAACAAAATTAGAACTGTTTGGGCCCATGGATCAACGCTATGTTTGGAGGAGGAAGAACAAGGCCTATGAAGAAAAGAACACCTTGCCTACTGTGAAGCATGGCGGGGGGTCAATCATGCTTTGGGGCTGTTTTGCTTCTGCAGATACAGGGAAGCTTCAGCGTGTGCAAGGTACCATGAATTCTCTTCAGTACCAGGAGATATTGGATGACAATGTGATGCAGTCCGTCACAAACCTGAGGCTTGGGAGACGTTGGACCTTTCAACAGGACAATGATCCCAAGCATACCTCCAAGTCCACTAGAGCATGGTTGCAGATTAAAGGCTGGAACATTTTGGAGTGGCCATCGCAGTCACCTGACTTAAATCCGATTGAGAACCTCTGGTGGGACTTAAAGAAAGCAGTTGCAGTGCGCAAGCCTAAGAATGTGACTGAACTGGAGGCTTTTGCCCATGACGAATGGGCGAAGATACCCGTAGATCGCTGCAAGACACTTGTGTCAAGCTATGCTTCACGTTTAAAAGCTGTTATTACATAGTTACATAGTTACATAGTTATATAGGCTGAAAAAAGACATGCGTCCATCGGGTTCAGCCTCTCCCACATAACCTACTGCTGTTGATCCAAAAGAAGGCAAAAAACCCAGTCTGAATGCTTGCCAATATGCAACATACTGGGAAAAAATTCCTTCTTGACCCCAGAATGGCAGTCAGATTTCTCCTTGGATCAAGAAGCTTTTACCCACATATTAAATATTATAACCCTTAATATTCTGTGTCTGCAGGAAGTCATCCAGTCGTTTTTTAAAAGTCTGTACAGACTCTGACCCAACCACCTCAACAGGCAGAGAATTCCACAGCTTGATTGTTCTCACCGTAAAATAACCCTTCCTATGCTTTAAGCTAAATTTTCTTTCTTCCAGTCTAAATGGATGACCCCTTGTCCTGTGTATAGTCCTGTTAATGAATAGGTTATCAGACAATGGTTGATAATGGCCCCGTATATATTTATATAAGGTTATCAGATCCCCTCTAAGGCGCCTTTTCTCTAAACTAAACAGGTTTAAGCTTGTTAGTCTTTCCTCATAACTTAACCCTTCCATCCCCCTTATTAATTTAGTTGCCCGTCTCTGCACTTTTTCTAACGATATAATATCTTTTTTTAAGACAGGTGCCCAAAATTGCACGGCATATTCAAGGTGCGGCCTGACCATTGATTTATACAGAGGCAAAATTATGTTTTCATCCCGTGAGTGAACTCCCCTTTTAATGCATGCCAGTACTTTGCTGGCCTTGGCGGCTGCTGTTTGACATTGCACATTGTTACTTAGTTTGAAGTCTATGATTATTCCCAAATCCTTCTCCTGCTTGGATTTCCCTAACTCCGTACCATTTAGGGTATAAATTGCTTGTGTGTTCTTCACTCCAAAGTGCATAACTTTACATTTATCTAGATTAAATCTCATCTGCCATTTAAGTGCCCAGTCCCCCAATATATCTAAATCCCTCTGCAGCGAAGTAACATCCTGCTCACATTGTATTACTTTTCCTAGCTTTGTGTCATCTGCAAACACTGATACATGACTTTCAATGCCTATCTCAAGGTCATTTATAAATAAATTGAATAGTATTGGTCCTATAACAGACCCCTGAGGGACACCACTTACCACTGGTGTCCATCTTGAAAATGTACCATTTATGACCACTCTCTGTACCCTATCTTTTAGCCAGTTTTCTATCCAAGAACAAGTATTTTCATCTAGACCATTTTTTCTTAATTTAAGTAGTAACCTTTTGTGTGGAACTGTGTCGAAAGCTTTGGCAAAATCTAAGTAAATCACATCCACTGCGACCCCTGATCTATACTTCTACTTACTTCCTCATAGAACGTAATTAGGTTAGTCTGACATGATCTGTGTTTCATGAAACCATGCTGATTTTTGCCAATTACATTATACCTCCCAATAAATTCCTGAATATTATCCCTTAGTAACCCCTCAAATACTTTCCCAGCCACAGATGTTAAGCTCACAGGTCTATAATTCCCAGGCACAAATTTTAAACCTTTCTTAAATATAGGGATCACGTCAGCTTTTCTCCAATCCTCTGGTACTATTCCTGAAAGAAAAGAATCTTGAAAGATTAAGAACAGAGGTTTACATATTTCAACACATAGCTCTCTTAGTACTCGCGGGTGAATTCCATCTGGCCCTGGGGCTTTATTAACATTCACATTGTTTAATTTGTGTAAAACCTTGTCCTGAGTCAACCAGTCACTTTGTATTAGTAAGTTTTTATTAATGAATTTCATGTCTCCTGTTATAGGTTTCTCTTTGATAAATACTGAAGAAAAATAATCATTTAAAATTTCTGCCTTATCCTGATCTTCAGTTAACAATAACCCTGACTCAGATTTTAGTGAACCTACATTTTCACTCTTGGGTTTTTTAGAATTTATGTACCTAAAGAATCTTTTAGGGTTGGTCTTGCTCTCTTTGGCTATTTCTTTTTCATTTTCTAGTTTAGCCCATCTAATCGCATTTTTACATGCTTTGTTGGCTGCCCTATATGCTTTATAGGATGCCTCAGATTTATCAAATTTAAAAGCTTTAGATGCCTTCTTTTTATTTTTCATTTCCTTAGTTACCTTCCTACTAAGCCACATTGGTTTCAGTCTGTTTCTTTTATATTTATTAACCAGTGGAATATATTGTGACGTGTACTTTTCTAGTGTTAGTTTAAAGATATTCCACTTATCCTCAGTGTTTTTCCCGTGAAAGAGTTTCTGCCAGTCAATGACATTGAGAGCTTCCTTTATTTTAATAAAGTTGGCCTTTTTAAAATTATATATTTTAGCATGCCCCTTATGAATGTGTTTTTTTGAGTTTATTTCAAAAGTCACCATGTTATGGTCGCTATTTCCCAACTGTTCTTTTACATTAATATTTGAGAAAAGATCCACATTATTTGTTATAACCAGGTCCAGACAGTTATCCTCTCTAGTTGGTGTTTCTACCAGTTGTGACATGAAGGTATCATTTAAAATGTTCAGGAACCGGATTCCCTTTGCTGAATTACTAGTCCCACTATCCCAATTTATGTCCGGGTAATTAAAATCTCCAATAATTAAAGTGCTGCCATGATGTGCAGCCTTCCTAATTTGCTCTAACAGTTGTTCTTCCTCATCATTATCTATATTAGGTGGTTTATAACATATGCCAACCAATAATTGACTTCCCTGTTTATTCCCCAACGAAATATTTACCCATAAGGATTCCACATTTCCCTCATCACTTTCCAGTTGTGTAATATTAGGCTTTAAATCCTGATTTACATATAAACACACTCCACCCCTTTCTTATGTTTCCTATCCTTTCTAAACAATGTATAACCGTTTAAGTTTACAGCCCAGTCATGCGTTTCGTCCCACCATGTTTCTGTTATTCCTATAATGTCGTATTGCTTAGTGTATGCTATTGCCTCTAGTTCCCCCATCTTGTTATTAAGGCTCCTTGCATTAGCAAGCATACATTTAATGTTGTCTCTACCCACACATGCTGAATGCGACTTTACATTGCATGCCTCCACTGTTCTTACATTACCCATCCCCCCAGCTCCACCCCCCTTAGTCTGAACTGAAACCCTTCCGCTATCTGCTCTGTCTCCATTTTGTAAGATACTGTATCCCTCCCCCCTTCCACTAGTTTAAAGTCTCCTCCAACCTTTTAACCATCCTCTCCCCTAGCACAGCAGACCCTCTTCCATTCAGGTGCAATCTATCACAACTATACAGATTGTACCCCAGTGCAAAATGAGCCCAGTGCTCTAAAAACCCAAAGCCCTCCTTCCTGCACCAAGCTTTAAGCCACGCATTGACCTCCCTAATCTCCCGCTGCCTTTCCACTGTAGCACGTGGCACAGGTAGGATCTCAGAAAATACTACCTTGGAGGACCTCTTCTTCAGTTTACTTCCTAATTCCCTGAAATCATTCTTCAGGTCCTTCCATCTTCCGCTTACTTTGTCATTGGTACCAATATGGACCATGACAGCTGGGTCATCTCCAGCCCCTCCCAATAATCTATCAACTCTGTCAACCACATGCCTAACACGGGCACCCGGCAGACAGCAAACTGTCCGGTTAAGGCGATCAGCGCGACAGATTACCCTGTCTACTCTCTTAATAATAGAGTCCCCTACCACCACAACCTGTCTAGGCTTACTTGCCCTCTTTATCCCTCCCTTACTTGGTGGACTGATCCCCCGGCTGTTAGAGGGAGCAGCCTCCAGTACTGCTACACCTGAGCTGCTGCACCCAACATCTTCGCTCAAGGGGGCAAATCTGTTGGTGTGCGCAAGATCAGGACTAGCCAACCTTTTCCTCTTCCCTCCCCCCTGCTACCACGTGTCACTGACACCCAGCTACCAACCTGTTCCCCGGTTAACTCCACTCCTCCCACACCCCTAGATTCCTCAACTATACTTTGCTCCGTGAGAAGCAGGCTCCTTTCAAGATTGTCAATCTGCCTCAGCGTTACGATGTGCCCTTCCAGATCTCCAATACGAGCTTCCAGAAGAGCTACACGTTCACACTTGCTACAGAGATATGGACCCTGGAAGGATTCCTCCAGACATGCATACATGCAGCAGGATGTGCACTGGGTCAAACCTTCAAGCTTGCTAACACTCATACCCAAAACAAGATAACAAATATATAAACAACAATTGATACCTGTTATTTAAACTCCTGTTTTTAACTCCACTTGAAAATAGCCCACTTAAAAGTAGACCACCTCAAGCCCCTGTAAGCAAGCTCAGTGAGTTGCCCCTGAGATTATGTAGCCATACAAGTGAAATCACCTGACAGGCTACACGCCCCCAATTAACAAGTCACCAGCCACCCAGGGAAAAAAAACAACCAAAAAGCACAACAGAGAAAAAAAAACCAGCAGAAAAAAAAAACAAAAAGAGAAATTAAATTGACAAATAAACCAGAGGTTTCTCTCCCTCTAAAGATACAAACCAGACCAGTACAGGTAGAATTCCTGTTTTTAACTCCACTTGAAAATAACTGTATAACTGTAAAAGGATGTTGTACTAAGTACTAAGATTGAATGTCACTTGGGGGTTGAATAAAACTGATAATGATGTGAGCACAGAAAAGACATTTGTGGTTATTTCATTATAAATGTTATGTTATATTTGTCTGACCTACACGTGCCTCTTTGATTTAATTGTAAGCAAGATGACTGAATGATCAAAATCAATGTCAAACTGGCCAAAACACTCAATTTCAGTGGGGGTTGAGTAATTTTGAACACAACTGTATGACCTGGGTTCAAGAACATTGACAGTTTCGCTTTAATATTATTGCTGTGTCAAACCAATTCAATAATTTATTTCTATAGTTAATCATATTTCTCCAAAAATTGTTGTAGTCGGTTCAGAATTAATATTTTACATCGAAATAATGTTTTGAATGCTTGAAAATCAAGACACAAGATAAGTTATAACAACGCAATGCCTGGGAAACCACTCAACAAGAAACAAGACGGCCTAAAGAAATGGACTATACAATCTATGGCTTTTCATAGTAGCTCTGTAACAGTGGTTCCCAACCGTCCCCCTAACAGGCCAGGTTTTAAGGATCACCTTGGGGAAATACAGACTGAATCCTGCAATCACTGAGCAGCAAATCATATCACCTGTGTTGTGCTTCAGATATCTGGAAAACCTGACCTGTTAGGGGGACCTGAGGACCGCAGTTGGCAACCACTGGTCTGTAGGATAACTGTGCAGATCCACTGGTCCACTACAGACCCTCAAACTGTACACACTTTTCTTTCTATGTGAACTTTTTGGCTGTGTTTTGCAGTGGCTTTGGTCGGATGATAATTCTAGCCCGAGGTGTGTGAATTTATTTTTCAAGCTGTCACGAGCTGATCGTCCTTGTAATCATAACTCATACTGAGAGAAAAAATATGCAACAATATATAGTCATAGTTTTAGTTTTAACGCTGCATGCAGATTTGCCCGGTTGATATAATATCTGGAGGGTTCTCGTGCTTTTCAAATTAAGAGCTCTATCAGCTGGTGTGAGCTAAAACGAGAACGCTTCCTGAAAAATCTAGCGTGAGTCGCTAAAAGGTAGCGCCTGACAACCCACCAACAGATCACCTGGTCCGCTTTAGTCCGTTTACAAGATTCATTAGCGCAGTACTAATGGATTGTTTGGTCAAAAATAAAATGCCTTCAAGTGCAAAAAAGCCTCTTTTTTTTTTTACAAAAAATCGGAAACCCAAATTTCACCAGAAAAATCCAGAAAAATACCTAATAAATTCTAAAAATTCAATAAATAAAAAGGCTTTTTGCTGCGGATTAAAAAAATAGACGGTCAAAAGATAAAGAATAAAAAACGATAATATTTTTTTGCATTGAATCCTATGGGCTTCGCACACGGCAGGTTTTCCTATACAATGCATCTCTCACGTTTCCCCGCAGCATGCCGGTTTAACCATACAATGCATCTTTTACAAGTAAACTACATCCAGCCAACCAAGCGACACCTGCGCTGCATTCCTTTCCATTGCCTGTTTTGAGTTATTGTTTCCGTTTTACTTCCTTTTCCGTTAACACCAGGGTTGAGCAGTAGCTAAAGTTTTGCGATTAGCGTCGGCGTTAAAATTAGCGCCGGGACCAAATGATCTGTTGGTTAGAATAGCGCAAGTGCTCTGTAGCGCTGCCCATGTTAAGTATAGGACGAGGTAAGTACAGTAAGCTTGCGCTATAAATCGTTAATTAACGCGCGCTAAGTGGTTTTCGCCGTTTGTAGCGAGAGGCAAACGATCTGTTGGTCCGGCGCTAGACTGAATTTACTTGGCGCTAACGTGAAAACACGCTGACGCTAGGGTTAGCTCACAGGGGCCTAAATGTTTTGTATACATTCCGATATATAAATATCTCACATAGTATAGAAAACTGTTTGCCTGTTGTAAGGAGCTGTTTCAGGTTAATTAAGCTTGCAGACCCCTTGCACCTTCAGAATCTCTTGGATGAATGTCAGCGGTTTAGACATTAATGTTTGTGTGTTGAGTTGTTTTGAGGGGACAGTAAATTGACACTGTTACACAAGCTGTACACTCACTACTTTACATTGTAACAAAGTGTCATTTCTTCAGTGTTGTCACATGAAAAGATATAATAAAATATTTACAAAAATGTGAGGGCTGTACCCACTTCTGTGAGATGCTATATAACTGTAAAAGGGGGTGTTTAAAAATCATGTGGCAAATTCAAGATGTCTGCTGAAAAGTGTCACATTTGATAATGATAACTGTTTGGCTGGAAGGAAATAGAATACATTTCACAATATTACTCTTTATTGACAAATTTGTGGAAAGACTGTAATGTTAATTTACATGACTAATATTTTTTGTTCGCTTCAATGGACTCTTTTGAGAGGATGCGCGCAGCTGCGCTTAGCGCTGCCTCGCGCGTCCCAGGGCTTAGCACCCGCAAACAATGCAGGCAGCTTTTTAGCGCCTGCATTGTAATCTAGCGATAAAACGGGCATGCTAGGGGGAAAACTGCGGGTGCAGTTTTTCCTCCCTAGCGCACCCGTTTTACCGCTAGTATCGTAATTTGGCCCATAATGTATAGACTAGACTGGACAAAAAGGAAATTCAGCATAACGCATAGCTTTTTCTTTTTACAGTAAGAGCAATAAAGCTGTGTAATTCTCTGCCTGTTGAGGTGGTTGGGTCAGAGTCTGTACGGACTTTCCAACAATGACAGTAATGTGCAGTGTATGTGCATATCACAAAGCTCCACAGCAATAAAACTCACAGTAATGTGCAGTGTGTATGAGTTTATCACAGAGCTCCACAGCAATAAAACTCACAGTAATGTGCGGTGTGCATGAGTGCCGCGGCCACAGCAATAAAACTCTCACAGGGTTATTCAGAGAGAGGTGAAAACCAGGAGAATGACTGGAGAAGTGAAAATTCGATTTGGAAAGTGAGATAAATGGGAGAATGTTTCTGGTTTGGCTATTTTGACCTACAATTTTCACTGCTCCAGTCATACTCCTGGTTTTCACTTCTCTCTGAATAACCCTGTAAGTAATGTCCAGCGGTGTATGAGCGTATCACAGAGCTCCACAGCAATAAAACTGAAAAAAATTATATATTCTAATAATTATATCATTACTAACTTTGAGAATTAATAGATCTCATTAAACAGAAGTATCTGTAAAACAGTTTAATCTTTATTAAATTGTAGAATTCAAATGACACCACACTGGTCCTTATGCCTGGTGTCCTTTTCATTCTACATTTAAAAATGATTATGCAATTTTATATACTTTCGTCATAATATAGGTATGAATGGCATATTCTAGAGATCAAATAGTTCTCAAATTTAGTCTGTATTCCTTGGATTACACATAATATTGTGGTGCCATTAACTATAGATTGTCATTTAAAATTTCTAGACTTTTTGGAGGGTTCACTGCTTTTTAGTCTTAATTATATTGTTAAAATAAAATTTAAGTATGAAAATATAATTTTAGTTATATTAAAATGATTATTAAACGTTTTTAAAATAATGATAATGTATTTAAATATTAATATATATTAAATTATATTTAAATAAATTATAAAATTTTGAAAAATAATGCATGTAAATTCATGTTTGCCCATTCCATGCAAACTGTGAGAGCTTAGGTAAGAACCTGCATTTATTTATAAGACAGTAGTAAGCTATAAAATGAAAGTGCAGTATCTGGGGTAGTGAGTGGAGAGGGTTAACTTCCCTTACGCAAAGAAGTTTAAGCTCACTCCCCACATGCTGCTCCAGAAATGCAGCCTGATCACTGACGGATATGTGCTGCCTGCCTGAAACCATGGGCAGCTCCTTCTCCCAAACCTCTGCAGCCCGCAGAGTCAGATTGCAAGCTCAGAGGTTTAATTTCTCCCTGTAATAGGCTGTGCACACAAACATTGCTACACACACAGATTGTGGCAGTCTGTGTCTCTGCACAGCTCTTGCTGCATTAAGGAGAGGATGCCTCCGAGCTGAAGGGAGATTGTGATGTGCAGCCTCCAGGCTCAGCTTCCTGCACAGCTTGCTGCTGTGCTGGAAGCTCCAGTCTTTTAGCAGGACCTGTCCTGTGTTTCTCCTAGCGCCCCCCCCCCCCATACCCTCTTGTACTCCAGCAGCACGTGGAGGCGCATGGCTCTGTCTCTGGAAGGAGTGGGTGGAGTCAGCACAAGGATGATGAGGGTGTGTCCAGGCCTATGCAGTTAGGAAACCTCAACTAGCTTCCTCTCGTTTGGTCCCACTCCCTGTGGCGCACCCTCTCTGACATCATCAGAGGGGGCCCACCGGGCCTAGGTAAGCTGCAGTGCTTCCTCAGAAGCTTGCGGCCTACAAAAAACACAAAGCCACCACTGTAAAACGGCCCAGCAGCCCACAACGAGGGCCCCTCTGCTGTGACTGGGCCTGGGGCAAATGCCCCTTTTGCCTATCCTTAAAGATGGCCCTGACTCCGGGGACCCTGCAGTGCTTGCTGAATTCACCACAGGGTGGGGAACTTTGATTCCCCAAAGTGCGGGGTACGAGAAAGCACCGAAATGTCGGCGACATTTCGGGCTCTCTGAATAACCCCCAAAGTTTTAGTCATATTTTAGTCAACAAAATATTTAGTTAATCTGCTACTTTATAAAAAGTGGTGGTCCTTTATGGCAGGATTAAGAGTATGCTAGTTATAAAGGATATATTTGAGATTTAACAAACTACTAAATTATTTCTTCTTTTCTTTCTGCACAACGATCTCATCTTTGGAATAGACGATTCGCGCTAATTAATAATCATTTTCCGCAGTGCACTGGTCTTTCATTTTTGTGTTATTTTGATCAGTTGTTTAAGCGGATTCTGTATTTATATCATAATTTAGCAAATGACAATAATCCTGGTCTCTGACTAGTCTTATAAAAGTCAATTACCGTATTAACGAGGGGTAATTAGGTGCTATATAAAAGGAAAAATATATAATGCCTGCTGCTCACAGAAACAGCTCTAAATTACACTTTAGTATCATCAATATCTACACAGAATAGTGGGGTGCAAGCTTGGTATTAAGTGCTGTATATTTTCTTTCTGGCCACCAGCTCCACACTCCCTATGCTCCCTTTTGTTTCACTTCCCTTTATCCCTTAGATTGTAAACTCAAGGGATGTCTAGCTAAGCACTTATATAAAGTGCTTTATTAGCAGGACAATTATCCCTCTGGCAGGGCCATCTATTTTTTTTATATATAAAGGATTTTACCAGGAAGGATACATTGAGATTTCTCTCATTTTCAAGTATGTCCTGGGTTCAAGAACATTGAATTGTTACAGTCGTTACAGAAATACAAAGTAATAGAATGCAAGATATTAAAAACACAAATATACAGATTAACACAAAAACTAAATATGTAGGAAATAAAGTCATTATGTTACATGTTTACAGGTGCATTCTGTATATAGTCACTATGTTACATGTTTACAGGTGCATTCTGTATATAGTCTTTATGTTACATGTTTACAGGTGCATTCTGTATATAGTCACTATGTTACATGTTTACAGGTGCATTCTGTATATAGTCACTGTTACATGTTTACAGGTGCATTCTGTATATAGTCTCTATGTTACATGTTTACAGGTTCATTCTGTATATAGTCACTGTTACATGTTTACAAGTGCATTCTGTATATAGTCTTTATGTTACATGTTTACAGGTGCATTCTGAATATAGTCTTTATGTTACAGGTTTACAGGTGCATTCTGTATATAGTCATTATGTTACATGTTTACAGGTGCATTCTGTATATAGTCATTATGTTACATGTTTACAGGTGCATTCTGTATATAGTCATTATGTTAGATGTTTACAGGTGCATTCTGTATATAGTCATTATGTTACATGTTTACAGGTGCATTCCGTATTGAGGTATGTTAATAGGGAGCTCTTAAGTGACTTTAGACTGGGGGAAGATTTGATGGCGTCTGTGAGGTTATTCCATAATTGTGGTGCCCAGTAGGAAAATGAGGATCGAGCCACTTTCTTTTTGTATTGTGGTATTGTAAGGTGCAGGACCTGGATCGGAGGTTATAGGAGCAGGGAACTGCTGGGGGAAGCAGCCTATTCAGGTAGGGTGGTAGCTTCCCAGAAAAAGCTCTTAAACACCAGGTTGGAAAGGTGAAGGGTGCGTCTAAATTCCAGCGACGGCCAGTTTAGCTCTTTTAACATGTCACAATGGTGGGTCATGTAGTTACATTGTAGCACAAAGCGGCAGAATGAGTTATACAATGTAGTAAGTTTATGAAGGTGCGTTTTCGGGGCTGCTGCATACCTACAGTTGTGTTCAAAATTATTCAACCCCCCAATGCTGTAAAGGGTTTTAGGGAATTTAGTGTACATTTGTAATTGTATTCAGAATGAAATCCTACAAGGACTTATTTAAGAACCATATGCAACTAAAATGACATCAATTGGTTTTGTAATACAGTAGTAAATGTTTCTTTTGTGAATTCTTCATTGACACAATTATTCAACCCCTTAAAGACTACCACTCTGAAGAACAGAGGTTCATTCAAGTGTTTTCAATCAGGTATTGAAAACACCTGTGGATGTCACGGAGCAGCAGTAAAGCATAATAAGCACCAATTAGGCAACTTTAAAATGACTGTGATACTCAGCTCCTTCTAGACATTTACTGGTGTGGTTACAAACATGGTGAAGTCAAGAGAATGGTCCAGGAAGACAAGAGAAGAGGTGATTACTCTTCACAGGAAGGGCAATGGCTATAAGAAGATTGCAAAGATGTTAAACATACCAAGAGAGACCATAGGAAGCATCATTTGCAAATTCAAGGCAAAGGGCACTGTTGAAACGCTACCTGGTCGTGGCAGAAAGAAGATGCTGACTTCGACTGCTGTGCGCTACCTGAAGCGTAAAGTGGAGAAAAGTCCCCGTGTGACTGCTGAGGAACTGAGAAAAGATTTGTCAGATGTGGGTACTGAAGTTTCAGCTCAGACAATACGGCGCACACTGCGTAATGAAGGCCTGCATGCCAGAACTCCCAGGCGCACCCCCTTGCTGTCTCCAAAGAATAAGAAGAGTCGACTGCAGTATGCCAAAATTCATGTGGACAAACCACAGAAGTTTTGGGATAGTGTTCTGTGGACTGATGAAACAAAATTAGAACTGTTTGGGCCCATGGATCAACGCTATGTTTGGAGGAGGAAGAACAAGGCCTATGAAGAAAAGAACACCTTGCCTACTGTGAAGCATGGCAGGGGGTCAATCATGCTTTGGGGCTGTTTTGCTTCTGCAGGTACAGGGAAGCTTCAGCGTGTGCAAGGTACCATGAATTCTCTTCAGTACCAGGAGATATTGGGTGACAATGTGATGCAGTCCGTCACAAACCTGAGGCTTGGGAGACGTTGGACCTTTCAACAGGACAATGATCCCAAGCATACCTCCAAGTCCACTAGAGCATGGTTGCAGATTAAAGGCTGGAACATTTTGGAGTGGCCATCGCAGTCACCTGACTTAAATCCGATTGAGAACCTCTGGTGGGACTTAAAGAAAGCAGTTGCAGTGCACAAGCCTAAGAATGTGACTGAACTGGAGACTTTTGCCCATGACGAATGGGCGAAGATACCCGTAGATCGCTGCAAGACACTTGTGTCAAGCTATGCTTCACGTTTAAAAGCTGTTGTTATAACTGTAAAAGGATGTTGTACTAAGTACTAAGACTGAATGTCACTTGGGGGTTGAATAAAACTGATAATGATGTGAGCATCAGAAAAGACATTTGTGGTTATTTCATTATAAATGTTATGTTATATTTGTCTGACCTACACGTGCCTCTTTGATCTAATTGTAAGCAAGATGACTGAATGATCAAAATCAATGTCAAACTGGCCAAAACACTCAATTTCAGTGGGGGTTGAATAATTTTGAACACAACTGTACATCTCTGTTCAACAAATGTTCATGCCGGCTATTGAATACAATCTGCTTTCTTACCTAATGTTCCTAATGCACTTTTATTTATTAAGTCTAATGTTTCTGCTTCCCCATTGGAAAGCGCTGCAGAATCTGTTGGTGCTATAGAAGTAACTGTAACCTAGAGAGGAGAGCCTCCTGTATTCCACATTGGGCTGTGTGGCATTAAACCACTGCATGGAGTTGTCATATATACTTTTGTTCAGTCTGCACATTGCTTTGGAGATACACCAAACCTGCGCTCCACTATTCTGTTTAGTTATTAGTCTTATAAAAAAGCTGGGGGGTTTTCTGTGCAATTTTAATAATCAATGTTAATAGGTATCGACCTAAACTGCAGGAATAAGAAACCCATGTGGACAGTCATGTCTTTATAAAAGTACACTTTTAAAAAAAAAATCTAAAATGTTGAGGTATAAAATTTATAACACACATATATCTATATATACATATATATTCATTTTACAATTTTATTTCTAACAAAGTACAGCATTCTTTCTACGCTGACCTTCCATGTTGTATGTCTTGGCAGCTGCAGGATTAAGCTTACTTATAATAATTTCCAAACATTTTTGCCATAACCACAGCTTGACGGCATTAAGCTGAAAACTCATCTAATCCCATGAATGTATGTGCCACGCTTTGCCCTGCCAAGGACAGCACCTCCCGGCAGCACAGCTCAGTCTTAATTTTTTTTCTCTCTAAGACTGAGAAATGGAATTCTAAATTCCTCTAGAGAAGAAACAGGTAGCGCTCCATCTGTTTTGGAACTTTGAACTGTAAGGGCCCTATCACCTGCCCTAAGCTAAAACGAGAACGCTAAGGGGAGGAATTTGCGGTCGCAAATCTCCCCTTAGCGTAACCGTTTTACAAGTGCATTACGGGGCAGGCGCTGAATCCAGCAACCGGCTGCTAGCCTCTGGGATGCTCGGGGCAGCGTTGACGCACCGTCGTGAGCATCCCCTCCATGGGATCCATAGGACTCCATGGTGGCTTCTTCTGCCGGGTCACATGATCGACAGGATCTCACCTCTCTCGAGAACCTGCAGGGTGGTAGAGTCATCGCGGAGGGAGACTGGGACTTTTTCCCCAGTCTCACTCTGCTCCCAGCAGCCAGAAGCGGCAGATCAGGCCGCCATTCTCGCCGCGGGATGAGAGGTGAGTATTTGATGTTTTTGGGGGAGTTCCAGCTGCAGCTAACTGATACCGCAGAAGCTCAATCAGTTAGCACCAGCTCTAAGCTGTAGCAAACTTTTTTAGTAAGCGGCAGCGGTTCGTAATTAGCGTTAGGAGCTTGTGATCTTAAAACTAATTACCCTCTGCTTACACTTTGTATTCCCCACGTTAATCATAGGTAGCGCAAAGTACAGGACGTTCTCGCTAAAATGTTCTAATACCGATGCGCTAACAGATTTTTTTTAACCCGTTAGCGATCGGGAGGTGATCTATGTGGCACGCTATGACCTCAATTAACCTGGCGCTAACGCTCATTTATCTGAGAGCTTTATGGAGGTGATAGGGTCCTGGGACCCTACATGTGCCTCTGATATGGAGGTGCAATCCCAGAGTTGTCTATGACCTACCTTTTTAGAAAGAAAAAATCACTAAATAGTCTGAGAAATTAATCGGCAGCACTATATGTATGTGGGACCACATCTCCCCTGCCTAATGACATGATGCGACTGGCCTCTTTTACCTCTGCTTATATGTTATCTGAGGTTACTGGTATGAAGCATGCACTATGCAAGGTATTCATATGGTGCCACCAAAACATGTGCGGCCAGATCACAACTGAGCGTTAAAGGTAAGACACAAATGGAAAACGTGTGCATGCGCCATTTTCCATTTGCAACTCGCCTTCATCCGTATCCCACTGAGCTGCTTTCTCGGCAAATCGATTGGTAATACTTTGAATTAAGTTTGGAAGGTTTTTAGGATAACGGCAGCGGAGCTTAGCGCCACACTGTTATCACCTCCAGAAGTCCATAGGACTCCATGGAGACAGACGTGAGATCGCTCGAGGGAGGTTCGGCCAGGACGGCAGAAGGATTCACCCAAAAAAATGCCAAAAAATTCCTAAAGAATAAACAAAATGGTTTATTGCTGCAAGTGAAAAAAATAAACCGTTTAAGAAATATTTAATAAAAACGGGGATTTTTTTAACATTAAAACCTATAGGCGCATCCTATACGTTAAAAAAATCCCCGTTTTTATTACTTTGAAATCATTTTGTTCTACTTTTTTTCACTTTGCGTCATTTTTTTCTTCGTTTTGGAACGTTTTGTTCTGTTTTCGTTACATTTTTCTGGTTTTGCAACATTCTCGTTCCGTTTGATATCGTTTCGGATCATTTTCGAATTGTTTGATTCGTATTATCGGACAGCCAATATTACGTTTTTCGGAAAACGGAAAAAAATAACGAAAAATACAAATTTCGGCCGGAAACTAAATTTTGACGATACAAACCCACATGTCTAATGTGTTCTAGAGGGGACAGCTAGCGTGTTAGTCATGAAATAATATAGTATCCTTCCCCAGACCATTCTGTAGAGACCAAACGAGGCTGGGGTTACAGGTTAGCATCAGGTGTTACTTAACTCCCCTTTACTCTAGGACAGAGATGGCGAACCTTGGTACGCCAGATGTTTCGGAACTGCTTTTCCCACAATGCTTAGTAGCAGATAAGGCCGGCTGAGCATCATGGAACGTGTAATTAAGAAATCTCAGGGGTCACCATCACTGCTCTAGGTTGTCCCAAGATTAGTGTGCTAGGGAATCTGCCCTCACAACTTTAGAAGAACATTATCACCTTCCTCCAGTCCTACTTGTCTAAATGTTGTATCCTATTTACCATAAGTGAACAGATGCAGAATAATTATGGGGGACGGGGATTATTCAGAAAGATCTGAAATGTCGCCGAAATGTAACCGGACACAGAATTTCAGCGTACGGGGACATTTCGGGGCCATTCGACTATTCAGAGAGCAGGCAGTTAACCAAATTCTGGCGAATTGCCTGCACTTATGGTGCCTGTTCGAGGGCAGTGAAATTCCCCATAAAGAAGCAATGCTTTGTCTATTCAGAGACACTGAACAACAGAGAAAAGTTGCCGAAATGCCCTGCTGTTCGGTGTTTTCATTTGGCAGGTTTATTCAGCTGAATCCCATAGACTTCAATTTTAAAAATATTCCCTTTTTTTATTCAATATCTAATAAACCTTTTATTATTTTATTCTGCAGTAAAAAGTCTATTTATAGATTTTTAAGCATTTTTCAGGATTTTTTCAGCAACATTTTTTTTAAAAATCGTTTTTTCTTCGTTCTGTAACAGCCCCTTTTATTATCATTCATTGGATTTTAGATGTAAATTCCAGACATTTTCGTTCAGTAGTTTTTTTGCAAATAGCATTTACATTTTTAAACTTTCAAGCGTACTGTTTTGGTTTTTTTAACATGTTCGTCTGCCGGTTTTTCCGGCGGCTGGTCTGCGCTGTGATCAGCGGCTCGATGGGTTTTTCCAGCGTGTTCGTGGGATTTTTGTGGCAGTTTCTGCAGACTTTTAGTGAGTATTCGTTGAGTATTCGGTGAGTGTCCTGCAGGGTTGCGGCGAGTTTTCCCTGCACTACGGGGGGCCCCGCGGTGCTTGCTGAACACACCGCAGGGTCGGTGACCTAGAATCGCAGAATCGCCCCGAATTGCAGAGAACGATAAGTCACCGAACGTGCAGTGACTTTTCGGATCTCTCTGAATAGCCCTGTGTATAAATAAGCAAGACAATTTGCACAAAGTGCAACTAGAGTACCCAAGATACGGTTAATTTATTAAATGACACCACAAACAACAATGTAATTGAATAACGAGACACAATTGGCGGTCGTGTGCGTAATGGGTGAAGCGAGGCAACCCCAAATAAAAATAATAATAAACCTGGTTTGCAACAAGGGCATGAATACAAGGCAGTGGCAAACTATACCTCGGCGGTTCAAGCCGCCTACATAACCAGTCACTAAGAATTGAGGCCAGGGGAACCAAGCAACATATCAATGACCCAACCGCTAACCAAACCAACCACAAAGCAGTTAAAAACAAACAAGAAGAGGCATGGCTCGACGCGTTTCGCCCTTGCGGGGTTAGTCTAGAGCTAACTTGCCAGTAGCACTCACCCCAGTATAAATAGCCAAAACATAATAAGCAAAGCTGTACCCATGATCGGATCGTTGTGGTTACTTCCGGGTACGTCAGCGATCACATGGGAACTGGAAGCCAGTAAAAAACCGGCAACCACTACCGCGAGCGTGACCAATCGGCAATTGCTTAGGTCACATGGGAATGATTAGCCAATAAACATCCACTCGCGTCCCTAGTGATCGGTAGGTAAGGACGCCAAGACGAAAAAAACGATCCTTGATACAAATAATTCCGAGAATCTGCCCTATGGTTCAAAAAACATATCTAGAGTTTATTCCGAGGTCATGTCCACCAATATACCTATACAGCAAAGAAACCAAAACATAAATGACCTAATGGCAAGAGCAAATAAGGGGAAAGGAAAATAATCATCAACGCTGTAAATCAAAGAATATATATATACGCAACCCCACAAAACATATAGGGAACGACGTAAACATATCATGGAAATATTATATATAAAGGTGGACACAATCGGGCTTTATTATGTACTCAAACAATATAATGGGTCCTGTATAAATACTAATGACTCAATAAGGCTAGGGATGAGAGCAAAGAATTTAAAAATAATGAAATTAATTGGAGAAAATAGACAAAAACCGAAGTATCTACACCAAATTAATATATACATATAATAGATATCGGAATATAAAGTAAATAATGATGATAATTAAATAAATTAATTTGATTGATAACCAAGCAGCCAAGCAACTATGATAATAGTACAAAAGTTAATGAATAGTATCTATATGAATGGAGTGAAGGTAAACCCTTCATTAAGACCAAAAGGCGACCGAGTGTTGAGTTGATAAATCCAGTAAGCTTCACGTTGGAGCAATTTGATATCAAGGTTGCCCTTCCTGGGGCCAAGTTTAATCTGTTCAATGCCCAAAAACTTCATGTTGTTAAGTGAGCAAACACTACAGGCTTGGAAATGTCTGTCAGGATCCCCATCGCTGACCACACCAGGATCACATTCCTTGCTCAGGCAGCACATGTAAAGTGCTGCCCCCGTTCCAATCCAGCAAGGAGAGGGGTTAAACAGTAAAAACACAAACACCACACCCTCCTGCTTGCAAATAAAGAGTCACTCCCACCTTTCTACCATGGCTTCGCATTGCAAGTCTATCCTGCAAACATATCTGATCTATTGCTAAAGACTTACCGTGTATCAGACCCCTGCTTGCTTCAACGACTAACCCGCTGTACCAGTCCCTCAACCTAGGATCGCCTGCTGACTATTCTCCTGGATAACCCCCATTGTACCACGCCTCGGATCACATAATATCAGCCTAACCAAGGTACCTTCAGAGCATCCCTGCATCCTGGGCTTAGACTCCCTGAACCTGCGGTGCCACCCCGGTGCCATTCCTGACAAAATGCGAAGCCCCACAACTAAGCCCGTGGGGATACTGCAAGCCCTGGACCGTATGGACTATCAGCTGTGTGGGGTGCTGGAGGAATTCTGGGAACTGAAGGACTCCCTCAACTGCCCTAATAAGGTGTGTGTTCCTCCTGTGAAAAAGGTCAAAGGCCCACTAACTCCTGAGGAGCGATTCAGAAGACAGACCCAGAATCTCTGCTGGTACTGTGCCTCTCCGAATCACTGGGTCTCTGCCCAGAAAGGCCCATCAGACAGCAAATCCCGGTGGCAAGCCTTCCAGGGAACCCCAGCCCATGTATGACACCAGAAGGGCTCCTGCTCCCAAGGCGGAACCCCAGCCCAAGCATGGAACTAGAGGGGCTCCTGCTTCCAAGGCTAAACCCTGGCCCAAGCATGAGAACAGAAGTAATCCGGTTCCCAAAGCTGAATCCTGGACCGAGTCTAGACCCAGAGGAGATCTGCCCTCTTTACTTGCTAAACCTGGGAGCATAGAATTTCAAGCTGCCAGGTGTAGAGAGGAGGAAGACCCTGTCACCCCTGTGGAAATGGAGGTCACCACAGAGAGCGACCTGGAAACCCCCATGGACATCGCCAGCACCATACCCTGGGCGGTGACACCTACAACCTCCAGACCTTGTATCATGACGTGTGTTCCTTCCACCCCAGAACCTGCATGCATGAAAACTACTGCTTCAACCACAGGTGATCCAGGTCCAGGTCCTCCCAGTTATGTATATGTCTCTAATGGAACCAGGGTTCGCAGAGAGGACCTAAAAGTATTTGAGGACGTATTAATGATGAGGAAAGCTGCAAAACAAATCGTGGACTCTATTCACATATTGACTGCAACTCCCATCACCCTTGCAGACCGTTGCATCTCCTCCCCTGCTCCAGTCCTCGGACAGTCTGCAAGAAGAGAGCCAGCTATGCCCACTTCTGCCAAGAAGTACCACATGCCTTGGGAAGACCTATCACCGCCTTTACCGTGTCTCTCTCGACAGGACTCAGAGTCTGACGGCGAGTGGGAGTCCCTGGAGTCAGAAAGTGAGGTGTTGGCAGCCCAAGACCTTCTGTGCCTTCCAAAGAATCTGCTACAGACAGCACGGTGCTCCCGAGGGTCTACTTGTGGTTATGCCAGATATATTAGCACTACCGCTTCATGTCCCACTACCTACCCAAGCGGTATCACTCCTTTCAAACAAACAGAGTACACTGTTGCTTCCAATGGTTTTGTGGTCGAAAAAGCCAACATTGACACCTATGAGAGGACATTGGTGAATAAAAGAAAGACCAAGTCTCCAAGGATCTCTGCTGACCCCAGCCAGGTTGACCTGGAGAAAGATCAACTCCTTGACCTTGTACTACCGGACGCGATCACCAGAAGTGCCATATATACCATGGTGAACACCCCGCTGCATCAAGATTCTCTGGATCCATATGTTGCTCCCACAGACAATGCTATCCTGACTCCTTTCATGATAACTGAGGAGGTTGAACCTGAAGCCTACGCCGAAGGGCCTGCTGCTGAGGTGCCCACCGAGGAATCAAAGTGCGCTTCCCTGCAGCCTGAGGAATCAAAGTGCGCTTCCCTGCAGCCTGAGGAATCAAAGTGCGCTTCCCTGCAGCCTGAGGAATCGAAGTGCGCTTCCCTGCAGCCTGAGGAATCGAAGTGCGCTTCCCTGCAGCCTGACGAATCGAAGTCCATGTCTGCTTTGCCGAAAGAAGCAGCGCTTGTCAAACCCACTTCAACACCAGAAGTGGTTATAGGCAAGGCACCAGACATTTCAGTACTTACCTCCACTGTTGTTGCCCTGACAAGCCAGGTTGATTCCCTCTCTGAAATCCTGCAGAATCTCCAGAAAAACCCCGCTTTCCTGCTGAAACAACTGGTGGCATTTCGGCAGTGGCGCTTATTTTAGCCATCTGCTCCAGTTGTACCACCTACTTTTGATCCATCCTCAGAGATGGGGCTTGACTTTATTGATTTAAATGGTGAGTCACCGCTGCAGACTGCACAGAGTGACCAAGAAGGGGCATTCCTGGGCACTACCCTCACCACGTCTATGACATCCAGCAACGAGGAAGAGCTACCAATCATGGAGGAGATTGTTCCAAGTGTGGCTCCGGTTCCTTCCTTGTGTGAAACCATCCTGGCCAAATCCTCCAAATCAAGGGCAAGGAGGCGTCAGAGAAAGAATCATCTCCAAGCTAATGCTGCCCCCTCTGCCCAGAATTCTGCCTGCTGCGGGGCGATCCTCCTCGCTTCCAACACCTACCAGAGTGGTCCTATACCTTGTGATGCACAGTCCAGAAACTCTACTAAAGATCAAGATTCTTATTGTGTGCAGGGGATCTTTTCCTATGTGTCTCCTGCAGCTGAACCCACCCTACAAGCACATCTGGGCCGCACGGGGTTCGGCCTTGAGGGAGGGGCTATGTCAGGATCCCCATCGCTGACCACACCAGATCACATTCCTTGCTCAGGCAGCACATGTAAAGTGCTGCCCCTGTTCCAATCCAGCAAGGAGAGGGGTTAAACAGTAAAACACAAGCACCACACCCTCCTGCTTGCAAATAAAGAGTCACTCCCACCTTTCTACCATGGCTTCGCATTGCAAGTCTATCCTGCAAACATATCTGAGCTATTGCTAAAGACTTACCGTGTATCAGACCCCTGCTTGCTTCAACGACTAACCCGCTGTACCAGTCCCTCAACCTAGGATCGCCTGCTGATTATTCTCCTGGATAACCCCCATTGTACCACGCCTCGGATCACATAACATCAGCCTAACCAAGGTACCTTCAGAGCATCCCTGCATCCTGGGCTTAGACTCCCTGAACCTGCGGTGCCCCCCCGGTGCCATTCCTGACAATGTCTAGCGACAGGAGTATCCTTGTGAAGTCTAATGGATCTGATGTGTTCAATATACGGACCTTTAATGGGCGGATGGTTTTGCCAATATATTTTTTGCCACAATGGAAAACGAGTTGGTACACCACACCAGCAGAATTACAATTCAAAAATTGGTGAACCCAAAAGGACTTGGAGTTATCAAAGTTAAAAAAACATATTATAAATCCCTGCTTTGTGAGGCCATTCAAAGTTCATATCTGCTCCTTACCCCTTACTCGGTGTTTCTAATCCACGCTCATCTTAAAGATACGTCTCAGATATTATGCAAGAATGCAAAAATAAATAAATCGACATTCCATGCCAGCCCTTTGAAGTAGACTACATTGTACAAGGTGACATCATTTTTCTAATTAGGTGCCAGACCTGCATATATGCCAAGAGCAGAAGAAAATAAATATTTGTAGCGCACATAAACACTTTGCGAGGTGTTAGACAGCTTAGTCTAATTAATTTTAAATGCCAGTAGTGATCTATAAATATCATTTTTTATTCATTCCGTTATAGTAGCTTATTAAACATTATCTGCTGCAGTTTATTCTCTTTTTATAGCACTGGCGAAGAGCATAGAAAACACTGAACACATCTTCTTTCCGGTGTATTAATAGAGGGACAAATGAGATAGTTTGGCATTAAAGCGAAATAGACCCTGCCTTCTCCTTCCTTTTTTTTAAAGAAAGGGACTAATTTCTGATCACGCTAAAGCTACTTTTCTACTTCATGACAGTGAGCTCTTATCTGCCCAAAAGGAGATCCCTCTCCTGTCTTCAATAGAAAGTGACATCTCCCTCTCGCCTTCATAGCAAGGTACTCCAATCGCCCCATCATAAGGCCTCACAAGTGCTTTCAGTGACAAGGACCTCATTCTACCCAAGATATGGTTCTATGTCTTTGCCTCGATGCAAGGGGCACATCTATCCCCAATATTACACCTCATTCCTTGCTAGGTGTAGCAAGGTACTCCATTATAAGGCCTCACATGCACATTCTATAACAAGGAACTCATTCTAGACAAGATATAACCTACATCTTGCCTTCTCCACAAGATTAGACCTCACCCCTTGCTTGCTGTAACAAGATATACCCCATTATAAGGCCTCGCTCTGGCTTTCTGTGGCAAATAGCACATCCTACCTAAAATATGTCTCATGTCTTGCCCTTTCATCAAGCGTAAGCCTCAACCCTTGCATAAAGTAGTAAGGTACTTCATTATAAGTCCGCACACAAACTTTCTGTAACAAGGAACTCATACCAAATACTGCTCCTTCCCTCCTAAAAAGATTGCACGCATCCATCCCTTTCTTAATCCAGACTCTACTAAATTGCTCATCCAAGCTCTTATCATCTCCCGCCTTGACTACTGTAACCTCCTTCTCTCTGGCCTTAAGAGATCCCAGATTCTGCCTCTGCAGTCTGTAATGAACACCAGTGCCAGACTCATTCACCTCACCTCCCACACCTCTCACACCTCGCCCCTTTGTCAATCTCTACACTGGCTCCCTGTTTCCTTTAGAATCAATTTCAGAATATTGGGGCTCACGTACAAAGCTCTCCATAACCGCGCCCCTGCCTACATCTCCTCCTTTATTAGCAGGTACATCCCATCCCGACCGCTACGCTCTGCCAATGATCTGATGCTATTCGTTCCTCGTACCCACATACCCAACTCTCTCCTTCAAGACTTCTCGCAAGCTGCCCCCTTTCTATGGAGCCCCCTCCCCCACAACATCTGACTCTCCCGTCTCTCCAGTCCTTCAAGAAGTCTCTTTAAACACATTACTTTAGAGAAGCCTTTCCGTTCACTCCATAATCCCCCATTGTTCATTTCTTGCTCCATCTTCTCACACAAGCCCACATGCGCCCTGTTACTTTATGTACTCTATTCACCAGTGACGTGCGGTGAGCTCAGTGGCTGGTGAGGCACTGGCTTGTATCAGAGCTAGATATACACAGGATATTGCCCCAGCTCTCATGGATATTGCCCCAGCTCCTCTCATGGATTTTGCCCCAGCTCCTTTCATGGATATTGCCCCAGCTCCTTTCATGGATATACTGCCCCAGCTCTTCTCATGGATATTGCCCCAGCTCCTTTCATGGATATACTGCCCCAGCTCCTCTCATTGATATTGCCTCAGCTCATGGATATGCCTCAGCTCATGGATATGCCCCAGCAGCTCATGGATATGCCCCAGCACATGGATTTGCCCCAGCACATGGATATGCCTCAGCTCATGGATATGCCCCCGCACATGGATATGCCCCAGCACATGGATATGCCCCAGCTCATGGATATGGGATATGCCCCAGCTCATGGATTTGCCCCAGCACGTGGATTTGCCCCAGCACATGGATTTGCCCCAGCTCATGGATATGCCCCAGCTCATGGATATGCCCCAGCAGCTCATGGATATGCCCCAGCTCATGGATTTGCTCCAGCACATGGATATGCCCCAGCAGCTCATGGATTTGCCCCAGCAACTCATGGATGTGCCCCAGCACATGGATTTGCCCCAGCTCATGGATGTGCCCCAGCTCATGGATGTGCCCCAGCTCATGGATGTGCCCCAGCTCATGGATTTGCCCCAGCTCATGGATTTGCCCCAGCTCATGGATATATTGCCCCAGCTCATGGATGTGCCCCAGCTCATGGATTTGCCCCAGCACATGGATTTGCCCCAGCTCATGGATGTGCCCCAGCACATGGATTTGCCCCAGCACATGGATTTGCCCCAGTATATGGATTTGCCCCAGCTCATGGATGTGCCCCAGCTCATGGATGTACCCCAGCACATGGATTTGCCCCAGCACATGGATTTGCCCCAGCTCATGGATTTGCCCCAGCAGAGTCACAGGGTTCCTGCAGGGGAGGGCTCCTTACTTACCTGAGACAGCTCCTCACTGGCTGTGCTGTCCAAGAGAGAAGAGGTCGGCTGCTTCCTGTCCCACGTGTCTCTGTGGTGCTGGCATGAGGTCAGGTGATGTAGGAGGAGCTGCTGGAGCTTGAGAGTGTGTGACTGTGACAACCCCCCCCCCTCCCTCTGTGCTGAGCGCATGTGTGCTGTGTTTATCACACACACATGCGCTCAGCACTTTCTGGAGGGGGTTTGTCACAGTCACACTGCTGTGATCTCCCTGCCCGCCCCCCACGATTGACGAGGACAGTCACATGACTGTCCTGCGTCAATCAAACCATGGGAGCACTGCCTCCCATGGTGGTTTTTTTTAAAAAAAAAAAAAAAACTTGCTTGAGACAATGGAGCTTTCCCATTGGCTCAAGCTTCATTTGCTGTCATTGCCTGGAGGCAATGACGAGCTTGTCTGCTACCAGCCTGAGCTCTGCAATTAGCGTAGCGTTGGGCTGCGTAAATTGCGTAGCCTAGGCTGGCTCAGTGCTGCCCCTGCTGTCTGTGTAGTGTATTACACACACACACACAGCAGCCGGCAAACTGAGAAAGTGAAAGCTGCAGGAGAAAAAAAAAGCGGACAGAGAAGAAACAAAGCACAACGAGGGAGCGAGGAGAGGTGAGTATGAGTATAAATAACAATTTATTTACAGTTTAAATGTACATACACACACATCACATGTCATTACAATACACACAATGAGCTCATTAATTTACTGGCATGACAGGGGAGGCGGAGCCTCCCCTGCCACCCCTGAGTGCACGTCCCTGCTATTCACCCTCTCCTAGTGTGTCACCCCTTTCCACTCAGATTGTAAGCTCTCAAGCAGGGTCCTCTCTCCTGCTATTCTGTGTGTGTAATGTGTATGTATATTTCTTATTCTGTCTCTCCCATTGTACAGCACTATGGAACTTGTTGGCGTTTATTAATACTTGTAACTGTAACTATTCTAGACGACCTAATCCATGTCTTGCCTTCTATACATGATTAGGCCTCATCTTGTTTCTAAGAACACATTCTACCCAAACTATGTTTCATGTCTCGGCCTTTCCTCAGGATTAGGTCTCAATCCTTGTTTATAGTAGGAAGGTACTCCATTATAAGGCCTCACATGCACATTCTGTGACAAGGAACTCCTTCTAGACAAGATATAACCCACATCTTGCCTTCTCCACAAGAATAGGCCTCATCCTTTCCTTACTGTAGTGAGGTTCTCCATTATAAGGCATCAAAAACACTTTCTTTGGAGAGGAACTCATTCTTGGCCAAAATCTGTCTCATATCTTGTCTTCTCCTCAAGATTTGGCCTAATCCCTTGCTTGATGTAAGGAGGTAAGAAGGTGCTCCATTATAAGGCCCCACAAATGCTATCTGTGAAAAGAAGCTCATTCTACCCAAAATATACCTCATGTATTGCCCTCTCCTGAAGACGAAGCCTCATTCCTTGCTTACGCTACTCTGGCGCTCCATTATACGGCCTTACATGTGCTTTCTGTGGCAAGGAACTCATTCTACCCAATATATGGCCCATGTCATGCCTTCGCGGCAAGGGACACACCTCTTCCCAAGATTAGGCCTCATTCCTTGCTTAGTGTAGCAAAGTACTAGCATCTTTCCAAGGTAATAGTCCTCTCTCTCGCCTTTCATTGCAAGGGACTCACTTCTACTCAAGGTACGTTCGTTTCACTGCCGCCAAGGAACTCGTCTCTTCCAAAGATGAGACTCTGATCAAGCTTTCCGCATCCAGGGCCTTATTACTACCCAAGATAAGGCTCCTTTCTTGCCCTCTGTAGGAAGGGACTCGGGTCACCCTGTGATAAGGCGTCTCACCTGCAATTTGTAAGTGAACACCTGTCTGCAAGATAAGGTTCTTCCGCTGCACAACAAATTTTCATATCAATGGGCTTCCAACCTTTGAAGAATTTTTCTTGCCTTGTGTTGGGTGGGAATCTGGCCTTTGGGTCTATGTGAATCACCCTGTAGTATCCAATATTGTTTTCCCTTTTCCTAATGGATCGTCCAGCCGTAAAAGTTGTCCACAGAATGTAATGCACGTGCATCTGAGATTCACCTACAACATTCATCTGACCTCAAAGGAACCCGCTAAGCTGTTCTCTGATTGTATGTTGTTCTTATGATTCATAAACAGAAAAAGTCGATGCACTGATGTATTGCACAACCCATGGGGACGTTAGTTTAAACAATCCAAATCCAGATATATCAACATGTGGTAATAAAGAGTTGGACCCACATGAAAGTGTTGCTCAGCTTTGTACGGGAACCTTTATGCAATGTAGACTGTTTTGTATGCAGAATTTTGTTTTATTCATTTTTTGGAACCTCAGCAAAAATGGGCATTGAAAATGGAAATTCTCTTTCTCAAAAATGCATTAAGCCTGAATTACTCGCTAGTTCAACGGTTACTGAATTGAGATAGCATTGATGGGCAGCTAAATAAAAGGCTAAGGGCTCTATTACATTCTTTGCGCACAAACGCTCGCGCAGCGCGTTTATTTGTGCTCGAAGCGTTAAACGTTAACGAGCGTAAATTAACGCTGGTATTACAATCCGAGCGCATTTTTTCATCCGTCAAAAAAAAAGCGTGTAAAGAAGACACGCAAAAACACGCGTGCATTAACGCTGCGCGCAGAAATCGGTGTGCAGACTGTTTTTTCACGCAATTCAGCCAATCAGAATTAAGAACCACAATTGTCTCCAGTTCAGTTTTTGCACCTGTCAAAATCAATCTGAGTATATATGCTGCAGCAATAATAAAAACACGCATAACTTCTCCATTTTATTGTTTGGGTATGTGTAGAGTGTGTAACTATACTGTGCTGTATTTTTTTTTTCGTGCTGGTGTATTTGGTTTCGGCCAGGACGTTCAGATTTGCCGTTACCATCAGCTTTTAAAAGACGTTTAAATTATGTGGGCAAACGATGTGGGTTAAAATTTGCACATAGATTGTAATAAAATCTGCGTACCAGCGCCCAAACGCATTTGTGCTCACAATGTTAAGTATAGGACGCGCAAAGTACATTACGCTCGCAAAGGGTTCGCGCAGGTTCACCCGCGGTAGACGTTATTGCGCATTTTTTGAGTGGACGTTGTAATACGGCGTTCAGCGCAAAGGGTTTTGCCCCTCGTGTTAATGCGTTTTCGCGCACGCGTTAAAATTTGCGTTAAGAATGTAATAGAGCCCTAAAAATGGGGCTCAATATAACTCGGCCCCGGGGCTGAAATCGGAGCATTCTTTATTTCTGGCCAGTTTTCAGTTCGGGAGATTCAAATGTGAGTTTACAAGCAATTCAACGACATTTTGGATTGAATACGTCACATCCAGAGACCGGGATCCGACCCGGCGCCAGGCATCGCCGTCCTCGCTGCTCGCTGGCCAGGTGCCGAGTGATGAACCCGCTTTGTGTACTGACCCGACTATTCCTGACAACCCTGCACTGAGTGTGACTCTTGGTATAAGGCTGACCATCTCTACAGGTGATAAGACCTCTGCTACCTTGAATAAGTGTGTCCTCCTATCCTGGTATCTGTTAACCCTTGCTGGGTGCTTCACGATCTGTTCCCTGAAGACGGTTAGCGTTACCGGTCCATCCAAGGATCGGAGGGGTAGATAGTATACTGGGGTAGATAGTATACTGGGGTAGATAGTATACTGTGTACAGGGTCCAGCATCATAGACCCAAGGATCCGTGACAGAATATCGTCTCTCGCGGTTTTGCTTTTTAATGGAAATATCAGCTTTATCGATTCAATTTGAATTTATCGGTATGCCGGTTTCCAAAAATAATTTCAGTGCTAAATGGTGTTGATAAATTGATTTCCAGGAAAAGAATTACAGGTAATAAGACTGAAAACCTTTTGAAACATCGTGGGCTATATTACATTCTTCACGCTAAAACGGGGACTCAGGTTTCCCTCCTTAGCATCCCCGGAGTCCCCGTTTTAGCGTGAAATATCACAGGACAGGCGCTTTTTTCCCCAGTCTCACTCTGCTCCCGGCAGCCCGGGCCGCCGCTCTAGCTGTGAGAACAGAGGTGAGTATTTGATTTTTGGGAGGTTTTTAAGCTGCAGGTAACGGATTCTGCAGCAGCACAATCATGGGCGTCCACAGAAATTTTTACAGGGGTGGGGGGAAATTTTAATGGCATCCATATTCTGCCCTTTGACAATGTCATGAAGGGGACAGTCATAAAATAAAGTGTAGTGATACAGAGGCTGCGACGCATGATACAAGTCTAATAGAAGAATAAAGGTGTAAGATCTGAGTGTTGCATTTTCTAGTCTGTTAACGCCATTCAATGCACCGCACTAGTCACACACCCAGGATCAAGGCAATAAAGTGTTTTTTTTTTACAGAGAATCTGTAACTGGTGTTACTATACACAAGTGAATGCAACGTAAAATATATGACAATTTAAACACATTTATTTTAAAATTTATTAACTTTAAATATATAAATAAATGCCGCCCACATACCGTGTGAATGTGATGAGTTGTGTGACACACTGCAGTCTGCAGGCACTGGCAGCTCAGCTGGCTGGTGCCTGATGTGATGGGCAGGTCAGTCAAGGAGAGCCTGAGGTCACTCACTGGCAGGCTGGACTGTCCTGGATGCTGCCTGGATGCTGGAGGGGAGGCCGCAGGCCAAGGCTGGACACCGGAGGCCGCAGCTGCCTGGCTGGATGTCGGAGGCCGCAGGGCAGGGGCTGCCTGCCTATGCCTGGATGCTGGAGGGGAGGCCGCAAGGGCCTGGATGGGAGCTGGAGGCCGCAGCTGCCTGGATGTTGGAGGCCGCAGGGCAGGGAGACTCAGCCTGCCTGGATGCTGGAGGGGAGACCGCAGGGGCTGGACTGACACCAGAGGCCGCAGGGGCTGGAAGATGCTGCCTGGCGGAGGCCGCCTGCAGGCTCAGGCTTGATGGTGGTGCCGCCCGGTGAGTGAGGGGGAAGAAGAGCGGCGGCCGGCGGGATTTCCAACAGACCTGGTTTTGAGCCGCAGCTGCCTGGCTGGATGTCGGAGGCCTCAGGGCAGGGAGACTCAGCCTGCCTGGATGCTGGAGGGGAGACAGCAGGGGCTGGACTGACAACAGAGGCCGCAGGGGCTGGAAGATGCTGCCTGGTGGAGGCCGCCGCCGCCTGCAGGCTCAGGCTGGATGGTGGTGCCGCGCGGTGAGTGAGGGGGACGAGGGGAAGAAGAACGGCGGGATTTCCAACACGGGCAGGCGCATTAATCCCGATTCCCACCACTCTGTCTCCCTGACTGCGCCCTCACACATGTGGTCTGACGTGCGGAGGCAGCGTTGCGCGCATGCGTCGCGGCTGCCAACGCTGCCTGCTTTAAAAACAAATAGTGCAGGCTGAGGCAGGCCGCGTGCGGCGTGCAGCGCCGCAAATTTAAGGATTTGCTTCCACGGCTGGCCCAATTCCAGGGGGGGGGGCACGTGCCCCCCCTTGCCCCAACCTGCGGACACCCATGAGCACAATGCATTACCTGCACCTCTGAGCTGGTGGTAACTTTTTCGTTAGCGCCAGCTCTTAGTAACTAGCGTCGGGACCAAGTGATCCTAACACTAGTTAATCTGTGCTTTCACTTTGCGCTCCCTATACCTAACATGGGGAGCGCAAAGTACAGTAAACTCGTTTACTGTTTTTTTTAATCCATTAGCGAATCAGAAGCGATCTGTGCCGCGCAGCGCTATGACCTCCTTTAAGCTAGTGCTAACGTGAGGGCTAGCGTTAACTCGAAGGAGGTGATAGTGCCCGTAGTATGATGGTGAAAGCTGTATGGTTTCTCATGATATGGTTGGGTTTCTGTTTCTCTGTACAGGTGACCGCAAAGCTTTTTTCATTCAGTGTTCTTTTGTACCCTAAATATATTTTTTTCTAGCTTCTACCAGCTGCAACATGATCCTCTTTAAGGGCCCTATTACATTCCTCGCGCATTTGTTTTGCGTGCGTGCAAATGCGCATTTGCGCGAGTACAAAACCATTTGCGCAGAATGTCGTATTACGACGTTCGTGCAAACGATGCGTGTAATCATCTACCGTGATTGGCCCTGCGCGAACGAATTTTCCTGCGCGCATCCTATACTTAACATTGTCAGCGCAAATGTGTTCGTGCGCTGGTATGCGGATGGTATTACAATCTTCGCACAAAGAAAGTTTGCGTGCATTTTCGTAACGTCTTTGAAAAGTAGGGGGTAACTGTAAATGTGATCGTTCTGGCCGAAACGAAATACACCAGCACGAAAAAAAAACACAGCACAGCACAGTACAAATACACATTCTACACATACCCAAACATTCAAATTTATAAATTGTGTCATTGTAAATTTTTATTTTTTTTTTGCTTTTTTTTTTCGCTTTTTTCTAGTTTGTAAATATTTTATCGGAAATGGGTGATTGATGTTGGCTGAATCCCGTGACAAAACAGTCTGCCCACCGATTCCTGCACGCAACGTTCATTTGCGAACGGCTTTGCGCGTCGGATTTGCTCACGAAAAATCTTGGAAGAATAAATGCGCTCTGATCGTAATACTACGTTAATTTTCGCGCGATAACGTTTTTTTTCCTGCGCAAAACAAATTGTGCTGCGCGAGCGCAATTGCGTAGAGAATGTAATAGGGCCCTAAATCTTTGAAAATTCTTGCCAGGTATTTTTTTTTAACATTTTTAATGGTATCTGTTACTTCTTTTCTGTTTAACAGTCTTGTGTCTTCCTCAATCCTTCTGTAACATGATCTCAGTTTTTCTCATCACTCCTCTACACATGATGCGATCTCTATCTATGGTTGGGGTCTTGCTACATCAATGCCTTTGATTGTATGGCCTTAAATTTATTCAATGCTAACTCTTTTTATTTCTGTCTTGTTTATTTTAACCTGTAAGCCATAGATTACGGTTACGCAAAAGAATGTTACCCCTTTGCTTTTCAGACCGCAAAAACGTGCAATTCACGTGCAGTGAGATCACACACTCCAGTAAAAAGCTCTAGAGGGAACCTGTAGTCCAATCTCCTTTATTACGCCATTTGCAGTAGAGTTTTTAATTTTTATTTGTTTTTTTCCTGTAATAGGAATTTAATCAAAAGAGGAGCAGATACTGGTACAAAAACATTGTATCATAGCAGTAGAACAAAAGAACACAAGTACATAGTGATGAAGCGTATGAGATGGATACTGTCAGTAATACCATATAGGAAGCATATAAGTCAATTTTTTTAAGAAACCAGGGGAAGGAGGGGGTGTTAAGGATGTTACGGTAAATAGCAATTAGCACTGAGGGAAGCAAAATCATGTCAGTGCCATGAGTCTGCCCGAGCAGACTGACTTTAAACCGTCATCGCGCCGCGCCCTGCCCCCTGACCACCCACGTTACTGCAGCAGGCTTGCATATCACATGGCGCCCAGCCAGCGAGCTGTGAGAACGGTGCTGCTGGGCACCGGACAGGGACCTGGACGCTGGACTTGACAGGGGGGGGGGGCAAGGTCAGATCACTAAAGTGAGTACCAGTCGTCGAAACGTATGGGCCAGAGCATGAGAGTATGTGGGAACATAGGTTTGAGATATTAGGTGCAAATCATGGTGAGTGTCATGCCCCATGATTTAGGATTTATTGTATATTTTTCTGTTATGTGTTGATTCTGCCTTTGCTGCCTACATGCTGTTGTTTTCATAGTTATTTTGATCCTGCTGGGCTTCCTTAGCCTTTCTGTATCCAGCTAGTTTCCACCCCTTTGCTCAGTGTCTTGTTCTAAGGGACTTCCTGGTTACATAGCAGCCATTCTGTGCTCACTGTGGACAAAACTAATGTTTTTTTACCTGCATTGCTGTACACTATTACAAGATTGTCAGTCTTATCATTAAACTCTTCAACTGGATTCATCTTTCTACTTGTCAGTTTTGCTGAGTTGAAGCTATCTGCCGAACTTCATCGTGTGAGTACTGGTCAAATACAGACTTAGCTAGTCTAAAGCACCCACGCCTCACAGCTTTGCTTAGGGAAGCAGAATAGTGAGTCAGGTGACAAATCTACTGGCCAGTAAAACCAGTGGAAGTGTTGCTCCGTAGTGCCTGCTGCTTGATTGTGGTAAGCCCTCAAGTGCACGGATATTCTCCACTTCATGGATCCACTCTTCGATAGTGGGGGCGGTGGGGGATTTCCAGTGTCGTGGTATAACCACCTTAGCAGCAATCAGTAGGTGTATGGACAGAGATTGTTTCTAAGTGGAGATGCTTACTGTGGTATGGTGCGGTAGCATCATGGCAGGCGTGAAGTCAGGTGGAGAGGTAGACAGTTTACAAAGGGCAGTATGAACCGGTTTCCAGAAGCATGATATCACTGGGCATGACCACCACATGTGAAGGATATCAGCATTGGGAGAATGGCAGCGCCAACAGGAACCCTCTCCCCTTGCCGCAAAATTAGCGACAAGTGCAGGGGACCAAAACATGTGTGGGTGTAGCTCAATTGGATATATATGGACTATATTGATACCTCCACCTCACATATATTTATTTATAAAGGATATTACCAGGAAGGATACATTGAGATTTCTCTCGTTTTCAAGTATGTCCTGGGTTCAAGAACATTGAAGTGTTAACAGTTACAGAAATACAAAGTAATACAATGCAAGATATAAAAAAAATCTTAAAAATAGCACAAATATACAGATTAACAGAAAATAAATATATTCACTATCAGGGTTATTCAGAGAGCGTGAAAAGCAGGAGAATGACTGGAGAATGAAAAATTCTAGGTCAAAATAGCCAATTTGGAAAGTGAGATGAAAGGGAGAATTTTTCTGTTTTGGCTATTTTGACCTAGAATTTTTCATTCTCCAATCATTCTGCTGCTTTTCACGCTCCCTGAATAACCCTGTATGTTACGAGTTTCAAGGCACATTCTGTATCGAGGTATGTTAATAGGGAGCTCTTAAATGACTTTAAGATTTGATGGTGTCTGGGAGGTTCTTCCATAATTGTGGTGCTCTGTAGGAAAATGAGGATCGATACACTTTCTTTTTGTATTGTGGTATTGTAAGTAAGGTGCAGGTCCTGGATTGGAGGTTATATATTGGATGGATAAATACAAATCATCTTCTCTTATGTATTGGTGGGAGTTTTCTCCTCAAAAGTATATCATGAAATGTAAAGAAAGAACATACACTTTAAATGGTACAGTGTTGACATAAATGTTTTAAAATATTTGCTTATGTCATACAACTCACATTTTTTTGAGCTATAACAATATATCGGCTCATAGTGCAGTGGGCTCCTATTTCAGGGTGGAACCATCCCCTCAATACTTCACTGTATCCTCGTTAACTTCAGACAAAAGGGAGGGAGGAAAAAATAGTGCTCACTGATGAAACCAAGCAATATATTCTCTATAATGGAACACTCACGTGGTATAGAGCCTGAATATGTTCTGGCTCGGTAAGTGCGCTTAGTATCTGCTTATTCGGCATCCATACAGACTCCTGTATTCGCTAAGCCATAAATAGCCTCAGTGCTACACGAAACGAGGTTTCCATCTAAGTAGCAAAAAATTGCTTGTGTTTTATTAAATACAAAGGGGGCATATATCATTGAGTGAGTAATTTATACGCAGTTTCCTGTGACTTCGAAGCAATAGAGCATGAAGTATTGAGGGTAAATAGGTGGTCCAATTTCTCATCTGTGAAGGTCAGTTGGAAATCTGACTCCCAATGTGAGGCAAAGAAGGGTCATGAGGAAGGGCCGTTCTATAGCATCCCATACAGGAGGGATATACCCCTGAAAAGCAGGTGTCAGACGCTGCACTAGCTTCTCAAACTGCGTGAGGGGACGATTGAATTCAAACAGAGGAGCCAAGGGGCGCTGATAGGAGACTAGACAATGAAGGTGAAACGTGGTGAGGATTTAATTCTTATTTATTTAACTCAATAGATCCAGGGTGATTTTTTTTTTAATCATTCTGACGAGTGGAGAAACACTTTAAAAGTCGTTTGCATCTCTCTTGGTAGAATAGGTTTTACACAAACATTAAGGCAGTTATAGAAACCCCTTACAAACAAGGGGGGGACAGTGGTGGTCACTTATTAACCCCACTGACCCTCACTCCCCCCTTTGTTTTGTATGTCATAGAGTGTTTAAACTCACCTTGTATCCAGCATCCCGAAATCTCAACTCTTCTCAAGGTAGAGTAGGCAGTCCACGGTGATTCATATAAACCCGAATCCATGTTTAGGTTAAAGCTCTTAAATTATTGGAATTACTGAAAGTTTCAGGAAATGTACTGTATGTCCTCTTATGTTAAGCACATCCCATCAAAGCAAGTGCTGGAATTGATTGCTATTTAGTTGCTAACGTGTCTCAATATTGCATCATCAACGTTTAGGATCTCATTCCTAATGTTATCCGTTATGGTGTCAATTGAGCGGGGCTTGTTATGGTACCCAGTGGGCACAGATTCCTGGAAATTACAATGTACTCAAAAAACCTCTGGATTGCCTCTGTTGGCACATGTGATGTGTGGCATGTCCCGCCATCTTGCTGGAAGTAGACCTGTGATCTTCCATATGGTAAGCAGTTTTGCTCTGTGGAAGTGTTATTATTATGGCTGTGCTGTTGTCGTGGCTCTGTTGCCACCTAGCGGCCTCCTCCAGTACATGCTGAGATTGGATGGGCTCAACATAAGAGGAGGTACATCGAGAAACGCACAATGATTTTCTTTTAGTTTACGATCTCTAACAAAAACTTGGAATGGGGACTATGTGAGTCACCCTGTAGCTAGTTGCCCACTGCGATCTAACAGACGCAGAAACATTAGGAGGGAGTCAACTGCATCATTGTGCGATTGCTTTTGGTCATGGAGAACCCAGCCCTCCAGATGGTTGTCCAATGGCTGCTAATTGTCAGTCTTCTGAGCGGAGGTGATTTGAAGGACTTCCGCAGTGTGCAGGGACACCAGTGGAAGTATAGAATGGGAGACTCCTGCCACCATGTCCACACATATTAGAGGTCACGTGACTAGAGCGTCCGTTTAATCTGAAACCATTGTCCAGTCTGGATTGAGATGTTTGGACCACAGCATTCTCTCTTTTATCACATTGACATACGGATGGGCATGGATGACCCTCCGGTACAAGGACATCTTACTCATTGTTAATTTTAATTATTCTCTTGGAAAAAGAAATCATCAGTGTATCAGTCCATGGGACACCTGAGAAGAATGTTTTCAGAATCACATCATAGTGTAAACATGCAATGGGGAAAAAGCACAACACTATTTTCCTTAGCAGCCACTTAGAAGCTCTCATACACCAACTAAGGTCATGAATCAGTTAGCACTCCAATAAAGCCACTTTAGAAGGTCAGGATCCTCATCACATGTTTGGATGAATCGGTGACATTCTCCTGGCGTGACCAGTTACAGCGACAACTCCACCCTTAATTTCCAAAGCTGACATTTTTGTTGGAAGACGTGAAAACATAAAACACTTACTAAAATTAATACTTATTAGGGAATAAAAAAGAACTATGATAAAGTGCTTGTTTGAGGAGTTTTAGTAAATATTTAGTAGTTTATGGTTTTATAAGTTAATATTTAAAAGTACGAATTAGAAACAAAGTGCGATGCCTGGGGTTCCAACGCCATTAAACTATCCTTGATGGCCTATTGCAAGGCAAACAGCTTTATGGAGATTGACATTTTTTTTCCTGGTGACCTGGTGTGGTAGTACTCCCAGAATTAGGAACGGAAATTTGCTGTTACAAACACCTCTCAAGACATTGAGCCACCAAGAAATAAAGTTGGATAGGTGTCCCTGCGACCATATCTTGGCTGAAATGTTCTTATCCTTAAGCCCCGTAACCTACTATGAATTTCATACCATTTATAAACATATAGCCAATAGTCTTGCCATATTCTATACGCCCCAACCATATCCCCCTGTTAGACCAAAACTAACTGAGCTCCCAACCCTAAATTTGCCGATGTCACCTTGGTAGGTGTTATTGCCTTGGTACAAGGAGATCATAACTTTCTTGACGGAACTATGATTCTTTCTGGATTTCAGGAGCAACACTCTGCAGCACCCCAACGAGCTGGCTGTAACTCCATCACCAGTTCCAGTCCAGGTCCTGGAAGTGGCTTTATGGCCTAAACCCTTCTAAACCACCAGCTCCTTGACAAAGCAGATATTATACAGAGGCAGATGACAGAGCAGAAACAGCAGCTCATCACGGGGCAGCAGACACTTTCAGGGACGGTTAGTTTCACCTATGATCTTTATAGTGGGTTAAAAAGAGAAAACCCTAAAGCCATGTAAACAGGCAATGATCCCAAGGACCTGGTCAGATAACTATGTGACGTGGTCAAGAGCGGATGGTTCTTCATGAACGAAGATCATCTAGGACTGAACCTTGATCTAGTACCATCTCAAGGTCCAGAGAACCATCTAAAGGTCCATACCAGATAAATAACTTGATCTTGTCAGGAATGGATGGATCTTCAGGTGAAGATCACCAGAACTGAACCTTGATCTATGAACAAAATTGGTTAACACTCCACTCTATGAAATAAGGCAAATAAAAGCAAACCAGTGCTCTTGGACTCCAGCATGGTCCAATGCTGTACACTCCAAGGAAGAAAAGAAGCCCAGGCACTCAAATTTCTGTATGACCGGTGTAACCAAAGCTCCCTTCATGTTTGTGCCCTCACCCTCCTTGGCACTCTTGCCCAAATTATATACGGCCTCTGTGCATGCTGGAGAAGTGCGGATACTGGCCTCCTGCCAAGGGACCCTGGAGCAATGTGGCAAAGCCAAATCTAAAAGACAATGGGGATAGTGGGCACCTAAGGGTTAACGTGTTAAGTCTTGTTAAACTGCTGTATTTTAGGAGTTTAGTTGGTGTAAGTAATCTAATGTAGACCTATTGTTCATATTGTCTATCCCTGTCTGTGTAATTGTTTGCCCTTAGATTGATCTACATAGTATTACATAGTTACATAGGCTGAAAAAAGACATGTGCCCAACGGGTTCAGCTCTGCACACATCACTTACTGCTGTTGATCCAAAAGAAGGCAAAAAACCCAGTCTGAAGCGCTCACCAATATGCAACAAGCTGGGGAAAAATTCCTTCTTGACCCAGAATGGCGTCAGATTTCTACCTGGATCAAGAAGCTTTTACCCACATTTTAAATATTATAACCCTTAATATTCTGTGTCTGCAGGAAGTCATCCAGTCGTTGTTTAAAAAGTCTGTACAGTCTCTGACCCAACCACCTCAACAGGCAGAGAATTCCACAGCTTTATTGCTCTCACCGATCTGATGTTCAGTTGTTGTTGATAGTATGTTAATCCCATCTGTTTTAAACTAATCAAGGTTTCTGTATCTCCTGAAAGAATTCACCCCCCCCCTCATGTAGACAATGTATTCTGTTGATTGTGTCATTTTACCACCACCCTGTTTCTCATATAAACTGGTCCCCATTTCAAATTAAAGTTTATTCTTCCCTGCACTAAGTCTTGTCTGGTGTTTGGGGAGAAATACATAGAATTATACAGCCCTCCCTCAAGTTCTGGATGAGGGTTGTGAGAGAAGAAAAGCTGCTGCAGATCTGCTTGACTGAAGAGAAGGGACGGTCGCTTTACCAGGTTTGGGTCTGATCCTCAAGCCGGAGACCAGTAAACCCCAGTTGCTGTTACAGCCGGTTTTAATGGATCTCGCTAAGACAATGTTTCAGCTTGAAAAAGGCTGATTTACTAAACCGAAACGTTGTTTTAGCATGATCCATTAAACCTGCCATACAGCAATATGAGTGCTGGACTTCTTCTCTTCATTGAATCTTGATCGATGACCATCTCAGCATTTTCCCAGATTGCTTGATGGTTAGTCTGAGCTTGTTGGTGTCCAAGTCAAGTACAATCACCCATTATTAGTACAGCGATTCACTATAATCCCAAATCGGAAGAAGATCAGAGGAGTGGAGAATGTAGTAAAGATACATGAAAATTAACTGTATTTTTCTTTCCATGATTTTGAGATGAGAAGTCCAACAAACACTTGTTTTTAATTTCCCCTTTAAATTATCATTTCCATCCCAATGTTTTTGGTGATTAAATAAGTTTTGGGGCTTCACAAGAAAATAATACATTTCAAATTTCCTGTAAATCAATTTATAACTTTTTTATTGTAATTCTATATTTAAATATACCTATTTATATTTTTTTCATTGATAGGAAAAAAGTAACAGCCAGGATCAATTAAACAGGCACCTGAGCAGGCCACCACCAGACTACAAGGACCAAAGAAGAACCAACATGACTGTTCAGCCAGGAACTCAATACAGTGGTAAGAGTATTTTCCTTGCAGTGTGTTTGAAAGCCAGGAAAGTGCTGAACCTAATAAAAAACAGGAAAATGGGCATTAGTGTGATGAGGTGACGTCAGAAATGGGGACCCCATCCCCCAGCCGAAAATTCCCTATGGGGGAGACACAGGGTCCTTTGGACCCCGTATCTCTGGAAGCATAGAGGCTAGGGCTTTGTATGAGGTATCATTGGAAAGGCCAGAGCATGTATGTTCCAATGATACTAAGCATGACCAATGTTTATGTAAAAGTGAGTAAATACAATTTTCTATTTTTTTTTCTTCTAATGCTGATTCACTTTTCATTTATAAAGTGTACAAAGATGCTGCACTGTGGAGCTCTGTGATACGCTCATACACAATGCACATTACTGTTTGTTTTATTGCTGTGGAGCTCTGTCATACGCTCATACACACTGCACACACAGCTGCACAGCAACAAACATGCTGTGGAGCTCTGTGATATGCTCATACACATCACACATTACTGAGAGTTTTGTTGCAGTGCAGCTCTGTGATACAGTAATGTGTAGTGTGAATGAGCACATCCTAGAGCTCCACAGCAATAAAACTTACAGTAATGTGCGGTGTGTATGAGTGTGAGTTTGATTGCTGTGGAGCTCTGGGATACACTTATACACAGTACACATTACTGGGAGTTTTATTGCTATGGAGCTTTAGGATACACTCAGACACACTGCACATTACTGTGAGTTTTATTGCTGTGGAGCTCTGGGATACACTTATACACAATACACATTACTGTGAGTTTTATTGCTGTGGAGCTCTGGCATACACTTATACACAATACACATTACTGTGAGTTTTATTGCTCTGGGATACGCTCATACACACTACACATTACTGTGAGTTTTATTGCTGTGGAGCTCTGTGATACGCTCATACACACCGCACATTACAGTGAGTGTTATTGCTGTGGAGCTCTGTGATACGCTCATACACACCGCACATTACAGTGAGTGTTATTGCTGTGGAGCTCTGTGATACGCTCATACACACCGCACATTACAGTGAGTGTTATTGCTGTGGAGCTCTGTGATACGCTCATACACACCGCACATTACAGTGTTATTGCTGTGGAGCTCTGTGATACGCTCATACATACCGCACATTACTGCGAGTTACTCGTCACACTGAGCGCTGAGATTCTTTAACCTAAAATATTGTTTAGCTTCCTAGTAGTGATATTTATAGGGGGGTTTTTTGTATTTTTTCTGTGTTCTGGAAAACTGTTTAAGTTATTTTGTAAGCACTTCATTTTCTCAGTTGTTGTAATGTTTACACTTTTGACACCAGATTTGTGTAGAAACTGTGATTGTTCAAAAATTTCAATATCGGTACTGGAAAATGATATCGGTCTATCCCTAGTAACAACACACCGAATATGCAAAATGGTATGATGTAATTAATATAACAAAATAATTTGTGTCATTGCAGCAGTTGCATTGTGTGAAACTACATAAGCTGGTCGATCCATCTGCAGTAGAAGACGACATTTGCCGTTGTTTGTAACAACGGTAAATGTTGTCGCTTTCTAAATAGCCACTTTAATATTAGGTTATCCACGTCAGTATTATGATTACTAATAATGTGGTCCTAATAAGTCCAATACCACGGAGGAGGTTAATGTGACGGTTTACCTCCATACCATAGAATTAAGGCGGCAGTGTTGCAGTCAGACACATCGTACTAAATCTTCTCGGTGGCATTTTAATTGGCCAGCAGCTTTGAGCTTTAATTTATCGCTATCCCGGACAGACTCGCAGGGCTTTCTAAATAAGTCCTTGTCTCTGCTGCCAAAACAGAAGACAGGAATCCTTGTATAAATATGTTAGTAAACATAAACTGAAAATCCTGAATATAATTTGCTACTCGTCCAAGTCTCCTGACAGCTCTTCTTTGATTACAACATAAGTACAAAATGGCTGGCAGGAATTTGGATCATGTAGAACGTTGGATAAATTATACAAGCAAGTAAATAGTTTCTTCCCCAACCATAACATCAAGTATTACTTTTTTGTGTATGTTTTATGGAAAATGCTATTCTAACGCTTTTAGACAGCTGATTTATTATCATATTTTATTTATGCATCTGTTTATTTCACGTTCCAGGTGTTAATTCAAGTCTACAAACTCTTAAGTGTCAATTGAAACTAACCGATCGGTCATTCTCTTTCAGCTCATAACGTACCACCGCAGCATTCGGGCCATTCTTCGGCAAATCACGGCTCTAAGATATCACCATCCCTCCAGGGACCTCAAAGCATTTATGGGACTGTTCAATGTCCTCAGCAACCCATGTACAATGTAAATCCTGGAGTAAACCACATTCAACAACAAACAAGTCCCAGCTCTATGGCAACCAGCCAGAATACTCATGTCTTGTCACGGCAATCGACAGGAAATGGTCTCCAACCATTTGGTACAGGGACAACCGTCAACCCTTTACAGTTACGATCTGGTTCGGGTCAAGGAACAAGTATGGTAGGACAAAGAGCACCAAACGGAATGGTTAACTCATCTGCAACACAAAGTTGGGTTCCACCAGACTCAAAAAAGCAAGATGCTGCCTGCTTCACCAACAACAATCAGTTTCCAAACCAGTCTCTTCAAAATGTATTGGCTAACCAACATTTCCCTCAACGTTCTCTGCCACCATCTAACCAAATTCCACAAGGAATACAAATGAGACCTTTGACTCAAATGAGCCAGGGAAATAATGGACAAACTATAGAATCGCTAAGAGGTCTAAATCGTGGACAGTCTCAACCGAGAACACCGATATTACCTAGCCTCAGCCCTTCAGAAGGAAGCTCCACTATGATGGGCAACACGTTTACTTCCGCCAACCCAACGTCTCGATCTTTCCAAGGTACTGACACCACCAACGACCTGGGATCGTTTGATTTTCTATCACAGAACAGTGGCTTGGGGTCAGCGCTAAACAGCGATAGTGATTTTATTGATGCGTTGCTGAAAACGGGCCACATCAATGACGACTGGATGAAGGATATTAACCTGGATGATATCTTCAAGAATAACTCTTGAAAGCTTTAATGATAAGATTAAGTCTATTTCGCAATGATTTTTATTGTGCTTTTCAACATTTTCTTCTCATCTACGTCATATTTTTAGATTAAAGAAATGGATTCTTATTTTTTTCTACGTAAAAACAATTTAGCACTACTCATACGTTGTAAGATTTACGCGGATGCTGTGTTTTTGTTAAGAATGTGCCAACTTTTGGGTGGTGCAGGTACAGATGTCCTGACTACCATATTGTAAATTTGAGTTATATTTTTAAGCTTAATCTTTTATTATCCATTATTAACCACCATTAAAGGGCCATGCTAGCTGCACATTGCATATAAAGGAGCTGTTTTCTGCTGCAGGTCATGGGAAAAGTCAGTTTGTTAGACATATCCTCTTAATATCCCATTCCCCTCATCCTGTTAGCTTCTTACATTCCTTTCTAGGCCCACCATGTTATCGTCCTCCCCAAATATCTCCTCCTTGATGGTTACGTCCACTCTGACACATTGCAAATGGATTAGAAAATAATACAATGGTTATGATTGGACATTGAAAGGAAGAGAACCTAACAGGAACACATGGACCTGTGGACCTCCATTGTTATTGAATGACGACTAATTTATGGTCACTGATTGGCTTATGGAGAACTGTTGGCTCTGATGTTAAAAGTAGTCTAAAGCTCCCACTATCTCAACATATAAATGCGTTTGCAACGCGTCCGTCGTCGGCGGCTGCGCGTGCACCCATCACAGCTGCTTACTCGGCCCTCCCTCTTGGCAGTTAGAAAAACTCCTCTCGCCGACAAGTGGAAACGTGAAAGTTATAGATGGACGAGAACAAGGCTGCTTATTACCAGAAAGTGATGCATGCTTTACAAAAAATGTGGTGTACAAAGAAATATATTCAAAGTAGGCAGAAAAAGAAGACCTCAATAAAGAAAAAAAAACACGGGACAGAACTCACAAGGGGGTCCACGTTGCCTGCCCTGGGTGGATTTTTATTAGGGATGTGCATGGCTGAAAAATTTGTTTTGTTTAGTTTCGTTTCATTACGTTTTTAAATAATTTCTTTTTCGGAATTTCGGAACTAATTTTGTTTCGTTTCGTTTTGTTTTTCGTAACGATTCAAATTTCATATATCAATTCGATAGTTGATATCAATTCGAATGTTGGATCACTAAATAATACCCCAATTAATCAACTTTTGCTGTTAAAGGAAAAGCTAGGGTTAAATTTTAAGCCGTGTCACAGATTTAGTATTTGAGTCAAATTAAACTGTGAAACAAATTAATTTTGTTTCACTAAGTCCTTTGCTGACTATTACTTGTTTTCTAAATTAAGATCAAGTCAATAGTTTGGTAATTCCACTAAAGTGATAAAATAAAGCACTAAGGTTCGTCTACAATGAGAGTATTTATTCAGAGGTAACCACACAGAGGTAAACAATATATATCACACAGACCCATAATTATCTAAACATAGAACCACTCTAAATAACTATATATAAAACCATAAATGTAAATAAAACAATTACCAATCCCAAATTAATGAACAGTGATCCCCTTTCTAACTAAACCCGATATCCTAAACTAAACTCAACCCAATATCCCAGATCTCACCAACACGTCTGTCCTCTAGGCCCAAATCCACAGGTCTCTCTCAATGGCCCCTGGAGCTGCAGTCTGTTCACCACCAAGGCAGAAGAGGAAAAGAGGGAAGATCCTGTTTGCTTCTACCTTCTATAGGATTAATTGACCACTCCTACCCTGCCCCGCTTCCTGCTTAATGAGATCTGGAGGAAGGGCTGTAAACCCCCACAAATAGTTGATATCAATTATTCAAATTTTTCTTTTATGATGATGACACAGTGTAAAACGAAATAAATTCGTTATATACCGTTTCGAATTCATATCGTATCGATTCGTTATTCGGAAGTATTTCCAAACTACGAATTATCAAATTTCGTTACAAATTCCAAATTTTTCTGAAACGAATGCACATCTCTAATTTTTATTGCCTGAAAACCACACTCTACAACAATAGACTGCCATCCGGGCAGGTTTAACACCTAGTAATATATATATTTCTGTATTTTGTGTCCAACCCAGCATGGTAGCTATAAAAGGGAACCACCACCACCACAAGGCACTCATGTGTCTGCTAGAATGGCTGAGTGGAGTAGAGGTAACATCACTGCTCTGCGTGGAGAGAGCCTGTGGAGTCATGGGTTCGATCCTGACGAGCACCTCTCCAGTAAGTGTCCTTGGGCAAGACACCTAACGGTACATACTCGCCACCCAGGACTTACTTGAAAACGAGACAAATCTCAATGTATTCTTCCTGATAAAATCCTTTCTCATACGGCCCTTTTGCAACCAAGCCATTCAACTAACGGCTTGAGTGTTAGAGTTTGTGGTTGAAGCAATTTTAAAGGATCGAGCTGTAAGCATCAGCCCCTATAACGCTTCTATGCTCCCCTACTGTTACGGCTCCAGCCGATAATATGGCAGCTCCGTGGGAATGGAGCTGTTAGTAGCGAGCTGCTAATGGATAATGGTTCAAGCACAATCTATGCATTAGTGAGACGCTATTAATGACTCCATCGGAATACAGCCCGTGGTAGCTATACTTTATATAGGAGCTGTTAACCTACAGCTGGCCAGAGAATAGCTTCTCGACATTCTTCTCGACACGGGACAGGATTCTGCAATGAAAACCATCTCAGAAGCCTTGGTGTTAAGTGGTTTTCTTATAGCAAAATCACTTCACACATTAAGATGTATAGTTAAAGCATTCCAAAGCATACGGCTGATCCCTTCAAGCAGCAGCGCACTGATAATAAATAGTTCCCAGTGTCCTCCCGCAGTCCCTCATGGCTGTGTTCCTCTCCATGGAGTCTATGGATTCCAGGAGCCAATACCAGCAGCAGCACCATTGCCGATACCAAATAACCGCTCCGTTAATGGTGAGTCGCTAATGGTTTAAGCACAATTATCCATTAGTGAGGCGCTATTAATGACTCAATCGGAATACAGCCCATGGTAGCTATACTTTATGTAGGAGCTGTTAACTTACAGCTATCCAGAGAAAACCAAGATATTCCAACGTCGCTCATTCTTCTCGGCTTGAGACAGGATTATGCATACAATAACAACTCAGAAGCCTCGGTGTTAAGTGATTTTGCCTTTACGAAATCACTTAACACATTAAAATAAATGGGTCAAACAATCCAAAACCTACGTCTGATCCCCGCAAGCAGCAGAGCACTGGAAAAAAACGAATATCGAGTGTCCTTCTGCAGTCTCGCAGGGCCGCGTTCCTCTCCGTGGAGTCTATGGGCTCCAGCATTTGTTTCCATTGACAGCGCTGTTGCGGTACCAATCACATCTGAAGCCATGAATAAATTAGCTTGGTTCTTAATAGCGAGTCTCTATGGTTCAAACACAATTTACCCTGTAGCGAGCTGCTTTTAATGGTTCCATCGGAATGGAGCCCATAGTAGTTAATCTTCAGTTGGGCGCCATATTGTCACAATGTACAACATACAGTAGCAGTCTGTTTCGTTCAAGCATAGCAACAGACCGTGCAATCCTCCTAACTTGTTATTCACCTCCGGGCGGGATGCACTGCTTTCTTTTTCTGTTTTATTCTTATTTTAACTTGTCTGCCTTCGTCCTATTCATTCTCTATGATATGGTCGCATTTCCATTAATCCTGTGCTCTTTCTCTAAACTTTTGGATAAAAAATCTCTGAGAATAAATAAATGAAATGTATTTATATATTTCCATTGCGAATCGCAGGCTAATCCCCCCCCCACATCCCCTCCATAGTGTTCAAACACTTACACAAAGATATTTTTCCCGTTTTTTTTTTTTGTATAAATATGTTTTATAGCTCTAAATGTAAAATTTGTATTTATCTGTGCGTTAAAGAAACTATATGGTTTATCTACTTTAAAGTGAACTGAAAACTTAATTGTAAAATCCAGGATGAACGAGCGAAGCTGTGCCGTGGCTTGAGTTGGATGCTTTTCAAAAAAAATGCCTTTAATTCTGAAATTCAGTTTTCAATTGACTGTTTAGTGAATAAACCATTGTGTTCTACATGGGAAATAAACATCCATCGCCCTTTGTTGTCCTATCCTCAAGACCTCAAAGAGTTCTGAATAATTTTACGATATTGTTGCGTCCGTGTTATAATTTGGCGCCATTTTTGAGTCTTTTTTTAGGATAGCTGGAAAGTGTCAAATTTAATTTAGTTTTCACTTTTATACCATATATACTCAATATTTGCATTTTTTTTTTTTTTTTACTTGGTACCGGTATATCTTTTTTTATTTTTAGTATATATGTAAATAATGTTTTTCACATTAACAATTATTTTGACTTATTTTTTATTAACACAAACTTTTTAAGAAGCGTACAATAAACAAGTTTCAGGCCTTTCCATATTTGTGCTATTTATTTCTGGTTTTCAAGGGATAATACAGTTGTGTGTGATATCGACTGTTACATTGGTGACTGGTGAAGTTTTTAACCCTTTGCCGCCGTGGAGCGTGCTATGCCATCCTCATGGGGGGTGGGTCTAAATGCCCGGACTGCATGGCACGCCCCACTGACGCCATATACACGCATTCACCCCGCCTCCTCTGAGCACGTGCCAAGCTCGTTATTGCCCGCCTTGGGCCGGCCTGAACTCAGGCAGTCCCACGGCAGTCAATGACGCGCTCGGCCCGCCAGGACAGGAGGATGGCCGAACGAGGGCTTCAGAGCTTCAGGGAGTGCTATGCCGCCTCGCAGTGTTTGGGCACACCATGCTGCCGAGAGGTCCCTGGCGGCAAGGGGTTGATAGGTCGAGTGGTAGACTCCACCCATAAATTGTAACCCCACCCATTCAATTGTTTAACTCCAACCACTTAAACCATTTAGTCTAAAATATTACAAAAAAATCCAATATCACTAGATATACAGTATATATATTTATTTTTTGAGAAGAAAAGAAAAATACACCTCCTTTCAATTTGCATTGCATTTATTTCCAGTAAAAGTAACATATAAAAAATTGTATGAGCATAAAAAAAAATAAAATTGAATGAGATGCGTTCCTGCTTGAACTCAGGCAGATGTTGTCACCGTCCTGTATCACTGAACCACAGGTGTAACAGTCAGATGTACCGATCCTGTGCAGGTGTTGTAGACGCGGTCGTCCACTTGGAGCAGGGCCAGATTAACATAGGAGCTATTGGAGCATCTGCTCCAGGCCCATGCCCCATTAAAGCCCACAGAAAGGATAACTATCAGGGTTATTCAAAGAGAATTGAAAAGTCACCGCACGTTCAGTGACTTTTCGTTCTCTTCAATTCGGTGCGATTTGATGATCCCATTTCGGCGACCCTGCGGTGTATTCAGCAAGCACCACAGGGCCGTCGTAGTGCAGGGAAAAGCTGCCGCAAACCCGACGAACACTCACCGCAAAACCCGGCGAAGGCTCACCGAAACCTGCAAAAATATCTGGATTAACCCCGCCGAACATGATGGAGAAACCCGAGCAGGAGCCGATGAGAGCGCAGAGCAGCCACCGGAAAAACCCGACACCGCAGACGAATGGAGTGAACGAAAAAAAAACGTACGCTTGAATGTTTGAAAAGTGAAACGCTGTTTGCAAAGAAACTACTGAGCGAAAATGTCTGAAATTTACATATAAAATCCAATGAATGATAATAAAAAGGGCTGTTACAGAAAAAAGAAAAAACGATTTGAAAAAAATATTGAAATCAAGCCGCCCCCCTGCAGCCAATGACGCGCACTGCACGCCGGCTGCGGGGAGGGCTTGGAATCAGTACCGCGCGACGTCACCTGTCGGCGAGGCGTACCTGTACGCCTCGCCGGCGAAATCGACCCCTTAAGGGCGCCACCCCTGCGTCCTTAAGGGGTTAAATAACCTAAAATATGCTTTCATTTCACTAAATTCCAAAAAAAAGACACCAAAATCTTCAGCTACAGGTCCATAGAGGCCTTAACCCGGCCCTGACTGGGAGTGCCATCATCTGTCCTTCCTGTCTCCCAGCAGCCCCGGCTTAGTCGTCGTCACACATTATGAGCATTGCACGGTATTGCCCTGGCCATCCTCATGCCCCCGCAAGCATGCCTAAGGGATGTTCATGCAGGTGACCAGGCGCCCTAGGCATCTTTCTTTTGGTGTTTTTCAGTATGAGGGTCTCTGTGGTGTCCTCAGTTATTTTAATGGTGATCTCCACTCCCTGCCATCTGTAAACTGTTTAGGGTCTATTCACAAAGCACGCAAATTCGGTGCTTAGCATTTCGGCGCATCTCGTCTCCCTTCTGTGATTCCATTTCTCCGAAAACACGGCAAATTCACTATTTAGCTAATCGTCAGCGTATTTCATTTATTTATTTACAAAGGATTTTACCAGGAAGGATACTGTGAGATTTCTCTCCTTTTCAAGTATGTCCTGGGTAAATTTGGTGATAATGGAGTCACCAAAGCAATTTTCGGACGTCAGCGAAAACCGCCGAATTGCGCTATTGACCACTGAATTGCCATCGGTAGAATTTAACCGAACTGACCAAAAAATAAATAAATAAAAAATCTCCTATCGGATTAAATCAATAAAAATGGCATAAATATGGGCCCAAATAATAAAAAAAAGGCCCTTTAAAAAATAATAAAAAGGTCTTGTACAAAATAAAATAAAAAAGTCTTTAAAAAAAATAATTGTCTAAAATACATAAAGGTGTTCTAAAAAAATTAAAAGGGTTTTGCAAAAAATTAAAAGAATAAAAGGTCTGTAAAAAACAATAATAAAAAAGATATTACTTTTTTGACATTGCAACCTATGGGATTCGCCTGGTTAAACCTGTCAAGTTGAAACACTGAAAATCAGGGTATTTCGTCAGAATTTCCATCCACTATTTAGCGAATTGTCATCGTATTTTGCCAATAATGGAGTCACCAAAGCAATTACCGGACGCCAGTGAAAACCGCCGAACTACGCTAATGACCACCGAATTACCATCAGCAAATTCACCGAACTGTCGAAAAAAAAAGAAAATCTCCTATTCGATTAAATGAAAAAGAATGGAGTAAAAAATAAGCCCAAATAATAACAAAGGTCCTTTAAAAAAATAATAAAAAAGTCTTGTACAAAATAAAATAAAAAAGTCTTTCAAAAAAACGATTGTCTATAAAATACAAAACAATACAAAAAAGTGGTCTAAAAAAATAAAAAGGGTTTTGTAAAGTATGGAAAGAATGAAAGGTCTGCAAAAAAATAATAATAAAAAAGATATTACATTTTGACATTGCAACCTATGGAATCCATCGAAAAGCAGGGTATTTCGTCAGAATTTCAGTTCAATTCGGCGTTCTGCAAATAAAAGACATGTTAGTCTTCTATGGGACAATTTCAGTGTCGCTGAACGCCACCGAATTGCGGCAAATTGCATCATATTTTGCTGTCAATTTGCCTGTATTTGGCGAATTGACAGCTTTGTGAACGGACAAATTACTCCGAAATTACACCGAACGGTGAAGATCACCATTCGGGGCCAGTTCGGAGGTTAATGAATAACCCCCTTCAGTGTCTTAATGACTATGACGGAATGGGATGTTGTCCGCCTGCGGGTGTGCTCTATCTGCGTGCCCCCGGCGCTTACCGCTGGCCCGACTACCGAGTGATGCGGCACTCGGCGTCTCGTGCGACCTGGAGTGACCCTGGGGAAGGGTTAGCGGGCGGTGGAGGGGACCCCTGCGTGGAACCAGCCCGACCACTGAGCAACACGGTACTCAGCGTCTCGAGCAGCTGGTTCACTGACCTTGTGGGTGTGGGACGTCTGTGGAGCGGCCGGCCGAATGCGGCGATCGGATCTCCCGCGGAGGAATATTCGGATCTTAAGTGGGAAACGTTTCGGATCTGGGTGCGGATGAATCTTCGGATCGGATTGCGGAGATCGCTGCGGATCTTACGGAAGCGGCTGAATGTTCGGATCCTATATCGATCTCTGGATATACCGAAGCGTACGCGGCCGCGCCTTTCGGATCGGATCCCGGGCGAATCTACTCGGACTCGATGCCCTCACGCTGCGCCTCTGTCCTGATGCTCGATGCAGGCACAGGGCGCTCGATTCGGTTCGGATCGTTGCTGGACACCGCACCCTGAGACCGCGGGGATACTCAGAGAATGTATGCGGCGGAGAAATAAAGACATCAGACGAGGCTGGATGCACTGGTAAATCTGGCTTTATTATTCACAGCACCTCCATTTATCAACTTTACACAAATTATGAATACAATGGGAATCCCTGCCCGCCCTCACAGGACCCATTGGTCCTTACGGATCGGGGAGTCGCCGATTCGAACCGGATGGTCCGAATCGGCCATTTTACGATTCGAACCGGATGGTCCGAATCGGCCATTTTACGATTCAAATAATCTGATTGCAACCACGAGGCGATCGGAAAATGGCGGCGGGCAAGGCAGACAAAGGGAACACATTTCACAATAACCAACGGGGACACTTTATTACACCACACATAACCACATCTAAATAAAAGAACTTCAAAACTCTGTGCGTGCCACCGCACCTAAGTGTTCATGGCCATAACAATGTCCTTGTGCACCGCCCCTGGCTGAGGGTGCTGGGCCATTCCGTGACACTCCTCCCCCTCCCCAAGGTCCGACGCACCCGGTTGGACCCCAACGGGTCGTACTGGGGTAGTCGGGGCTCCCCAATCCCCTGGTTCCCGGGCCGACTGCCGCGATAACCCGTCTGCGTTACCGTTTTGCGACCCGGGCCGGTATTGGATGGTGTATAAATAAAAAGGTTGGAGAGCCAGGCTCCACCGCAACAGGCGGCCATTTTCCCCGGCCACCCGGTTGAGCCACACCAAGGGGTTATGGTCGGTCATCACGGTGAAAGACCGACCGTAGACATAGGGTTGGAGCTTCCGTAGGGCCCAGACCAAGGCCAGGCACTCCTTCTCCACCGCGGCATACCCCACCTCTCGTGGCAACAGCTTCCGGCTGATGAACGCCACCGGATGATCCCCCCCGTCGTCCCCCACTTGACTTAGGACAGCTCCCAGTCCGAACATGGACGCGTCTGTGTGAACAACAAAACGTTTGTTATAGTTGGGAGCTGCTAGCAGGGGAGCTTGGGTCAGGGCGGCCTTCAGTTGCCGAAAGGCCTGTTCGCACTCCGGGGACCACAGGACTTGGCGGGGCAGGGATTTCTTCGTCAAGTCAGTCAGGGGTTTGGCCAGGTCACTGTAATGGGGCACAAATTTCCTGTAGTACCCCGCGGTGCCCAGAAAGGCGAGGACCTGGGTCTTGGTCACAGGGGTGGGCCAATCTAAGATAGCTTCAACTTTGGCGGGCTCGGGCCGTTGTATCCCGCACCCCACCCGGTGGCCCAGATACTGCACTTCGGCCATCCCCACTTTGCATTTCTCCGGCTTAAGAGTCAGGTTGGCGTCCCTAATCCGGCCCAGGACAGTCCCTACATGGTCCAGGTGTTCCTCCCAGGTCTGGCTATAGATGGCTATGTCATCCAGGTACGCGCAAGCGAATCCCTGGAGGCCATCGAGGAGGCGATCGATTAACCGCTGGAAGGTAGCAGGGGCGTTCTTCATCCCGAACGGCATGACTCGAAACTGGTACAAGCCGAACGGGGTGATGAAGGCCGACTTCGGGGTCGCCTCCTCGGCAAGGGGAATCTGCCAATACCCCTTGCACAGATCGACCGTGGTCAGAAAATGACCCCGGGAGATCTGGTCTAGCAACTCGTCGACTCGGGGCATGGGATAAGCGTCTGTAATGGTACAGTCGTTTATCCGCCGATAGTCGACGCAGAACCTGGTGGTACCGTCTTTCTTGGGCACCAGGACCACGGGCGACGCCCATGGGCTGGCTGACGGTTCAATGACCCCCAGCTCCAGCATCTCCCGGATCTCGGCCCGCATGGACTCGCGGACCGCTTCCGGAAGCCGGTATGCGGGTTGCCGAAGGGGCCTCTGACCGGGCGTGTCCACTTGATGGATGGCCTGGTCAGTGTATCCCGGCAGGGCCGAGAAAACCCCCGGGTAGTCATGAAGCAGCTGCCGCGCCTGCGCCTGCTTTTCAGGCCCTAACTCCTCCCCCAGCTGCACTTGATCCACCCCGAAAGGCTGCTTGGCTACCCCCGGGAGTTCTACCAACGGAAATGGTTCCGTCTCCTCGGCAGCCGGCGCGCATATGGCGTCCACCGTCTCCGGTCGCTCATGGTAGGCCTTCAGCATATTGACGTGGAACGTCCGCTGGATTCTGGTGTCTGCGCAGCTAACAACCACATAGGTGGTATCCCCCAGCTGGGTTACCACCTTGTAGGGACCTTGCCAGGCCGCCTGCAGCTTGTTCTGCCGCTGTGGCTTCAGCACCAGAACCTTCTGCCCCACGAGGAACGAGCGACTGCAAGCAGCGCGGTCGTACCACGCCTTCTGCTGAGCTTGGGCCGTCTCCATGTTCTCCTGTACGAACCCCGCGAGTTCTGCCAAGCGCTCCCGGAGCTTCAACACGTAATCCAACACAGGAACCCCATCTTCCTCCTGCACCCCCTCCCACTGAGCCCTAACCAGATCCAGGGGTCCTCTCACCTGGCGCCCATACAGCAGCTCAAAGGGGGAGTATCCGGTGGATTCCTGAGGAACCTCCCGGTAGGCAAACAGCAGGTGGGGAAGATACTTCTCCCAATCCCTGCTTTCGTGCACAAAGGCCCGAATGAGCTGCTTCAGGGTCCCATTAAACCGCTCGCACAGCCCATTTGTCTGGGGGTGATACGGGGCGCTGTGCAGCGCCCTAACACCACAGAGACGCCAGAGCTGCTGGGTGAGCTCAGCGGTGAACTGGGTACCCTGATCGGACAGGATTTCTCGGGGAAACCCTACCCTCGTGAACACCCGGAGGAGCGCATCCGCTACGGTGTCCGCCTGGATGTTGGCCAAGGCCACAGCCTCGGGGTACCGGGTGGCATAATCCACCACGGTAAGTATATACCTCTTACCGGTGGCACTGGGCCGCGGCAGCGGCCCAATGATGTCGACCGCCACCCGGCTAAAGGGCTCCTGAATGATGGGCATGGGGCGCAGGGGCGCTTTCGGGTGATCCCCGGCTTTCCCAGTTTTCTGGCAAACTGGGCAGGTGCGGCAATAGTCGCGGGTATCTTCGCTAAGGCGGGGCCAGAAAAACGCGCGCGCCAACCTGTGCCGGGTTTTCGTCTGTCCTAAGTGACCTGCAAGGGGAATGTCATGAGCCAAGCGCAGAAGCTCCTGCCTAGGGCCCTGGGGCACCACCATCTGCTTCTGCGGCACCTGCTTCTTCTTGGACCCCTCCCTCGCGGTGTACCGGTAAAGCAGCCCATCCTCCCACTCTATCTTGTCCTTCCTTTGGTCGTCCAGGCCCTGACCGGCCCGATCCCGGTAGCCCTGTAGCGTGGGGTCGGTCTGGGTCTGGTGGCGAAGCGTCTCCGGGGAACTCCACGGGGAAGGGAGGTCCGGTGGGAGGGGAGGGTCGGGACCCGTCGGGGTATGGGAGGTTGTGGCGGTCTGGGGGGTGGGGGAGGTCTGGGGGGTCGGGGAGGTTTGGGAGGTCGGGAAGGTTTTGGTTGGGATCTCACCTGGGTCCCGTTCGGAGTGCCCCTGCCGTGGCGTTGGCTCTGTTGCCTAGTGGTTACCGGGGTAGCTGCATCTGTGGAGTAAGACGAAACTAGCCGCCCCAGGTCGTTGCCAAGGAGCACCTCGGCCGGCAGTTGCTTCAACAACCCCACCCTCACCACTCTCTCCCCGTTCCCCCAGTCCAGGTGAACCCGAGCCGTCTCGAGCCGGAGCACCTTCCCCCGGCCACCCGTACTGCAATGGTGCCTTGCAGACGGTCGTTCGACTGAACCAAGTGAGGCCGGACCAGGGTAATGGTAGCCCCGGAGTCCCGCAGCCCCTCAGCGGGCCGCCCGTTTATCCACACCGCCTGACGGTGATGACGACGGTTGTCGTCCGCGGCGGCTTGCACGGGGTCGGCCTCGTGCAGCTGCTCCCATTCCTCCGGGGCCTCCGGCCACGAGGTTTCGGCGTCGCAGCAATGGACGGTCGACGACGGTCTGGCGGGCGGTCGAGTCGACTCCGATCGGTTGGGGCAATACTGCTTGTAATGCCCATCTTGATTGCACCCGTAGCACCGAACATTGGCCAAGTTGTTGGGCCGGCTGGTGGGCCGTGCTGCCGGCGTCCGGACAGCCGGTGGTGGGGGTGGTGGAGCAGGTAGGGCTGGTCGGACGGGCAGGGATCGCTCCCCCCCGGACATCTTCCGAGTGTCCGTATATTCGTCGGCCCAGGTAGCCGCTTGCTGCACGGTCTGGGGCTTCTTGTCACGCACCCACTCCCTGATAGCGGAGGGGGTGTGCTCGAAAAACTGCTCGAGCAGCAGCAGCTGGGTAATTTCGGCCACGGACTCCGCTCTGCTACCCGAGAACCAGGTGCGTAAGTCCCGCTGCAAACGATGGGCCCACTCAACATGAGTAGCGCCACTGGGCCGGCGAGAGTTCCGGAACTTCACCCGGCTGGCTTCCGGGGTCACGGCGAACCTGCTCAGCAGCGCCTGCTTGACGTGCAGGTAACTGGTGGCCTCTTCATCTGGCACCGTGCGGTAGGCCTCTGCGGCCCGACCGGTCAGCTTACACGCCAGAATCCTCACCCAGTCGGCACGGTGCACTTCGTGCACTTGGCACAGGCGCTCAAAGTCCTGGAGGTAGCTCTCTATCTCCTCCTCTGCTTCCCGGAACTCCTTGAACGCCTGAAAAGGCACTTTGCGCCCGGTGGAACGGTCCGAAGGGGAACGGCTGCTCCGTCGGCTTCGCACTTCCGCCAGCCGCAGCTCGTGCGCCCGATCTTTCTCTCGCTCCTCTTCCTGACTGATTTCGCGAATCAGATTTTGCATAGCAGCCTCCGTTGGGGCCGGTCCCATCATAGCGACCCGCTGCCGCACCTTCCGTTGGAAATCGCTGTCATCGGGCTCGGTGGGGACGGGGCCCGGCGCGATGTCCGCAGGTAACGCTGCGAATGCCGCCTCTTGATCCATCCTCCTTAGTTCCTCCATCATGGCCTCCCGGCTCTTGGAGCCCGGGGCGCCGCCCCGGTTCTCCAGCATGCCACGCAGGACGTCCCGCTTGTAGGCACCGTACCCGGTCATGGTGAGGGTCTCCTAGGGGTCTGCAGAGAGCTTATCCCACCGCTGCCACCAGTATGACGGAATGGGATGTTGTCCGCCTGCGGGTGTGCTCTATCTGCGTGCCCCCGGCGCTTACCGCTGGCCCGACTACCGAGTGATGCGGCACTCGGCGTCTCGTGCGACCTGGAGTGACCCTGGGGAAGGGTTAGCGGGCGGTGGAGGGGACCCCTGCGTGGAACCAGCCCGACCACTGAGCAACACGGTACTCAGCGTCTCGAGCAGCTGGTTCACTGACCTTGTGGGTGTGGGGCGTCTGTGGAGCGGCGGCCGGCCGAATGCGGAGATCGGATCTGCCGCGGAGGAATATTCGGATCTTAAGTGGGAAACGTTTCGGATCTGGGTGCGGATGTATCTTCGGATCGGATTGCGGAGATCGCTACGGATCTTACGGAAGCGGCTGACTGTTCGGATCTTATCTCGATCCCTGGATATACCGAAGCGCGGTACGCGGCCGCGCCTTTCGGATCGGATCCCGGGCGAATGTACTCGGACTCGATGCCCTCACGCTGCGCCTCTGTCCTGATGCTCGATGCAGGCACAGGGCGCTCGATTCGGTTCGGATCGTTGCTGGACACCGCACCCTGAGACCGCGGGGGATACTCAGAGAATGTATGCGGCGGAGAAATAAAGACATCAGACGAGGCTGGATGCACTGGTAAATCTGGCTTTATTATTCACAGCACCTCCATTTATCAACTTCACACAAATTATGAATACAATGGGAATCCCTGCCCGCCCTCACAGGACCCATTGGTCCTTACGGATCGGGGAGTCGCCGATTCGAACCGGATGGTCCGAATCGGCCATTTTACGATTCGAACCGGATGGTCCGAATCGGCCATTTTCCGATTCGAATAATCTGATTGCAACCACGAGGCGATCGGAAAATGGCGGCGGGCAAGGCAGACAAAGGGAACACATTTCACAATAACCAACGGGGACACTTTATTACACCACACATAACCACATCTAAATAAAAGAACTTCAAAACTCTGTGCGTGCCACCGCACCTAAGTGTTCATGGCCATAACAATGTCCTTGTGCACCGCCCCTGGCTGAGGGTGCTGGGCCATTCCGTGACAATGACCATTCCACCAGGGCATGATTTGATCACATAAGCCCTTTCCAATAGACATGAGTTTATTTGGATTTTTTTCTTTAGAAAGTATTTTACCAGGAAGGATACATTGAGATTTCTCTCGTTTTCAAGTATGTCCTGGGTGGCGAGTATGTACCGTTAGGTGTCTTGCCCGAGGACACTTACTGGAGAGGTGCTCTTGCTGGGATTCGAACCTGTGTCTCCACGGTGTCCACAGTTATAGAGCAGTGATGTTACCTCTACTACACCCATCTTTTAAATACAGTATCCAGAAAAAGGGAGTCTCTTTTTTTTGCTGCGTTTATCGTCTATCTAGACACACACACACACACACACACACACCAGGAGTTGAATGTATGTTTCTGTGGTCTGTATTACCAGGTTCATTATGACTTTCCTGATTGAACCCATTCCAAGCACTAATCAGAAAGGGATTAAAATCCCTTCAAAGTGCGGCCGGCCACTGTTTGCAAAGCAGGAGACAAGGCTTGTACGTAGAAAATTCCCAGATGCTTCCTATCTTTGTTTTTTGTAAAACACCGGACAAGAGAAGTCTCTGCCATATTGTGAGGAACACCTACACGGAAGATAATCTTCTGTACAGTCGATCCACCTTATTGGGCATTAAATAGCTCAAAATGCCCAGATCTTACTTGGCATATATATCACTTTTCGGATGCATTATGTTACTCTGTGTAAGACGATGCTCAACGTGGGGTGAAATGGTGAAAACATTGCAAAGGTTTAGCCTGGCCGTCCATTGGGTCCATATTTGTGCGACTAAGAAGTCGTCTGACTAATCCCACAACACAGAGGAGATTCAATCCTCTTTCACTGCCTCCGACTTCTTTCGGACGACTTCAGACGACTTTGTGCGACTACATCAGACTAGCGATCTTTCCCATTTGAATGGGATTTGTCGGACGAAGGCGAACGACTTTGTATAGCCTTGATTTTCAATGGGTCAATTCGACAGGATCCCCCAGGATTCAATGTAGAATAATATTTTCGGTTTCATTTTTTTTTTTTATTAAAACAGTTTATTCTTTTAGTTTTCAGCAAAAAAGTATTTTTATTTCTTTATTTCTCTGGAAATCTTTTTGTATTTTTGGTATTTTTTTTAAAGAAATTTTTGATTCCCAATTCATTTAATAAGGCGTTTTTTTTTTTATTTTGTAACCGACCTTTTTATTCTTTTTTTTTAAATGACCTTTTTTATTATTTAGACACATTTTAAAGGCTTTTATTTAAAAATCGGTTTAAATACCTATTAGAAAAATAGCAGATTTCCCTTTTTTTTCTTTCTCTCCTGCAGTCCGGCACTCTTCGGCGGCATTCGCGGGCTGCCCGTCAGTCGACCTGGGTCATCCATAGTCGCTTCCAATGGGCGACCCAGATCATACAAAAAAGTTGTCTATAGTGTAGTTGGACGACCACGTTGATCGTCCAACTAAGGACCCGGTGGATGGTCAGCCTTAGGCCAAAGCAGGTGGGTGAAGGAAGACTGTAATTGGAGAAATAGACCAAAGTTGTTTTGGTCTAAAATTTGCATTTATTAATTAGTAAAGTAGTATAGACAGTGAATTAATCACAGCACAAGGGAGCAAGAAAAGGTGAAAATGCATGAAATTTCTTATTGGTTACTGAAAAATCCTTATAATGACGAAACAGTGGTACCAGGTTATTGTTAACTGTGTAATACCACAAAATGTGCACTGTACGTCCTGTTCCACCGGAGCTGCTAATAGGGAGCTACTATTGGACCTGTGCGTCGCCGGACATTTACCACTTGTTGATTCCTATTACCGGCTGTAGTACAAGTCAGCCACTATGTTAGCGGCTAGAGTACTAATAGTAGGGAGGCACTGATAGATAAAGGCTGCGCCTCCTGGAGTCCGTATGACCAGTCGTGTACCGAGGCGGGCCAGGAGGGCAAACGCCCCAATGTCACGGACTGCGTCGAGTGTGGCATGCAGTAGTGTGAGTGTGAGCCCAGGATGCAGTAATAGCAGCAGAAGACAGGGATTAGGCAGGTTACTGGGTTTATTTGTATTATAAATAAACAAACACAACTAAATAAACTGATACAGGGAACAATAATAGCAAGGGGAAAACACAAATACCGGTATGGGTGATGGTACCCAGAGCAGAGGAAAGACAGGGATCTCTTTGGTAGACTTGGGTCTCAGGAACTTCACGAAGTAGGTCTGCACTAGATAGGGTTGTGAACTTCAATGAGGAAGCATTGGATCAGGGGAGTAGCTTCCTCATAAGCAAGATCAATTAGGGAGTATTAAGGGCAGGTGTGGTTCCTGGTCCATATGCAAATTATAGTCCAAGAAGCATACGGAGGAAAAGTCCTAGAACCTGCATAAGGCGATGCAGGACATGGCAAAAAAGGGGAACAAAAGGGGGCGCCAGAGGGTCTGGAGGTTCGGACGTGACAGAACCCCCCCGACAAGGGGCAACCTCCGGGTGCCCCAGACGTGGTCGAGGACTGGCAGGCACAACATATAGAGTCCAAAGTCATACAGGGTGATGGCAGGTCAAATAGTCGTTGCACCACCGGAGGACGGATAAAAAGTCCTGACTACCAGGGGTTTCTTTAGGGTATATAGTCTGTGGGACCGACTGGCACAGCTCAGTAGCCTGGGTACAGCATGGCTCTACGGCGACCTGGGTACAGCACAGCTCTGCGGCGACCTGGGTACAGCACGGCTCTGCGGCGACCTGGGTACTGCACGGCTCTTGCTGGGCAGTGAGCGGCTTCGCCTTACGGCGGCATTGACGGCCCCGTGGCGGTGACAGTTCTGGAGCTCCTGCGGGATGCAGGGCACTAGCTTCTGGAAATCCTGCGGGATGCAGGGCAGCGACAACTGGAGATCCTGCGGGAAGCAGGGAAGCAGACTCTTGAGATCCTGCGGGATGCAGGGAAGCAGACTCTTGAGATCCTGCGGGATGCAGGGAAGCAGACTCTTGAGATCCTGCGGGATGCAGGGAAGCAGACTCTTGAGGTCCTGCGGGATGCAGGGAAGCAGACTCTTGAGATCCTGCGGGATGCAGGGAAGCAGACTCTGGGGAGCCCTTATGTTGTAGGGCAGCGGACACAAATTCTGCGGCCTGGCATGGCCTGGTCAAAAAGGTCTGGTAAGGCTGGAACATGGAGGTTTTCTGCAGGCGCTCTTGGCAGTTCTCTCGTTTGTGCAGGGAAGAACCGCAATAAAAGCACAATCTCTGAGTTTTTCTCCATACCTTTTCCTCCGTTGTTAGGGGTCCTCTGAAACCTTTCATAGGCTTAGGGTTTCACTCCGTAATCCAGGCACTCTTGGAACTCTGCAGCACAACGGTGAGCACCAAGTCCAGGTGCTGCACTAACATAGCAAGGGTCCCCTTCAAGTTCTCAAGCAGGGCTATCATTACTGCGGGCTCACTGGTTTCTGGCTTCCTCATTCTGTCACGGACTGCGTTGAGTGTGGCATGCAGTAGTGTGAGTGTGAGCCCAGGATGCAGTAATAGCAGCAGAAGACAGGGATTAGGCAGGTTACTGGGTTTATTTGTATTACAAATAAACAAACAGAACTAAATAAACTGATACAGGGAACAATAATAGCAAAGGGGAAAAACACAGATACCGGTATGGGTGATGGTACCCAGAGCAGAGGGAAGACAGGGATCTCTTTGGTAGACTTGGGTCTCAGGAACTTCACGAAGTAGGTCTGCACTAGATAGGGTTGTGAACTTCAATGAGGAAGCATTGGATCAGGGGAGTAGCTTCCTCATAAACAAGATCAATTAGGGAGTATTAAGGGCAGGTGTGGTTCCTGGTCCATATGCAAATTATAGTCCAAGAAGCATATGGAGGAAAAGTCCTAGAACCTGCATAAGGCGATGCAGGACATGGCAAAAAAGGGGAACAAAAGGGGGCGCCAGAGGGTCTGGAGGTTCGGACCGTGACACCCAAGCATTACATCAGAACAGGGCGGCAGGCACACTTGACAGATTGAGCATGACGTTGCATAATGTGGTGTGCAGTGACGTCAAAGTCGCATATGAATGCATGCATTGTGACAGGCAGTGCAGTGACATGTGCAGTGACATCAAGTCATTGCCAACATCTAGTTTAGTCATGGTCACCACGTCGTTATCGACCTCGTGCTGACCTTTTCCCCTCAAGCAGTGAAAGGGTATTGCCCGCCCCTGCAAAGGACTTCATGGAGACTTACACAAACCCTGCTTGAGCTTGTATAACCAGCGTTGCATAGCGGAAGGACACTGAGAATTATTTAGTCACGGTTTCCTTCTGCATGCGGAGGCAGTGGAACACATCGTCCTCTGCACCGTGGTACAAGAGGTATGTATACATTGTTTTACTTTCTTTTGTGTTAAGGGATTTTGCAACTCATTTAATACCAGGTTCTGATAGACAGTATTTTTTTTTTAAAAAAAATCCGGCCTGATATGAGAATAGCAAGCGAATGGAATCGTTTGTTATTCTCTGACTGCTTCATGATCAGTGCTTCCTATACAAAGAGTGCCACTGCAACAGCCTAGTTACAATTGAAGTTTGCAGCTCAGCTGGAATAGCAGGGTAGCTGTTATGATTAATGAGAGGGGCCATTATACTCAGCGGCTCGCTCGTTAACCTTAACACCTCCCTTGGAATATAGCCCTATTATTTGGTCAACCAGTTTCCCATCTAACACATGTAGCGCTGTTTTAGTTCTGTTGCTGTAATTGCCCATTTTTGGCCACCAGGGGGAGATAAGCGCAATGTTAACTATACTGGACACATTGGGACTACGTTTTCCAGCATGCTTTGGGGCAGAGACAGGAAGTGGGTGGAGAGAACAGACAGACATCCGCAGCCTCGTGCAGAGTAGAGCAGAGCGCGCCGAGAGGTGAAGAGAACCAGACGCACGTGAGACAGGGAACGATTGCGACCAGGCCGGAGAGCAGGTGCTGCCTTGCGGATGCTGGCAGATCGGTTTCAGTGGCTTGCCAAGACCTAGTATCCACCGCTGAGAACTTTACAAAGACGCAGAGCTGCAGATTGGACCCCGAGTTAGGAGACCGCGATGATCTAATGGGAGTGCAGGCGGTAAGCTAAAGATCTTGTTGCAAAGACGGACAAGCAAGAACAGCGGAGTCCCAGCTAAATTGAGCGGAGAGACGTCCTTGGTCAAGCAGGGGAGCAGTTTGTCTGGCGGATGGGTGAGAGGCCTTCCAGGCCACAGTAAAGTTACCAAAGCACACTGCAGTTTGTTTAAATCTACAGGGCCCCAACGTGACTATTCGAAGATACACGGAATCCATTCACTGGCCAGTTGAATCTAGTACCCGGGTACCAACATACACATACACACACACCTTCTTGGGACACAACCTGTACGGGACTTACACTCCAGCAACGAAGGGGTTAAAATTTCCTTTTTTTTACCGCTACGCATTTCTCGCATTACGAATTCCTGTAAATATATATATATACACCGTGTTTACTTTATGCCAGTATATTCGAGTCCAGTAAACTATATAACTTACAAAATCCACAACAGTGCTGGTGTATATTTATTCCCTAGTGCGGGGAGACTGACCCGAGGTTAAATTCAGCGGCTCCTCCGGGAGTGAGCGCTACACACACATTGCATTTGTCATACCATTACTTAATATCTCCCGCCTTGACTACTGTAACCTCCTTCTCTCTGGCCTTAAGAGATCCCAGATTCTCCCTCTGCAGTCTGTATTGAACGCCTGCGCCAGGCTAATCCACCTCACTTCCCGCACCTCTCACACCTCACCCCCGCACCTCTCACACCTCACCTCCCGCACTTCTCACACCTCACCTCCCGCACCTCTCACACCTCACCTCCCACACCTCACATCCAACACCTCTCACACCTCACCCCTCTGTCATTCTCTACACTGGCTCCCTATTTCTTTTAAAATCCACTTCAAAATATTGGTGCTCACATAAAAGCTCTCCATAACCGTGCCCCTGCCTAATCTCCTCCCTTAGTAACAGGTACATCCCACCCGACCACTTCTCTCTGCCAATAAGAAGACGCTATCAGCTTCACGTACCCGCACTCCAACTACCGCCTTCAGGACTTCACCCGAGCTGCCCCCCTTCTATGGAACTCCCTCCCCCGCAACATCAGACTCTCCCTGTCTCTCCAGTCCTTCAAGAAGTCTCTGAAAACACATTACTTTAGAGAAACCTATCGGCTCACTCCATAATCCCCCCCCCACTCTACCTTTCATGCACCATCTTCCTGCACAGCCTCTATGCACCCCACTACTTCATCTTCCCTTTACCCTCACCTAGTGTGTCACCCCTCTCCTCTAAGATTGTAAGCTCTCGAGCAGGGTCCTCTCTCCTACTGTTCTGTGTGTGTGTGTAACATGGATGTATATTTGTTATTCGGTCTCACCCACAGCGCTACGGGACTTGTTAGTGCTTTATAAATACTTGTGTAGCGCTCACCCCCGGAGGAGCCGCTGAATAAGCTTCGGGATAGTCTCACCACACTAGGAATTATTACACACCAGCACTGTTGTGGATTTTCTAGTTTTATATACTTTACTAAAAGATAAAGTGTCATAAAATAAATGCGCAATGAATGAATTTACAGGATGTGTCACACGGGAAAAACACACGGCGGAAAAGAACGGTTAACCCCCTCAGTTCTGGAGTGTAAGTCCTGTAAAATAGCTCAAAATATATATGTGTGTGTGTGTGTTGTCTAAGGTACCCGGGTACTGTGTTCGACTGGCCAGTGAACGAAAAAAAAACAATCTTCGACTAGTCACTGTTGGAGCCCTGTAAATTGAAGCAATAACAAGCATGCGTTTCTGTTTCGGAACTGTGGGCCTGGAGGCCTCTCACCCATCCATCGAACGAACGGTCCAGCACTCGATGCCTCGACCAGAGGATCTTTTTCCGCTGTGTACTGGGACTCTGTGTCAACGAATCTGCTCCCCCTTGCCGAATCTCTGCAACTGGAACTATCGATCCGCCGCCTGCACTCGATCAGTGCAGCCTCCTAACGCGGGGTCCTGCCGGAACCAGCTTGTCCTCCAAATCTCTCAGCGCTGGGTAGGTAGGTCACAGAACGATTTCTGTCCCGATCTCCAGCACCAGTAAGGCTCCTGTCAGACGAGCGCAGCGTTCACGTCCGTGATGGCGCACAAAAGTACGTCCGTTATAGCATGACATAAAGGCCAATGGAGTCCCACACACAAAGTACGTCCGCACTGAACTGTGGACGCACAACGGCCGCGGCAAACGGACGCAAGTTAGGCAAGAACGTACAACCTCTAGAACGGCCGCACAAAGTGCGCTGCGTCCGCAAAGCTTTGTGTGTGAGTGATTGAATGTGGTCAGACGGACTGCATTTATACGTCCAGCATTTTTGACGGACAAAATGGTTTTGCATTTTAATTTATTTTCCCTGCTACATCAGTCAAATAATACATCAGTGAAAAAACGGACTGTGCGGCCATTACTGCATCTTCCGTACTAACGTCCGTCCGTACTGCACGGACGCACAGTCCGTAGAAATCACGTTCGTCTGACCCTAGCCTTAGACAGTGTCTGCACTCTGGCCTGGTTGCAATCCCTGATAGCTCCAACGTGCGGCCTCCACCTTCCACTGCTCTGATCACGCTCCCCATGCCTTGCACGAGGCTCCTGATGTCTTTCCGGGCCAACACCCCCCCCTTCCTGTTCCCCTTGCAAAGGTTTCTGGGAGATGGAGTTCGTCTTTGTCCAGCATAGTCCACAATGTCTCCACTCTCTCTCCCTCTAGTGACAGCAATAATTCAATGCACCAGAATACAGTTTTTAAAACATCGCTACACTTGTAACTGATGTTACTGGGGTAATGCGGCCGGCCGGGTGAGCACACAAACTGTTACAGGTGAAAAATAACCTGCATTTTTAGATGTATTGTTGAATGAAGTTTCCCTTTCGAATACACAGGTTTAATTCATCTTTAGGAACATAATAGTAAGCGCAGCTTTTATTTTGCAACACATTGCAATTCTCTGTGTGGCCGAAGATCAGGACGCTTCCCTCAGCGGATACATTTACACAAATGAAGTTGTGCAGGCGCTGACACAGAGCATTCTGTGATCAAAGGCCACAAATTCCCCCAAGTCCCCGGGAAACATAACTAAAGCTTGAAATGGTTCATTTCCTTTGAAGAAAACCTTTTTTTTTCTTATTTCAGAAGAAACGTTCTTCACCGCGCAAATTCGTGTGCTCCTGGTAACGGGTTGAGGTTTGCAGTAATTGACGAACTTGCCACCAAATTGCACCGAACAGTGAATTTCTCTGTACGGTGCAATTTCGTAGTAGTTTGTCTATTCACTAAACTGTCGAGTCGCCAAATACTGGCGAATTGACAGCGAAATACAGTGCAGTTCACCACAGATCGCTGCAATTCGGCAGTGAAATTGTCCCATAGAAAAGCAATGGTGATTCTATTCAGAGAACGCCGAACTGCACCGAAATGTCAGTGAAATGCCCTGATTTTCGGTGGTTCCGTTTGACAGGTTTAATCAGGCGAATCCCATAGGATTCAATGGAAAAACATATTATCGTTTTATTTTTTATTCAACCGTTTATTCTTTTAATTTTCAGCAAAATGTCTTGTTATTTATTTGTTTTTTTAACACCTTTTATGTATTTTTTAGGTCGGGGTCAGCCGAGCGTTTTGCAGAGCGGAAGGAACATACGTGAGAGTGGACGTTCCTTCCATTCTGACGCCCGTCTGGCCACCTCGCTGAGCGCAGTTAGTGCCTCCTATGGAGGAGCGCGCTTTGCAGCCCTGTCGAACGCGCGTCGTAGCACTTCGATGGGGAGGCTTTCAGCACGGTCTCTGTGGCGTGCGCAATTTATGCTCGTGCTACAGTGTGTGGCCAGCCGCGTCGAAGCGTCACAACGCTGCGACGGACACCGGGAGGCACGTCAGTACGGGTGCACATAGGGCCCTATTACATTCTTCACGCAAAAACGCATGAAAAAACGTGTTTTTTTTGCGCAAAGTGTTAAACATTAACGCACGAAAATCACCGCTGGAATTACATTCCTCACGCATTTTTTCTTCCGTCGGGAAATTTCGCTCGTAAAACCGACATGCAAAAATGCGCGCAAAGTACCGTTGCAAGCAGAAATCAGTGAGCGCAATGTAATTTTTAACGCAAGTCCATCAGGCGAACGAATTTGTGCGGACTGCGCACAACAGACGTACGTTCTGACGGAAGACAAGGTAGTGGCCGTCATTTTTGATGGATCTAGTAAAAAAAAAAGTGCGCATCGAGATTCTCCGTTGTGAATCCGCAGTTTGGTACGGTCAGCTTGTTACAATTTGCCGTTACCACCAGCTTTTCAAAGACGTTAAAATTATGCGCGCAAATGTTGTCCGTAAAATTTTGCGCTAAGATTGTAACACCATGTGCGCGCCAGCGCACAAACGCATTTGCGCTCACAATGTTAAATATGGGATGCGCGCACTAAATTGCGCTCGCAAAGGGTTCGCGCAGGGTCACTCGCGTTAGACGTTAACGTGCATTTTGTGCGCGAACGTCGTAATACAACGTTCAGCGCAAAGGGTTTTGCCCCTCGCATTAATGCGTTATTGCGCACGCGCAAAATTGTGAGCGAAGAATGTAATAGGGCCTATAGTGTGCTCGAGAAAACACGTGGCCACCACCGTGTCAATAGTAATAAAATATACGTATCTGCGTCTTGCAAAGCACTGTCCCCCTAGTGCTGAAGAGATATGAGGTAAAAACACAGGAGGGTATCTGTAAAATAAATTACAAAACCATGGTGCAGATAGCAGATACAAAAATAACAATGAAAAAACCCCCGCTAGAATCACACTCACAAGATGTGAATATAAAGTAGACACATACAGGGTTATCCAAAGAGATTCGAATTGCTTGAGAAAGGTAACCGAACGCTGAAAATCAGCGTTCGGTTACCTTTCCTGGCCATTCGGCTATCCAGAGAGCAGGCAATTCGCCAAATCCTGTCGAATTGCCTGAACATACGGTGCCTGTTCGGTCCCTGTTCGAGGGCAGTGAAATCCCCATGAAAAAGCACTGCTTCGGCTATTCAGAGAACACAAACCAGCAGTGAAAGGTTCCCCTAATGTCCTGCCATTCGGTGGTTTAATTCGGCAAATTTATTCAGGAGAATCCCATAGACTTCAATGTTAAAAAATATTCCCGTTTTAATTCAATATCTAATAAACCGTTCATTATAAAATTCTGCAGCAAAAAGTCTCTTTATTTATAGATTTTTTAGGATACTTTAAGCATCTTTCTGAATTTTTTTAAAAAAAATTAAAAGTCCGATTTTTTTTTTTTTCAGTTTGCTTATTTTTTTTGTAACAGCCCTCTTTATTATCATTCCCTGGACCTCCTGTGAAAATTTCAGACATTTTCGCTCAGTAGTTTCTTTGCAACAGCGTTTCTTTTTCCCAGATTCATACAAATGGTTTTTCTAATTTATTCACTGCCTCCTCTACGTCACAGCTGCTTCGGCTCTGTGTGATTCGGCTCCTTTTCGGCTCCTGTTCGGCTCCTCTTCGAAGGTTAATCCAGATGTTTTTGCTTGTTTTCAGCGTGCATTCGGTTAGTTTTCGTCAGGTTTTCGGCAGCTTTTCCCTGCAATTCGGGGACCCTGTGGTGTTTGCTGAATACACCGCAGGGTCACCGAAATGCAATCGTCAAAAGGAACCGAATTGAAGAGAATGAAAAGTCACCGAACGTGCGGTGACTTTTCGAATCTCTTTGGATAACCCTGATAGCGAGTACTTTGTTACCCCTCCTGGTCGAAATGGAAGCTGGTACGTCTCTTGGGAGCTCTCAGCGAGACCTCCTTCCTTCGTGATCTCCACCAGGAAATTCCGGGGTTTGAATCGCTATTCTTTTTTAAAAAATAGTAAAGCAGGCATTTTTCTTGAATTATAAAATTTAATAGATCTTTATAAAATAAAATTGGAGTACATTCCAACGCGTTTCGTCTCTTGAGCAAACCGAGACTTCATCAGGGAAAAATATATCTCCATAATAGCGTGTCACACTATATAAAGGTTACAATAAAAAATGGCCAGCCTACATCTAACAGGGGAATAACTAACAGCTGAGGGTGTCAGGATCGCCACGCTCTGGCCCCTGTCACTCACGCTAACCCTGCACCATGAACAATGCACCTTCCTGAAACCTCCTGAATACACCAGCGTCCTAGCCCTAGAACCTCACCTTCCCCTGATTATCCCACTATGTCAGGAAGCTACGCCCTCCACATTGAAGTTCCTGACTGCCATACCTATCTGCCAAAGCTCCCTGAAACCTCCTGACAATCTCCTGAATTCTCTACCAAAGACTCCAAGGACCCTCTGTTATTATCTGGACTTTCATCGCTTCCATATACCGGTACCCTCCCATCCTGCTCCCCCTCTGCCCCCCATCTAAGACTCCCCGTGTACCAGACCCCTTGCTGAACCCTGACCACTCTATTGCCTGTTCCTTGTCTGATTCTATGCTACCGTGTTTATTTACAATAAACACCCTTTGTTACCCTGAACCTGCCTCCATCACTGCATCCTGGGCTCACAACCCCATCCTGCTACACCACCCGCAGTCTACACGTGACAGAGGGTGATTAGAATGAGCGAGGCGCAATACGCCTAATCCTGGAAACACATATCCCATCAGTCTTTTCGGTGACTAACTTCAAGTCCCGCCGGAAATAACGTCTCGCAAAGTTCGATAGACGGGGCGTAGTACGCCTCTCCATGAAGCGCATCTCTTAACCCCTTCACTGCTGAGCCATTTCACATCTTTAAAAAAGCACTTTTTCTTTATTTTATTATTATTTTTATTTTTTTTTTTCTTTACTTTAAACATGGCCATGTTTGCTATCATTGGAAAGGCCATGCTCTGGCCTTTCTAATGATACCAAACATGACCCCATTAGCTGCCAACAGCGGGGAGATATAGGGGTTCAAAGGAACCCCCTATCTCCGCCCCATCTTTCCTTAGGAGTCAATGAGGACGTTCCCCACACGTCCTCAGCAGTGAAAGATCTTTTACCGGCAGTTTAACTTCCTGTCCAGCCGGAAGTGACGAATCGCGAAGTGGATCCAATCAGTCCTTCATGATCGCCATCTTGTGAAGGTCAGAGGATTTTCCGCCAACCGTACAGCAAACAGGAAGTCCTAGGGTGTCGATCGCCAATTTTGCATATGTCAGATTCAATCAATAGAAGACAGCCCTCTTTATAAATCCTAGGGAGAATCCTCTGAGTAAGGGCTAGAAACAAACAGAAATCAGTGTATATATACGCTGCTCACAGAAATTATAGAAGTACCTGCAACACAGTTAATATAAAGCCTCATTAAACCCTTAATGGGAATATGGGAGATTAGACCAATATTATATTAGGAGGGATAATGCATCTAAAGATATACAAAAATCTATAGACAAAGATTAAAATAAAAATATATATATTTAAAAAAAAAAAGTACTCGCTATGTGTCTACTTTATATTCACATCTTGTGAGTGTGATTCTAGCGGGGGGTTTTCATTGTTATTTTTGTACCTATAGTGTGCTCGTCAGACCCCGGCCTTAGACAAAATTTTTGATTCACAATTTTTTTAAAAAGATGTCTTTTTCTCGTTCTGTAACAGACCTTTTTATTATTTTTATAAAGACCTTTTTTTATTAATTAGACACATTTTCATGCAATTTTATTGGTTAAAACACCTATTAGAAGAATAGCAGAGTTCAGGGTTTTTTTCTGCAGTTCGGTGGCGTTTGGCGGCCTTCGACGGCACCATGTCCGGCGACCCTGAGGTGAATAGTGAATTCAACGCAGGGTCGGCAAAGTGGAATCGCCGAAGCAAAGTGCGCCGATACAGAAAGCAACGCAATTTCACTGAATTTCGGTGCTGTCTGAATAACCCCTTTATTCTGTAACCTCATTCACACCTGTGATGTCAGGGCAGTTTGTTTGAAATGTAATGGGTTATTCTATTTACAGGGCTATTCAAAGAAAGGTGAAACTCAGGAGAATGACTGGAGAAGTGAAAATTCTAGATCAAAATAGCCAAACCAGAAAAATTCTCCCATTTATCTCACTTTCCAAATCAGCTATTTTGACATAGAATTTTCACTTCTTCAAAAGTTCTCCAGAGTTTCACCTTTCTCTGAATAACCCTGTTGGTTTCCTAATCTATTGACGTTGGAACACTGTTATAACTGTGGGAGAAAATGTGAATTCTATGCTAAAACCCTCTAATATTGTTGTGCTACAATGACTATGATGTCATACCAAATTTAGTTCGGGGAAATATTGTGGATGTGCAACTGGATGATTCATATAAACCTGAACTCAAAGTTTTTTGTTACAGATCTTAAATCTGAATCACTGGAAATGAATGAGGGTTTCAGGAAAGGTACCTCCTCTTATGTTAAGCACATTCCAACACACAACGTGCTGGATATGGCTGCCGTTTTCTTTATGACACAAATGCTTTGCATTTTGTTGCTAATGTGGCTCAATAATGTATTATGAATGTTATCCTCTAAGATGTCAATCTTGGGGTACACTCCTTCCTTCTGATAGACCCACGAAAAGAAGTCCAGGCTGGTGAGATCAGGAGACTGCGGTGGCCACAGATTCTTGGATATGACACATCTTTGCTTGCCTTTGTGTCACTGCAAACTGAGCCCTGCCTGCTAAACCCCGCACATCTGTTGACTGTCATCTGCTATGGGTTCAAATAAATGGGGATTGTTATGGCACCTGGGAGTCTGGGGTGGGCACAGATTCTTGGCAATGACATGGTACTCAAAAAAAAAACCTGGTTTGTCACCACTGACTCACATGATGTGTGGATGCCGGCCATCATGCTGGAAGAAACCTTGTGCTCTTCCATTTAGTAAGCTATTGTGTTCAGTGAAAGTGCTGCTCTTGTGGCTGTGCTGTTGTCGTGACTGTGCTGCCACCTAGCGGCCACTTCCAGCATGTGCTGTGATGGGATGTGCACAACACACGAGGAGGTACATTTCCTGAAACCCTCATTAATTTCTGTTTATTTCTTTTATATCCGCTTAACGACCGAGGACGCACCTGGTACGTCCTTTTGCTAGGTTGCTAGGGGGACCTCCCTCCTATACTCACCTCTCTGGCCGGGGTCCCATAGTGGTCTCACTTCAAGGAAGTCAGACCACCGGTTTTATTGCGCCAGGCGCAATGATAACAGTTTCAGACGTCCCCCTGAAGGAGCTGAGAGAGTGCCTGAAAGGGAGGGGGTCCTATGGACCCCTCCCTCTCCCGATCAGTATTGAATAAAAAAAAAAGAGAGGCATCGCTGGAAAGGTCACAAGATTGCTTGGATGTTGCTGAAGGACACTGGGAACTATTTGTTCTGTTTCCTTCTTCTAGTGGTGAGAGGAGGTGGTGGATCACATTGTCCTTTACACCATGGGACGAGAGGTTACATAGTTACATAGGCTGAAAAAAGACATGCGTCCATCGGGTTCAGCCTCTCCCACATAACCTACTGCTGTTGATCCAAAAGAAGGCAAAAAACCCAGTCTGAATGCTTGCCAATATGCAACATACTGGGAAAGAAATCCTTCTTGACCCCAGAATGGCGTCAGATTTCTCCTTGGATCAAGAAGCTTTTACCCACATATTAAATATTATAACCCTTATTATTCTGTGTCTGCAGGAAGTCATCCAGTCGTTTTTTAAAAGTCTGTACAGACTCTGACCCAACCACCTCAACAGGCAGAGAATTCCACAGCTTTATTGTTCTCACCGTAAAATAACCCTTCCAATGCTTTAAGCTAAATTTTCTTTCTTCCAGTCTAAATGTATGACCCCTTGTCCTGTGTATAGTCCTGTTAATGAATAGGTTATCAGACAATGGTTGATAATGGCCCCGTATATATTTATATAAGGTTATCAGATCCCCTCTAAGGCACGGTTTCTCTAAACTAAACAGGTTTAAGCTTGTTAGTCTTTCCTCATAACTTAACCCTTCCATCCCCCTTATTAATTTAGTTGCCCGTCTCTGCACTTTTTCTAGCGATATAATATCTTTTTTTAAGACAGGTGCCCAAAATTGCACGGCATATTCAAGGTGCGGCCTGACCATTGATTTATACAGGGGCAAAATTATGTTTTCATCCCGTGAGTGAACTCCCCTTTTAATGCATGCCAATACTTTGCCGGCCTTGGCAGCTGCTGTTTGACATTGCACATTGTTACTTAGTTTGAAGTCTATGATTATTCCCAAATCCTTCTCCTGCTTGGATTTCCCTAACTCCGTACCATTTAGGGTATAAATTACTTGCGTGTTCTTCACTCCAAAGTGCATCATTTTGTATTTATCTAGATTAAATTTCATCTGCCATTTAAGTGCCCAGTCCCCCAATCTATCTAAATCCCTCTGTAGCGAAGTAACATCCTGCTCACATTGTATTACTTTTCCTAGCTTTGTGTCTTCTGCAAACACTGATACATGACTTTCAATGCCTATCTCAAGGTCATGTATAAATAAATTGAATACTATTGGTCCTATAACAGACCCCTGAGGGGCACCACTTACCACTGGTGTCCATCTTGAAAATGTACCATTTATGACCACTCTCTGTACCCTATCTTTTAGCCAGTTTTCTATCCAAGAACAAGTATTTTCATCTAGACCAATTTTTCTTAATTTAAATAGTAACCTTTTGTGTGGAAGGGTGTCGAAAGCTTTGGCAAAATCTAAGTAAATCACATCCACTGCGACCCCCTGATCTATACTTCTACTTACTTCCTCATAGAACGTAATTAGGTTAGTCTGTCATGATGTGTGTTTCATGAAACCATGCTGATTTTTGCCAATTACATTATACCTCCCAATAAATTCCTGAATATTATCCCTTAGTAACCCCTCAAATACTTTCCCAGCCACGGATGTTAAGCTCACAGGTCTATAATTCCCAGGCACAAATTTTAAACCTTTCTTAAATATAGGGACCACGTCAGCTTTTCTCCAATCCTCTGGTACTATTCCTGAAAGAAAAGAATCTTGAAAGATTAAGAACAGAGGTTTACATATTTCAACACATAGCTCTCTCAGTACTCGCGGGTGAATTCCATCTGGCCCTGGGGCTTTATTCACATTCACATTGTTTAATTTCTGCAAAACCTTGTCCTGAGTCAACCAGTCACTTTGTATTAGTAAGTTTTTATTAATGAATTTCATGTCTCCTGTTATAGGTTTCTCTTTGATAAATACTGAAGGTGAGTAAAGAATTTTTTTTGTATTGTTTTTATTTTTTTTTACACAGGTTTACGGTAACAAATTATGATTTTATGATTCACAGTGCAGTGGATCTGGCTGGTGTGCCCTCTGCCAAGGGCTCTGCAAGAGTTTGGGGTGACCCCTACAGTAGTAGAGTGCAGGAAGTTTATTAGGTTTTAAGAGCATAGTGAGCGTTTGCCACATCCCTCCAACACCCCATTGTGGTTTTTGCACACATCTTGTTGTAAACTGGCAGATATACACCTCGGTGTCTCGCGGCGGCAGGTCGGATAGGTTCTGCCACAGCCGTACTCTGCCCTGGGCTGCAAGGGCTTGGGTTGACTTAGCCCCACTCTCTCCCCATTGTGCCACTTTTCTAACCCCTCTCTTGATCTCCACAGTGTCGATGCCCTCTCCTTCTCCTCTCCCCACCCCATTTTGCCACTGTCCTCCAAGCCGGCAGCAAAATATGTTTCACTGGGCCTATTATGGGACACGAGCCTTGAGCTCTATCTCCAATGACCCCAATGCTCTTGCATCCCAGAAAAAGGAGAGTCTAGACTTGTTATTATAATATAAATTCCCTATAATACGTGGGTGAAAACATCAGATGCATTTAAATAAATGGAAATAACGTCCACAAAACAGATCATTAATAAAAGAACACTCCGGCAAGGACAGAGCTTTGTGGTAGGAAATGGACCCAGCGCTTGGATTGTTTACATGCAGGTTGCAGAGTTATGCGTTTGAAGTGCAAACCCTTTGAAACTTCTTCCGCGAGCTGATTTTTTTTCAGTGATAATTGGTTCTGGCACAGGTTTAATATCCCTCCTATACAGCGCTTGCAATCCTCTAAATTAATAAAGTGCTAGAAGAGCTTTATTCTTCAGGAACAACACTTTTCCTACAGATATATTTTCTGCAAACGCAACGCTCGTTTTCTTGGCTCGGGCCGGGCGATATCGGCATGCACAAACAAACCCGTCTTTAATGAAATAATCTGGTGTTTTTGACCAACGACTTAAAGTGAAGAACCTGTACCGGCCAGGCCCACTTGTCCTGCGATGGGCCGTCACGCGATGGATAAGGCATGTGTAACGGGTTTTTGCGTAGTCCCACAAATACCCCTGTGGTCTTTTACCTCAGTTACCTTCAAGCGCTTTGCAAGCCGATCCTGAGCCTCCGCTACCTGGGAGTTGGGGTACATAACTGCGGCAGTGCCTCCACCCAACTGGACATCCAGGCTTTGGGTGTGAGATCCAGTTGGGAACATATTTAAACAAGCAATAAATCAACACAGAGCTGTCTATTATAGAAGTTTGTATTGCACAGCAAAACTCTATGCAAAAATAAATGTAACGGTGTAAATAAACATAATGCAGTGGAATAAGTAAATAACGCAAGAGTCAGTATGAGTTTACCCACCCACAAACAATACTGAGGCCTATCCTAGTCTTTCCCCTAATGGTACCATAGGTAGGTGGTGCACATTGTTGGGGCCCAGAATAATTGTAATCCACTTTGTTTGTAATATGCTGGGGTGTTCCAGGGATCAGAGAAGTTAGACTGCTGCTTTAGTAACCAGTGTCAGAGTGCCTTGTTGTAAAACCAAGGGGAGAGGTTTCAGTTTACCACCCCACAATCTGCAATCAGATTTTGTCCAGGAAGGGGAGAAGCTGCTCCACTGGGATTCCTTCTTTCTGCAGAACAGTCACTGCCAGGAACAGCTCTGTGCTTTGATCTGCATACAGAGTCTGCTGGGAGCCTTTATGCAGGATGCTTCAGCACTGGACACAATACCACAAATCTCAGCCACCATCATCATCTTCCAGCTTCCTCCCTCTTGCTTCCTCTCTAGCAGCCCTGCCTCCACACACAAAACCATAGAGCCACACAGTCTTGAATCTCCGGAGCAAACAGAAGGTCGCCATCTGCTGGTTACTACATAGAAACTGCAGGGAAGTAGAATTACTGTTCTCCAGGGGTTACATGTTCCCCTTTGAAAATAACTTGCCTTCCACTGGCAAGTCCTGGACAGGAAGCGATCAAGTTCTTTTCTTGTGATGTTCCTCAGAGAAAACACAGAGAATAGATCATAGTGCAACCTGTATGAAATATCATATATATGAATATTTCATACAGGTTGCACTATGATCTATTCTCTGTGTTTTCTCTGAGGAACATCACAAGAAAAGAACTTGGAGAAAAAGATTACAAACGGGACATTGTTTTCTGTGAAGGACATTGATATCGCTACACCCTTTTTTATTTCTTATCCTAGCTGGCCAACTACGCTAAAACAGAGAATGATTTTAATTTACGATTTCAGCTAGCGCATGGAGAAAGGTGGTCATTTTACATGATGCCTGTGTCACTGGAGCATAGCTAGATTCTCCTATATGATCATAAACCAAGGCTGTAGGAGGCTGCCGTACCCTGGTGCTGTGTCTTGGAAGTCGATGGGGAAGAGCACTTTCTGACTGTGCCTGGGAAGCTTCGGCTCCTGCCCTGTAATTGGGGAGGTCACCAGTGGCTTGAGGCCCTGGCTCTCCCATAAATTGAGAGTCTCTGACGGTGGTCCCAGGCACAAAGCACGGGCTTTCTGGGTTCAAAGATGGAGGACTGTTTGACATAAGAAGGGTTTTAACTCTGAGGTGCCACAGGGGTAGGAGACAAATTCTGTGTTCTCTCAGTATGGGGAGACCACCACTGATCATCAGCTGTGGGAGTCTGAGTTCTCCTCTGACCCATTTTCAGGACTCGCTGCTGTGCTTTCCTCCAATTCACTACTACGCTCTTCCTCATCATCTGTATAGGCTACCGGTAGTAGATGGTTCCTATGCCAAGCCTTTATCCGTCCTTCAGGCCCTTTTATGTTGTACACTGGCAGTCCTTTTAGCTTAGACACAACTTCGAACAGAGTATCCTTCCATCTGTCTGCTAATTTGTGTTTTCCAAGCACCCCTAGAATCCGCAGTAGAACCTTATCGCCTGCTTGTATTTCCCGATACTTGACTTTGGTATCGTATCTTCTCTTGTTCCGCTCCTCCATTCTTGTCGTAGCTTGAGTAGCCAACTCATAGGCCCTGTGGAGGTTTTGCTTGAGGGTCCTCACATAATGGGAATGTGAGCTTGAAGTTGTCCCATCAGGGGACACCCCCATTTGGACATCTATTGTTAGTCTAGCTACCCTTCCAAACATCAGGAAGTAGGGTGAAAATCCTGTAGACTCATTTCTTGTGCAATTATATGCGTGGACCATGGTTTCCACGTGCTTACTCCAAGACCGCTTCTCCACTGTTTTCAGAGTCCCAAGCATATCTAGGAGGGTCCTATTAAAACGCTCAGGCTGAGCATCACCCTCTGGGAGGTAGGGTGTTGTTCTGGACTTCTGAACCTGCAACATATCCAGCAGCTCTTTGATCAACTTGCTCTCAAAGTCTCTACCTTGATCAGAATGTATTCGATTGGGTAGACCGTAGTGCATGAAATACTTCTGCCACAGGACTTTAGTAGGAAAGGCCTGAGCATATCTGGTAAAATGATCTGTAACCACTAGAACATTCCCGATTCCAGTAGTATCATTCTCAATACATAGATAGTCCATGCACACAAGATCCAGGGGCCCTGTGCTTTTAAAGGTGGCCCATAGGGGCAGCTCTCACAGGTAGGGTCTTTCTCTGAATACATCTTCTGCAGGTTTTCACATAATGTTCAACACATTCCCTCATACGAGGCCAATAGAACCGTTCTTGTATCAGTCCGTAGGTTTTGTCAACTCCAAGATGACCATGTTGATCATGGAGAGCTCTCATGACTATTCCCCGGTATCTATAAAGGTAGTACCAGCTGCTTTCGACCTGGGTGGTCGTGGTATTTCAAAAGCCTATAAAAGGATCCCATCTTCCAGATGTAGTTTACTCCACTCTCTCCGGTACACGTCTCTTTGTCCTATTGGAAGGGAGCTCAGCAATTTAGGATTCTTAACTCTCATCGCCTTGGAGGACTGTCCCTATATACCAATCCTGTGATTGGGCTTTCTTTTTTTCTTCATTGGTTATTTGAGACCAATGCTGAAGGATGACTGGAGCACAAAATATCTCTGGTACTGCTTCTGAGGAGTAACTGATGGAATCTATTCCTCTAAGGTCAGAGAACTCCTCCTGTTTCTCGGCCACTACATAGGTGTGGCAAAAAGCCCCTACCCCTGGCCCAGGAATTTCTTCCCATTCTTCCTTTTCTTCATGAGGAAGCAGTCCAGGTCTGCGAGACAGAGCATCTGCACTGACATTCTTGGGGCCTGGCTTGTATTTAAGGCTGAAATTATAGCTCGACAACGCTGCCAGCCACCTGTGTCCTGTGGCATCTATCTTAGCCGTAGTTTGAATATATGTAAGTGGATTATTATCTGTCCTTACTTCAAATGTTGTCCATATAAATAGTCATGCAATTTGTCTACAATTGCCCACTTAAGAGCCAAGAATTCTAGCTTGTGGACTGGATAGTTTTTCTCTGCACCAGTTAGACTTCTGCTTATGTATGCCACGAGTCTTAACCCTTCTGGGTAGCTTTGATGTAATACACCCCCTAGGGCCTCCATACTGGCATCGACATGGAGCACATACTGCTTCTCGGGGTCTGCATACACTAAGACTGGGGCTTCTGTAAGTCTTTCCTTCAAGGTTAAAAAAGGCTTCTTCACATCCTGAAGTCCATTTGTTTCCGAAGGAGTCTTTAGGACTGGGTACCTTAGCACCTTCTATAACAGAGGTAACCTTTAACAAATTATGTAACTCTCGAGCAACCTTCGAGTAGTCCTTCACGAACCTTCGGTAATAACCACAGAACCCTAGGAATGAACGTAGCTCACTGATGGTATCTGGCCTAGGCCAATTCACCACTGCTTCAATTTTGGCCGGGTCCGTTGCTACTCCTTCTGCAGAAACGATATGACCTATATATGTGACGGAGTCCCGTGCAAATTGACATTTGTCTAATGATAATTTCAGACCCTCTGCTTGGAGTCGATCCAGAACTTTCAGTAATCGCTGTTCGTGTTCTTCCGGGGTTCTTCCGAACACTATGAGGTCATCCAGATACACTAGGCACTCCTTGGGATTCATATCCCCACAGTCTTTTCCATTAGCCTTTGGAATGTGGCAGGAGCTCCTGTGATTCCTTGAGGCATCCTAGTAAACTCATAGAACCCCAAAGGGCAGATGAAGGCTGTCTTTTCCTGATCTTCCTCATTCAGCGGAACTTGATAATACCCAGATCTCAAGTCAAGAACACTAAACCACTGGCTTCCAGAAAGGGCATTTAACAGATCTTCTATCCGTGGTAGTGTGTACTGATCTGGCACTGTTCTCTTATTCAGAGTGGGATAGTCTATGCAGAGCCGAACTGTGCCATTCTTTTTCCTAACTATCACTATGGGTGAGGCATATGGGCTTCTGGACTCTTTAATACCAGATTCTTCAATCCGTTGTAATATATCACGGACATCCTCCACATCTCGCGGGGGTATTCTCCTTGATCTCTCCCTGAAAGGAGTGGAGTTAGAAAGTCTAATAGCATGTGTGGCACTTCTTGCGCATCCCACATCCAATTCTTCCCTGGAGAAGACTTCCTCTCTTGTAATTAGTTTGGATTGGAGTCTATCTTTCCATTCTTGTGGTAAAGGAGAATCTTCCAGATCAAAATCTATACATCCTTCAAGGTTACTCCCCAGTTCTGCTTTCATAGAGCAGGTATCTTCAGTAATGTCCATCGAGTGAATTACGCCAATCTTCTGGTGACGATCAATTCTGACCTCTGTAGGTGTGAAATTCTGTATCATTACGGGGAAATCTTTACACCAGTGATTCCGCCAATCTTTCACTTCAGGTATGAGGGTCCATCCATTTTTTGTATCCTCCTCAGTCAGGGACTCAACTAGGTATTGCCTGGTTCCTCCTGATATTTCATGATGCATAGAAGCTATGGCTCGTAGAGTCTTGGTTTCTCCAGACTTCAGAAATACAGACTCTTTTCCTGAGTAATAGCATGACCCAAGTTTAGCTTGTAGGGCTAGTCGACGACACTCCTTTCCTAAAACAGGGCTGACCTCTATTAGTCGTGCTAGAGATACATCTCCCACTTCAGAAAGATAGGTCCTGAACATGTCCTGCACAATTCTTGCATTGGTACCCAGAATAATTGGAGCACATGGTTTTCTTTCCACTGGGCATATAAGAGCTTCCAATTCCATAGGACAGATCATTCCTGTGTTTAATTGTGGGATGGTTACAGTAACCCTTATGCATCCTTGTACAGATTGAGCCTGAGATCCCACTCCCCACAACTGCAACTCTCCCGCAGGCTCCAGAGGAATATGGCTTAAATGATGATCATAGAAGTCTCTATAAATGATGGTGACCTGAGATCCAGTATCTAGCAAGGCAGATGCGTAAATACCCTCTATTTGCAGGTGTATGATTGATTTGGGCCTGATCTTGGCTCCCACAGATATATGATCTTTCTTACTTTTCTTAGAAACACTGGAAGTGGAGGCATTCTCTAGTCCAATAGCTAGCACTTCGACATCTGTCTCTGATGAATTGGTGGGACACTCCCACTTGAAGTGCCCTAATTTTCCACATTTAAAACAGCTCCTTGGGGGGGGAGGAATCCTCAGGTAACAATCTTCTCATTGTCCCCCTGTGGAGTTGTCTACGAGGAGAAGAATCTCTCCTTTTTGCCGCTGGCTTGGACAATAATTCTAGTTCAGCTATCTTCTTTTTAAGAATTTCCAGATCCATATCCTCTTTCTCTGCTGCTTTAAATGTATTCCCTTTGCGTAAAGGAGAGGAGGACATTTGATCCTCCAATCTTTTTGCTTTGTTGATCAGTGTGGAATAGGACAAAACTTGATCATCCAGCTTAACTCTTAACATAATCATAACTGGGTCATTGCTAAGGCCTCCCCTCTGAATTTGCTTGGATAGTCGTGTATCCAACTCAGATGCCGTGACTGCTCCTTTTTGAAATAGTTTTCTTAGTAGCAGTTGTAATCAATTAATATAGTCAGAAGAGTTTTCATGCTCCTTCTGCTTGGTGGCTAGGAACTTGACTAACAGATCATCAGAGTCCTCCGATTTTTCATAAGCATCTTGCAAAGCTTGAATGTAATCATGTGCGGTAGTTTGTGCATTCACTCCCTTGTAAAGCCTTATTATTTCTGTAGCTGGGGATCGGAGACTCTCCATTAACCGTTGTTTCTTTAGAATATCAGTACAAGACCATTCTTCCAGTAATTGTAAAGCATTATCCTTCCAGGCTTCAAAGGTTTCTTCTCCTACAGGCACAGGCTGGTTCCCAGAAAACACCTTCAGCTTGCGGTAGCTGTGGGTGTGTGTAGCCTTACTATGGCCTCTGAGAGTTTTTATAGTATTTCGGCCATGTTACTTTCCCCTGAATTTGTGTTACTCAAGAAGGGGCTGTCTGGCTGTGGCGATATTGGAGATGAGACCACTACAAGACCTGTGGTCTTAGGGTTCATTTCCCCTTGCTCTTTGGAAAATCGGAAACAACACAGAGAAGAGATAAGGCTCAAAAAAACCACTCAACAGGGCATAACCCAAAATTACAAGGAAAAAGACAATTTGCACAAAGTGCAACAAGAGTGGTAGTACAATAAATTTTAATGGTAATAAAGCATATCACAAAATAAAAAAGAGATTGGAAAAGAAGGTGGAAAATGACCCAAATGGAGAAATTATTATAACTGTACCAATTGGTGGAGTGGAAGTCCAAAAAGCCCAACAAGCTGGAAGTCTTAGTAGGATTATAGGTGTAACCTCACTATACCTCGGTGGTTCAAGCCACCTACATAACCAATAATACAATACACTATCTTAGTGTTTGAGAAACACCCAAAGGCAATAATAAGCAGTGGTGCTAAGAGCCCCACCAAAAACCATCAAGGGCACAATAAGTAACCATGTATAAAGGATCAAAGTCCACCGAATAAAGATTCAAATAGACTGTTAAAAACAAAAGAGAGGCATGTCTCGACCGGTTTCGCCCAAGCAGGGCTTAGTCTGGAGATATAATGCCCGCCCCAACTCACCCCCTAAATACCTTCAAGATCGTAATTTCAAGTGCGGTCAGCTGGATGCCCTACTGATTGGTAATTGAAAAAATGTATACATCAGATCGCATGGTATAAGGCTCAACTGGTCATGTGGTACCAATAAGCCAATGGTGAGCCTGCTAAAAGCACCACCATAACAGACACCACAGCAATAGCTATGAAGAAAAAAAAAAAAACAAACACATATGTGTTAATCAAGTTAGTTGCAGAGAGCAACTTAGCTAATTCAACCAAACGGACATGTGGGACCAAAGAGCCAATCAGATAGCTTGTTTACCAATACCAAGGTAACTAAAAGCATACTAGAGCTTACAGACCCTAATAAAAATAATAAACCGCAAGGTCATCCAAAATAATAAATTGTATGGGTAACCCAAATGCCAGTAATCATAGGATGAGTCATTGATAAACAATCCTAAGGGCAGAATCTAAATATACAGCCGACATAATTGCAGAGATGAGCAGGTTGTAAAATAGACAGACATTGCTAATCAATAACCTATCACCTGACAATCATGATGCGAAAAATTCCTTAACTTCCAAAAAAGGGGTCAGTGTAAAATAGAAAGACGGTTGTATATGTATATACTTATATAGAGGACAATGTCCCAATAAGAACTGCGCTTAAAATGTATAAGAAAACAAACAAGTACAACCCTATGAAAAACTGACAAAGTATAAGGGGACCCAACAACATTGAATGGATGAATATTGTGGATATGTAGGGGGAGAAGGGCTAAAAAACAAGGAAATTGCTAAATATCTAACCAATACATAGAGGATTAATAATAGTACAAAGGCAAAGTAATAAAGTAATGTAATATGAAAACGATAATTATGAAATTCTTCATAGCTATTGCTGTGGTGTCTGTTATGGTGGTGCTTTTAGCAGGCTCACCATTGGCTTATTGGTACCACATGACCAGTTGAGCCTTATACCATGCGATCTGATGTATACATTTTTTCAATTACCAATCAGTAGGGCATCCAGCTGACCGCACTTGAAATTACGATCTTGAAGGTATTTAGGGGGTGAGTTGGGGCGGGCATTATATCTCCAGACTAAGCCCTGCTTGGGCGAAACCAGTCGAGACATGCCTCTCTTTTGTTTTTAACAGTCTATTTGAATCTTTATTCGGTGGACTTTGATCCTTTATACATGGTTACTTATTGTGCCCTTGATGGTTTTTGGTGGGGCTCTTAGCACCACTGCTTATTATTGCCTTTGGGTGTTTCTCAAACACTAAGATAGTGTATTGTATTATTGGTTATGTAGGTGGCTTGAACCACCGAGGTATAGTGAGGTTACACCTATAATCCTACTAAGACTTCCAGCTTGTTGGGCTTTTTGGACTTCCACTCCACCAATTGGTACAGTTATAATAATTTCTCCATTTGGGTCATTTTCCACCTTCTTTTCCAATCTCTCTTTTTTATTTTGTGATATGCTTTATTACCATTAAAATTTATTGTACTACCACTCTTGTTGCACTTTGTGCAAATTGTTTTTTTTCTTTGGAAAATCGTACAGTCTGTTTTGGAATGGCTCCAACTTCGAATGGTGTAACCGGTAATCTCCAGGTAGTTTTCTCTAACATAGGGGTCCGATGCTGGGAATGACTTGATACATCAAAATCCCTCAGGTTTATACTGAGGGGTTGCTGTGGAGTATGCCCCTCCTCTTTGTCCAAAAGAGCGTACACTAAGGGGCATCCTTCGGGTGCTGCTCCAAGAAGGTGTAGGCTTGTGGCCCTCTGGCGGCCTCTCAAATCTGTATGGGCATATATTAACATATAAGTTTGACCATTTAAATCCTGCAAGATATCCCTGATGGTAACAATCTTTATTCCCAGTAAAATCCCCAAACACTTAGTGACATGCTTCAGCTCGCTGTAGGGAGGTACTTGACATATCATCACTGCATGGTGTAACGGTATCTTCTGTTGCTGGGCCCATTCTGTCGCAAATAAGAGCGTGGGCCGTGGGATTAATATATCCTTGTTGGTTGTACCCCAATTCATCTCAGCAGTGCCTCCATTTGTAACGGGTTTTTGCGTAGTCCCACAAATACCCTTGTGGTCTTTTACCTCAGTTACCTTCAAGCGCTCTGCAAGCCGATCCTGAGCCTCCGCTACCTGGGAGTTGGGGTACATGACTGCGGCAGTGCCTCCACCCAACTGGACATCCAGGCTTTGGGTGTGAGATCCAGTTGGGAACATATTTAAACAAGCAATAAATCAACACAGAGCTGTCTATCATAGAAGTTTGTATTGCACGGCAAAACTCTATGCATAAATAAATGTAACGGTGTAAATAAACATAATGCAGTGGAATAAGTAAATAACGCAAGAGTCAGTATAAGTTTACCCACCCACAAAAAATACTGAGGCCCACCCTAGTCTTTTCCCTAATGGTACCATAGGTAGGTGGTGCACATTGTTGGGGCCCAGAATAATTGTAATCCACTTTGTTTGTAATATGCTGGGGTGTTCCAGGGATCAGAGAAGTCAGACTGCTGCTTTAGTAACCAGTGTCAGAGTGCCCTGTTGTAAAACCAAGGGGAGAGGTTTCAGCTTACCACTCCACAGTCTGCGATCAGATTTTGTCCAGGAAGGGGAGAAGCTGCTCCACTGGTATTCCTTCTTTCTGCAGAACAATCACTGCCAGGAACAGTTCTGTGCTTTGCTCTGGATACAGAGTCTGCTGGGAGCCTTTATGCAGGATGCTTCAGCACTGGACACAATACCACAAATCTCAGCCACCATCATCATCTTCCAGCTTCCTCCCTCTTGCTTCCTCTCTAGCAGCCCTGCCTCCACACACAAAACCATAGAGCCACACAGTCTTGAATCTCCGGAGCAAACAGAAGGTTGCTATCTGCTGGTTACTACATAGAAACTGCAGGGTAGTAGAATTACTGTACTCCAGGGGTTACACATGGATCATAACGATCATAAAGATCAACGCAAAGTATGACCCACCACCCATAAAGCCTTAAGGAAATACTTTATTTTTCAGTTCTATTAACACAGTGATGTCATGAATGTGCACACAGGTGAAGGCCATGAACAGGACCAAATGAACATTTGATCTGCAGCTTCAGGCTGGTGCCAAGAAAAGTCCTTCAACCTAGAGAGGGGTAAAAGAAAGGCACAAATGTATGTAAGAGGAACGGTGAAGGACAAAGGATGTGATGGACAGGGGCAGATCTACTATGAATCTAATAAAGCTTACACTCTACACAGGTCTTAAATGGACATTCTACACGGTGTGACCTCACAATCTTATCTGTGAGCTCTGTGCTCCCTCTGAGATGGGCTCAGAGGGCTGTTTCAGCCAACCAAATACAGGGGATTGGTCCTGCCCAAACCCTCAGCTCAGGGAGCCTGAACCTCAGGTTTATGGGCTCGGAGAGCTTTGGGAACCGGCCTCATTCAATGGGATCAAAGCCTTCCTGCAACGAGAGACACTGGATTGGCTGGAGCGCCCAGACCCCCCCGGCAGTCTCGTGAAATGCTGAGCTGGAAGCATGTGATATCCTGCAGAAATCAGAGGGACGCCATACTCATTTACCAAAACAAATGCAGTTTAACCTTTTGCTGTAGGCGGGTTGTGCACAGCGGCTGGGCGTTAATGCCGGTAGGGTGTACTAGTATGCCCCGCTTGCTGAGGAGGACCCCAACTCTGACTTGCCTATGCAGCTGACGTGCATCATGAGCTGCAGGTGGACGGCCTGAGTTCATGTTGTCCCACGGCAACCATTGGTGCGCGTCCCACACCAACTGGTGGGCGGAAACACAGATGCCCATTGATGCGATTGAGGTTTGCTATGCCGCCGCACAGCATTAAAGCCCACCCACCGCGGGGACAGCATAGTACACCCACAGCGGTAAGAGGTCAATCTGTGTAAAAACTTGTAACTGTGTATAGACTACTATTATTTTTACAAGCTGTTTCCCCTTCGCTTTATCATTATGGCTTGATTCCAGGGAACACTTTTCCTGCACTGCCCAGATGATGGGTCAGATATGAGTGGAACCACGGCTGGACAGAATAGTCCTGTGCCGGCAGCTAGCCCAGCAAATCACTTCAAGGAGAATTTGCTTGAGGAGCTGATTTTAGAATGTATCGGTTTGGTTTTATTTATTATAATTTTATTCATGTGTTTTGTTTTTAAATTTAACTTTATTGATGTTTTGAGTTTTTTTAAATTTACTTTATTGTTATAAAAGAAAGATGTGCTGGAGCTGGCACTTCTTGTCCTGTTAGTGGTTCCTTCTGCTGCACCCCGTGGCTCAGAAGCGTGGTTTCCTTACAGGGTTACCATCCTCCCGTGTCCATTTGCTGGTGTCTTATCGATCAGACACCAGATTTGTAGGCAGCCGGTGACTTTAGAAGGTGCACTGGATCACCTATCAGCCTCAGCCACCTCCTCGGAGAATATAAACATACAGGACCCGGGATAGGCGTACAATAAGGCGAATTTTATTACTAATAAAATATACAGTTTACCAAAACGCGTTTCGCATAAAATGCTTCATCAGTTGGTGCTACTGTCACCACAAGGGTGCAGCAGAAGGAACCACTAACAGGATAAGAAGTGCCAGCTCCAGCACAGCTTTCCTTTATACTGACTTACAAGGCGGAAAAGGGATATACCACCAAGTGGTCTGGAGAGGCAGCTGACTCCACAAATACCAGATACTGTATGGCTTTTATTTTTTATTCTTCCCTGCACTGATTATTAAGACTTTTACAACCTGGAGTATACAGGATAAGACTGTAAATGTCACATTACTTGGTTTTATCCTATTTGCTTGTATTGAGGTTATCTGCCATCACCACCGGGTGGCGCCAGTGGCACAGATTATCACCATTTTTACTTTATTGATGTGTTTTTATTTAACTTTACAACCAAGTTTTGTTCATTTTACTTGATATGTTTTGACTTTTTTTATTTTACTTTATTGATATATTAATAAAGTTAATTAAAAAAACATGTTTTGGGTTTTTACTTAACTTTATTGATATGTTAATGCATTTTTTCAATTTATTGATATGTTTTTTTTTTTAATTTCACTTAACTGATATATTAAAAAAGTCCAAAGCATAACTATATTGATATACAGTATTTTGGGCTTTTATTTAACTTCATTGATATGTTATCATTTTTATATTTAACCTTATTGTTCTCTGTTATGGTCTTTTCACCTTATTGATATGCTTTGGGCTTTTTTTAATTTAACTTTATTAATATGGTTTCTGTTTATATTTAAATTTGTTTTATTATTGAGTTTTTTTAATTAACTTGATTGATATATTTTTTTTATTTAACCTTGATAGATAAATCAATAAGGCTAGATAAAAAAAATCTATATAGATCTGTTTTAATAGTTTCCTTTTTTATTCAATTTTATCTCTGTGCATGGATGGAAATGCTGCTGCCTCGCGGCCCCGCCCCCTATCCCTGCGTGCCCGCGCCCCCTATCCCAGCGTGCCCGCGCCCCCTATCCCTGCGTGCCCGCGCCCCCTATCCCTGCGTGCCCGCGCCCCCTATCACAGCGTGCCCGCGCCCTCTATCACAGCGTGCCCGCGCCCTCTATCCCAGCGTGCCCGCGCTCCCTATCCCAGCGTGCCCGCGCCCCCTATCCCTGCGTGCCCGCGCTCCCCCTCGAGCCCCTCCCCTCTCAGCTTGGTCGTGCCCGCGCGGCCGAGCTCCAGCCGTCACCCCCCTGCCAGGACACACAAAAAAACAAAACAGAAAGTTGGAGAGAGATCCCGCCGGCCCCGAGCTCCTCCTTATCATCAATCCGGGTGAGGAGAGAGGGGGCTGGAGGGAGCGCGGCGGTGGGAGGGATGTTTCTGCGACAAGGGGGGGGAGGGGGTTCAGCGAGGCCGCCGTGCCAGGGTGAAGCAGGGCGCCGGGCTCCATCATGCCAGTGCGCGCCGGGCATGACGGGAAGTGTTTGCCCTAGCAGGCGGCTGGATGTTCCGTGTACACAAACATGGCGGCTCTACCTGCTGGAAACTCCTATAAATGTGTGTTTTTATGCCAGGGCGGGGGTTGCACCGGGTAAAAAGTCACTCTGACACTTCATGCAGCCTGTCCTGTTACAAATCCCGGCCGTTTATATAATCCACGGAGTTCACAGCCTAATACAGAGCACCGTGACTCACCTCATGTAATACAGAGCACCGTGACTCACCTCCTGTAATACAGAGCACCGTGACTCCCCTCCTGTAATACAGAGCACCGTGACTCCCCTCCTGTAATACAGAGCACCTTGACTCACCTCATGTAATACAGAGCACCGTGACTCACCTCATGTAATACAGAGCACCTTGACTCACCTCCTGTAATACAGAGCACCTTGACTCACCTCATGTAATACAGAGCACCTTGACTCACCTCATGTAATACAGAGCACCGTGACTCCCCTCCTGTAATACAGAGCACCGTGACTCACCTCCTGTAATACAGAGCACCGTGACTCACCTCCTGTAATACAGAGCACCGTGACTCACCTCCTGTAATACAGAGCACCGTGACTCACCTCCTGTAATACAGAGCACCGTGACTCACCTCCTGTAATACAGAGCACCGTGACTCACCTGTAATACAGAGCACCGTGACTCACCTCCTGTAATACAGAGCACCGTGACTCACCTCCTGTAATACAGAGCACCGTGACTCACCTCATGTAATACAGAGCACCGTGACTCACCTCATGTAATACAGAGCACCGTGACTCACCTCATGTAATACAGAGCACCTGACTCACCTCTGTAATACAGAGCACCGTGACTCACCTCATGTAATACAGAGCACCGTGACTCGCCTCCTGTAATACAGAGCACCGTGACTCACCTCCTGTAATACAGAGCACCGTGACTCGCCTCCTGTAATACAGAGCACCGTGACTCGCCTCCTGTAATACAGAGCACCGTGACTCACCTCCTGTAATACAGAGCACCGTGACTTGCCTCCTGTAATACAGAGCACCGTGACTCGCCTCCTGTAATACAGAGCACCGTGACTCACCTCATGTAATACAGAGCACCGTGACTCACCTCCTGTAATACAGAGCACCTTGACTCACCTCCTGTAATACAGAGCACCGTGACTCACCTCCTGTAATACAGAGCACCGTGACTCACCTCCTGTAATACAGAGCACCTTGACTCACCTCCTGTAATACAGAGCACCGTGACTCACCTCCTGTAATACAGAGCACCTTGACTCACCTCATGTAATACAGAGCACCGTGACTCACCTCCTGTAATACAGAGCACCTTGACTCACCTCATGTAATACAGAGCACCGTGACTCACCTCCTGTAATACAGAGCACCGTGACTCACCTCCTGTAATACAGAGCACCGTGACTCACCTCCTGTAATACAGAGCACCGTGACTCACCTCCTGTAATACAGAGCACCGTGACTCGCCTCCTGTAATACAGAGCACCTTGACTCACCTCCTGTAATACAGAGCACCGTGACTCACCTCCTGTAATACAGAGCACCGTGACTCACCTCCTGTAATACAGAGCATCTTGACTCACCTCATGTAATACAGAGCATCTTGACTCACCTCCTGTAATACAGAGCACCTTGACTCACCTCCTGTAATACAGAGCACCTTGACTCACCTCCTGTAATACAGAGCACCTTGACTCACCTCCTGTAATACAGAGCACCTTGACTCACCTCCTGTAATACAGAGCACCTTGACTCACCTCCTGTAATACAGAGCACCGTGACTCACCTCATGTAATACAGAGCACCTTGACTCACCTCACGTAATACAGAGCAGCATGACTCCCCTCACGTAATACAGAGCGCCGTGACTCACCTCACGTAATACAGAGCGCCGTGACTCATGTAATACAGAGTGCCGTGACTCATGTAATACAGAGTGCCGTGACTCCTCATGTAATACAGAGTGCCGTGACTCCTCATGTAATACAGAGTGCCGTGACTCCTCATGTAATACAGAGTGCCGTGACTCCTCATGTAATACAGAGTGCCGTGACTCCTCATGTAATACAGAGTGCCGTGACTCCTCATGTAATACAGAGTGCCGTGACTCTCATGTAATACAGAGTGCCGTGACTCATGTAATACAGAGTGCCGTGACTCCTCATGTAATACAGAGTGCCGTGACTCCTCATGTAATACAGAGTGCCGTGACTCCTCATGTAATACAGAGTGCCGTGACTCCTCATGTAATACAGAGTGCCGTGACTCCTCATGTAATACAGAGTGCCGTGACTCATGTAATACAGAGTGCCGTGACTCATGTAATACAGAGTGCCGTGACTCATGTAATACAGAGTGCCGTGACTCATGTAATACAGAGTGCCGTGACTCATGTAATACAGAGTGCCGTGACTCATGTAATAGAGTGCCGTGACTCATGTAATACAGAGCGCCGTGACTCACCGCATGTAATACAGAGCGCCGTGACTCACCGCATGTAATACAGCGCGCCGTGACTCCTCATGTAATACAGAGTGCCGTGACTCATGTAATACAGAGTGCCGTGACTCATGTAATACAGAGTGCCGTGACTCATGTAATACAGAGTGCCGTGACTCATGTAATACAGAGTGCCGTGACTCATGTAATACAGAGTGCCGTGACTCATGTAATACAGAGTGCCGTGACTCATGTAATACAGAGTGCCGTGACTCATGTAATACAGAGTGCCGTGACTCATGTAATACAGAGTGCCGTGACTCATGTAATACAGAGTGCCGTGACTCATGTAATACAGAGTGCCGTGACTCATGTAATACAGAGTGCCGTGACTCATGTAATACAGAGTGCCGTGACTCATGTAATACAGAGTGCCGTGACTCATGTAATACAGAGTGCCGTGACTCATGTAATACAGAGTGCCGTGACTCATGTAATACAGAGTGCCGTGACTCACCTCATGTAATACAGAGAGCCGTGACTCACCTCATGTAATACAGAGAGCCGTGACTCACCTCATGTAATACAGAGAGCCGTGACTCACCTCATGTAATACAGAGTGCCGTGACTCACCTCATGTAATACAGAGTGCCGTGACTCACCTCATGTAATACAGAGTGCCGTGACTCACCTCATGTAATACAGAGTGCCGTGACTCACCTCATGTAATACAGAGCGCCGTGACTCACCTCATGTAATACAGAGCGCCGTGACTCACCTCATGTATATAGAGCGCCGTGACTCGCCTCATGTAATACAGAGCGCCACGACTCGCCTCATGTAATACAGAGCGTCACGACTCGCCTCCTGTAACAGAGTGTCGCGACTCGCCTCGTGTAATACAGATGCTTCACATCAAAGCTCTTAGAAAAACTAGTCTTCAACCGCCTCTCCCTCTTCCTGTCCTCCAATTCCCTACTTGACCCCCTGCAATCTGGCTTCCGTCCCCTACACTCAACTGAAACTGCCCTCACCAAAGTCACCAACGACCTCCTAACTGCTAAAAAACACGGCCACTATTCTATTCTCATCCTGCTTGACCTCTCGGCTGCTTTTGACACTGTTGACCACCCCCTCCTTCTACAGACCCTCAACTCTCTGGGTCTCGGTGACACTGCACTTGCTTGGGTTGACTCCTATTTATCCAACAGGTCCTTCTGTGTGTCCTTTGCTGGTAACTCCTCCTCTTCATTGCCTCTATCTGTTGGTGTACCTCAAGGCTCTGTCCTTGGTCCTCTGCTCTTTTCCATCTACACCTCCTCCCTGGGCAAAATCATCAACAGCTTTGGCTTTAATTACCACCTCTATGCTGATGACACTCAGATCTACCTCTCTACCCCTGATCTCTCTCCCACTGTCCTTTCCAAAGTCAGTGACTGTTTATCTGGCATCTCCTCCTGGATGGCCTCCCACCACCTAAAGATCAACATGTCAAAGACTGAGCTCCTATTTATTCCTCCCTCCAATGCCTCCCCACCTCCTGACTTCTCTATCACGGTGGAGGGTATCACCATCTCCCCATCAAACCAAGTTCGCTGTCTTGGAGTTACACTTGACTCTGCTCTTTCCTTCATCCCCCACATCCAGTCTCTTTACATATATATTTCCAGAATTCGGCCATTTCTTACCGCTGTCACCACAAAACAACTCATACACGCCCTGGTAATCTCCCGACTCGACTATTGCAATAATCTCTTATCTGGCCTCCCTCTGTCCCGCCTCTCCCCCCTACAATCCATCCTGAACGCCTCCGCCAGGCTAATTCACCTCACCCACCGCTCTGTCTCTGCCGCTCCCCTCTGCGAGTCCCTTCACTGGCTCCCCATCCACTGCAGAATTAAGTTCAAAATCCTTATCCTTACCTACAAAACCCTCACTAACTCAGCGCCCCACTACCTGTCCTCACTAATCACCAAATACACCCCAGCCCGCTCCCTAAGGTCAAACAGTGACCTGCGCCTAGCTTCTCCCCGCATCACCTCTTCCCATGATAGACTGCAGGATTTCTCACGCGCAGCCCCCACTCTCTGGAACGCTCTCCCTCGTACTGTCAGACTTTCCCCTAACTTCTCTTCCTTCAAACGCTCCCTTAAAACGTTCCTATTTAGGGAAGCCTACCACCCAACTCACTGACGCAACCATCAATCACTCTCACCTTACAGTCCTCTCCTCCTGTTTCCAACCCCAACCCTCCCAGATTGTGAGTTCCTACGGGAATAGGGCCCTCATCTCCTCCTGTACTGTTTGTCAAATGTTGTTCAATGTATTGTAACCCTGTCTATACTGTGCTTATTGTACAGCGCTGCGGAATATGCTGGCGCTTTATAAATAAAGAATAATAATAATACAGAGCGCCACAACTCGCCTCATGTAACACAGATGCAATGGTAATCAGCCAATGTCACATTAAAAGGGGTTCCTCCCTATATCCAGGTTGTGCTGGTGTGATTTTAGGGCCCCTTCATACATTTTGGGTGTTCCTGTGTCTTTTTAGGGGCCCCTATTTCTATGGGGGGGGTCCCAATATATTTCGGTGCTCTTTCATATATCCAGAGATGGCGGTAGGGTTTTTTTTTCATGTGCTCCATATAATCGCATATGCTGGTGTCTTTTCAGGGGTTCCTCCATATATTCAGGGTGTGTGGGTGTCTTTTTAGGGGCTCCTCCATATATTCATCAGGGTGTGTGCGTGTCTTTTTAGGGACTCCTCCATATATTCAGGGTGTGTGGGTGTCTGTTTAGGGGCTCCTCCATATATTCATCAGGGTGTGCGGGTGTCTTTTTAGGGGCTCCTCCATATTTGGGGTGTGCAACGCTGGAATATAGTAGTACCTGGCAGGAGGGTAGTCTATGGGTTTCTGGATATGGCGTGGCCAACCTGTGTAATAATTAGTGTGGCGGTTTGATAATTCTCGGATTAAACCGTCTCGTGGCATTGAGAAGGATTTGGTGTAACAGTTGCAAATTGTTTACCGTTTCTTTACCTTTTCTTGCGTCACCAGTTCAGGGATAGAAAACATAGAACCTGATGGGCTTTGATCGGGTATTACTACACAACCATTCCCAGCCGCCTTTCCAGTATTACTCCCCATCCCTTGGATATTACTTTATAGACGTACGTTTTATAAACAGCAATTTTATTAAATTAGATTTGGCATAAACAATTTTATCCCGAGTGGTGACCAACACTGGAGGCGCGCAGAACCGACGGGCCGCTTAGCTTTTTTTACCTGCCGTCATAACCCATGAAACAGTGTGTGGCCATAAAATTAGGTTAAAGCCAATATGGGTTTGGGTTCGGCCCCCCCCCCCCCTCCCGTCTCAAATCCCAGCAGTGATCGGCTCATTGACTCCTGCAAATTGTCAGTGATTGCTGGCGTCCGTTCCCTGCGTTTTGCTTACTGCGCTCGGCGGAGAGAGTTTGTCTCTGCCACTACTGAAATGGGATTGTTCTCAAAAACTGTATCCGCTTTGGGAACGCCTGGCTCTCTGCAACCCGTACACTACCTACGTTTCCTCAAACGCTGCTGAAGCACCATAGAAATAGAAATTAGAAAAAGAAATCATGATTTATCAGTATTTTCAATTTTTTGTGCCCTGACCCAAGCAGCCTGATTCCAACCGAGACGCATATGGAAAAATCCTCCGTGAGCCCTTTCCTGGTTGCAGGCTGCCAATAATGACTCTATTCCAACCAGGCCTCTGTATCAGCGGTTTGAGTCGTTGTACCGACGCTCCCCTACATTTTTGTGCCCTTGGGCACCTTTGCCCATACTATATGCAGCCTCGGTGCCTTTTGAAGAAGCGTGGATGCCGGCCTCCTGCCAAGGGACTGTGGAGCAGTGTGGCAAAGCCAACTCTAAAAGACAGAGGACAGACCCTCGGCATGTAGGGTTAATGTTGTTAAATGTATCTTAAAACTGGTTGTTTTTTTGTGTCAGTAAATCCTTTTTAGATCTATTGTTCTTGCTGTCTGCGTAATTGTTTGTCGTTAGATTGATTTGATGCTGCGTTGTTGATGATAATGTGTTAATCCTGCATCTCCTTAATTGATTCTCATCCCCTTAATGTAGACGATGTACTCTTATTGTAAAGTACGTATCTGGTAGGGCGATGATGCTCGCTCTCGAGCTTAGGTGGTTCTCTTAAATTGCATGATCCATATGGATCATATGAAAAGGAAACAAACAGCGTATAATAGTGCAGAGTGTACCAAAATATTTGTATGAGCTTGTATATGGTGATTACACTCACAAACATAGAGCCCCGGCACTGGCTCTGAGTGGGTAAGCGTATTCGGGTATTTTTACCTCTTAGCTTTCTCAAGGTAACCCACACCTTTAGATGAAGGAGTCTACCTCCAATTAGGATATATGTGGAAACATAGAACAAAGGAACTTCCTTGTGTGGATCAGTGACTCCAAAATGTAAATAGATATAAATTACCAGCTCACATTTGGTGGAGTTTATAGACCAAGCTCTAGGTGGGAGCGCCTGTGGATTTATTCTTAGGCTAAGACCACAAAACCTTAGAGTTCCGGAACAGCAGGGACTTGTAGTGATACAAAGATTTATTTAAAACATAAAACAAAATTAAAATACAAATATCTGGCACAGCCAGCTAACCAGGATGCGTTTCGCCAAATGTTATGGCTTCCTCAGCTGGTTTCCTGGTTGGAAACCAGCTGAGGAAGCCATAACATTTGGAGAAACGCGTCATGGCAGATATTTGTGTACTTTACATTTGTCTATGCACTGGTTTGGGGGAAACCTCTGATTGTCTGGTTTGGCCATTTGAGTTAGCGGTGGTGGTACAGGTTTTGGGCGCTTACCATTTCAACTTAGATGTACTCTTATTGTTTGTGTCATTTTACCACCACCCCACGTTTCCCATATAAACTCAATAATCTCCAATAGAAGATCATTCTTCTTCCCTGCGCTAAGTCTTGTCTGGTGTTTGGCGAGAGATGAATAGAATTATACAACACTCACTCATGTTCCGGAAAGTGAGAGAAGAAAAGCTGCTGCGGAACTGCTTGACTGAAGAGAAGGGACGGACGCTGTAACAGGTTCAGGTCTGGTTCTCAAGCCGGAGACCAGTAAACCCCAGCTCCTTATGGAGGATCGTGCTTTGCAGCTCCGTCGAACGCGCATCGTAGCGTTGGACGAGGAGGATTCCAAAGCGTCCGCTGTAGTGCGCGCTACAGTGTGTGGCCGGCCCCGTTGAAACGTCACAACGCTGCGATGGGCGTCAGAAGGCACGTCAGTACGGGCGCACATAGCGCGCTCGTCTGACACTGGCATAAATCTGGTACAGATAATAGCACCGTGTATTAATTTTCCTATGAAATCCGACTCATGACTCTCCAGTGCTTGTGGCACTTAGTCACTTTCCCAGTCGTGGCAGATCCCTGCCAGTAAAGCATCCGAGTCACTTATTATTCACTGACCAGTGATTTGTGAAAGTGCAAAGTTTAGGCCAAAAATGGCATTATCTGAATTTTTTTCCCTAACTCCTGTGATCTCAAATTTTTCCTGTGATGGTCTAAAAGGTCTGATTTCTTTGTACTTCTCCACCTTGTGTCCCAGCTTGGTGAGTAATAAGGTTTGCCGATGGGAGGGAGGACGTACGGTCACTGGGTGCTCATGCTAATGAAATCTGCCGTTTATAATGAGTTTATCTTGCTATTCTTCCCTGTCCATGCAGGATTAGGATTTCACAGGCTGCTGACTTTACGTGACAGTGAATGGAAAGCAATCGCACATCGCACAACGTGGATTTTATTTATCTGTATATGTTTGGTTTTTTTTTAGTTAGAATAAACTGAACCGGAGATGGAGGAACTGCTGCTGCTCCCGGGGGAGACGGTGAAAGACATGGGTATGCAATTTCTTTCTTTCCTCGCTTGCCATGAGAATCTGAATTAATGCTGAACGCTTAATATTGTTGTTTATCATTTATGAAACACACTAGACACCATGACTGTTTAATGTCATTTAAATTGGCCATGGTGACCTGAGTGTCGGCCTCTGGACTATATAGTAGCCCTACTCGTTACCACTGACAGCTCCTGTTTCATTCCAGCTGGACACAGTGTTGCCAGATCGGCAATGTTTTCCTGGACACATATAATTTATTCATGCTGATGGGCAGTGCATAAACTATGCAACCCTGCAGCATGTAGAATCCATAGGCCTCAGGTAAGAAATCAAAAAGGAATCCCAGGGGACCTGCCTTGATTTCTTTCCTTCAGTATATGAATTATACATGTTGCAGGGCAGCACTTTTCTCTGTGCTCCCCTTTGCATGAAATAGTATCATGTGTCCAGGAAAACATGGCCGACCTGGCAACCCTAGCTAGACAACAAACTCCTTCTGCAGCTTGGCTTTTTGCGGCAGCTTGCTGCTCTTTAGCACTTCGTTCACTTTGTATATAAAGGGCTCCTTATTCTCACTTCCAGCTGGTGATAAAAGAAGATTACAGACTGCTAAAACCTGAGGTTAACAGGACACTACCTCTTACATAAGCCGTAACTAGATTACTTGTGCATTACATACAAAACCACTTTATAAAACACTTACTGCTGTTTTTTTTCTTTTGTTTTAAGTAATTACGTGTAAAAAGGAAAAACAAAGTTAGGTCTTTCATCTCCTGTTTCCACTTTGTGGATTTTTCCCATGATTCAACATTTACCAAAATCTAATGGTGAGCTTTAGTTTACTGCTGTGGTTTAGCTTCTATAGTATTTTACATGTAATGAGGTGGAGGAGGGAATGTTTAGATAAGGCTGCACGAGGTCTATTGTCCGGCCTCTGTTACCCGTGATAAGAGCTGGCAGATGAATGAGATAAGACAGGGAGCTTAAAACACTTCAAATCTCCCGCCTGGTGATGTCCTTTGAATACAACCCACATGATGCAATGATGTGAGTCGGTGACTGACCCATTCACTCCATTCTATGGTCAAAGCCACAAGGTGAGGAGCAAGTGCTGTAAAGATACTGGGGGGGGGGGCAGTTTACATCACAAAAGATCATTCAATGGATGCACCCAGTGACACATAGAGGGAAATATCACACAATGGATGCACCCAGTGACACATATAGAGGAAAAGATCACACAATGGATGCACCCAGTGACACATATAGAGGAAAAGATCACACAATGGATGCACCCAGTGACACACATAGAGGAAAAGATCACACAATGGATGCAGCCAGTGACACATATAGAGGAAAATATCACACAATGGATGCACCCAGTGACACGTATAGAGGAAAATATCACACAATGGATGCACCCAGTGACACGTATAGAGGAAAATATCACACAATGGATGCACCAGTGACACATATAGAGTAAAATATCACACAATGGATGCACCCAGTGACACATATAGAGGAAAATATCACACAATGGATGCACCCAGTGACACGTATAGAGGAAAATATCACACAATGGATGCACCCAGTGACACATATAGAGTAAAATATCACACAATGGATGCACCCAGTGACACATATAGAGGAAAAGATCACACAATGGATGCACCCAGTGACACACATAGAGGAAAAGATCACACAATGGATGCACCCAGTGACACATATAGAGGAAAATATCACACAATGGATGCACCCAGTGACACGTATAGAGGAAAATATCACACAATGGATGCGCCCAGTGACACATATAGAGGAAAAGATCACACAATGGATGCACCCAGTGACACATATAGAGGAAAATACCACGCAATGGATGCACCCAGTGACACATATAGAGGAAAATATCACACAATGGATGCACCCAGTGACACGTATAGAGGAAAATATCACACAATGGATGCACCCAGTGACACATATAGAGGACAATATCACACAATGGATGCGCCCAGTGACACATATAGAGGAAAATATCACACAATGGATGCGCCCAGTGACACATATAGAGGAAAATATCACACAATGGATGCGCCCAGTGACACATATAGAGGACAATATCACACAATGGATGCGCCCAGTGACACATATAGAGGAAAATATCACACAATGGATGCACCCAGTGACACATATAGAGGAAAATATTTCCTTAACTAAACAAACAAGAGAAAAACAAAACACATGTAAGATATCAGCAACATCAAATAAACACAATAAGTACATTTCAGTTTTTGGTGGTAGTGGCCATTTAAAAACAAGATTGTAAAATATCGAATACTTGCCCCCTATCCCATGCTGGAGAGGATGGTGCCATCTGCTGCCCGCTTGCTCTGAACACTGAAGGACAGAAAAAAACAATAGAGGGTTATTCAGAATGCGCCTGAGTTCTAAACACCAGCAAAAATACCCATTGTTGCAATGGCGAGACAATCGCCAGCGTTTCACAGAAGGGAGATCCAGATCAAGCAGGAGCAGCTTTTACAGGTGTCCGTATACAAATTCCTGAATTATTGGTAAATTCATGGTTTTCGTCATTTTGCCGCATGGGCGCTTACAGTTTATTAAGTATGTTCTTGTAGAATTTGTGTGTGTGTGTGTGGGGGGTCCTTTCAGTCCTTCATTCGTTCTTGATTTTTTACTCTTTGACAATCCACAATCGTTCGATAACATAAGGGAACCATGGGAGTTGTAGTTCAGACACATCTGCGGGTCCTGAGTTTGAGATTCCTGTTGTCCACGCTAAAACTGCATTTATCACTTTCAGCCAAAGACGTCGCGTACATCTGCCCGTTCAGCGGAGCCATCCGTGGAAGCTTCACTGTTACCAACTACAGGCTTTACTTCAAGAGCTTGGAACGGGTGAGCTCCTTCCTTCATTGTGTATTAAGCCTTTTAACGGCTGTGTCGCTTACATGACAGCAGGGTACACAGGCAGAGCTCAGTTTCAGGGCACTCACAGCAGGCAAGTGGGTCATGGTGGAAAACGGGTGCTTTAATTCTGACTGGCGGGAGAAACACAGCAAGCAGGTTGTAGATACAAGACACATGTCAGATGAGGAGGACAGGAAAGACGATGTCTACAGCAAAGCACGGAACACAGAATCCAGGTATAACCATAAAGCGCTCGAAATGTCAAGGCGTCAGGGAATGGGGCGACTACCTTAAACAGTGCATCCAGGATGAATTGGGGAGTGCCTGAGGTTTCCCTCAGGTGGGACCTGGGAATGCGCTGCGGAATATGCTGGCGCTTTATAAATAAAGAATAATAATAATAACCAGGACTGGATTGGCAAAACAAGGCATGAAAGGTGCTGCCAGAATTCATAACACATCTGCTCCAGCTCCGGCACGAGACTTTTGTCAGACCTTTCGTGTTCTTTGGCATAAGATGTGACAGGTTGTATTTAAAAGTGTTAAAATATGCTGACCTCTTATAATCTCTCTGAAACCCCCATGGGGGGGGGGTTATACTGGAACCACCAGTGTTTTGCAATTGCTGTTGTTTTTTTGGTACAGCGACAAATGCCGACGTTTCACAAAAGCGGAATCCAAACAGCGGCGGGAGAGACTTTCCAGTGTCTCTGAATTCTTATTTTGTTTATTGAGCATCTGCCTCTTTGTCCTATTCTGGCCAGAATTCCATTCCTTGGTGAAATAGGGCATGTTGTTTGGGCAGATGAGGGACATTTCTTTCACTCATGTGGTCGGCTGCAATCAGATCCCCGATACAAACTGCAGCTGAACGCAATAAACCTGAAAATCATGTGAGGTCATTGACTGACAGAAGAATGGACCAACTAGACATTACGAAGTGCTAGTTAACATGTATACAGATTGAGGTTGTAAAAAAGGATGCTATTATTTGTAATACACTGCCAGGGCTCCTAAAACACCAGGGCTCAGCAGCTCCCCCTCCCCATTGTTTTTGAGCTACAGCTCCCATGATGCTCAGCTACTTGGTAGGTTGGCACAACCTCACGGGAAATGTAGTTCCGTGGGCAGAGAGTGCTGCCCTTTGTTATGCACTATTTTTAGGCTTTTTTCTGTCACTTTTTTGTTTCTGCTCGCAGCTCAGCTAAAGCCAATGGGTGCCGTTCATTATCTGTTGCCTGTTTCCCCAGGATCACCGTTTAGTTCTAGACGCCCCTCTCGGAGTCATCAGCAGAATAGAGAAGATTGGGGGATCTTCCGGCCGGGGAGAGAATTCCCATGGTGTAGAAATCGTGTGCAAGGTGAGTGCGTGTGGCAGGGTGGCCAAGGTGATGAAGAATATACGTTCACGAGTTATACGGTGCAATCAAAGCTTTTGACTCTGGACTTTGTAATCGTTCTACGCTCATCGATGTTTAGAAGCTGCCTCTCTGAGCCGACTGATAAACTGAAGTGTGAAATATTCAGGACCCATACAGGTGTCGAGACGCATCCTGTTTTTTTAAGTATATACAGTCAGAAATATTGGGACATTGACACAATTCTAACATCTTTGGCTCTATACATCACCACAATGGAGTTGGAATGAAACAAACACAATGTGCTTTAACTGCAGACTGTCAGCTTTAATTTGAGGGTATGTACATACAACTCAGGTGAACGGTGTAGGACTTACAGCAGTTTGCAGATGTGCCTCCCACTTGTTAAGGGACCAAAGGTAATGGGACAGAATAATAATCATAAATCAAACTTTCCCTTCTTAATACTTGGTTGCAAATCCTTTGCAGTCAATCACAGCCTGAAGTCTGGAACGCATAGACATAACCAGACGCTGGGTTTCATCCGTGGTGATGCTCTGCCAGGCCTCTACTGCAACTGTCTTCAGTTCCTGCTTGTTCTTGGGGCATTTTCCCTTCAGTTTTGTCTTCAGCAAGTGAAATGCATGCTCAATGGGATTCAGGTCAGGTGATTGACTTGGCCATTGCATAACATTCCACTTCTTTCCCTTCAAAAACTCTTTGGTTGCTTTTGCAGTATGCTTTGGGTCATTGTCCATCTGCACTGTGAAGCGCCGTCCAATGAGTTCTGCAGCATTTGGCTGAATGTGAGCAGATAATATTGCCCGAAACCCTTCAGAATTCATCCTGCTGCTTTTGTCAGCAGTCACATCATCAATAAATACAAGAGAACCAGTTCCATTGGCAGCCATACATGCCCACGCCATGACACTACCACCACCATGCTTCACTGATGAGGTGGTATGCTTAGGATCATGAGCAGTTCCTTTCCTTCTCCATACTCTTCTCTTCCCATCACTCTGGTACAAGTTGATCTTGGTCTCATCTGTCCATAGGATCTTGTTCCAGAACTGTGAAGGCTTTGTTAGGTGTTGTTTGGCAAACTCTAATCTGGCCTTCCTGTTTATGAGGCTCACCAATGGATTACATTTTGTGGTGAACCCTCTATATTCATTCTGGTGAACTCTTCTCTTGATCGTTGACTTTGACACACATACACCTACCTCCTGGAGAGTGTTCTTGATCTGGCCAACTGTTGTGAAGGGTGTTTTCTTCACCAGGGAAATAATTCTTCATTCATCCACCACAGTCGTTTTCCGTGGTCTCCCGAGTCTTTTAGTGTTGCTGAGCTCACCGGTGCGTTCCTTCTTTTTGAGAATGTTCCAAACAGTTGTTTTGGCCACGCCTAATGTTCTTGCTATCTCTCTGATGGGTTTGTTTTGTTTCTTCAGCCTAATGATGGCTTGCTTCACTGATAGTGACAGGTCTTTGAATCTCATCTTGAGAGTTGACAGCAACAGATTCCAAATGCAAATAGCACACTTGAAATGAACTCTGGGCCTTTTATCTGCACATTGTAATTGGGGTAATGAGGGAATATCACACACCTGGCCATGGAACAGCTGAGAAGCCAATTGTCCCATTACTTTTGGTCCCTTAACAAGTGGGAGTCACATCTGCAAACTGCTGTAAGTCCTACACCGTTCACCTGAGTTGGATGTACATACCCTCAAATTAAAGCTGACAGTCTGCAGTTAAAGCACATTGTGTTTGTTTCATTCCAACTCCATTGTGGTGGTGTATAGAGCCAAAGATGTTAGAATTGTGTCGATGTCCCAATATTTCTGGACCTGACTGTATATAATGAGAGCATTTTGGGGGCTTCCATAGAAACACAGCTTCTCCTTGATTAAATGAGAGCGACCCTAAGGGAAACACAATTTTTTAATACGTTTGATATGATATGCTGCAAGTTAAAAATACAATATTCGTTATATGACTCCCTGGATTTAACTCTTCGGCAATAAATGTGTAAACCAAGCAAGAAATGCCATGACCCGTACGCCTTGCTTTATTGAGCAGGTTTAGAGAATGACTCCCTCTCTTTTTGTCCCCTTTTAATTATTTTTTTATCCTGTCTTCTCCCATTTAAGTACGCGTATCACTTTCTAGTTTGTGCATTTTTATTCACTGATATTACACTTTTATTGTGTCCCATAGACTCACCTACCCCTTTTATTTCCTCTTCATATTTCCACACCGCTTTCACCTTTCTTACTTTTTCATCTATCTACCGAAGAACCATTTACGCCTCTTTTTGATGACCCTTTTCTATCTTAATGTGCCAATTTTCTGTTTATAATCCAACTGTTTTCCGGTGCTATGAGGCCTCTCAGATATTTATTGGCTCACGTGTGAGTGGTTTATATTTCATTACTTTACCTAATCGCAACCTTTTTTTGCACTTTTTTTTCTATAGGACATGCGGAACATAAGATTTGCTTACAAACCCGATGGACGCATTCGTAAATCTATATTCGAGACCCTTTTGAAGTTCGCCTTTCCATTAACTCATGAACTGGTATGACATGACGGTTTGCCTCTAGTGTTCATGTGCTGAATGCAAAGTGGATCCTTTACCAGGCATAAAATATATGTGGAAATAATCACATGAACATAATTAGCAAAGGGGTGTATTTTGCCTTTTCTTGCTATGTGTTCAATTTCTCTCTTAAATTATGACCACAAGTGCTTTCTGTTTCTTCTGCAGCCACTGTTTGCCTTTGAATACAAAGACGTGTTTCCTGACAATGGCTGGAAGGTGTATGACCCCATTATGGAATACAGAAGACAGGTACATGTGTGTTACGTTTTTCCGTAGTTTGTGACCTATACCAAAATGATGGCATATCCTCAAATCCCCATGACATTTGTCCCGTGTACATCTCTTAAATCGCCGTCCTGTGTACATCTCTTAAATCCCTGTGCCATGTGTCCTGTGTACATCCCTTAAATCCCTGTGCCATGTGTCCTGTGTACATCCCTTAAATCCCCGTGCCATGTGTCCTGTGTACATCCCTTAAATCCCCGTGCCATGTGTCCTGTGTACATCCCTTAAATCCCCGTGCCATATGTCCTGTGTACATCCCTTAAATCCCCGTGCCATGTGTCCTGTGTACATCCCTTAAATCCCCGTGCCATGTGTCCTGTGTATATCCCTTAAATCCCCGTGCCATGTGTCCTGTGTACATCCCTTAAATCCCTGTGTCCTGTGTACATCCCTTAAATCCCCGTGCCATGTGTCCTGTGTACATCCCTTAAATCCCCATGCCATGTGTCCTGTGTACATCCCTTAAATCCCCGTGCCATGTGTCCTGTGTACATCCCTTAAATCCCCGTGCCATGTGTCCTGTGTACATCCCTTAAATCCCCGTGCCATATGTCCTGTGTACATCCCTTAAATCCCCGTGCCATGTGTCCTGTGTACATCCCTTAAATCCCCGTGCCATGTGTCCTGTGTATATCCCTTAAATCCCCGTGCCATGTGTCCTGTGTACATCCCTTAAATCCCTGTGCCATGTGTCCTGTGTACATCCCTTAAATCCCCATGCCATGTGTCCTGTGTACATCCCTTAAATCCCCATGCCATGTGTCCTGTGTACATCCCTTAAATCCCCGTGCCATGTGTCCTGTGTACATCCCTTAAATCCCCGTGCCATGTGTCCTGTGTACATCCCTTAAATCCCCGTGCCATGTGTCCTGTGTACATCCTTAAATCCCTGTGTCCTGTGTACATCCCTTAAATCCCCGTGCCATGTGTCCTGTGTACATCCCTTAAATCCCTGTGCCATGTGTCCTGTGTACATCCCTTAAATCCCCGTGCCATGTGTCCTGTGTACATCCCTTAAATCCCCGTGCCATGTGTCCTGTGTATATCCCTTAAATCCCCGTGCCATGTGTCCTGTGTACATCCCTTAAATCCCTGTGTCCTGTGTACATCCCTTAAATCCCCGTGCCATGTGTCCTGTGTACATCCCTTAAATCCCCATGCCATGTGTCCTGTGTACATCCCTTAATCCCCGTGCCATGTGTCCTGTGTACATCCCTTAAATCCCCGTGCCATGTGTCCTGTGTACATCCCTTAAATCCCCGTGCCATATGTCCTGTGTACATCCCTTAAATCCCCGTGCCATGTGTCCTGTGTACATCCCTTAAATCCCCGTGCCATGTGTCCTGTGTATATCCCTTAAATCCCCGTGCCATGTGTCCTGTGTACATCCCTTAAATCCCTGTGCCATGTGTCCTGTGTACATCCCTTAAATCCCCGTGCCATGTGTCCTGTGTACATCCCTTAAATCCCCATGCCATGTGTCCTGTGTACATCCCTTAAATCCCCGTGCCATGTGTCCTGTGTACATCCCTTAAATCCCCATGCCATGTGTCCTGTGTACATCCCTTAAATCCCCGTGCCATGTGTCCTGTGTACATCCCTTAAATCCCCGTGCCATGTGTCCTGTGTACATCCCTTAAATCCCCGTGCCATGTGTCCTGTGTACATCCCTTAAATCCCCGTGCCATGTGTCCTGTGTACATCCCTTAAATCCCCGTGCCATGTGTCCTGTGTACATCCTTTAACCTCCCTGGCATTACGATTCTGACATATTTTATATGTCAGAATCGGTACAATTTGTTTGGTCCCCTAGCGGTATTAGAGTGCGGCTCGGGGTTATTTTCAGTGATGAAAACGGTAACCCCGAGCCACACTCGAGGCTGTATACATTACCTGGCCCTGCACTCCCTTGTTGTCCCCCGCTGTCACCTCCGGATGATCGCAAAGTCACACTTCCGGGTCCCCTTCTCGCGAGAAGGGAACCAGGAAGTAAAACTCCGCGATCGCCGGAGGAGAATGCGATCATGGAGGTCAGCGAGGGAGCGCAGGACATGTATGTATCCAGCCGGAGTGTGGCTCGGGATTACCGCTTTCAGCACTGAAATTAACCCTGAGCCACACTCGGGAATACCGCCAGGGAGGTTAAATCCCTGTGCCGTGTGTCCCGTGTACATCCCTTAAATCCCCGTACCTGTGACATTTTTCTTTAGAAATGGTCACTTTTTGTGCAAAGCAATACCTCAGAAACCTAAGTTGGCCAATGTTTACGGGCTCGTCATTTTCAATCTTAAACTGTTAAATATAATACTAACATTTTTTCCTTTCTTTCATTCAGGGCATTCCTAATGAAAGTTGGAGAATTTCCAGGATAAATGAGCGTTACGGTTTGTGTGATACCTACCCAGCTCTTCTGGTCGTCCCGGTTAATATCAGTGATGAGGAGCTAAAGAGGGTATCAAACTTCAGAGCTAGAGATCGAGTTCCAGTGAGTGCTTGTTTTGTTTCAGAAAATGTGTTGAGTGTTATTATTGTTATTTTCATTTATTCCGCTCCAACATTTCCTGCAAAAAATGTCAAACAGGGAAGCCAAAAAATAAACGAATAACACGTTCAATCCCTTCACTACACAAAATGCGTTTACACCGCTTTACTTTGAGATACAATTATTATTAATCTTTATTAATGAAGCGCCAGCATATTCCTCAGCGCTGTACAATGGGCACAGTATAGACAGGGTTACAATACATCAAACAACATTTTACAAACCAGTACAGGAGGAAACGCGGGTCCTATTCCCGTGGGAACTCAGTCTAGAATGAAACTGGAAGTTATATATAAGCCCGTTTGAAATGAAATGAAGAGTAAGGTATGCATTTAAATCCCTCTCAATTCCCAAAATGTAATAACTTTTTAACTGCAGGGACATTAGTCTCCCGGGGGCTTGTGCTTTTCACGTTGCAGATTGGGCAACTTGTCGCGATCACTCAGATTCTTCTCCTCTGCAAGCGTTCGCAGTCTTTCAGCCTTTCTAAGGGAGAATTTCAATGTGCAAATAACTCTTTTTTTATTATTAATAGCAGAGCTGTTTGGCTTTGTGGTTTTTTTTTCCACAGGTGCTGTCATGGATTCACCCAGAAAGTCAGGCGGCTATCATCCGGTGCAGCCAGCCCTTGGTTGGAGTCAATGGAAAGAGGAGCAAGGAAGACGAGAAGTACCTGCAGTCTATAATGGATGCCAATGCTCATTCCCACAAGATATTTATATTCGATGCAAGGCCTAGTGTTAATGCTGTGGCTAATAAGGTATGTTTATATAAATATATCGGTGTCAGCTATGAAAATACATCCTACTGAATGTGTATATATATATATATATAACTCAAACTGAACATGCATTTTCATTGAAGTGCTGCTGGAACTGGTCCTTACAACATACCAAATGCAGCACACTCCCCTGTAATATAGCTTTAGGACCTTATCACCTCCCTACAGCTAAAACGGGATGCTAAGGGGAAAACCTTTTGCCTTCGCTAAACTCCCCTTGGCATCTCCGTTTTACTTGTTGATTATGGGACAAGCACTGAGTCCAGCAGCCTGCCCCATAGCAGCCACTAGGCTCCAGGATGCACGGGGCAGCGCTAAAGCGTTGTCGTGAGCATCCCTTCCATGGGGTCATCTGCTGACGGGTCACTTGATCGGCAGGATATCGCCTCTCGAGAGATCCTGCAGGTTGGCAGAGTGATCACAGAGGGAGACTGGACTTTTTTTTCCCCAATGTCACTCTGCTCCCGGCGGCCAGAAGCGCCAGATCGGGTCTCCACGGGATGAGAGGTGAGTATTTGATTATTTTTTTTTTTGGGTGGTTTTACAGCTGCTGCTAAGCTGTAGCAAACTGATCAGTTAGCGGCAGCTGTGAGTAATTAGCGTTAGGATCACAAAGTCCTAATTACTCTCTGCTTACTCTTTGCTCTCCCCACGTTAAGCATAGGGAGCGCAAAGTACAGTAAGCAAGTGCTAAAAAGCGTGAATACCGATGCGCTAACGATTGGGAGGTGATCTATGTCTCCTGCTATCCCCTTAATGAACCTAGCGCTAACGTTCATTTATGTGCAAGCTACCGTTAATGGGGTGATAGTGCTCTTAGTATTTTAAAAACACTGAACTTTTCCAAAACGATGGGGATTTAATTACAAAAATAACACCATACCTTGAGTAAGCCTGGGTTACATTGGCATTGTGGAAGGCCTATACAGAGTATGATCATATTTTGGTCTGGTTTTAGTCTAGGTTTACTAGAATAACCACATCTATGCATTTATTGCTCATTTATCCACAGAAATCCTGATGCTTTTCTCCCAGATTTGTTTTGTTTTATCAAATGTTCTTTACTTCTGCGATACACAATCCTGACAGGCCCTGTCACCACTACTTAAGCTCCCAATAAAGCTGCCAGTGGTTGTGAAAGCCAGAATGCTGTTTGTCATACACCATGTTCGTGTGAACGATTTCTCTCCAACTTGTCATTTATTTAAATTCCTCCAGATATGTTTTCCCTCCGTTTATTATTTAAGATAAATTCAAACTGTGTGATGAACCTGTTTTTGATATGGTTTTAGATGTAGAGGCGTCCGTAGTGTTCAATTTGTGGTGCTAAAAAAAATAATTTTGTCATTCTCGACATAATCCGTTCTTCTTCTCGTTTCCCTGTAAAGGCCAAAGGCGGGGGATTTGAAAGCGAGGATGCTTATCAGAACGCCGAACTGATCTTCCTGGACATCCACAACATCCACGTGATGAGAGAATCTCTGAGGAAACTGAAAGAGATTGCGTATCCGACGATACAGGAATCGAACTGGCTTTCAAACCTGGAATCCACCCACTGGTTAGAACATATCAAGGTCAGGAGCCACACGGTCTTATTTATTGTTCATTTTACAATTTGCCAATACCGTGATTGCTCACTTTAACGGCACCTCTGATTTCTTCACATTGATAATGAATAGAAAGCTAGGGTTTACAATCCTGCCTGATACCCACGTGTAAAGGCTATGGGCCAAAATACATTCTTCACGCAAACGTTTGCGCCGGCGCAATAACGCATTATCGCGAGGAGTAAAACCCTTTTGCGTGAACGTCGTATTACATTGTCAGCGCAACAAACGCACGTATTCGCCTACCGCAGGTGAACCTGCGCGACCCTACTGTACTGCGCGTGTCCTATACTTAACATTGTGAGCGCAAACGCGAATGTGCGCTGGTACGCGAATGGTATTACAATCTATGCGCAGGAATTAACTGACAGACGTTGCGCGCATAATTTTAGCAACTCGCGGCTAATGTTAACAATGTATCATTGCCACTACATGTATTCATTTCAGCTTGATTAACAAATAATCTTGCAGAGTGATAGGCTCTGTCATTTAATAAGGAGAACTAACATTTATTCTTTCATACCCGACTCAGTTTTTGATCTAATGATTGCGCCAATACCTTAGTCAGGAATATATATATCCTATATATAACTGTGTTTCCGTCTCCTACAATTGGTAGATGCGAGACAGATAAAAAATACCACCGCTGTATACCCCTATTTTTCGAACGGATGCACTCCTTCTCCCTCCGCCGTATAATTTATCTAACAGATACGACTCACACATTTCCATATTGTGTTACTACGATTGTCATTTACTGTAGACTATTGCCATAACCACCTGGGATTTGATCTCCTAGGTTCCTACACACTAGGCAAAGAGTTTATCTGACGGCGATTACTTATTGGGAATTAGAGAGCGCTAGGGTAATTGCAAATCACATTTCTATACTGAGTCCAACTAATTTATGGGTCATCGGGTTTTGATTTGTTTCTATGAGCAGATAAATTTTTCAATCTTTGTTTTTTATCCCTATCTAACTGTTCCAAGTATCTAATAAAATTGTTGTTATCTAAATAATTGTTGTCAGTGTCCCCAGCCCTGTCGAGCTTTCTCTCTATCTCTTCTATTACAGGGTGGTACCCTAGGGTTATGTCCCTTTCGCTGGCAATAGATCTGGTTCTGCTAATTGTCTAGGGTGCTTTCTTTCTTTAGCACCTGACTTTTTCGGTTTCTAGTTAGAATGTAATTTGGCCCTATTTGTTTAGGAACCAACAGGAACGCAATAATCATTAAATAAGGTCCGAGCAATATAATAATAAAATAAACCTTTATTAGATAATTATAATTTTTTCTCATAAGGGAAAATACGAGGAATATTCTTCATAACACAGATTTGAGTATAATATTAGTAAATTATGTGCATATACCTATAGTGTGTACAGTTTTTTGTGTATATATATATATCGCAACAGATGTGGGAGCACTCACGGACTTATTGCATAAAAAACAAAAATTTATTGATCAATCATTTAAAATCACCAACGTTCAGCTCCTACACGAGCCGTTATCAATTCAATAATGATAACCCGTACATTTATACCTGCAATAGATAACCGACTCACCAGCCATGCAACGCGCTGACTTCGACCTCGTCAACCTGATTTCAGTAAATGACGAGTTGACGAGGTCGAAGGTAGCGCGTTGCATGGCTGGTGAGTCGTTTATCTATTGCAGGTATAAATGTACGGGTTATCATTATTGAATTGATAACGACTCGTGTTGGAGCCGAACGTCTGTGATTTTAATGATTTGACCAATACATTTTTGTTTTTTTATATCATAAGACGGTGAGTGCTCCCACATCTGTTGCGATATGTTATGTAATTGGGATACTAGCACCATGGCATGAAAAATTTCAGATCCAGAGCTTGAGTGCCGAGAAGGTGGATTTGTGTGTATACATATGAGAGAGAAGCACCCGTCCTCTGTGCTTAGTAAAGGCTGAGTGCTGCCAACCTGGTGTGGTTTATATATAAGGAAAGTCAAACACAGCGTGGCTAGCACAGGGGGACTCACCAAATTCTGGGTCAGCACCCGGGGTGCTCCGCTGTCTGGGATCCGCAGTCCACCAATAGTGTATACCAAAGTCAGCAGGCCACACCAAGAGCTTGACCATATAAAAATATTTATTGTGGAGCGGCCATAGGGGTACTGGATTCAAGCGACGTTTCAGCAAAGTGCCTTAGTCATGGCTTATCTATGGATTAGGCATGACTAAGGCACTTTGCCAAAACGTCGCTTGAATCCAGTACCCCTATGGCCGCTCCACAATATTTATATATGGTCAAGCTCCTGGTGTGGCCTGCTGATTTTTGGTGATATATATATATATATATGTCTATATATGAAGTGTGTATGAATATATATGTATATATAAAATGCTATTTGTTTATTTCATATTTATACTTTTATCTGCTTTTTCTCCCCCTTTCCTGTGAAGCTTATCCTTGCCGGTGCCTTGAGGATCGCTGACAAATTGGAATCGGGAAAGACGTCTGTCGTCGTGCACTGCAGTGATGGCTGGGATCGCACCGCGCAGCTGACATCGCTCGCCATGCTTATGCTTGATGGTTACTATAGGACCATTAGGGGATTTGAAGTCCTCGTGGAGAAAGAGTGGCTGAGCTTTGGGCACCACTTCCGTCTGGTGAGTTCTTTGAAGACAGCAACTTTGACTTTTTTTTTTTGCGTGTGTTTATCATTATTTATTATTAAATGTATTCTTTTTTTCCATTTGCGTATCTTGTTTTTTATTCCTCATTCTATTTTCGCTTTCCAAAGTCTTGAGTTTGTGCTCTGTTCCAGACATTCAACCAGCTCTAATCCAGCAATACTTTCTGCAGCACAGATTAACAGCCTAGGATAGTGATGGCAAACCTTGGCACCCCACAGGTTTCTGAACTACATGTCCTTTAATGCCCAGCCAAACTTATCAGTGATGAAGCATCATGGGACCTGTAGTTCCAAAACCTCTGGGGTGCCAAGGTTCGCCATCATTGGCCTAGGATATCAAGCCTTGAGTACACTTTACCCCTATACAACTATCAGGTTTTTTGGAAAACCATTTGGTTTGAAGAGGTTTAAAAATCCATTTCATAAAATGTAAGATTTGTGTTCACAGAATACCTCATAATAACAAAGCAGTTGCTTACCTCCTACATGTCTCTATTTAAGAAGCATGGACCATAATCTGGGCCCAAATCAATAACAAAGTTGCAAGCTATGAATCTGCTGTCAGTGAGACCATAGTAAATAATGCAGGCAGTCGCTTGGTGTAAATTAGATACTTGCTCTTGTTTTAAAATACATTGTTATTTAAATAAATGTCCAGATTAGTTTTTGAAGTCCTCTAAAAGGTCTTAACCCCTTAAGGACCAAGGGTCTTTAAAGTCAATGCATTTATGACATAACAGTTAAGTCATTGGTCATTAAGGCTGGGGTCAGACTAGCGTTCTTTAGAACGGAAGGAACGTTCGTGAGAGAGGACGTTCCTTCCACTCTGGCGCCCGTCTGGCCACCTCGCTGAGCACAGTTAGTGCACTCAGCGCTGCAAGCCTGATCCTCCTATGGAGGATTGCGCTTTGCAGCACCGTCGTAGCACTACGACGGGAGGCTTTCTAAACGGACGCAGCATGCCAGCTGTAGTGCGCGCAGTTCATGCGCTCGCTACAGCATGTGGCCGGGCAGCGTGGTGACGCTGCAACGGAGGCCAGGAGGCACACCAGTACAGGCGCACATAGTGTGCTCGTCTGACACCAGCCTAAGGGGTTAAAATGCATGTGTCCTTCTTTGATAATATGAAAAGTTAGGAGATATAGTAACGGCACACTAAGTATACATTCGTGTCAGCTGCAACGTGCATCCATGCTAGGCCCGATCCCTGTGTCCTGACTCCTGTACATATTGGTAGCACCTAAGCCGCTGAGTACCTATAACTTTACTTAGCCAGCCATACAACTGGTCCACAGCCGCAAGAAAGCCTTTTCACGACTATCTTTGTTGTAGCTTCACCAGCAGTTTCAGGATTGCTCCATGAGAGCACAGGTGACACGATATAGCTCTAGTCCATCCCTAGTCTATTAGGGGGCGGTGGTAGCAAACATGTGCCCTCTGTGAGCTAAACTGGTCTAATACTGGCCAGCCCATTTTTCAAAAAGCTACGGTGCCACATTTAGCCATAATTGATTTGGAGATGTGCCGACAGAAACGCTGGTGCAGAGTCACCCACCCAATGTTTCTGCAGTGCTTTACGGTACAAAGTGGTGATGTAAGACGGGAATAATGATCAATTCAAAAAACACAAAGAGAAGCAGGCTCATTATGACATGTAGATCTACTTCTAGAATCTCAGATATTTTATACTGTACATATGTGAGATCCAGAGCAATGTTACGACGTTCTTTTCTTCTTTTACGCCAGAGAGTCGGCCATGGAGACAAAAACCATGCTGATGCAGAAAAGTCCCCGGTATTCCTGCAATTTATTGACTGCGTCTGGCAGATGACGAGGCAGGTAAGTCCGGTCCCATTCGTTGTACATCACGCAGATGCTGGGTATAAGCAGAGGGGGCATGTATGTTGCAGAAAATAAACAAGACGGGCTCAGTGCGCACACAAAGGTTCTATCAGTGTTCCAGTATGGCTGCGGAGCATTAGGGAAACACATTTTCTGTCAACCATGGCCATTCAGCTTTTTCTGTCCTAACAACGCCCTAAAGCCGGGGTCAGATGAGCGTCTTTGAGAGCGGAAGGAACGTCCGTGAGAGTGTACATTCCTTCCACTCTGACGCCCATCTGGCCACCTCACTGAGCGCAGTTAGTGCGCTCAGCACCGCAAGGCTCGATCCTCCTATGGAGGATCACGCTTTGCAGCCCCGTCCAACGCCTGTCTAGCATTTTGACGGGGAGGCTTTCTGCACGTCCGCTTGCAGCACGCGACCAGCCCTGTCAAAGGAGGTGCTAAATGATTTTGCAAAAGTGAAATCCGTTGGCACCAGCTTTTAGTGGACGGTAAAAATGTGCCTCTTAGATTGTAAGCTCTCGAGCAGGGTCCTCTCTCCTACTATTTTGTGTGTGTAATATGTATGTATATTTGTTATTCGGACGCTCCCTTTGTGCAGCACTACGGAACTTGTTGGCGCTTTAGAAATGCTGTTTAGCAAATTAGTGCGGTAATTAGCGCTAGCGCTTTGTAATACCTTACTCGTCCTAACATTAATTACTGATTTGCGCTCCCCATGTTAAGTATAGGATGCGCAAAGTACAGTAAGCTCGCGCAATCACCGATGCGCTAACGGATTTTTAACGTGTTTAGCGTCAGGGATGTAATATGGGGGGCATGCGTTAAATTCACTTATCCTGACGTTAGCGCTTACACATCCAACCGTTAACGCTCAGTATGTAATCTAGCTTTATGTTTTTTATTGAACCTTTTTTTATCTTGTCCCTCAGTTCCCAAATGCGTTTGAATTCAACGAGCATTTTCTCGTGACGATCCTGGATCACCTCCACAGCTGCTTATTTGGAACATTTCTCTGCAACAGCGAACAGGAGCGTGTGATAGAGGTACGGACGTGATTCACTCATTACCGGCACGTGCCTACTCCTCACGTGTATGTAACGCTCAGCAAAATAATATGGGCATGGGGCAAAGTAAGGAACACTCTACACAGCGTGACCACTCCGCGTTATCCAAGCGTTCACACTGCTCTGAGCTCCTGGGGAAATCTTGGCGGCTGATTCAGGTTCTGGGGCTGCTGGTCCCTCCAATGGCTCTCAAAATCTTCCTACATTGAGAGCCATTGGATCGGCTGAAGCATTCACTGGGCTTCAGACTTCATATACAGATTGAATATCCTTTATTCCAAAATTCCTGAGGGGATGCGGCAGGGGAGCTGTGAGACACACAGCAGCAGCACAAGCAAGAGGCGCTGAGCGGTGCTTGTGAGAAATAGACAGTGCAGCACCAGCATGTCTCCCGCTGCCACTGACAGCATGGTCTATGCTGGAGATGCACAGAGTGTCCCAGCAAGTTCATCACTTGTACTGCGGAACACGCCACAATTCTGAAGTGTGATTGAGGACCTGTCAGTAGTGGCATAAAGGTGTTAACTGTGTCCAGGAGACTCCAAAAACTGTGTCTTTCAGCTTTCTGAGTCTTTATGGTAGAGGGATTCCTAACCTGTATGTTATTCCCCCCCCCCCCAACTAGGAACGTCACTTTTTATCTCTGTCATAATGTCTAATGAAGTTGTATTATATACAGTCAGTATTATCCTACCATTGTCTATCAACCCGTTTGACATGTTCTATCTTGTACTACTTTGCAACATTCCCAATAAAATGTATCTAGAAAAATGGTTTTGCGTCAATTCCCCATCAGGGTGGCTGCGTAGACCAGAAATATCCAGCCTGCTTCATGTATAAAACATAACAAGAAAAAAGGTTGTCATTTGCGCTCACCCACCGTAGTTCCATGCGAAACACAGAGGTTTTTGTTTACTTGGATGGCCATTAAAGTGTAAGCTCACCTGCCACGTCACAGCACCTCTGGTCAGGTGAGTTCTACCTAATGAAACCAAGAGCTGCTTTCTCAGCAACCACATGTCCTCATGCTGCTTCTCCACTAAGGCAGACTGGTGGGTTTACATTTATACACTCACCAGGAACAATTCCACTTTGGGATTAAAAAGGAAACACAGAATGAGGCAGCAGCAACAATGACCTGGCTGGGGATACAACAAAATATACATATGTGCAGAAAAACGATTTTGCGCCTATTCCCTGACTGGGCGACTGCGTAAACTAGAAGTATCCAGCCTGCTTCATGTATAACACATAACAAGAAAAAAAGGTTGTGTTTTGTTTCGCATGGAGCTATGGGGGTGAGCGCAAATGACAATCAGAGGCTTTGGTTTATTCAAATGCCCATTAAAGTGTAAGCTCACCTGCCACATCACGTCACCTCTGGGTCAGGTGGGTTCTACCTAATGAAACCCAATAAAATGTTTGATTGAAAAATAAAACTCTCCGTTTTCGGGTCACGCCGTTAGATGCACCTAATAAGATGCAGTATAACCTGTGTGTATTATTTTGGTGTCTGATATTTCAATTTTCTTGTATTCGGGCAATGCCCATGGTATTATTTTCTATTTAGAGCATCCCGCAAGAGACGGTGTCCTTGTGGTCCTTCATCAACAGCCAGCCAGAAGATTTTACCAACCCCCTATATCTCAACTACTCCAGTCACGTCTTGTACCCAGTGGCCAGCACAAGGCATTTGGAGCTGTGGGCCGGATACTACATACGGTGGAACCCGGGAACAAAGTCTCAGGTATCTGTTTTATATGTTCATTTGATTTTTTGTGTGTATAACACTGTCAGTTTTCTGTAGGTTTGCAGAGAGCATTAGACTGTATCCCATGTTATGGTGACATTCAGCCATCTCCAAACAAAGATCCAAGCATAGATGATCCTTCACAATGGTCATCATAGTCACTTGTGTAAAAGCATGAATCCTCTTAAAAACCGTGTGTTCTCTGAGTACGGGACAGTGAAACCACTCTTTGTATTTAGGATTATGTTGACCGAAGTCAAGTGTTGGCTTTTCCCAGCCATAGGATAATTAAAACAGGGTATCCAGATAGAAAGTAACCTATATAATAAATGTATTGATCTCAGAAAGCATTTATTCTGTACACTTCTGGTTTGCCCTGTTATGCAAATTAGATTTCAGTGTTTACTGGCCTGAAAAATATTTAAGGGGTTATTCACAAAGCGACGAACTTGCCACCAAATTATTGTCCTTGTTTATATGGCGCCAACAGTTTCCACAGCGCTTTACAATAACCAAAGGGGAACGAGCTACAGATAAACAGACATATGATGGAAGCAAGAGGTGTAGAGGGCCCTGCTCATAGGAGCTTACAGTCTAGATTGAACGGTGAATTTCCATTGAAGGTGGCAGTTCATTCATTCACTAAGCTGTCAATTTGCCAAATACAGTGCAATTCTCCGGCGGCAGCAAAATTGTCCCATAGAGAAGTAATGTTTAATCTATTCAGAGAACGCCGAACTGCACCAAATTGACGGCGAAATGCCCTACATAGTTACATAGGCTGAAGAAAGACATGTGTCCATTGGGTTCAGCCTCTCGCACATCACCTACTGCTTTTGACCCAAAAGAAAGTAAAAACCCCAGTCTGAAGCGCTCGCAAAAATATGCAACACACTGGGAAAAAAATTTCTTCTTGACCCCAGATGGCGTCAGATTTCTCCTTGGATCAAGAAGCTTTGACCCACATATTAAATATTATGACTCTTAATATTCTGATTTTCAGTGATTCAGTTTGACAGATTTAAACAGGCGAATCCCGTAGGATTCAATGTAAAAAAAATTATACATTTTAATTTAAAAAAAATTATTCTTTTCATTTTCAGCAAAAAGTCTTTTTATTTTATTTTTTTGTGAAATTTTTGTTTTGCAATTTTTTTTAAAGGAGTCTTTTTCATTTTCTAACGGACCTTTTTATTATTTTTTTAAATGGTATTTTTTATTAAATAGACCCATTTTATTTCATTTTTATTGGTTTAAACAGCTAGTAGGAGAATAGCAGAGTGCCATTATTTTTTATTTTCCTGCAGTTCGGTGGTGATCGGTGACTCCATCTTCGTTGCACTGCGGTAAATAGTGACGGCGATATGGAATTGCTGAAGTGTATCATGCTTCGTGAATAACCCCTTTAGACAATATTTCATTTCATGTCATGGTGCTTGAAGAATGTTCGGTGTAACCGTAGCCTCAGTTTCTGCTGTGACTTTCAGTTGCCAAAGATCGGTGAGCTTTGTCTGGTAGACAGTATTTTTTTGGCATAATCCCACAGGAAAAAAGCCAGTGAGGGTTAAATCTTGTAACCAATGGGGCCAATCGATTGCTGACCCCTCTCAAGCATCTTAAAATCCACACGATCCCTAATGATGCAGCTGAAATGTGAGCGCGTCGGCCGGGAAGGTGACCATAGTTGGCGCGTGAGAGAACTTGTGACTCCCTCTACATAGATGTAAATTAGAAGTGTATATAATAAATACTACCAGAGATATAAGATTTTAATTTTGGATACATTTTATCCGCACACCCTGTATTCCTGCTGTCAGTATTCATTGTGAATCCCTATAGATATGCTTTAAGAGGTCTCTGAAGCCAAACAAGTGTGAGTACCCGTCAGAACGGGGCCACATGGGACTGACTGCAAAGCGAATAAGCAGCAGATCAGGATCCAAATGTCACAATACGGTGACGCGATGCCTGCACATACTGTCACCTTCTCATCGTATTTGTATCTGAAGTGTTTTCTAAGAGGTTCCTGTGCATTTTATTCTGTCCTCCAGGAGACGTTCAACAACCGCTGTAAACACCTGCTGGCAAAGCGTGCCGAGCTGCAGAAGAAACTGGAAGAGCTTCAGCGTGAGCTCAGTAACCGCTCGGCTTCGTCGTCGGACAGGGGCAGCTCCCCTCACTCCATCGCACCGGTGCAGACCATCGTATGAGCGCCGCTCCCCTTCAAGTATCTGCAGTATGCACTTTTAGGCAGTGTTTTATCCTTGGGGTGAATAGGTTACGTGTCCATATCCTGGAAATCTGGAAGTCACAGGCAGTCATTGCGCTGATGGTGATCAGAAATGAAGCAGCAGGTTTGCTTTTGTCTTTTCGGCCGGGAGTTTACTGTCAGCACAAAAAAGCCTCACTAACCCTGATCAAGGAGAGCAGGAGAGATCTTCTCTCATTGGAGCCTGATCCATAGTAGTCACGCAGATGTGACAATGAAAACACCTAAAGGGGGGAGGGGGGTAAGGTAAAGTGTGCCAGTGTTTGCCAAAGTTGCCATCACTGGTGGAAGTTGCCATTGTTGCACATAGTGTGAATCCAGACAGCGGCAGGAGAAGCTCCCCTGCCTCTGCTTGAGTAACACTAGCGTTTGCCGCTGTTGCATTAACACGCATTTTAGCTGGCGTCTGCAACTTCAGCAAACACCGGCGCTCTTCAAATAACTCTTCCCCAATCTCAGTCTCACAACACTAATTCTTGTGACTGGGTGTCAAAAGAGTAACACGGAATTGTAACATTTTTGTGGACATATTCGTCTTAACGATTAGAGATCTATGTTGTTGCTTCATAAGATCCTACATCTCTCGATGTCTGCTTCAGTGAAGAAGCCTTCTCTATCGTCCAGCTCCCCGCACCCTCTCTAAGTGCCTTCTGACAAGTACAAGCCGACATGCTATTCGGCACGCTCTGTAACACTGTCATTTTAATGCGGGTAAGCTGGAGAGCTGCCTGTTGAAGGGTCCTCCTGCTTTCCATCGTTAAACATTCCCAGGTCACGCTGCTTCTCCTTCGGCATAGACGTCCATGCCAATACAATGGCAGCGTTTGCTGAGAATGACTGAAGACTGTTTTTTACCTCTTTCTTTGGCAAACGCAAGATAAGAGTTTTTTGCGCTTTCTAAAACCCCAAAGTGGTTTTGGGCACCACTGGTTCACTTTAAACTTTAATATCCCAGGTGTGTTTTACGATTGCCATATACCTCCTCCTAGGTTGCCCGTACATTCGGTGGATTTGTTGATGCAGAGTTGCTGTCATGATACTCCATGTTTTCCTGGGCACCAGGTCTGAATCGCAAACACGTGAGCAAGACCAGGTTGTGCTGGGGCAGAGGATGCTATTAATGGTCTGCACCTCTGACAAGTGAAGCTCACTAAGATTGCACGTTCCAGCACAAACATGGCTGGACGTGAACAGGGAAAGCTTCCAACTGTAAAGTGGTGGCCATAACCTAGTATGGGCTGGTCGAGAGATTTTTTTGGTCTGCAGTCGCTGACCATCACATGTAACAGTCCAGGCTGGTCACAGAGTTTCATCCAATGACATAAAAGTGCTTTTTTTTGGGCTTTTTTTGCCACATTATAGAGGTTATCTAGAAAGCACAGTTTTTTGCTGTTGCTGGAACACTGACATGCACCGGTGTTTCACAAAAAAGAAATCCAAAGGCAGATGCTTCGCTGTGACACATTAATACAGGGTCTCCTCCAAATAGGCTTCACTAAGCTGTTAATCGGTGGATAATTGTGTGTTCCCCATGTAAAGCCAAAACACATTGACTTCTTTCCGGTCAGTTATTTTGCCGTATAGACTTTCAGGTCTCCACCACTTGTCTGCTCGGCAAATAACGCCCTTTAGTAACCAGCTTTCCTGCCTGCACGTGCCACACAAACGTTGTGTTCAGGAAAACATTGTGGATCTGGCAGCGCCATGCTGACACGTGGCGTTCCAAAATAAACACTACATGGGCAACAAACTCTCCCCTTTTTCGAGATAAAAAAAACGAAAATAAAATTAAAACCCCACAGATTTAAATTCAATCTCTTTGTGAAATAAACTAGGAACAGGTGACCGTTTTTTTTACCATTGTTTCGTTTTTGACGCACTCTTATCGGTGCGGCTGCTGACTTAAATACCCGAGCAATCTGATTTGTTCCCTTCACTTATGATAACACATTCTGCCTCGTCACAGATACTGAAATTAAATCAGCTTTTTAGACTTCATATCCCGGTAAGAACGCGTGATTGCGCAGACTCCGGATCCGCCGCGTCTCCTCCCCAGTCAGATTACTTGAATGTGTTTTGCATAATGGCTGCCCTGCCAGTGCCCGCTCGCAATAGACTGCATTAACTGACCGGCGGGGGATATCGTTTATTCATGTGCAATCTAATTGCCGATTCTTTTGGGTGAGGAAGCTTAGCCAAAGACTTAACGCCTCTGCACATTTAAAGCCTTACTTTATATATTTCCTTTTTATTGTGTATCTTCGCCTGTACTGAAGCTTCTACAATTCAGCCGTTTAAGAAAAGAAAAAATCTGAATGCGCTACGGTGCCTTCGATTATTCTACAAACACTACTTTTTATGCTCGTCCCTTTTAGACTACTAATAAAGTGCACCTTCTCGAGGAAAGAGATGAGTATTGGACCTTTTATAGGATTGATCAGCCGTTACTGAAATGGAACGTGTCTCCAGGCTGATACGGAGCTTTACTTGAAACTTTGTATGACCACTGCCAAAACACTAACTTCTCCATGTCAATCGTAGAGGGCCAGATGCCAACCCGGCCGCAAACAGGAAAATCCCGCGTGGACCGTTTACCATTAGGCTGGTGTCAGATGAGTACACTATGTGTGCCCGTACTGACGTGCCTCCCGGCGTCCGTCGCAACAGGACTGGCCACACGCTTTAGCGCGCGCACAAATTGCTTGCGTTACTGCAGACGTGCTGCATCTGTTTAGAAAGCCTCCCGTTGACGCACTACGACACTTATTCGACGGGGCTGCAAAGCGCGATCCTCCATAGGCACACTAACTGCGCTCAGCGAGGCGGCCAGACGTTCCTTCCGCTCGTAGAAAAACTCTAGTCTGACGCCAGACCTTAGAGGCCGCATTCTGACCAAGCAGCTGTATTAGCAGCTCAAGTTGGAATACATCGAAGATAACGCCACAAAGAATGCTGGTATTGGCTCCTGTATCACGCAGGGTTGCTGTGGAGGAACCATTGGAAGGACACAGGGACCTGTTTGTTCCCAGTGTTTCGCTGCTGGTGCCCAGAGGACGCGCCACACAGTACCAGCCTCTGCACCGTGGGATTAGAGGTAAGATTGGGATTTTTCTGGAGGGTGTAACTTTATTCTGCAAAATCACATAGCACCAAGCTCTGCGGGACAGTGTTCTTTGCAGAATACCAGCTACACTGAACTAGCGCGTCGTTCTCACTTGGAGCTGTTATTAAAGACCCCACTACAAAGTATAGGAGCCACTAATGTACATTAAGGAGCAGCGAGTTCCAAGCCGCTAGCAAGCTCGCGTCTCTGTTGGAATAGAGGCTGGAGCCGCAAGTTTAACGGCTCTGTGGAATCGGGCACAGAGTCTTTAAAGCGACTCCTCCAAAGAGCCGACATCTTGGTGGGAGCCACAGCACAGCGGTCAGAGAAATCTGATCAAATCTGCACCGGTGTTTAACGCTCAGGTGATAGCAGGGGAGACTCTCCTGCTCCCTGTCAGATTGTCTGTGATCGCCAGTGTAACGGCATCAGAGCCAGCTCGTCGGCATCATTCAGAAAGTAGGTCTCACTTGGTAACTTATTTCCTGGTAAAGCCACTTGAGGGGGAGAGCGTATGCGAAGCAAACACACAGGCCCAGAACAATGACCGTGCCTTCATGTACATGTGGCAAATAAGGGAAACCTGTGACCGACGTCGGGAATTTGAAGAGCTGGCCAGGTTATTATTATTTTTCTTAATACACTGACACACAAAGTATACTGTGTAATGAAATACTCTTTCCTGAGGTGGCAGATAGGCCTGAACCGAGTCACGTGGAGCCGACGGGCATGATTTACTGTAAATGGTCCAGCACAATTGCGTCGCTGTGGTGGAGGTGGTGGGATACACGGTGTCAGAGAAACTGTCTGAGAATGTGGAAACATGGGATGGAAATCTCAAAAACAACCGAACTGCGACTTTCCCTCCGTTGGTTATTTTGACTTAAACATGGCACATCAAGGGTTAACTCACACAGATTGCAGTTTACACTTTGTCAGTGGTTCTCATCCCTGATCCTCAGGACCCTCTAACAGGTCAGGTTTTAAGGATCTCCCTGGGGAAATGCAGACTGAATCCTGCAATCACTGAGCAGCAAATCATATCACCTGTGCTGTGCTTCACATATCCTGCAAACCTGGCCTGTTGGGGGGGGGGACCCGAGCAGGCCTCAGCATGTTTGCTTGGATATCTCCACCATTGCGGCCACAGCTACGTAGTTGTCCTGGACTGTTGTCATTTGGGGGGGGGGGGGACCAACATGATCCTCTGTCACAAACTCGCACTCGATGCGGACAACCGAAAGCAGGTGGTCAGCGGTGGTGAACCGTGGCACCCCAGATGTTTCTAGACTACATGTCCCATGATGCTCCACCAGGTTTAAGGCTGGCTGAGCATCATGGGACATCCCTGGTGACAAGTTGATATAATTTGCAGTGGTTCCTGCGTCTAATGGTTAAAATATAACACTATGCAATGAAGAGATGACAAAGTATCAGTAAGGGAGGTTTTCTCTGTCTCCTGTTTGTGTAATTTATTTAAAATGCTCTGTGTTTTCTGTGCCTTATTTGTAGAAACTTAACCCAATAAAGTCTGACTTTACCTAACGCCTCTTATTTAATCGCACACGTATGATGCCCATGATCTGTTAGCCGGTATGTTCCATCCTGGTCACTTCACTTGGTCAATGTTCCTCTCCTAGTTCCAACACGCCATAATCCCCCCTCCGTGTTATACCTTCCCTGATCTATCCCCCACGCCTGGATTTGTGGGTTCCATGACTCGACACATCAACACTGTTTTAGGCTGGTGTCAGTCGAGTGCACTATGCGTTTGTCCCGGCATCTGTCACAGCGTTGTGACGCTGCAATGGGGCCAGCCACACCCTATTGTGCGCACAACAGCAGTCGTGCAGCAAGCCTCCCCCTTGAAGTGTTACAACACAAGATCCTAAATAGGAAGATCGAGCGTTGCAGTGCTGAGCACACTAACTGCACTCAGAGTGGAAAGAAGGTCCACTCATGTTCCTTCCGCTCTTAAAACACTCGTCTGACCCCGACCTTAGCAGCACGAGAGGGACCTACACGATATTAGCCCGTCATACCAATATAATCCGTGTTAGTCACGTCCCCTGTCCCTGTTGGTTTAATGTTGTGGCTGATCTGTGTTTACACAGCGGAAAAATCGAGTAATCCAGAAAAGAAGAAGAAAATCGCTCTCGCTCGCTGATGGATAGAGAGTCAGGCACCTTGAATGTCAATGCATTGACTGCGTTAAAGGACTGACGTCAGCTGCAGTGGCCTATCGCGCTCTCCGGACCATACACAGTTAAAATTCCAACAAGTTCTGTAGCGTTGTACAATGGGAGGCAGAATTACAAATATACATACAGGTTCAACACACAGTACAGGAGAGAGGATCATACTGTGCTACATGTCGACGGAGTGAACCTCAACCACGTGCATCGTTTCAGCTTCAAGTTTATTTCCATACAAGGTAGTATTACAAAACAACATGAAATCCGGCTGCTTAAGCTTTATACGCGGCTTGGGGGGGGGGGGCGTTCCTGCAATTACTTAAATACAAGATCTAATGTATGTACATGTAAACATGATCCATCATTAAAGGTGAAGCATTGAAAGGCTTTGCGAGGGGGGATTGAGCGGCGGCACACGAGCATACTGTACTGCTGTTTTTACGGACGCACTTTTTGACGGAAGATAGTGTGAGTACTGCATAAAGTGCGTCCGTGACGTCTCCACGCCCTGGATAATACATGGCAGCGTTATTTCTGCGTCTGTTTAGCTTTTTCACATCAATGTTATTTTTGCGTCCGTAACTTTATGCTTTGCCTGTCAGTGACCAAGTGCGCAGGTGCATTTTATTGACTCCTTTATAAAGCTACAACGGACGCCAAACAGTGCGGTCAGACGGACGCAAAATGTTTGCTCGTGTGCCGCCAGCCTAAGCCTGCTCACTCAGACCCCCTCGGCTTGTTATTGGGGTGAAAATCCTTTTATATGACAAACAGTTTTAAACATATTACAACAAGGACCATTAGAAGCAGGTTGTATATAATTAGGCTGACGTCGCCGAGACACAAACAGCCCACAGGATACAGGACAGGGATGTCCTGAGCCGCTGAATGTTTCTAAAGGGAGATTTTACAGAACGCTCCGGAAGCTTCAAGATCAGCAGAAAAATCACGAGTGTTTAAAATATCTGGGGCCACATCACGGCCGTGGTGTAAACTTAACTCCATAGACCAGGGCTGTCAAAGTCAGCCCCATAGATGTTAATGCCCTGCAATTCTTTGAATGCATTAGACAGCCAGGGAATCATGGGAGTTGTAGTTCAGAAACATCGGGGGGGGGGGCGCTGAAGTTTGACAACCCTGCCATAGACTTTAATGCAGGGATCTCAAACGCTGATGTGCCCCCCCCCCCCCGATGGTTCTGAACTACACCTCCCATGATTGAATGCAATAAACAGAGAATTCTGGGAATTGTAGGCAATAAACAGTGGGGGGGGGGCAGAGTTTGAGATCCCTGCTTTAATGGCTCTGGTAAGATTACATCAAGGGCTCCTGTGTGGAATATACAGGCCCTGGACCGGGGGGGGGGGGGGGAATGCTTTATTATTTTGATATATTTCCGAACGGTATTTCATTTTAATGGGAAAAAAAAAATCTAGATTATCTTATAGATGTATACTCCTACACACGGGAGGAAAAAACACTACACCCCCTACATAAACACGCATGAACACTTAAAAAGCACAGGGGAGTTTCTGTTCATCACAGCCTTTACATTCAGTGGCGATCTAGATACAAAAGCATCTTTTAATGAATGTATCAAAACCTTTTACATTGAAACAGTAACAACTTTGCAGGTATTTACACAGGCCAGAAACAAACATAGCAAAGGGGGGGGGGGGGGGGGTTAAAGGGACACTCCACATAGCCTGACCTCTTTACAAAGTGTAAGTGGTCAGGGTGCATTGTGATGGTGGGCTTTGCAAATAGCGCTGTGTGAAGCCGAGGCATTTCCACCGCTCACACAGCTGCCAGGCAAACCTGCTGAGGATCAACTCTAGGGACCAATGAGTTCAGCACACTTTGCTGACCTCATCCACTCTCTGAATGCTGATAGCAGTACCAATCCATTGTTCTGTGCAGGTGCTGGGCACCCTATATGTGTAGCATAGATACAGTACTCAAAGTGCATAAAAAGCTGCAGGGACTTCTGCATCCTGGAAGCTATGAGCTCCTAAAAAACAAGCAGCCAAGCAAGAAATTATATTTACACTTTTTTTAATTGGGTGGATGTCAGCAGCATCTGCCCAAATAAGGGGGAGGGTGGTGGTAATTTTTACCAGAATGAGCCCTTTAAGTGCACTTTTTTTTTTTAACATTTGAATAGTTTACTCCACCCCCCCCCCTTTTGTGAAGGGGGGGGGGGGACACGACAATCATTACTATCCAGAAACACAGTGGACAGAAATACCATCTTGGGCAGCAGTACAGGGTGTCTTATGGTAGCGAGTGAGACGTTAAACAGGGTACAGTGTTAATTTCATGGACTAAAAGTTTTAGTCGACTAAATATAACCGGTTTTTGACTAAAATATGACCAAATTAAAGTAATTCAGACGACTAAAATTAAATGCCTTTTTAATCAAAAGACTACGACTAAAACTAAAATTTGCTGTCAAAATGGAAATTGGATTTTAAGATTGTTATATCTGTGCCGTACTGCATGTTCAGACCTTAATACCATAAATAATAACAGGTTAATAGAGGTTTACTCCAGGAGTATGGAATGAGATCAGTGACCTGCGTCTAGCTTCTCCCCGCATCGCCTCTTCCCATGATAGACTGCAGGATTTCTCACGCGCAGCCCCCATCCTTTGGAACACTCTTCCTCGTACGGTCAGACTTTCCCCTAGTTTCCCTTCCTTCAAAAGCTCCCTTAAGACATTCCTATTCAGGCAAGTCTACCACCTGACTCACTGACGCAACCAGTCCATCACTCTCACCTTGCAATCTAGAAGGGTTGGGGAGAGGAAAGGACTGCGAGTTCCCATGGGAATCGGGCCCTAGTTTCCTTCTGTACTGGTTTATCAAAATGTTGTTCAATGTATTGTAACCCTGTCTATATCGTGCCCATTATACAGAGCTGCGCTATATAAAGAATGAGAAATGCTGAAATAATGCATTAATTACACTTTAACTAAACTAAATAGAGTTTATGTGACTAAATTCTAATGCTATTTTAGTCAAGAGTAAAATTAAACCAAAATTAACACTGCCCAAAAAAAAAAAAAAGTGTGGGGGGGGGGGGGTTTAAAGGCAGAACAATCCATTCACATCTTTGACATTCACACACAACTACAAAACTGAATGGTGTATTCATTTTCCTTCGCTTCTTGCATCCATGGCAGTGGGAGTTCACAGATCGAAATCTGTGCTCCATCATACCACGCTTTAAGCAGGGCTTGACACCTGTGGAGTAGATGGAGGAAACAGTGTGCAAATCACGAGCTTAAAGAATGTTTTAAAGAGCCAGAAAAAAAAGTGCTATAGGCCTCATTCACACCGATATGCAAATAAATGGCTCCATACACATAGCCGCGTATGGAGCCGTATATTTGCGTTGCATAAACACGTGCAAAAACCGAATGCAGCCGAGATGCGTTTTGGTAATATACGTGTGTATACACGCTGCCAAGTTTAACCCCCACTGACGGTTTTCCCTGAGTGTGGCTCGGGGTTAACTTTCAGTGCTGAAAGCTGTAACCCCGAGCCTCACTCGGGATGCTGCTGGATACATTACCTGTACCTGTCCTCCCTCGCTGTCCCCCGCAGTCTCCTCCGTCGATCGCAACGTTTTTCTTCCTGGTTCCCTTCTCGCGAGAAGGGAACCAGGATGCCATGAATCACCGAAGGAGACAGCGAGGGAGCACAGGGACAGGTAATGTATCCAGCGGCATCCCGAGTGAGGCTTGGGGTTACCGCTTACAGCACTGAAAGTTAACCCCGAGCCACAAGGGGCCAGGGATTAAATTGAACTTTGCGTATACACGTGTATACACAATATTCAATTTAATCATTTTTCAATCATTTGGTGGTGGGGGAGGGGGGGGGGGAGGAAATCATACATTTAAACACACAGCTATATAAAAATAATCCTGAGACTCCCTGCCCATGACATGCCACCTTGCTGACAGTGACAGCTGTAAGTCATTCTACAGGACAACCTTCCACTCACGCCATACACCTGACTGCGGACACTCCATGAAGTCAGCACTCTAATGTTACTACTGGGGACCAATTCAATGACAGCCGTGGGAAGCTCCGTCCACACAGGGGAAACTTTGCTGCACCCAGTGCTGGATCAGGACAAGTACCTGCGTGTGTGTATATATGTATATGTATATGTATATATCAAGAGATGCGATTGCATTGACCTTTAAGACCAATGCGCCATCCATCCCAATGAGACACAGCAACCATAATGCACCTGGGCAGTGCAGTCTCAATCTATGGGCATTGGGCTACACGTATACGCCATGATAAAGTTCTGCAATGGAGAACTTTGACACTTCGTATATTTAAGAACAACATCCCATGATGTCCTGTCACTGAAAGAGCATCGTGTTCTGAAACGGACGAGCCCATTAAAAAAGGTCCACCATCACGGCTCTGACCTATAATTTCATTTAAATAGAGATTTTGGCTCATACCTGTGCACCCCGTCTACAAAATAGAAGTACAGTGCTCGCCCCGTGTGCTCAGCCAAGAGGAAAAAGCAAAGATCAATGAGGAGCTTTTGGTATATACAAATCAACAGCAATTTTCAAGAATACAATGTCACACGAGTAGTCTGCTCAATCACACATACTATGGACCATGTACAAAAAAAACAAACCTAAATATAAGTGCACCTGGGCGTCCATAAAACACCAGGGTAAAGAAACCGAAGCATGGTGTGTGCGCCGGCCTCCAAAGTCACCAACTCCGATGGATCCCACATGTGGAAAAATAGAATATAAGCAGGCGCTTGATAAAAGGTTACATGCATACAGGACGGAGAGGGGAAAATGATGGATTTTGCAAAATCATTGTGTAAACGCATGATTTTATGGAAGACTAGGAGGCGAATATTATATGCCAGATCTCTTTATTGCAACTCCCAGCATCAAGAGGCAAAGAAAGGTCATCACACCAATACACCGAGACCTTTGACATGAACGCTATGGTACAGCCCGTATCCTAGGCAACCCAACACAAAAAAGTTACATGACAACAAGAGTCCCACTTCCTCTTTCTTGCAAAAACAGGGGGGGGGGGGCGAGGCAGCATCAAACCGGTAACCAATCGAGGAAAAGAATGGAATTTAGGAAGAACAGATGATCAACAGGAAAACCTTGCCAAACTGAAAAGCTTAAAGAAAAAAAAAAAAAAATGTGGAGCAGCATCAGAGGGCAAAAGCCACGTGCAATACCGTAAGACGGAAATTCACAAGACAACAGCCACAGTATATAGTAAAATCTGCATATTGAGACACGCTGTGGTGGGCAAAACCATGGGAGGGAATAATATTCGTCCCGGTCTTTCATAAAATCAGGACTTCTGTCTTGATTTTGCAAAATCCATCCTGGAGGCCATCTTCGTCCTTCTAGAGAAAAAACAAAATGAACCCCATCCAGTCGGTATGGACAGCCATGAAGATCGAACGTGCGTACATCCGAAACACGACGACAGGAAACTAAACCGCACAACATGACCAACTTCACCGAAAGGTGATAGATGTATTGTACCGCGCACAAGTCGTCCGTGCAGAGTAGAGTACATCCTAGAGAATGACCCTTTGCAAAACTGCGGATCGTGAAGGAGCCGACGAGGAGCTTAGCCGTACCAAATGTGGAGTGCTAGTGCCATGTGTAACTCGTGCTTGATGTTGCGTAGTTTCTCTCATGGGAGACGAAGAGGGATTGTGTTCGAGAACAGACCACGAACCCTAAGCTCAGGGTCTGATTTTATAGGTGACCATGTGTGGTAAAAATGCTGTATTTCGGCCACCCACTAATTTGCTCAGGATAAAAAGGAGGGGGAGGAAGGGTACCCAGACGCTCTCGGTTGGAAGGAACTCCGTCCGTGGTAGGTTCTGGATCGCTGTTGCGGATAGGGCATCCCTGTTGGAACCGTGGTGACAGTTGATAACGCTGGGTGGTGGTAGCGTAGGGGGCTGGATTGCTCTGGCAGTTGTCAGGGGCCTGGCCGGACAGTCTGCCGACCCTGCCAAAAACCTTTGTGGGTTCAGCGAACACTGTATATAGACGATTGTGGTCTAGACATGGTCGTTATGCAAGTACCTTAACTCATTTTCTTGGCAAATTTCTCCCCGAAGAGACCCCCCCCCCCCACACACCAGCGCCCAACTCTCGAGTGGCTAGAGAGGCCAAATTGCGATTGATGCGAAGAAATATCTACATGCGTCTTTCCGCGGAAAGGTCAGCGTTGGCGTTTCCCAGAAGGCGCGGTGTGCTCGGAGCCCAGCCATGAAGGCGAGAAACAAGGTGCCATAACGTAGGCATTTTTTATCTCGAGCATTTGTGCAAATGGTCCTATAGCATCCAGCATCAGTGGTCACGGAGAAGTACGTCAGCATGATGCTGGACTGAAGGACAACACCAATGAAGAGAAGCCGCATCGTTTTGACGGTTAGGGGGCACAGACGAGGATACGCTGCAGCGCCATATTGAAGGAGGAAAGGACGAACAAGCTACGGGACAACACCTGTAGAGGAGGAATTGGTGTCAGTCCAATTAAGGAGAACCAATCACCAGACTCAGAGGGATATTAATGGAGACTGGGATAATGGGTGTTTGTGCTGCTTTTTGCTTCTCCTGAAGAGGTCTTTGCTGAAAGACGTAACACGTCAAGCTGTCAGCAGTTTCTAATAAAATAACTTTTTTTATTTACTCTGGAGTTGGTCATTCCTGTCTGGGGGTGGCCTTCCCTGACCCTGCATTCGAGAGGATGTCGTGAGCGGAGGGAACACAGCAGTTCCAGGAGAAATGATTCCTTGGAATGGTGATCTTCTTAATATATCCTGTGCATTTTAGATTCTCTTTGTCTACAGGTTCACACTATTGTGATTCCTTTTTATCATTTTGGGACTTCCCTCGGTTTTCATATTCAAACGCTCAAGGGGCATAGGGTCAAGGGGAGCAGGAGATGGATCCCTGAAAGAGCTCACAGAAGATGCCGGTGAACAGTCAGCAGGGATCGACAGAGGCACATCGCGTGAGCCAGAGCGGGCGCAAGTGGATATCTGCATGATAGCATTCGAGTACAATCAAGCCCAGCGCAGAGAAAAAAGGCAAACAGTTCACGCGTTACCAGCCCTTGCAAGACAAGCGAGCATTGGAATGCCTGTTGCTAGGCAGATGCCACAGACGCGTGGCGAAAATAAATACGAGGGGAAGCCGCGCCGACCTGCAGAACCAACGGCCACTGCTGAAAGAACAATGTGTAAACCCACGTAAAAAGTAATGCTAGATACGAAGGATAAGAAAAAAGTAACAGTACTGCAAGTGGAAAATGTACTTCTCTCAAGACTGGGAGCAGCAAGAAAGAAGAAGTGGGACTCTTGTCATGTACCTTTATAGAGTTGGGTTGCATAGGATACGGGCTTCATGTCAAAGGCTTTGGTGTATTGTGTGATTACCTTTTAGTCTTTGCTTCTTGCTGCTGGGAGTTGCAATAAATAGATTAGGCATATATAATACTCGCCTCCCTGTCTTGATATAAAAATCTGATTTTTTTATTAAATAAAAAATAGGTTTAAAAAGTCACAGCAGAATGTACAAAGAGTCTGTAAAAACAGAAGCAAAATAAATAATAATCCCTGAGACATTCGTCGTTTGCAGTCTGTTCAGTAGTCCCAGTGGATGTCGTCCTTCCGAAGCGACGTCTGCAGCGTCTGCATCTCCCGCAGCAGCTGAAGGCTCTTCTTGCCCTGTGCTCCGGGGTTGGCTTTCTGAGGGGCTGTTCCTGCTACATTCACATCCTTCTTGGTTTTGACAGGTTTTCCTTCCTTCGCCGTTGATTCGTAAGTCACTTTCTTTTTGGTCCTTAATTCTTTCACCAGTTTTTTAAGCTGAAAAGACATGGGGGGGGGTGTAGAAATGTAACTATGTATCACTCGGTGTCTGACAATAGAGCAGGTACCAATCTTTGAGGCCAGATGAATGTTGTGTTTGGATAACACCAGCACCTTTCCTAGTCTGCAAAAGCTAGCCCCCTGTTTGAGGAGCAATTGGTCTCACTCCGGGAACCTGGAATTTTGAGCTGTTGGGGGGAAACGTGGGGGTGGTGGATAGCAGGGAGCCCACTTTTGCATCCTGGGGAAGTAATAAATAGGACAGCAGGTCACGCCCTTTAATCCCACCCCATCAGCCCTGTCACTGGCCCTCCTATGTCTGTTCCAGTGTCGTCCTCCACAGCCTGTAGGACAAAGTTCAACCTCTTAGGGAGCGGTTGTTTGGCTCTCCATAGCAAGCAGTACAATGCAGCAAGAGCTGCTGGGAAATCGGCAATCCCGGAGGCTCTATTTGCACGTGACAGTTTCAGCACTAGTCTATGGATTATACTAAAACATTATCCCCGTGTATTGTGGCATCCTGCGCGGGATGAGGTAGGGACCACGTGGAAGAATGCGCCAGTGGAGCGCTGTCTCATTCGCCGTTTCTTATCACAGCAGACTCTGAACTAGAGATTTCTCACAGCGCAAAACGTCCTGACAAAAAGATGACAGGCTACCTTCTCCAAGAATACCGCAATGACATCGGGAACCCACTGCAGAGCGTAAAGAAACCTTGAATGAAAGTCAGCAGCATCTGACGCTACAAACTGTGCATATGGTAACAAAGGTCCTCCTTACGCTGGGATCACACGAGCGCACTAAATGCGTCCGCTGTAACACACATACAGGTCTATTCACTAAAAGGTGAAACTCAGGAGAACTGGCAGAAGAGAGCAATCTAGACCATATAGCCAGTTTGGAAAGTGAGATAAATGTGAGAATTTATCTGGTTTGGCTATTTTGACCTAGAATATTCACCTTCAGTGAATCAATCTCATAGTGATGCCAATCATAGAATGTTGGCGAATCACACAGGGAACAACACACGGCTTACACGTGTACTTTTTCACGCATGTTAAATCAGACGTGGATTTTTGGCCAGCGTCAACACTAGGCAGCGCATAGAGACAGGTCTATGGACTTGATGCATCTCTAGGTGGGAGTACAGAACATCAGACGAGCTCATTTGACTTCCGACACGTTGTGTGAAGGAAAAAGAGACTACAAAGCGCAACGGCTTCTTAAAGCTTCCGGATTCCGAGGTGTTTCGCTTGTCCTCAAAATTCAAGAAAATCGTGTGGCCTCCACAAGTACGTCCATTACACCAGACGAGCTTACTGCGCTCATACAGACACAGCCTTAATGCGTATGAAAAAGCCATGTTTGCAGAACGTTGTCACAGGACAGCTGCTCCATGCATTGCACTAATGGAGGGTAGATCTAGTCAAAACAGCCTCTTTGGGTTTCTGGGATCCGACTGGGGCAGTATGCTTTTTTTTTATACATCACCATACATTACCCTCTTCCAGTTTCATATACAGTTGTGTTCAAAATTATACAGAGGGTTGTGGTAAATGGAGTTTATTCGGCGCAAGGTCTTGTTACCAGTGGGGTACCTCAGGGGTCAGTACTTGGACCCATTCTCTTTAATATTTTTGTTAGTGATATTGCAGAAGGTATTAATGGTAAAGTATGTCTTTTTGCTGATGACACAAAGATTTGCAACAGGGTTGACGTTCCTGGAGGGATCAGCCAAATGACAAATGATTTAGGTAAACTAAAAAAATGGTCGGAGCTGTGGCAATTGAGTTTTAATGTGGATAAGTGCAAGATAATGCACCTGGGACGTAAAAACCCAAGGGCTGAATATAGAATATTTGATACAGTCCTAACCTCAACATCTGAGGAAAGGGATTTAGGGGTCATTATTTCAGAGGATCTAAGGGTAAGTAGTCAATGTAATAGAGCAGCAGGAAATGCTGGCAGAATGCTTGGTTGTGTAGGAGAGGTATTAGCAGTAGGAAAAGGGAAGTGCTCTTGCCACTGTACAGAGCACTGGTGAGACCTCACTTGGAGTACTGTGTGCAGTACTGGAGACCGTATCTCCAGAAGGATATAGACATCTTAGAGAGAGTTCAGAGAAGGGCTACTAAAATGGTGTACGGCTTGAAGGAGAAAAGTTACCAGGAAAGGCTTAATGATCTTAACATGTACAGCTTGGAAAAAAGACGAGACAGAGGAGATATGATAGAAACATTTAAATACGTAAAGGGAATCCACAAGGTAGAGGAAGGGAGTATATTTAAAAGGAAACAAAGTAGCAAAACTAGAGGACATAGTCTTAGATTAGAGGGGCAAAGGTTTAAAAGTAACATCAGGAAGCATTATTTTACTGAGAGGGTGGTGGATACATGGAACAGCCTTCCAGTAGAAGTGGTAGAGGCCAAAACAGTAATTGAATTTAAGCAAGCATGGGATAGGCATAAGGCTATCCTAAACAATAGGGTTGCACCGATACCGATACTAGTATCGATATCGGTGCCGATACCGGGTACTGCAGGAGTACTTGGTACTCGTGCAGTATCCCCGATATTTTTTTCCGATACCGGAAGCCGGCATTGAGCCGGCTTGCCGGTATCCGAGGGGCTGCGGCGGCTGTCCGAATGCTTTATCGGCATTCGGACAGGCCCTGCAGCTGGTCATCTAACTTTGTTTAATACTTACCTTCCTTCAGCGCCGCCGGTAAAGTCTTCGCTCGCTCGCTCGCTCCTTGGAAGGACCCCAGCCGCGACCACGTGGGACCATGTGATCGCGGCTGGGTCCTTCCAACGAGCGCGCGCGCGGAAACTTTCCCGGCGTCGCTGAAGGAGGTAAGTATTAAACAAAGTGAGCAGCTGCAGGGCCTGTCTGAATGCAGATAGAGCATTCGGACAGGCCCTGCAGCTGCTCTCCGGTCATACTTACCTTCCTTCAGCGACGCCGGGAAAGTTTCGCGCGCGCGCTCGTTGGAAGGACCCCAGCCGCGATCACATGGTCCCACGTGGTCGCGGCTGGGTCCTTCCAAGGAGCGCGCGCGCGCGAAGACTTTACCGGCGGCGCTGAAGGAAGGTAAGTATGAGCGGAGAGTGGGGGGCATATCCATGAGCAGGGGGGGCATATCCATGAGCAGGGGGGGCATATCCATGAGCAGGGGGGCATATCCATGAGCAAGGGGGGCATATCCATGAGCAAGGGGGGCATATCCATGAGCAAGGGGGGCATATCCATGAGCAAGGGGGGCATATCCATGAGCAGGGGGGGCATATCCATGAGCAGGGGGGCATATCCATGAGCAGGGGGGCATATCCATGAGCAGGGGGGCATATCCATGAGCAGGGGGGGCATATCCATGAGCAGGGGGGGCATATCCATGAGCAAGGGGGGCATATCCATGAGCAGGGGGGGCATATCCATGAGCAAGGGGGCATATCCATGAGCAGGGGGGCATATCCATGAGCAAGGGGGCAATTATCCATGAGCAGGGGGGCAATTATCCATGAGCTGGGGTCAGGATATCCATGAGCTGGGGAAATCCATGAGCTGGGGCAAATCCATGAGACCTGGGGGCTTTATAGGAGGTCTGTTCTTATTGGAAAGCGTCACAAGACATAAAATAAAAGTATCGGTAATTGGTATCGGTGAGTACTTGAACAAAAGTATCTGTACTCGGTCTTAAAAAAGTGGTATCGGTGCATCCCTACTAAAGAAAAGATAAATCCAGGTAAAAGTATCCATGTAATTGGGCAGACTAGATGGGCCGAAAAGGTTTCTTTATCTGCCAAATTTTTCAGGTTCTATGTTTCTATTCCAACCCCCCAATGCTGTAAAGTTTAGGGAATTTAGTGCACATTTGTAATTTTATCCCAGGACTCGGAGGCTCCTATTTTGCCATCTCTTTCTTTACTTTATTAACAGCAGCAAAGGTTTAACAGTATGAAACAAAAACTTTCCCCAACAACAGGGGTAAACACGCCCACACCCTCTCCCAGTCTGTCCACTTAGTCCCGCCCAGAGACAGGCTCCTCCTCTTTCTTTGCTGCTCTTCGGACAGATAAGTGGTTTTCTATATTTCTCTCTGTAATTTCATGCATATTTCTTGATTTTACACTTAGTGGTTTTAGATTCTCATACTGTTGTATCTGGGGACGCCGCTACCCTCCGGTGTTAGCCGCGGGGGTCGGCGCTCCCCACCGAGTCTTACCAGGAGACCAACCAGGTCCCTGCGTCTGACCCGGCACTCGCGCACTGTTTTCACCCCGCTCGGACGTATTTACGTTCATTCGGGACATTTTCCCTGCTCTTACAACAACTGCGTGCATCTACCTCATTTTCGCGGGCTTCCCGCGCGAGGCGCGCTTTCAGCAGCGGCGTTCTACCACGCCCACTTCCCTCGCGCTGATCACCATTCACTGAGAGAAGTTTAACAACTAAGCAAGGTACAGCGATGTCTGCCTCCCACCGCAGCGCGTCTCACTCTCCCTCCCGGGACTCGGGATCGGAGAGTAGCTCCAGGCACAGAGCGGCTTCCCCTCAGGGGAATACCCCCCCTTTACCTAAAAAGCACAAACGCTCTAGCTCAGCGAAATTTGCGGCCCTCGAGGCCTCCCTCCGCTCCTCCATTACCGAGTCCATGTCTGCGGCTGTAGCAGACATGCACTACACCTTCAGACGCTCCATGGAGGAAGCAGTAACTGCTCTGCAAGCGCCCCCCAAGTAGCCTCCTGCTCCGCTTTCCTGCAAGGGAATGTGTCCCAAGTCCAAGATCCTCATGTTAAACCCCGGGAACAATTACAGGACGCCTCCCCTCAAAGGGTATTAGACCCCCCAGCCTGCGGGCATATTGATCCCTGTCCCCCACGTCCATCTGGTGCTTATGGAGGGGCTGGCAACCCCGCAATTATGCCTTTATTGATTCGCGAGTCTGATCCTCGCAAGAGAGCCCTTGACCGCGGGGCACCCAATGCGGCAGAGAACAAGAGACCCAAGGCATCACCCTGGAGTCTCGTCCCAAGAGGGACAAGTTCAGGGGAAGGCGATCCTGAGGGCGATGACGGAGATGACTCCATTACATTATACGCCCCGGTCCATGATGAGGACCTTTTGGTGGAGCCACCCCCTATGCAGGTTGGGGATACTATCTACGACCCAGCGGGAAATCCCATGTTTAATCCCCGTGAGATTTCCCACCCAAGCTCTACCGCTTGGACCCCCCAACCCCATATCGAACGCTGGGTCGACAGCGTTATGCGCTGCCCTCTTGACAAGGGAACTAGACTGAACCTGCGGGCAGAATGCCCTCGGCCCACCACTGCTGGTAAAACATGTATCACCCCCGAGGTGGATGAAGCCTTCCAGCAGTTCGTCGCCAACAAAGGTTGGTCGGCTAAGAAAGGCATAGATTTTGCCATAAAGACATGCCAAGACAAATTGCTCGACACGGCTGGCCCTTTAGTTAAAGCTCTAGACATCGTTAACCACGCTAAATTAACGGAGCTCCAACTGGATCCCTCAGAAATTGAGGAATGGCTGCAGCGCTCCCTTTGTCTGCTAGGTAACGCGAACGCTGCATTAGCATCAGAGCGCAGAAAGACTATCCTGCTAAAAATGGATACAAACCTGACCCACATGGCCGCCACCGACTTGGGCGCCAAGGCGGAAGGCCAACTCTTTGGCGACCCATTTGCTAAGAAGCTCAACACCTATGTGGGGTCCTTTTCTATGCTGGACAAGGCCGAGGCCACGATGAAAAGAGTATTCCCAGGACGGGTCTCCCACAGGGCCGGCAGAGGCAGGGGTCGCTCTGCCGGCCGAGCGGGTTACTCCCGTACCTTTGGCCCCACCTTCAACTCCACACGCTATGCTGCCGACAACCCCAGTTCCGGCTCACGATTCTTTCCATCCAGAGCCAGACCATGGCGCGGAAACGCCTACAGAGGAGGCAGATCCTCCTATAGAAGACCCTCAGGTGAGCACCTTCCAGATTATCCCTTCATCAGGGGTGAGGGTCGGGGGTCGGCTGACCGACTTTGCGCACGCGTGGTCGCGCCTCACTACCGATGCGTGGGTCCTGGCCACGATACGGGGTTTCTCTATAGACTTTGTGGACACACCTACACAGACACAACCCCCCGCGCCGCTCCACTTTGCGCACGCGCAGGATTTACTGATACAAGTGGAAATTCGGGACCTGCTGTCCAAAGGGGCAATCGAACCCGCCCATTCGTCCACGAACGGTTTTCTCAGCACTTTGTTTTTGGTCGCCAAAAAAGGCGGAGGTTTCCGCCCAGTCATCAACTTGAAACAGTTGAACCTATCGGTCGTTTACCGCCATTTCCAGATGGAAGGTATTCACACGTTACGTCACGTCCTCCGGAAGGACGATTGGTTGGTCAAACTGGACCTGAAGGATGCCTACCTGACGGTACCGGTCTGCTTGGCCCACAGGGATTTCCTCAGGTTCATCTGGCAAGATCGGGTGTGGCGGTTCACGTGCCTCCCGTTCGGCCTCTCCTCGGCACCATGGTGCTTCACGAAGCTACTGAAGCCGGTGATCGCTTCCCTGCGAACCAGAGGGGTCCGCCTGATCATATACCTGGACGACATCCTCCTGATGTCCGAGTCCAGGGACACACTTCTCACGCACCTTCAATGGACAATCTCCCTCCTGCAAGAACTGGGTTTCTTGATCAATACGGGAAAATCCCTACTGTCTCCAACACACCGCATCGAATTCTTGGGTTTTCTCCTGGATTCCCACGACCTATTATTGTTCCTGCCTCCCTCCAAGATTCGGAACATCCGCAAGGAAACTTCCTCTCTCCTCCGACACTCAGCGCCTACTTTGAGGATTTTGGCCAGGGTAGTCGGTCTTCTGGCAGCGGCACGACTGGCGATCATACCAGCTCCCCTACACTATCGGCCCTCCAACGCCTGAAGGCCCGTTCCCTCCGAGCGGGTTCGGATTACTCGGATACAGTGTCCCTGACGGAAGACGCCCGATCAGACCTGACGTGGTGGCACTCCCAGATGACGTCTTGGAATGGCAAACACCTGTTTCCCCCTCCCCCGACTCTCACCATAGACTCCGATGCCAGCGGCCTCGGATGGGGTGCCCACTGCGACGGTGCGGAGACAGGGGGTCGATGGTCTCCCACGGAGCAGACCCGACACATCAACGTCCTGGAGCTGCTGGCGGGATTCTTCGCTGTACGCTGTTTCACACGGAACTCCCCACATCGCTCGATCCTCCTTCGCCTGGACAACTTCCCGGCAGTGCGTTACATCAACGCCATGGGGGGCCCCAGATCGGAATCTCTGTCACTCATGGCTTCCGACTTTTGGGGATACTGCCTTCAACACGGTCTCTGGGTTCATGCCCAGTTCATCCCGGGCCTCTCCAATCGAATCGCCGACTGGAATTCGCGTCACCTGTCGGACTCGGGCGACTGGCGGATACCTTCTTCGGTGTTCGATCAACTTCACTCACTATGGGGTCCTCTCCGCTGGGATCTGTTTGCCTCGAGATTGAACGCCCAGCTGCGGGAGTTCTTCAGCTGGAGACCGGATCCGGATGCTCTGGCAGTGGATGCCTTCCTGCAGGATTGGTCCGAGTCCCGTCATTATGCCTTCCCCCCTTTCGCCCTGATTGCTCGGACGTTGGGTCACCTCCGGACGCAGGGAGCAACATTGGTCCTGATTACTCCCTTTTGGACGACTCAACCCTGGTTCCCGACCCTCCTGGAACTCGCGATCGATGTCCCCAGGTTGCTACCCCACCGACCGGACCTTCTTCGAGACGCGGCGGGCGCACCCCACCCTCTGGTGACGGACGGCACTCTGGATCTTCTGGCATGGCTGGTTTCCGGTTTGCCTGGCAACGCCAAGAGATTTCGATCCGGACTGGGGAACTTCTGTTGCAAGCATGGGCCCCCGGCACCCGGAGTGCGTACGGATCTGCCTGGAACAGATGGGCTGACTGGTGTATGGGACGGCATCAAGATCCCGTTTCTGCATCTCTGAATTCGGCATTGGACTTCCTGACGTCTCTGTTCGACTCTGGCCTGGCTTTTCGCACCCTGAATGTCTACCGATCGGCCATGTCCGCGGGGCATGTTGGTTTCGCTGGGGTAGCTCTAGGACAACACCCTCTGGTCTGCCGTCTGTTGCGGGGAGCTCGCTTCGAACGACCCCCCCTTCCTCGGTATTCCTCCACGTGGGATGTTTCCCGGGTGTTAAGTTTCCTGGAAGCCTGGCCGGATAATGGGGATCTGTCCCTACGGCAGTTGTCGGCGAAACTGGTGATGCTTTTCTGTTTACTCTCTTGTAAACGTGTGGGTGATGTTCGGGCCCTGGATTACCCTTCGCGTTCCTTTGGCCCGGACGGCGTCACCTTTGATGTGTCTAGACGTACTAAGACCTCTATTTCGTCTGTATTTTTTCCGTCCTACCCGGACCGTCCTTTGTTGTGCCCGGTTAGATGTCTCAGACTCTATGAGGGCCGCCTTGTGGGTTTTCGGACTGGATCTGTTTCCCCCCTGTTCCTGTCCTTCCGTGCCCCCCATCGCCCAGTGACCTCGACGTCCTTGGCTCGTGGGTGCGCTGGTTGCTGGAGCTGGCGGGGGTCGATACTGCATCCTATGGAGCCCACTCGGTCCGGTCCGCCATGGTTTCCTCAGCGGTGGCGGCTGGCTGTCGCCTGGAGGACGTCATGCGGTCCGCGGACTGGTCGAGGGAATCTACAGCTCGGCTTTTCTATGTACGTCCTCTGAGACACTGGACAGAGACTGTTGTTGCCCAGCTTTGAATTGGCAAAATAGGAGCCTCCGAGTCCTGGGATAAAATTGAGGAATTTTCCTATTTCCATGACGGAAAGTTCTAATTTTATTAAGGACTCGGAGGCGAGTATTTTCCCCCCCTTTGGTTCCCTCCCTATCGACTGTTCCTTCATTAAACGCTTCCTCTGGTTGTCCGTGTCTTATTTCCTGCGCGCGCATGCGCCTCGCGTTGTAACTCTACGCCGCTTCTGCGCGCATGTTCCTGAATAAAGATTTTTACGGAGACTGGTGTTTCGTATTCCTTGACTGCGCCTTGCGTTGCAAGTTGTTCATGGCTCGGTTTTAACCTCTGCCCCGTGTTTTCTTCTTCTTCTCTTCCAGCTTCGCGCTGATCGCCCTGCCTTGGCGGCATTTTTCATGGTTTCCCCACGCCCGGCCGTGTTTGGCTTCTTCGTCTCCCCGTCGGGTAGCTCCGTCTCGTCCTGGAGATTCTGACTTCTGACCTGCAAAGAAAGAGGAGGAGCCTGTCTCTGGGCGGGACTAAGTGGACAGACTGGGAGAGGGTGTGGGCGTGTTTACCCCTGTTGTTGGGGAAAGTTTTTGTTTCATACTGTTAAACCTTTGCTGCTGTTAATAAAGTAAAGAAAGAGATGGCAAAATACTCGCCTCCGAGTCCTTAATAAAATTAGAACTTTCCGTCATGGAAATAGGAAAATTCCTCAATTGTATTCAGAATTGAAATCCTACAGGACTTTTTAAAGAACATATTGCCAACTAAAAATTGACATCAATTGGTTTTGTAATTACCAGTAGTAAATGTTTCTTTTGGTGAATTCTTCATTTGACACATTATTCAACCCTTAAAGGGACTACCACTCTGAAGACAGAGGTTCATTCAAGTGTTTTCAATCAGGTATTGAAAACACCTGTGGATGTCACGGAGCAGCAATAAAGCATAATAAGCACCAATTAGGCAGCTTTAAAATGACTGTGATACTCAGCTCCTTCTAGACATTTACTGGTGTGGTTACAAACATGGTGAAGTCGGGGGCGGAGCTAACCGCGGCAGCGAGCGGTCACATTTTTGATCAGCTCCATCGCAGCTTCGGCTTTACCCGGATTTTAACCGCTCGTTTGCCCTCACACAGCTCCCGACTGAACCTGGACGCCCCGACACGTCCCGAGGCACTTAACAGCCCCCCTTCAGCAGACTACGTAGCGGACTTACTCCCTGGGAGAGACTCGGGCCTAGTGACGGCGGCCATCTTGGGTGACCTCGTGTGCTCCTGCGGAGTATTCCGGAGTCCCGATCTCTAACGCCGGACTGGAGGAGGTCGACAATGCCTAAGAAGCCTACTCAAAAAGGTGGTCCCCACCAACAGGACATCCGGGTTTCTATGGTAGGGGGGCCCATCTCTGTGTCTCTCCCTCCAAGCTACGGGTCGTCTGAGGATGATGAGGACCGTGCCTGGTCTCTTGGTGGGGATGCTGGGATGTCCTGGCTTACCCCGCCGTCCCGGCGCAGAGACAACGGCCTCTCTCTGCAGCGGCAAGAAAAGGAGCACAAAAAAAACGCAAGGCCGTTTTAGCAGCATCTTCGCTTTCTCCGCTGGCCACCCGGGAATCCTCTGAGGGGGAATCCGCTAATGATCACCAACTCTCCGCTGACAGCAGTGTGGCGTCGGAACAACGACCTGGGCCGAAGCAGGCGTCGCGAGTATCGGGGACTCGGGCCAAAGCATCCGTACCTGGTGCAGTGTTAATGGCAGCCCAGACCCACGAGAGGGACGATCACCTCCCTTCCACAAAAGGAGACCTACGCAGACTCATGGACGAGATTAGGGACATGTGGAAACCTGAGGTGGCAGCAGTTCGGGCAGAGGTACAAGAGGTACGTGCACAGGTGATGGAAGTGCAGACAAAGACGGCAGAAGTAGCAACGGAACAATCTCAACTAGCTAGCCAGGTGACTGCCCTCCGCTCGCAGATTGAAATCCTGTCCCGTTCTGTAGAAACAGTGGAAACTCGGCATCGACGGCGCAATATCAGGGTCAGGGGCATCCCGGATTCGGTATTGGAGGACGAGCTGCAGCCTTATGTGACCCGCCTTCCTCTACAAGTGTCCGGCCTGCCTTCTAATACGCCTGATGTGGTTGGCTCGGTGTACAAGGTCAGGAGACCCGCGGCGTCTACCAAGGGAACACCTAGGGATGTCGTGGTGGCATTCCGCAACATAGCCCTGAAAGCGAGGATCATGACTACTCCCGGCGCGCGGGAACCTGTGCAATTTGAGGGTTCTACTCTTGCCCTCTATCACGACCTCCCGTTCCTGACCTTGGTGGCCCGCAGACGGTTCCGAGACGTAACGGCTGTCCTTCGACGGCGGGGGATCCGCTATAGATGGGGCCTAGCTGGCTCCCTTATTGTAACCTACGCCAATGTCACCCATACGATCACCGACCCCGCCACGGCTCTGAATGTGAATGTCCTCGACCAAGCGGGTATCCCGATGGATGCCGCGACGGTTCAGCCGGGTTGATGCGGATTTCCCCCCCCCCCCCCTTTCTTTTTTCTCTTCCCACTATATTTGCATGCGGGTTCTCTGGACTTTTAGAACTGACTGTTTATAAGGACTGGGTCTCTTCCTGAGTTTTTTCTGGCGGTCCCATGGACAATTTTTGTCTTTGGCCAGTCGTTAGTTGTTTTTACGCTTTTCTACTGGTCTACCCGTTTTTGGTTCTGCGGGCCCAGTGAGGCCATATGTATATCAGCTTGATTTCATGATTTCTATTTTTCTCTTTGTAAATTTACAAATAATAATAAAATAAAAAAAAAAAACATGGTGAAGTCAAGAAAATGGTCCAGGAAGACAAGAGAAGAGGTGATTACTCTTCACAGGAAGGGCAATGGCTATAAGAAGATTGCAAAGACGTTAAACATACCAAGAGAGACCATAGGAAGCATCATTCGCAAATTCAAGGCAAAGGGCACTGTTGAAACGCTACCTGGTCGTGGCAGAAAGAAGATGCTGACTTCGACTGCTGTGCGCTACCTGAAGCGTAGAGTGGAGAAAAGTCCCTGTGTGACTGCTGAGGAACTGAGAAAAGATTTGTCAGATGTGGGTACTGAAGTTTCAGCTCAGACAATACGGCGCTCACTGCGTAATGAAGGCCTCCATGCCAGAACTCCCAGGTGCACCCCCTTGCTGTCTCCAAAGAATAAGAAGAGTCGACTGCAGTATGCCAAAAGTCATGTGGACAAAGCACAGACGTTTTGGGATAGTGTTCTGTGGACTGATGAAACAAAATTAGAACTGTTTGGGCCCATGGACCAACAATATGTTTGGAGGAGGAAGAACAAGGCCTATGAAGAAAAGAACACCTTGCCTACTGTGAAGCATGGCGGGGGGGGGTCAATCATGCTTTGGGGCTGTTTTGCTTCTGCAGGTACAGGGAAGCTTCAGCGTGTGAAAGGTACCAGGAGATATTGGATGACAATGTGATGCAGTCCGTCACAAACTTGAGGCTTGGGAGACGTTGGACCTTTCAACAGGACAATGATCCCAAGCATACCTCCAAGTCCACTAGAGCATGGTTGCAGATTAAAGGCTGGAACATTTTGGAGTGGCCATCGCAGTCACCTGACTTAAATCCGATTGAGAACCTCTGGTGGGACTTAAAGAAAGCAGTTGCAGTGCGCAAGCCTAAGAATGTGACTGAACTGGAGGCTTTTGCCCATGACGAATGAGCGAAGATACCCGTAGATCGCTGCAAGACACTTGTGTCAAGCTATGCTTCACGTTTAAAAGCTGTTATAACTGTAAAAGGATGTTGTACTAAGTACTAAGATTGAATGTCACTTGGGGGTTGAATAAAACTGATAATGATGTGAGCACAGAAAAGACATTTGTGGTTATTTCATTATAAATGTTATGTTATATTTGTCTGACCTACACGTGCCTCTTTGATTTAATTGTAAGCAAGATGACTGAATGATCAAAATCAATGTCAAACTGGCCAAAACACTCAATTTCAGTGGGGGTTGAATAATTTTGAACACAACTGTAAAGGGCCCCTACCCCTCACATTATAAAGCCCAATGAATAGACCTTATATCAATCAGCCTTCCTGTAAGAGAACAGTTCTGTGCATAGTGAACACATTTCCCTTTTTTCCCACCCCCTCCACCCCCACATTTCCCTCAGATTTACTCACTTTGGTTATTTGATCTGCCTTTGCTTCCATTCTTCTCACCAAGACCTCGAGTTCCCTTTCCAAATCTTCCTTCAGTTGGTCAGACTTCGCCTCGTGGATCTGTTTTACCAGCTCCTGGTGGTCGCTGAAAGTCAAAACATGTATTTAACTCGTAAGCCAAGAGTAAAAAAGTGTAAGAAATCACCAAAACCCTCAACAGTATGAATAAAGAAGCAGGTCCTGCTCATAGCAGCCCAGGTACATGACGGAAAGCCTTCAGGGATCCAGACTGTTCAATGACATTTAGATCTGGTGAAGGGATGGAGGTAGAGTTGCCAGGTCGGCCATGTTTTCCTGGACTCCTATTACGATTTCACGCAGAGGGGGAGCACAGGGAAAAGTGCTGCCTTGGAACAGGTATAATTCATATCCTGAAGGAAGGAAATCAAGGTCACTTGGGATTCCTTACCTGCAGCATATGGATTCTACATGCCGCAGGGTGGCATCTTTCATGGTTTGCCCATCAGCATGAATAAATTATATGCGTCCAGGAAGACATGGCTGATTTGGCAACCCTAGATGGAGGACATCTGATGAGTTGAGACCGAACCATAATCCTGGACCCGGCTCATATTCCTTGGCATATAGGACGCATTTTGTCAATTTTTATTCTCTGCATAGGAAATCCAGAATTGTCAGAATAGTTTGTGGGGAGCTGAAACCCCAAAATCACATTCCCACACCAGCAAACGAAGCTTAATTAATCACAAGATATTAGGAGGGAGGGATATCTGCTGCAGATGCCGGCAAGCCACCCACAAATCAGAAACTTTAAAAAAAGATTAAAAAAAAAAAGCAGTGGTGGCTCGTCCATATGGGCATAGGAGACAGCGCCGTACCAGATTTTTTTGGAATGAATATCTAAAAAATGTAAGACTATACAATTTTTTCTGCAGCTGTGGGTGTCATTTAACATGTGCCTGATTGATAAAATGTGTTATGTCCCTTTAAGCAGTGCCATTGTCTCATTAAGTTGCCCGGAAGAGTAAAAGAAAAAAAAAAAAGGGATTATTGACTACTTGTTTCTGAACATTCACACAAACAATCCATAAAAGCTCTGTTGAGGCTGGAATGCGGCTTTTTTTCCCCTGCCGCACACACAAAGTGCCTGCCTTAACGCCATAATGTCTGAAAACACACCCAACATTTGCCTTAAGAGGGATACTCTAGGCAACATAGCCACCTAAGCTTTTTTAGGTGGTCGTGATGCCCTGAGTATGCCCTTGTCTGTCCCCCCTCCCTCCGCTCGGCCGAAACAGCTGAGAGACGCGGAGGACTTTACTCCACCCTCCCAGCTGTCAGCAGAGCGGGATTCATATTTCCCACTTCTGCCGACTATTGCCGAGTAGGAGACGTCATTGCGCTTTCAGCGCGATGAGGTCTCCAACTTGCCGCAGTAGCTGGCGGGAGCGAGCCACCAGCATAGTCTGCGGCTGGGATTAGTGTTGCGTGCATCCTCTTGCGCGTAACACTAATCCAATTAGAAGAGGAAGCCTGCTGATTGGCTGGCTTACGTGAGAGGCGCGCTTCTCACGTAAACCATTAGCCAAGTTCAACATTTTCAGGACGGGAGCATAAAAAAAACGCCGTTGGAAACAAGTGGTTTTTAGGGTAAGTATTCCACATATAATATAATATAATATAATATAATATAATATAATATATATATATATATATATATATATATACACACACACACACACACACACACACATTAACTAGGTAGGGAATAGGTATATTTTAATGTAAAAAAAAGGGGGGTTTTTAGCCTAGAGTGTTCCTTTAATGTGCTAAATGCAAAATAAAAAAAATAAACGTGCAGCAGTAAACAGGATTTCTTGGTTTCACACACTGCACTTTTGCATGCTCAGAGTAATTTAAAATAAAATGGATGGGATCATGGCTCAGTTTTTATTTTTAGCAAATAATAAAATCACTTTTTTTCACTTTGATTTTTTTTATACCAAATAATGTTTTATGTACACATCTTGTGGCCAATTTTTGGTTTACACTTGTAATCATTGAATTTATGGCCATTCTATTTGCCTCATTAATAGGAATATATATACATACATGTTATTCCCTATATGTGGGATCGTCCACATATTTTGGAGGTAGTCGTGCCATACAAACATATTCCTATTCATGATTAAAAACATTCATGTTCCAGTCTGGCGTCCCCACCAACTTGAAATGTCACCAGCTGTCACTGAGCAGCAGGTTCCCTTTGCAAATTGTCCATCCTCAGATTTGGAAAACGCATACTTCCGATTGCCAGTATCTTTACCACGACTCACCTTCGCAGCTGCATTATTAAAGATTTAGTTAAAATAAAATGCATTCGCCTCACGATGGGACAGCGATTCTGTTCCCTATGGTCAGATACTTCAGGTTTTCCTGGACACATAATTTATTCAGGTTGATGTGCAGTATATGAAAAATGCCACCCTGCAGTATGTATAATCCATACACTGCAGGTAGGAAATCAAAAAGGAATCCTATGCGACCTGCCATGATTTCCTTCCTGCAGCATATGACTTATACATGTTGCAGGGCAGCATTTTTCCCGTGATCATCTCTGCATGAAATAGTAATATGTCCAGGAGAACATGGCCGATCCGGCAGCCCTACTGTCCCCCCCCCCCCCAAACAACACTGTATTCGCACAGGCTGGCCAACTCACAAGCTCATCTGTCCAAACTCGTCCTCCAGGGTGAGCAGCACATCGGAGAGCTCCTGGCAGGACTTTGAATGTGAAACAGAGTCTGTCATCCACATCTCCAAGTCTTCCCTCCTATCGATGGGTCGCTCGCTGACCACCCTGTCGTTGCACAGGACCCGGTTGTGTTGTTTCATGAGATGCAGGACGTGCTGGACGTTGGCTCGGACGGAGTGGCTGGTTCCCGTAGACTGGAAAGAAGACGCAAAAAGTAAGGGCTCCATCGAAAAAGATTCCGCAAAGCACAGAAGAGGTTACCAGAGATCCCTCAATAACATCACAGCATTCCACATACACCTGCGTGTCGCAATAAACAGTCACGGGTCACTCCGGTAGGGGTGTGAATACTTACCAACCTCTTTACACATGAACTATAAGTGGCAGAGAGCTCTGGGAGCAACAATCACTTCCTCAGCACACGGTGTACCTGTTCTGCATACACACATATTGCATGACAGGAGACCCATGCCAAGTAGATTACAGGGCAAATTAAATGGTGAGAATAAAGGCTCTGGAAGCCACAATAACCCGCAACCACTCCGTGTGACACCCACGGGGAAATGGAGGCAAATATGGCATCTCCACACAAATCCCTACTACAATAAAGATGATGCAGGAAACGCAACTCAGCAACAGTCGCTCTACGGCTGCAACTAACTATTGTTTTCATAAATCGCATCGGGCAGTATTACAATGTTGGTGCTAACTTAACCAGAGCTGTTGTAAACTGAAACCAGAGCCATTATAGCCTATGGAGGTTTTCAGTTTACAACAGCTCTGGTTAAGTTAGCACCAACTATGTAATATGGCCCTTAGTCGGCATATTCGTTTTTCAATCGATTCATTAGATAAAAAAATATTTAAAATTTGTTTTGCAATTTGCGTAGTGTACGTACATACAAAAATTATGTATATTGTAACTTGCATACATTTCACAAACAAGGTGCGCCACTGCCTGGTCAGAGTGCTGGATTGATGCTGCGTGCACAACTCATGCTCATGTCTGCTTTCTCCCTGAACAAATGCTGCTACGAGTGCTTTGATAGACATGCAGGTCTATTCAAAGAAAGGTGAAACTCAGGAGAATTGGCAGGAGAAGAGAACAATCTAGACCAGTTGTTCTCAACCTGTGGACCCTAAGGACCCACAATTGTCCTTGGTCATTAAGTGGCGACCCAAAAATAATTTAATTTCTGAAATGTAATTTATTCCACAAAAAAAACGTGCGTAATATTCTACAACGTCTGCACTTTTTAAACAATTTTGTAAACAAACAGGGATTCTTTCCAAAATGGATAGAGCAGTAATCACAGCACTAGTGAAAAGGAAAGCAAAAACCCAAAGAAATAAACTGTAACTGAAACCTATGGGAAAACTGGGGATGCTTCTTGCTCTTAATAGGTGTCTCAACGTCTGGGGTGATGGTAGACAAAGCAACTCTAAATTTTACATAGTTACATAGGCTGATAAAAGCCATGCGTCCATCGGGTTCAGCCTCTCACACATCACCTACTGCTGTTGATCCAAAAGAAGGCAAAAACCCAATCTGAAGCGTTCGCCAATATGCAACATACTGGGGAAAAATTCCTTCTTGACCCCAGAATGGCGTCAGATTTCTCCTTCGATCAAGAAGCTTTTACTCACAATATTATGACCCTTAATATTCCGTGATTCCGTTAAATCACTACTGAGCAATAAAATACTATAAAAAAAACTTAAACTCACCTGCTCCGCCGCCGTCCGTCTCTGACACTGCAAGCATTATTTCTCCACAGCAGCATCAGCCTGCCCTCCCTGAGCCTTCGCAATTTGCGTAGCTGAACACTACGCTAATCGCATAAACTCAAGCTGGCAAAGAGATTGAGAAGTCTGCAGCACACGTCTGTTGCTGCCTACTTACTGAACCTACGCTCTTCAGTGCCTCGGGGGGAAACAGAGCAATGGAATAGCGTGGAACAATGGGAAAGCACCATTGGTCCAAGCCAAACAACGCCTCCATGGGAGGCTGGCCTCCCATGCAGTGACGGTCCTTGTCTTGCAGTCAGTGGGCACATGGCTGTGCTTGGGGTGTGGCCTCTGTCTGTCTGTTCAATGTGGTGGCACCTCCTCCCTGCAGGTGGAGGGGACAGTGTGCAGCTGACACTCGGCTGCCTGGAGTGGACAATGCAGATCCTGGGGCACACTGAGAGCCGCCAGATCCTGGGGCACACTGAGAGCCGCCAGATCCTGGGGCACACTGAGAGCCGCCAGATCCTGGGGCACACTGAGAGCCGCCAGATCCTGGGGCACACTGAGAGCCGCCAGATCCTGGGGCACACTGAGAGCCGCCAGATCGCCAGATCCTGGGGCACACTGAGAGCCGCCAGTTTCTGGGGCACAGAGAGCCGCCAGTTTCTGGGGCACACTGAACCTAGACCCCTATGTAACCTGTGTATATCTGGCTCTGATACTAGCCAGTACCTCACAAGCCACTGACCTCACCTCACATCCCTGGTATGCATTGAGGCCGGGATCAAGAAGCAGTGTGTGATTCTGCTGAGAATTCTCAGTGTACAGTCTAGTTTTCTGCAGGAATTATACACCAGGACGACGGCGGGAAAGGAAGAGGAGTGAGATTTATGGAGTAAAAGGGAGAGAGTGATAGAGGGAGAAAGGAGAGAGATGAGGAGAAATGGAGAGTAAGACATAGCTACAAGGACAGATGGAAAAATACACAGTAAGGACACACAGATATTCTGTCTGTCCATCTACAGTATAACAGATATTCAGAAAGAAGGATGCATAAACAGGGCCGGGCTGGCCTACCGGGAAGAATCCCGGTAGGTTGCTTCCTTTTTGCGCCACTGGGGGACTGTATCACTGGGACTGCTAGCGGAATGGAATATCAGCATTCTGCTAGCATCCCCTTTCAGTTTGCCACGTGTTCCTTCGAGCCCCCAGCCTGCTCCCTCACACGGCCAACATCCTATGAAGGCTGTGACGAGGTCTACAGCAGAGATCTCGCGGGGTTGCGAGATCTCACAAGAGCGCGTTACAGCCTTCACAAGCTGGCGGCTGCACGAGGGAGCTGGCTGGGGGCTCGAAAGAACACGCGGGTCACCTGATCTGCGGTCTGTGCATGGTTATTCATAACCCTGGGGGGGTCTGCCTGGTCATTCATAACTCGGGGGGGGGGGGGGGGTCTGTGCCTGGTTATTCATAACTCGGGGGGGGGTCTGTGCCTGGTTATTCATAACTCGGGGGGGGTCTGTGCATGGTTATTCATAACTCGGGGGGGGTCTGTGCATGGTTATTCATAACTCGGGGGGGTCTGTGCATGGTTATTCATAACTCGGGGGGGGTCTGTGCATGGTTATTCATAACTCGGGGGGGTCTGTGCATGGTTATTCATAACTCGGGGGGGTCTGTGCATGGTTATTCATAACTCGGGGGGGGTCTGTGCATGGTTATTCATAACTCGGGGGGGGTCTGTGCATGGTTATTCATAACTCGGGGGGGTCTGTGCATGGTTATTCATAACTCGGGGGGGTCTGTGCATGGTTATTCATAACTCGGGGGGGGGTCTGTGCATGGTTATTCATAACTCGGGGGGGGGGGGGGTCTGTGCATGGTTATTCATAACTCGGGGGGGGTCTGTGCATGGTTATTCATAACTCGGGGGGGTCTGTGCATGGCTAATCATAACTCGGGGGGGTCTGTGCATGGTTATTCATAACTGGGGGGGGGGGTCTGTGCATGGTTATTCATAACTCGGGGGGGGTCTGTGCATGGCTAATCATAACTCGGGGGGGTCTGTGCCTGGTTATATACAATTCTGGGTGGTCTGTGCCTGCTTATTCATAATTCTGGGGGGGGGGGCCTGGGGGGGAGAGGAATGTTTGGGGTATGTAAAAAAGGCTGTGGTGGAGCTCCGATACAGTAATGTGCTCTGTGTATGAGCCTGAGTTTTATTGCTGTGGAGCTCTGTGATACGCTCGTACACACTGCACATTACTGGGAGTTTTATTGTTGTGAAGCGCTTATACGTATCCTTAGCCTTTTCGTTTGCACTTATCACAATACAGGGCTGCTTTTTATTCCCATTCCGGCCCTGTGCATAAATAGGTAAAAGGACACACACACGGACGGACGGACGGACGGACGCACACACACACCTCACTCCATCTCAGCAGTCTGGATTGTGGATATTCTATATGCAATAAAAGGAATGTGCCGTGCTGAACAGGACAGCTATATTTTCACATTGTAGGTTATGGTCTTGTGACACCGGTCCTTACCTTACCGGCCACGAACGGTACATCTCCAAGGCTCAACCTGTAATGCGGCTGAACGTGAGAGCAGCTCGATTGGCTGGACACCTGGGAAAAGTTCATAGAACAGGCTCAGATTTACGCTTCAGTGGACAGACACCATAATACTGCACCTTACTAAATCGGATATATGGGGGCAAAGAGCCGGTCCCTGTGCCGACTGTTTATTTTAAATACATGACATTAAGAGGAATTATTTTTCTTTTGAACGAAAAAAAACAAACAACTTCCTAGTGGAACATTTGTAGTAAACGCTGGTTTCGTGTGGAGTGTAATTTGTATCCGTTTCTGTAGCAAGACCCTTGTGTGTGTATACATGATGAATTTATTTTGTAATTCTGTGAATATAGAACCCCCCCCCCCCTCCGAGTGCGCTTCACTTATTTATTTTGGTACACTATTGGCCATATAGACATGCAATCATTCATGAACAGAAAATATACCATATAAACACTCCTACAAAGACCGGGAGGCCTACGCTCAACCAGAACATGCATAGCTCATAATGGTGCTGCTGAGACCGTAACGTAACACACAAACATACATCCACAGGTTTAAAAACACCCGACTTTGGTTATAAATTCATGGAGGATTAGTTACAAAATCTGTTCATACATTGCATTAAGCCTGCCACAACGTTAACATACCCCATCACAGCAAGTCCTAAAGTCCGATGCTTCCGAACCTAAAGACTACACTTACGAATCTAAAGGGTTTATTCGCTAAACCCCAAATTTGCAACCAAAGTGCTCCAAATGGTGAATTTCAGGGCAGCTCGACTATTCACAAAATCGGTCAATTCTCCAAATACTGGCAAAATGACAGCGAAATACAGTGCTGTTCGGCAGCAGTGAAATTGTCCCGTAGAGAAGCAATGGTTAATCTCTTCACAGAAGCCCAACTGCACCAAAGTGTCAGTGAAATGACTGGATTTTTGGTGCATCAGTTCGACAGGTTTAAACAGACGAATCCCATAGGATTCAATGTAAAAACGCAACATTTTGACTTCTTTAAAAACACGTTTATTCTTTTAATTTTCAGCAAAGAGCCCTTTTATTTTTTTAGAACACCTTTTCGGATAGTTTAGACTAAATTTTTGTTTCCGTTTTTTTTTTTTTTTTTTAAATAAAATAATAAAGTCGTGAATTCACAGTAATTTCACCCAAATAGAAATCGCCGAAGTGCAATGAAGTGAAAAGCTATGAAATGTGGGCGCTTTGTGAAGAACCCCCCCTTAAGTCACTTACTAGGGTCATACATCAGCCTGGGTCTCAGAATTTAAGGTTTTAAAAAGGCCCTGCTAGGGGGGACCTGTAAACCAGATCACAAGAATGCGGGTGCAAAACTAGGGGAGCACTTCCATTGTAACACAAAACAAGTCATTATGTTGGCATAGATAGGACCGGCCGTGATGGGGTATAATGATGTCGTGACGGGCTTATGCAGCGTATAATCAAATTTCATAACACTCAGTTTTCGGTTAGACAGGTGTTTTTAACCCCTTAAAAAGGGACACTCTAAGCAACATGACCACCTAAGCTATTTTAGGTGGTCATGATGCCTAGAGTATGCCGCCCTCTGTCCCCCCTCCCTCCGCTCAGCGGTTCAGCTGTAAATTCTGAAAACAGCTGAGAGAGGCGGAGAACTTTACTCCGCCCTCCCAGCTGTCAGTCAGCAGAGCGGGAATCATATTTCCCGCTTCTGCCGACTTTTGCTTTCAGCGCGATGACGTCTCCAACTCACCGCAGAAGCTGGCGGCTCCCTCTGAGGGTTAGTGTTGCGCGCATCCTCTTGCGCGCAACACTAATCCTCAGAGGGAGCCGGGAGGAAGCCTGCCGATTGGCTGGTTTACGTGAGAAGCGCGCATGCGCGCTTCTCACGTAAACCAGAAGGCAAGAAGAAGAAACAAGGACGGGAGCGGAAGAGGAGGGAGGGGAGTATTAAAAAAAAACAAGAGGATTTTAGGGTAAGTATTACAGTTACAAACAACAAAAAACAATAACAATTTATTAAGGGAATAGGGATAGGATTAAAAAACGGGGGGGGGGGTGATTTTTTGTTAGAGTGTCCCTTTACGGACAAAGGGTCTTTAAAGTCAATGCATTTATGACGTAACTTAAGGGGTTAAATCTTTAGGTAGAGGTTTGGGTGGAGCGTATGATTGTATGCAGATATCCATATCATACCTAGTGGTATATCATATAGCTCAGCTCTGAGATACGCAGAAGCTTCAATGAGGAATATTCATCCATTTTTAATCGCTCCCTCTTAGGCCAATCATATGTCAGATGAACGCAGTCTGAGCGCACTCTGCGTGCGTAACGGACGGATGTACTGACGGAAGATACTGTAGACCCCACACAGTCCGTGTTTTTTTGACGGACGTAGAAAGAAAAAAAAAGGGAACTATGGGAAAGAAAAAAATGAAAATGATAAAAATTTGAAAATGATATGAAAAGGCATGGTGTGCGTCAAGGTGCTGGACGTCGCAAATGTGCTGCGTCTGACATCTCATCACACACACAGAACGCTACGTGGATGTGGCGCACTCTACATGTCCGTAGTAGCGGTTTTACGCTCTTGCCTAACTTGCGTCCGTTTACCACGTGCGTTCGCAGTTCGGTGCGCACGTACTTCGTGTGTGGGTCTCTATTGCTCATGATTCTATGCTACAACGGACGTTAAACTTTGCGGCAACACGGACGTGATCACTGCGCTCGTCTGACATTAGCCTTATTCTCGGCATAACCCCGGCAGCTTACTGCACTTCCTACGTCTAATCATCGAATCCGAGGGGGGGGGGGGGGGAACATTTCCATCATCAGGATTCCTCACAATAGCCGCTTTGCCTTCAAATCTTGCAGACAGCTCCTGCAAATTAGAATTTAGTGATGAGCCCTATGTGTACCCCTATTTAAAGTGCAGGGCATCCCCTGTGCAACCCACACTCACCTCCCCAATAGCAATACCCAACTCAAGAAAACTGAACATTACAACTGTGCGCTTCAAATAGATTGTGTTTGTGATCTTGCAACTCTGATGACCCGGGCACATTTAAGGTCGGGGTCAGACGAGCGTTTTTAAGAGCGGAAGGTTCCTTCCACTCTGGCGCCCGTCTGGCCACCTGAGTGCAGTTTGTGTGCTCAGCGCTGCAAGGCTCGATCCTCCTATGGAGGATCGTACTTTGCAGCCTCGAATGCACGTCGTAGCGCTTCGACGAGGAGGCTTTCTGAACAGACGCAGCACACCCACTGTAGCGCGCTCAATTCGTGCCTGCACGCGCTACAGCGTGTGGCTGGCCCCGTCAAAGCGTCGCAACGCTGCGACAAGCATTGAGAGGCACGTCAGTACGGGCGCACAAAGGAGTATTCGATACAGGAATCCAGGCCATTCTGCAGGCCTTTTACCATTTCTCACACTGCGTTTATAATGTCCTAATATACACAAAAAGCAGTTTCACGCACTATTCCCTACCTGGGCGGCTGCGTAAACCAGGAGTATCCAGCCCACTTCTGGTTTACGCAGCCACCCAGGTAGGGAATAGAGCACAAAGCCGCTTTGTGTATCTTTGTATATTTTGTTGTATTCCCAACCAGGTCCTTTTTTTTTGCTGCTGTCCCTTTCTGGGTTTTCTTTTTTAATCCTAAAGTGGAAATGTCATGGTGAGGGTATAAATATAAACCCACCCATTCTGTCTCATAGCTGAGAAGCAGCGGGAGGACACGCGGTTGCTGGTAAAGCAATTTTTGGTTTCATTAGGTTAGGATCCACCTTGAAAGAGGTTGCAGTGATGTGGCAGGTGCGCTTAACACTTTAATGGCCATTCATTAAAAACCTCTGTTGTTTTGTTTGCGCGGATGCCCGTAGCTCCATGCTAAAGGACAACCTTTTTGTCCCAGTTTATAAAGCCCTGTTTACAGGAGGGGTGGGGTCGCGCCTATTCCCCGATGGGGCGGCTGCAACCACCAAATGTATCCAGCCCAGCAATATGTATAAAACAAAGAGAAAAATGTCATCTGCGCTTATTCCCATTATACCATGTGAAACAAAACACAATTAGAGGCTTTGACTTCTGTTAATGGCCATTAAAAGAGTAAGCTCACCCGCCGAACGTCAAGGCAGCTCTAGTGAGGGCGAGTCCTATCCAATACAGGCTGCTGTGTAGCGAACCATCACTGCCCACGCTGCTTTTCAGTCATAAGGCAAACTGGGTCGGTCATATGGATTTTTATTAGGCTGGCCGTCCACTGGCATCGTAGTCAGGCGACAGACTTGGTCACCCAACTATGGACAACGCCATCAGCCGATCAGGGTCATCAACTGAAAGTGTCTGGACGACCCAGATCGATGGACAGGCTGCCAGATTTTTAAAAAAAGGAACCAAAAAGTAAAAAAAAAAAAAAGAACAGAATACCTAAAAAAAATACTACAATATCAATAAATAAAAAGGCTTTTTGCTGTAGATTAATAACATAAAACGGCTGAATACAAGAAATAAAAACGAGAATATTTTTTCCATTGAATCCTATGGGCTTCGTGAACGGTGGTTCTCCTATACCAGGAGTCAGCGACCTTGGCTCCCTGAGACTTCATCTTTTTCATGTAAACTTGTACCAGATCCTCCGATTTCATCTGACCAAATCCCATGAAAATCGTTAATCTGTTGAAATCTCATAAAATCGGCTGAAACAGTCTGTCGGCCTGATTCAGTGGAAGAGGGCTGAAGCACCTGCATGTTGTAGGATCGGTCAGACGACTTTGGCGCGTTCAGACGATATCAGACGATCGCACCAATACGGTGCCAGTGGACGGCCAGCCTTAAGCTATGCAGTCCTCACCGCTACCAGTTGCGTCAAAATACAAGCGTACGGTCTGAATTCAGGAGGAATGAGCTTTTCTTTAATCCCCATAAGCACCGCATTTATAAAAGCAGAGGAATAAGGGATACCTGCTCTCGCCGCTCAGTCTTCTTTTTCTTTATCCGCACCGGCTGTGTCACAGGGGTGAGGGAGCGCAGCAAGATTCGGTTAGTTTCCAAACCTGTCTGAAGCTGCAAAGCAGAGATTTACAGTTGAGAAAAGTCCCAAAACAAGAGTGAGAATCCCTCCTGAGCCCTGTGCGATGGCATCGCTACCCATTAGAGCAGGCCTCAAAATCTCCACTCGCTTACTCGCATTTGACGAGTGGAAATTACATGAGGGCGAGTGGAAATGCAGATGCAGGCAGGGCAGGATAAGGGTTAGGTGGGGCAACTAGTGGTGGGTCAACTAGTGGCGAGTAACTCTTAAGGCCTGGCTAGTAGCTTGGGACTTGAAATTCTGAGGCCTGCATTAGAGTATCATACTGTTTAAGGAGACTTAGAATATGGCTGTTACAACGCTACTACCACTGTGAACTGCGACCGTTTCTCAAGTTTATTCTATGATCTTTCATCACACACACGAGAGATCTGAACGAGTTCCAATAAAAATCATGAGAAGCCTTTGTCATGAGTGATTTTGGACTATGCACATTACGGAGTAACCAGGATTTGAAATTCTTGCAGACACGTGTATCACACCGGCATTTCTCAACAGCCGAAACAATGTTGCTGCCGAGTAGCGCATAAAGTGGTCCTTTGAACATTCTGGCGTGTCGGCTCCCTTCGTATTCTTAACTTAATAGGTGAGGTCAGTCAGATTGAATACCTGCGCTGCTTTTTCTTGCACCAGTTTGCGCTCATGCTCCTCTTCCCTCAGCTTCTGCTCTATTTCACGAATTTTGCTCTGAAAATGAACAAAAAGATAAAAACTTAGCATCGGCTGTGGGGAGCACACATCAGATTTCAGCAATACAAAGCGATGTTAAAGGTCGGGGTCTGAGCGTCTTTGAGAGAGGAAGGAATGTCTGAGAATACGTCCTTCCACTGACGCCAGTCTGGCCACCTCGCTGAGCGCAGTTAGTGTGCTCAGCGCTGCAAGGCTCGATTTTCCTATGGAGGATTGCGCTTTGCAGCTCTGTTCTACACTCGTCTAACATTTTGACGGTGAATCTTTCTGCATGTCCACTTGCAGTGAGCCCACTACAGCGTGTGAACAGCCCCGAAGCGTCACAACGCTGCGACGGACACCGGGAGGAACGTCAGTACAGGCGCACCTAATGCGCTCGTCTGACCCCAGCCTTAATGATCTGGCACTTGTGATTCCATTCGTTCTGCGCGGGGGGGGGGGGGGGGGAGCACTTTCATGTGCAAATATATGGCTCCTCACTGTGCGACCTGTCAAGGATCCAGATCATTTACATTTTTGTCCAGATATAAATAAAAATAAAAAATATTAAAAAGCATCTTCTGGTACCAGAGGGTCAAGTCGAGCGGGAATGCCTGGGAGCGCTGCGCCTTTACCATGTCGGCAGGAGGAATTTGGTTCCCATTTGGCTGATATAATGGAAAGCTGAAGTATCTTTCTATTCAGACACAATTTTGCAAAAAAATTCATCTTTAAAGTTCTCAGGGTTTGAGCGCATTGAGAAAGCAGGAGGCATGACCGTTTAATCTGTATTTGCTAGAATGGCATCTCGTACATAAAAGAAGCGCTGCAGCAGTTACAGCTTCCAAGATCTCTTATGGCAAGAACCTCTGGTAGAAAGAAATTGTGGAGAGCTCCCACACGTTTCATTATAGGTCACGAGCCACATGGTGGTACAATCACCTGTCAGGTGCTGAAGGAAGGAAGGAAGGTTGCAGTGCCAAGAAGTGACTAGTCTGAAGGCGCGTCACTGACCTCTGCCAGCACTTGCATAGTAGTCAGTTTCAAGTATTCTTGCTCCAGCGTATCCAGCTTTTCCAGTTTTGCTTGTATATGTAGTTTCTCCAGGGATCTGTCACCTTCAAGCGAAACCTTAAAGACAAGCAAAACCATACGGCAATTTAAGGTCATCACCCACATTCTTAAAAACAGAAAAGTACATTCCACCTACATAAAACGTCACTTCCTAGACATGTATTTACCATTGAATAGGTTTCTGGACTTGCCAGTGGGCAACTGACACGAGCCTGGGTATGGAGGACTAAACACCTGCGCACATTCTCAGTATGCCGAGGACAGGCAGACCTCGAGAGAGGGAGAGAAACACGGGGAATGGCAAATTCGGCATTCTTTGAATAACCCCTTTAAAAGGTACTTGTCTTCCACGAAATGGGAGCTGTGGCTTTATCTTTTAAAAATCTACATTTTTCACACTTCAGCGAAAAATTGTCTGCTTTGGAGGAAAGGAGTCCAAATGTTACAATATACATTATACAAGGCTAGTACAAACATCCCTGGTGACCTGTTTATTAAACAGGACTGTGCAATGGACAAGAAAAAAAAAAGATCCCATCTTACATAGAACAAAAAGGTTTCTGTAGAGATATTCTGTGCTTCGATAGCTTTAGGAAGCCTGAAGAAAAATCCATACCATTTAGGGATAGAATTCAGTATTATTGGAGAAATCCAGTCTTTGTGGAATCATCTGGAAAATATTGATTTAATTGCAACCTCCCCTACAGGATTACTAGAAGGACCCGTCCAGAAAGAAAGAAAAGGAGAAAGGAGAATTCGCCTTTTTGAAAAAGACGCTCCACTTCATTCATGTCTGAATTTTGATGACAAAATAACAGCTGCATCCGATTTGAAGGCCCCAACCGAAATGGAGCGTCATTCGCAATTAGAAACATAGAAAAATGTCGGCAGATAAGAACCTTTCGGCCCATCTAGTCTGCCCAATTACATGGATACTTTACCTGGATTTATCTTTTGTTTAGGATAGCCTTATGCCTATCCCATGCTTGCTTAAATTCAATTACTGTTTTGGCCTCTACCACTTCTACTGGAAGACTGTTCCATGTATCCACCACCCTCTCAGTAAAATAATGCTTCCTGATGTTACTTTTAAACCTTTGCCCCTCTAATCTAAGACTATGTCCTCTTGTTTTGCTACTTTGTTTCCTTTTAAATATACTCCCTTCCTCTACCTTGTGGATTCCCTTTACGTATTTAAATGTTTCTATCATATCTCCTCTGTCTCGTCTTTTTTCCAAGCTGTACATGTTAAGATCATTAAGCCTTTCCTGGTAACTTTTCTCCTTCAAGCCGTACACCATTTTAGTAGCCCTTCTCTGAACTCTCTCTAAGATGTCTATATCCTTCTGGAGATACGGTCTCCAGTACTGCACACAGTACTCCAAGTGAGGTCTCACCAGTGCTCTGTACAGTGGCATGAGCACTTCCCTTTTCCTACTGCTAATACCTCTCCCTACACAACCAAGCATTCTGCTAGCATTTCCTGCTGCTCTATTACATTGACTACTTACCCTTAGATCCTCTGACATAATAACCCCTAAATCCCTTTCCTCAGATGTTGAGGTTAGGACTGTATCAAATATTCTATATTCAGCCCTTGGGTTTTTACGTCCCAGGTGCATTATCTTGCACTTATCCACATTAAAACTCAATTGCCACAGCTCCGACCATTTTTTTAGTTTACCTAATTCATTTGTCATTTGGCTGATCCCTCCAGGAACGTCAACCCTGTTGCAAATCTTTGTGTCATCAGCAAAAAGACATACTTTTCCATTAATACCTTCTGCAATATCACTAACAAAAATATTAAATAGAATGGGTCCAAGTACTGACCCCTGAGGTACCCCACTGGTAACAAGACCTTGCGCCGAATAAACTCCATTTACCACAACCCTCTGTTGCCTGTCACTCAGCCACTGCCTAATCCAGTCAACAATATTGGAATCCAAGCTCAAAGATTGCAATTTATTGATAAGCCTTTTATGCGGAACAGTATCAAAAGCCTTACTGAAATCTAAATAAGCAATGTCTACTGCACCACCTGTGTATTATTTTTGTTACCCAATCAAAAAAAAATCAATAAGATTAGTTTGGCATGATCTCCCTGAGGTAAACCCATGTTGTTTCTGATCCTGTAATCTATGTGTTTTTAGATGTTCAACAATCCTTTCCTTTAACATGGTTTCCATTAATTTCCCCACTACTGACGTAAGACTAACTGGCCTATAGTTCCCCGATTCCTCCCTACTACCCTTCTTGTAAATCGGCACAACATTTGCTAATTTCCAGTCTTCTGGGACGACTCCCGTTAACAAGGATTGTTAAATAAATCTGTTAACGGTTTTGCTATTACATCACTGAGCTCTTAATAATTTAGGGTGGATCCCATCAGGCCCCATTGACTTATTTGTCTTTACTTTAGACAGCTGCTGTAGAACCTCCTCTGTAAACTCATATGTAAATGTCTCTTTAGTGTTCTCTCCTAACTGAGGTCCTTTTCCTTCTGCAAAGACCGAACAAAAATATTCATTGAGGCAGTCAACGAGACTTTTATCCTCTTCTACATACCTTCCTTCCTTTGTTTTTAATCTAACTAATCCTGGTTTTACTTTTCTTTTCTCGTTTATGTATCTAAAAAATGTTTTGTCCCACTTTTTTACTGACTGAGCTATTTTCTCTTCTGCGTGTTAGGTGGGTTAGATTATCATTTGTGCTTGATTTAGGGTTAACCGGAACATTCTGCCCCTTCGACGCAAGCAAAAGAGCAGAATGTTAGGGTTAACCCTAAAACAAGCCCAAATAGTAACGTTACCCCAATTTCTAGATGAGAAAGACACTGCGTCTCGGCTGAGGCATCCTAAATCGGACGCAGCCAATATCAGAGAGTTTTTTTGATGCAGCTTAAAAGCGACGTCTTTGTCATAGAGCCCCCCCCTCAATTGTATCACCAAGAGATAGGAAAACAATGAACCTGAAGACTCAACCCCCCCCCCCCCAGGCTGTATATTCCTACATACACCATTTACAGCCGTTTCGTATGTGTGTGGGGTCCATGGTAAAGAGGTGTCCTGGCGCTCCTCACATCCCTTTCCCTGCAACAAATACCATTCCCTGCCCGTTACTGCCGGACACATGGGGTAGGTCACACGGATGGCCTCACATCTGTGATTAGATTGTAGCACGGAAATAAAAGTCCTCCCAGGTGATGCGTGTCCGGTCTGCCGGTATTGAGGCTTGATCGCCACACAGTAACTGGAGGAGTGTGGAATATTTGAGCTCAGATCTTTGGGTCACGCCGTTAAGACCCTGAGCGTTTCCCCCGGTATGTAACTTAGTGACGTCTTTAGGGCGTCATGCTTTGACATACTTGTTTCTCCAGCATGGACGTTCGTTCACCCTCTGCTTTTTGAACCATTTTTCTCATGTAGTCCAACTGCTTTTCCAAAACGTTGCACCGGGTTTCGGCAGCAGAGAGCTGCCTCGACAGATCTGAAAACAAATTGCACGAGGAGTTAAAAGAGACTCACTGGCCACCATGACCATCCGGGCTACACAGAGTGGTTATGGTTACAGGGGTGTGACACCCCCTGCCTCTCCCCGGCTGTTAAGACCTTGAAGTCTATCAGCCAGCAGTTTGGATACCCCCCGAGGGAGCGAGAAGTCAAGATTACTACACTAAGCTATTGCACATGTACTTTATTTAACCCCTTCTCTTCCAAAATAGAGTTACCTTGATTTTGCATTGAAAAGCACATTAAAAAGGTTTGAAAATGTTCTTTTGAAGCAGAATTAGTGACTCCCCTGTGGAGAAACCAAATCTTTTTAGTTCTTTTCAAGCACCCTGGAGAGACATAAAACCAGCTGCAAATAGCAGCCCTAAACCTCACTAACAAAAAGGTCAAATAGATTACCGTTGCATTTAAGCAGCCAGGGAGAGGGCAGAATACAGGGAGCGCTCCGTGTCACTCACTGCTGTACATGGATAGAATTCAGGGGGTTATAATGATTGAAAATCCCTGTACAGTACAGATACAAGGTGTTACTGTAATTCCCATACACAGGCATTATGCAGCACATACAGAAACAAGGTGTTACTGTAATTCCCATACACAGGCATTATGCAGCACATACAGATACAAGGTGTTACTGTAATTTCCATACATAGGCATTATGCAGCACATACAGATACAAGGTGTTACTGTAATTTCCATACACAGACATTATGCAGCACATACAGATACAAGGTGTTACTGTAATTGCCATACACAGGCATTATGCAGCACATACAGATACAAGGTGTTACTGTAATTCCATACACAGGCATTATGCAGCACATACAGATACAAGGTGTACTGTAATTTCCATACACAGACATTATGCAGCACATACAGATACAAGGTGTTACTGTAATTCCCATACACAGACATTATGCAGCACATACAGATACAAGGTGTTACTGTAATTCCCATACACAGACATTATGCAGCACATACAGATACAAGGTGTTACTGTAATTGCCATACACAGGCATTATGCAGCACATACAGATACAAGGTGTTACTGTAATTCCCATACACAGGCATTATGCAGCACATACAGATACAAGGTGTTACTGTAATTTCCATACACAGACATTATGCAGCACATACAGATACAAGGTGTTACTGTAATTCCATACACAGGCATTATGCAGCACATACAGATATTATTTTTATATTCTATTGGTATTTTTTGGAAGATGCATTGTTAATCTCATTATGATCACTACAAATCCCCATAAGCAGGAGATCTGAACAATTTCATAATTGATATTTATCACGGTTACTGCATCACAGAGATCTTTTCTGCCTGTATGGTAATAATGCAGACCCTATTTGAAATTGTGTAAGACAAGGGACACAATCTAAAGCAGAGAATCTTACATTTCAACAATATTTCTGAAAAGGATAAACTAAAAGCATGAAAAAATAAAAATGAGCAAATTAACATTAATTTCATTTTTTAACTATCTCAGAATAACAATTTCTGTGCAAACTTCTATTTTACCCTATATTTAATTATTATTAACTTCACATCCAATATTTCAAATATAGGTTATAGCATTTTTTTCTCTCTACAAAAATTGCTTGGTAGTGAAGGAGTTAAAGGAGTTTCTTGGACAAACAAGCCGATTGGTGAGGACTCAAATCAATCAAATTAAATAGGTCCTCAAACAAAATACAGGTAGCCCTCAACTTACACCGCGTCAGGTTCCTGAAGGAATGGTTAAAAGGAAGGAATAGTAACCAGCATATAATAGAAGTCACTGAGGAAGTGACTGCTATGTAACATAATACATTGTATTTAAAGCTTTGGAATGGAATACTGTGAACACTTAAGAGCATCATCAAAAGTGTAAAACGATCACACAACACGGTATGTACCACGAAACCAAGTTTAATGAACACAAATGTTTTTTTCTTCTGAAACGTGTGTGTGTGTTCTCTTCTACAGGTCCTGCAGACTTAGGAGTCGCTGTAGCACAGATCCATCCACATGTACTCCTTACCTTCTCTGCTGTCCTGATCACAGGAGGAGTGTCTCCTACTGAGTTTGAACATGGTCTCATTCAACCCCCTTCTCAAAACCGATGCCACCTGACAGTCACCATCACTACAGTCACTTTATAGGAATGTGTGCGGCTGGCAGCAGCGACGGGATTACCGAGGTACCAGATCCAGGTTTTTTTATATTCCTCCCAGTGCACTAAGGCCCAGAATTATCAAAGCCTGGCTTAAAACATACCTTTATTGTGTCTGGAGGCATCAGTTGCGACAGGGCTGGACTTCACCTGTTTCTCCAAGTGAGCTTTATACACCCGAGTCTCTTTCGAGAGATGATTCAGGTTCTGCTCAGCTTGTAACCGCTCCAGCTCCAATTTACTGATTTTTTCCTGAAGGTTTTTTAAAGCAGAAAATATAGCTGAAAAGAAAAGGTTTAGTGTTAAAGACAGTCTGAAAGAAAGGGGAAAAAAAAAAAAAAAAAAAGCTGTATCTAGACAAGAACACTTTCCCCCCTTTTACGGTGGTAAACTTAAAAAAAAAAAAAAAAAGGAAAAAAAACACAAAGTACAGTAGTAAACGCGACACCCATTAATTACAATGTACCTTATAGACAATTCATGAGAATTGAAGAAAAAAAAAAAGATGCATAAAAAAAATATATATAAAAATCAGTTGGATACTCAAGAAGTGTTACCTGCCTCAGACCAGATTGGACAGGTAAGATTAAAATTGCTGTACAGAGACACAGAGGGCCCTATTACATTCTTCACGCAAAAAACCTCGCGCAATGCGTGAATTTGTGCGTTAAACGTTAACGCGCGTAAATCAATGCTGGAATTACAATCCTCGCACATTGTTTCATCCGTCGAGCAAGAACACGCGTAAAACGGACGGGCACAAAACGCGCGCGCAGCACCGTTGCGTGCAGAAATCAGTGTGCGGACTGTTTTTTTCACGCAATCCAGCCAATCAGAATTAAGAACCACAATTATCTCATGTTAAGTGTTTGCGCCTGCCAAAGCCAATCTGCGTATATATGCTGCAGCAATAATAAATGCACACACACAACTTCTCCATTTTATGGTTTGGGTATGTGTAGAATGTGTAACTATACTTTGCTGCGTGTGTTTTTTTTGGGCTGGTGTATTTGGTTTCGGCCAGGTTGATAGGAGTTGCTAAAATTATGCGCGCAAACGCTGTGCGCTACAAACTGCACATAGATTGTAATACCATCCGCGTACCAGCGCACAAACGCATTTGCGCTCACAATGTTAAGTATAGGACGCGCAAAGTACAGTACGCTTGCGCAGTGTTCGCGCAGGTTCACCCACGGTAGACATATACGCGCGTATGTTGCCCTGACATTGTAATATATGACGTTCAGCGCAAAGGGTTTTGCCCCTCGCGTTAAGGCGTTTTTGCAAGGGCGCAAACGCACTGCGCGAAGAATGTAATAGGGGCCAGAATGTGTTAAAGGCTGTTGGTGCCATCTTTAATTGACTGCGGCCAGAGCAGCCCAGCTCCTTCCCCCAGAACCATCCATCCTCTACGGGGGGGGGGGGCTGGCACAAAGAACCAGAACTGATTCTCAGTTAATCCATTAATGCTTAATTGAATAAAGTAAAAAGTATTCATGATTTCAGCAATGCAAAAAATGAATATGGGGGAAGGGACATATTTTTTTTTGGGGGGGGGGGTTTCTACTCATTTCTAGTCCACTGCAGAAGCACTTATTGCTGTTAGAGGCGGCTGGCTTTGCGCTACAATATAACTACATGACCCACCATTGTGACATGTTAAAAGAGCTAAACTGGCCATCGCTGGAATCCAGACGCACCCTTCACCTTTCCAGCCTGGTGTTTAAGAGCATCTCTGGGAAGCTGCCACCCTACCTGAATAGACTGCTTCCTCCAGCAGTTCCCTCATCCTATAACCTCCGATCCAGGACCAGCACCTTACTTGCAATTAGGGATGCACCGATACCACTTTTTTAAGACCGAGTACGAGTACCGATACTTTTGTTCAAGTACTCACCGATACTTTTATTTTATGTCATGTGACGCTTTCCAATAAGAACAGACCTCCTATAAAGCCCCCAGGTCTCATGGATTTGCCCCAGCTCATGGATATCCTGACCCAGCTCATGGATAATTGCCCCCCCAGCTCATGGATAATTGCCCCCCTGCTCATGGATATGCCCCCCCCTGCTCATGGATATGCCCCCCCCTGCTCATGGATATGCCCCCCCCTGCTCATGGATATGCCCCCCCTGCTCATGGATCCCCCCACTCTCCGGTCATACTTTACCTTCCTTCAGCGCCGCCGGTAAAGTCTTCGCGCGCGCTCCTTGGAAGGACCCCAGCCGCGACCACGTGGGACCATGTGATCGCGGCTGGGGTCCTTCCAACGAGCGCGCGCGCGGAAACTTTCCCGGCGTCGCTGAAGGAAGGTAAGTATGAGCGGAGAGCAGCTGCAGGGCCTGTCCGAATGCTCTATCGGCATTCGGACAGGCCCTGCAGCTGCTCACTTTGTTTAATACTTACCTTCCTTCAGCGACGCCGGGAAAGTTTCCGCGCGCGCGTGCGCTCGTTGGAAGGACCCCAGCCGCGATCACATGGTCCCACGTGGTCGCGGCTGGGGTCCTTCCAAGGAGCGCGCGAAGACTTTACCGGCGGTGCTGAAGGAAGGTAAGTATTAAACAAAGTTAGGTGACCAGCTGCAGGGCCTGTCCGAATGCCGATAGAGCAGTCGGACAGCCGCCGCAGCCCCTCGGATACCGGCTCAATGCCGGCTTCCGGTATCGGAAAAAAATATCGGGGGTACTGCACGAGTACCAAGTACTCCTGCAGTACCCGGTATCGGCACCGATATCGATACTAGTATCGGTATCGGTGCAACCCTACTTGCAATACCACAATACAAAAAGAGAGCGGCTCGATCCTCATTTTCCTACAGAGCACCACAGTTATGGAATAACATCCCAGACACCATCAAATCTTCCACCAGTCTTAAGTCACTCAAGAGCTCCTTACTAACATACCTCAATACAGAATGCACCTGTAAACATGTAACACAGTGACTATATACAGAATGCACCTGTAAACATGTAACATAGTGACTATATACAGAATGCACCTGTAAACATGTAACATAGTGACTATATACAGAATGCACCTGTAAACATGTAACATAGTGACTATATACAGAATGCACCTGTAAACATGTAACATAGTGACTATATACAGAATGCACCTGTAAACATGTAACATAGTGACTATATACAGAATGCACCTGTAAACATGTAACATAGTGACTATATACAGAATGCACCTGTAAACATGTAACATAGTGACTATATTTCCTACATATTTATTTTCTGTTAAAAAAAAAAAAAAACACAAATATACAGATTAATATCTTGCATTGTATTACTTTGTATTTCTGTAACACTTCAATGTTCTTGAACCCAGGACATACTTGAAAATGAGAGAAATCTCAATGTATCCTTCCTGGTAAAATCCTTTATAAATAAATAAATAAATACGGTAATCTCCTATGAAGTTTCATGGATTGATTCAAACCCCCAAGAAAAGCAGATCCTGCATGGATCCCACTACAAAATGGGAAGGGAGAGATCCACTCATTATAATCATTTCAATTAAAAGGTTAAGATCACTCGCTTATTGTATACTCTTGATATTTAACCCTTCAGGTTTCCTCCACATCCCTGTTTTTAGCTTTGAGCATTCCTTTTAACCAATGTTATCCCAGCCGTTTTGCCACCAATGTACAGGCTGTGCTAGTGACCGCCAACCTTGCACCCCCGAGAAGTTCCAGAACTACAGGTCCCATTGTTTTGTTAATGTTTTCAGTTACAAAGCCCTCTTTGCCTTGTAATAATCACAGGCCGCCTTGCTGTGTTGCTTTATAAATTATTTGAACGTGGTGGACACTGATAGCACCCCTTAATTATTCATCAGTCATTAACACGCGGTCCTGCTCCGAGCGGCAGTCCTGACACACTATATTTGGTTTTTATTTTAACCCCTTCACTACCACGATCGTGTATAGTATACACAATCAGCAGTAACAGACACAGCAGCCGGAGGCCCTTATAACCCAATCTGGAGCTATGCTGTTTGATTGCAAGTTAAATTTGTTTGCTTTTTGGCTCCAGAAGACACCTTCAAAGTTTCAGTCCTGTAGGCCTAATGTCCAAGGTGGGTCTGCCAATGTCAGTCAAGCGCACTACGACACACTGTAGCGCGTGCACAAATTGCGTGCGCTACAGAGGACGTGCTGAAAGCCTACAATGCGCGTTCGACTAGGCTGCAAAGCGCGACCCTCCATAGGAGAATCGAGCCTTGCAGCATGGAGCGCATTAACTGCACTCAGCGAGGTGGCCAGACGGGCGTCAGGAACATCCACTCTGAGGGACATTCCTTCTGCTCTGGAAAAAAAAAGAAGCTTGTCTGACACTGGCCTACAACGGCTTAAAATCAGCAAAGGAATGTCCAGCTATATCAGACTTCTCAGCTGATGCTCAGAACCACACGCTGCAGTTAGACGCAGTTCTAACTGCGGTAACTCTTTTCATTTTATAAATGATTTTCGAGAAACCACAGGTTCCTGGCAGAGGATTATTGCAAAAATAGTTCAGCAATGAAGGGGGTTAAAGAGTTTCTATGCTTTCCTGTATTTATATTGGTCAATTTATGGATGATGAAGCTACCTCCTGGAAGTTCTCCTGTATCATTCGACTATAGAACTTAACTGTTGTGTATCTCTGAATTGGCGTTTGTGATTTTACCTATAAATGCATATCTGTCTCACAGCAAATAAAGATGTCCATCTGTATTTGCAACACTAGTGCTTTGTGATTAACCAATAACATTTATAAAATGACATATCAATTCTCTCCGGTGCCCGGTGTCCTGGCAGGTTCTTGGTACCAGACTTTCGGGTTTCACCCGTTCAGGCAGAGGATCATAGAAACATAGAAAAATGTCGGCCGATAACCTTTCGGCCTATCTAGTCTGCCCAATTACATGGATACTTTACCTGGATTTATCTTTTGTTTAGGATAGCCTTATGCCTATCCCATGCCTGCTTAAATTCAATTACTGTTTTGGCCTCTACCACTTCTACTGGAAGACTGTTCCATGTATCCACCACCCTCTCAGTAAAATAATGCTTCCTGATGTTACTTTTAAACCTTTGCCCCTCTAATCTAAGACTATGTCCTCTTGTTTTGCTACTTTGTTTCCTTTTAAATATACTCCCTTCCTCTACCTTGTGGATTCCCTTTACGTATTTAAATGTTTCTATCATATCTCCTCTGTCTCGTCTTTTTTCCAAGCTATACATGTTAAGATCATTAAGCCTTTCCTGGTAACTTTTCTCCTTCAAGCCGTACACCATTTTAGTAGCCCTTCTCTGAACTCTCTCTAAGATGTCTATATCCTTCTGGAGATACGGTCTCCAGTACTGCACACAGTACTCCAAGTGAGGTCTCACCAGTGCTCTGTACAGTGGCATGAGCACTTCCCTTTTCCTACTGCTAATACCTCTCCCTACACAACCAAGCATTCTGCCAGCATTTCCTGCTGCTCTATTACATTGACTACTTACCTTTAGATCCTCTGAAATAATAACCCCTAAATCCCTTTCCTCAGATGTTGAGGTTAGGACTGTATCAAATATTCTATATTCAGCCCTTGGGTTTTTACGTCCCAGGTGCATTATCTTGCACTTATCCACATTAAAACTCAATTGCCACAGCTCCGACCATTTTTTTAGTTTACCTAAATCATTTGTCATTTGGCTGATCCCTCCAGGAACGTCAACCCTGTTGCAAATCTTTGTGTCATCAGCAAAAAGACATACGTTTCCATTAATACCTTCTGCAATATCACTAATAAAAACATTAAATAGAATGGGTCCAAGTACTGACCCCTGAGGTACCCCACTGGTAACAAGACCTTGCGCCGAATAAACTCCATTTACCACAACCCTCTGTTGCCTGTCACTCAGCCACTGCCTAATCCATTCAACAATATTGGATATGCGGAACAGTATCAAAAGCCTTACTGAAATCTAAATAAGCAATAATCAGATTTTGCATTATTGCATGTGTACGGTTAAAAAAACAAGCACATGCTGCAAGGGATGAAAAAAAAAAAACTCTCTAATGACCATTTTATATGGACAGATTAGACTCCGTTAAACTCTTCATCGATCAGCCGCACCGACGACCTGATTTAGACACCCAGGATGCACTGATCACCATCCCTCAATAGATGCCCGTGATAGATTACCTCTGCTGTTATTTTCTGGGTACGCCGGCACCATTTTTCCAGCAGGCCACTGCACGTCGGAGTTAATGAAAGGTTTCCTCCTGGGATAGGTGGCAAACGAGCTCATGGAGGGAGCGTCGAGTCTGGATTCCCGAACGCTTCCAGGAAAGGACGCATGCTGCAAAAAACAGGTCAAGATGGGATTGTTAAAGAATAATTACATAACATTGTACAACACCACGTCTCATATCCCCACACATAAGGTCATTATGATCCTTGACCCTCAATAGCCTTGTGTGTTCAGTCTCTCCTGTTTGAACGTAACGCAGCGTCCCAAGGCCTCGAAATGCTGGGGCTCAGTCACCCTCATCTCCAAAGTGTCAGAACACAGAAAAAAACACACCACCGACTGCATCAGGATTCACTGTAAATCTCCAAAAACGCTTGCCAAATAATTACAGTATTACCTTATCAGAAAGAAAAAAAATATGTCATTGTGTTTTTAACATGCATTCTGTCTGGTTTTTCCTCACTCTGTAACCTGGTATCAATCCGCACTCACAGATCACCAGAATCTCACACCTAATAGTGAAAAAGGAAGCGAGGCCCGCAGTATGCTGTGTGTTTTGTTACATGGCTCTTTGTAGCTTGTTTACAGTACAATAGGACAAAAGGTAGAGATAAGGCAGTGGAAATATCATATCCCCCCACAGAGAGCGCAATAATCTTGCTTTAGAAAGGCATGCAAATTCATTTTGATATGCGAATGATTGGTTTTCAATGTATCAGAATGCAAAAATCGAGTTAAATTGATTTAAGGAGTTAAAACAGGAGAGCTGGGCACTCCAGCAGATCTGGACAAGGCTCCCCCCATGATACCCTGCTCCAGCTGGTGGGCTGTGGGTCGCAGTGCATCATGGGAGACCTGCTCCTGCACAGCTGGACCTCCAGAGTCCATGCCCACCTCGGTATTTCTGGATGTTTTGATGCTCACACGCCTGCGAGACTGTGCCACAACTCCCTTAATGCCCGCGCCACATCACTCCACAAAAATGCTCTCCTGCCTCCTCATCCCCCCCCCCCTTCTCACCGATTTGGACGGAGAGGAAGCCGCCATCTTGCCGTGGACCACAGAGTGCTAAACCCCCTGCACGACGCGCGCTTAAGGGGGGGTCTCCCCGCAGCAAGACACATAAGCGCCACTGCTCCCCCAGAGGGAAGCTGTGCGTCAATCATCGCGACGTAGGCGTGGCTCGACTGTGACAGGCGTAGCCAGCCAATCACGTGTCAGCTGGGCTGGGCTGTTTCTCGCTCCAATAGGAATGAGGAACGGGTGGGTGAACAATAACAAACCATGTCCTCTGCCGTGACCTCCGCCCCCCCCCCTTCATTCAGCTTGTAGCATCCCGGTGGAAATGCCCTACCCCGTGCCAGCACCCCCTGCGGCGTGCCCGCGTCACGCACCTACGCTGTAATTAACCCACTGCGTGCGGGGGCGGCCGCGTACGACCGACACGCCATTCGGCCGGAAATGGCTTCTGCAGGAGGCCCGCTGGCCAATCGTAATGCTTGGTGCGGTCCGCCCGGCTTTCTGATTGATGCGGGGGCCTGGACTCGGCTCCTCATTGGTCCTTTGAAATTCAAACGGGTTCTTCCCGCTCGCCCGCGGGCGGTTGTGATTGGCTGCCGCGGCGCTTCCTTTGTGGTGATGCGGTTGGTGTCAGTATCCGGTTGCAGGCATTTGTTTGAAGGGGGTGATTACAGCTTTTTCTGTTCTATTTTTTCCCTTTAATTTCCGTCACCGGTTACTCCACCCCCCCCCCCTGCTGCCCGTGGAGGACTGAGGCGACGCCGGGCGGAGAACGTGACGTAGTATCGGCGCGCCGGTCCCCTCAGCTCAGCTCAGCGTCAGACGGGCTGCTTTAACGTGAGGAAGGACACGGGCCGCCCAGACACACCGCCGCCGCCGGGGAGACGCGGGTACAGCTCGAGAAAAGGAAAAAACCCGGGGCGGGCTCCACCAACACCAAATCAGCCGCGCCGACTTCCTACCTGAACCCCCGCGCGTTGCATCCTGGGCCCGGCTCTGTGACCCGTGGAATCACCGCTGTCCTGTAACTACCTCCTCTGCTCCTGTGACCCCGGGGCTGCCCGCCTTCCCCCCGCGGAGGATGGCCTCGGCGCTGTACGCCTGCACCAAGTGTAACCAGCGGTATCCGTTCGAGGAGCTCTCCCAGGGACAGCAGCTGTGCAAGGTGTGTATACCGGCCCTCAGGGGCCACACAGAGACCCGGGTGAAACCACATGGAGGGAAAGCCCTGCCAACATGCACATCCTCTGGCATAGCCCGCGATAGATCAGTGCTGGGGCACCTGGGGGCGTGAGACTACACTTCCCATGATGCTCAGCTGGCCTAATGTGGGTCTCGGTGCCCTACCTGGCTAGCGGTTACCGTAATCACTGTTTTGAACCTCCTCAACTTCCATCACTCGCGCCAGTGGGATGACCCAGGCGGGCGCCCTCGTTATTGCCGGTGGGGCGACCCAGGTGGGTGCTCTCGTTATTGCCGGTGGGGCGACCCAGGTGGGTGCTCTCGTTATTGCCGGTGGGGTGACCCAGGCGGGCGCCCTCGTTATTGCCGGTGGGGCGACCCGGGCGGGGGCGCCCTCGTTATTGCCGGTGGGGCGACCGGGCGGGGGCGCCCTCGTTATTGCCGGTGGGGCGACCCGGGCGGGGGCGCCCTCGTTATTGCCGGTGGGGCGACCCGGGCGGGGGCGCCCTCGTTATTGCCGGTGGGGCGACCCGGGCGGGGGCGCCCTCGTTATTGCCGGTGGGGCGACCCGGGCGGGGGCGCCCTCGTTATTGCCGGTGGGGCGACCCGGGCGGGCGCTTTCGCTGATCTTAAAGACTTGCTTAAAATTTTGCAAAAAATAGGCACCTCCATCTCCCAATGTTGAATATAAAGACGGGGCCTCATAACCGGTTTTAAACCATGGAGTACTGCTGCACTAATTACGTGAGGGTGAATCATGTAGCTAATGTATGCTGCGAAAACCAAACCGGTTTGTAAATGCACAATATACATATGGTGAAATCTTTCTAAACGGCTTTCTCCAAGACTCTTCGTGCGTCTTAAAAGGGCGACACAGTCAGCTTGGGGATGGATGGCAGAGCTCCCAGCCTGGTACTCGGTGCAATGCTCCGCTGTGAGAGCGCTGTGCTAGAAGGTGCCAGTTTGTCTTTTCTCTGCAAAACCAATTGTTACACCGCATACCCGATCCTGCAGAAAAATGAATACGGTGCAAATCACTCCCACACAGGACTCTCCTTACACCACCCCAAAAACTCAAATACCCAAAGCAATAGTAAAGATTGTTTTTGTCCCCCCCCCCCCACCATTTTTTTCCATTAAAGCCGGTCGCCTGTCAGGACGCCACATGGGATATGCTCCATTTCCATACACTCCTGCGTGTGTACTGTATTATGCTGCTAAGCTGTGCCGTTACCTTCACAAAGCGCGCGGCTTCCCCTTTTACCGACTTCTGCTTGCTGCGGTTTCTACCAGGGCTGTCAAACTCACAGCCCCCCAGATGTTGATGACTACAATTCCCAGAATTCTTCTGATGTAATAAATGGCCAGGGAATCACTGTAGTTGTGTTTTAATTGCAGCTGCCCCAGATGTTTAACAGCCTTCGTTTATACCATGGCCTTGGGTCCTATGGGAAGGGGCCTCCACTCTACCATTCAGGGTATTTCTAGAATAATGGACTGTATACCCCGATCTGATCCATTTTTTTTTGTTTTCCTCCCCATTCTTGCAGGAATGTAGAATCGCTCATCCCATTGTAAAGTGCACATACTGCAGATCCGAATTTCAGCAGGAGAGGTGAGTGACCTGTGAAAATCCATTTCTTTACATATGTTCCTTGCACCCAACGCACAGACTTCAATTACAGTTCTGCACGAAATGATCCAGACGTGTAGAAAACACGTAAAATTCGAATAGCCTGTGGCTGCCTGGCCTCTGGACTGGTCACGCTGCTCTTTAAATCCCTAGGCACGAGAGTGACTGAGCTCCAGAGCAGAGCAGGGTCTCACCGCCAGGTTAGCTCCCAAGTGTAGCGTAGCCGTCCAGCAGGATTTAACCTATTTCAAAACAAAGAACCGGTAAGACCAGGCAGGGTATGTGAAAAACGGGCAGGGGTTTTTTATTTTGAAAACCGTGTCATTGAGTACAAATAATAAAAAAAATCTAAGTTTATTGAACTATATAGTGAAAACTCTGTTTAATAACGGTCCTATGATTGAGGAATGAATATTATCATAACACATTGATAGGTGGACTCACAATATTTACTTTGTTTTGTAAAATGCACATTTTTGGTCGTATTCAAGCTCGTTTTATAGGACCAAAACACTGTTTTGTCGTTTCCCTCCACCCCCTCCCTAAATCTTGCACCTGCTTTTTTTTTTTGTATTTAAAATTTTTATTTTGTAAATAAGTCCGCTTACAGATATATAGCAAAGTGAGGGTCACTCAAAACTGTCATCATAGGTTCAGCGTAAGGAAAATAATAAACGTCCCCAGATAGGGGGGTCTCAGCGGACACATAGCAATCAAAGGGGGAAGGGGAGAAAAATAATAAACGTCCCCAGATAGGGGGGTCTCAGCGGAACATAGCAATCAAAGAGGGAAGGGGAGAAAAATAATAAACGTCCCCAGATAGGGGGGTCTCAGCGGAACATAGCAATCAAAGAGGGAAGGGGAGAAAAATAATAAACGTCCCCAGATAGGGGGGTCTCAGCGGAACATAGCAATCAAAGAGGGAAGGGGAGAAAAATAATAAACGTCCCCAGATAGGGGGGTCTCAGCGGAACATAGCAATCAAAGAGGGAAGGAGAAAAAATAAACGTCCCCAGATAGGGGGGTCTCAGCGGAACATAGCAATCAAAGAGGGAAGGGGAGAAAATAATAAACGTCCCCAATAGGGGGGTCTCAGCGGAACATAGCAATCAAAGAGGGAAGGGGAGAAAAATAATAAACGTCCCCAGATAGGGGGGTCTCAGCGGAACATAGCAATCAAAGAGGGAAGGGGAGAAAAAATAAACGTCCCCAGATAGGGGGGTCTCAGTGGAACATAGCAATCAAAGGGGGAAGGGGAGAAAAATAATAAACGTCCCCAGATAGGGGGGTCTCAGCGGAACATAGCAATCAAAGAGGGAAGGGGAGAAAAATAATAAACGTCCCCAGATAGGGGGGTCTCAGCGGAACATAGCAATCAAAGAGGGAAGGGGAGAAAAATAATAAACGTCCCCAGATAGGGGGGTCTCAGCGGAACATAGCAATCAAAGAGGGAAGGGGAGAAAAATAATAAACGTCCCCAGATAGGGGGGTCTCAGCGGAACATAGCAATCAAAGAGGGAAGGGGAGAAAAATAATAAACGTCCCCAGATAGGGGGGTCTCAGCGGAACATAGCAATCAAAGAGGGAAGGGGAGAAAAATAATAAACGTCCCCAGATAGGGGGGTCTCAGCGGAACATAGCAATCAAAGAGGGAAGGGGAGAAAAATAATAAACGTCCCCAGATAGGGGGGTCTCAGCGGAACATAGCAATCAAAGAGGGAAGGGGAGAAAAAATAAACGTCCCCAGATAGGGGGGTCTCAGTGGAACATAGCAATCAAAGGGGGAAGGGGAGAATAAGTCCACACCAAAAACAAACAGCAAGTAAAAGAAAGAAAAGTCTCAAAAATCCGGCCAGGGAGCGTCAAAAATCAGGGTGAGACGAGATGAAAAGGTGTCTCTGGGATCCCATCAACCCGTATCTCGGAATAGGGGAGGTCGTGCAGCAGGCAGGGCGCCATACGTGCAGCCTTTTATCGCTGTCGGTGCTCCAGCCACCGTGACACCGCAGCACTTGATCCACATCTCCAATATGCCTCCGGGCATCCAGGAAGCTCCGGTATCTGCTCCCCCGCAGAGAATCTCCATCCGCCTCGTGGCGTAACCCCGCGCAGAAGGCCGGAGCAGCTGTACCAGCACACTCGGCGAGGAGGGGCCCTCAACTCCCCCTAAACCGAGATCTCGGCCTCCAGGTCGTGTCAGTGCTCTGCCCGGCGCAGCACGGGCCAGCACCCCGGGCACACCACGCGAATCATGAACACCTCGTGGTACCCACTCAGCCTCCAACACAGGGACCAGCAGCCTCCGGGGCTCCGCTTCAACTCCCACGTTCCTTGGGCCGTCAGACTCCGACAAGCCCGCACAGCATTCCAACGACACAAGCGCGTCCTCTCTCCCATCTCTCTCTTCGCGGTTCCCTGCAGCGTCCGCAATATCTGCCTCATGGGGGCCTCCAGCCAGAGCAGCCCCGTCCCCCGTCAGACCCGGGTCCACCACCCCACGGCAACTTCGCAAAGCATGAGTCATGCGCCTCCATACTCCCCTGGTGAGAGGACCATTCAGATCCTCCCCATCCAGGAGCCGTAAGCAGGCCTCCAGGCCATTCAAAAAGGTGTCCATGTCTACCACGTGGGGCGTGTGCCCATCTCTCCGCTCCTCGCCTGGTCCGACTGCCTCTCTACTCGGATCTCTGCCTCGGGGTGTCGAGAGAAGCGAGCCCATCTTCTCCTCAGCCCCCAGCAGAGGGTCAGACTGTGCCATGGCATCAAGGCAGTCGGGTAGAAGAGACCCAGGGGTCGGGACGAAGGCCGCAAAATGGCTGCCAGCCCCTCGTGTTACCTCCATTTCGTCGGCCGCAAGGAATGTCTCTGGTCCGGAGAGGGGGACAAAACGGCCTCCGGACATCTCAGATCCGGTGGCCAGCTAGCCTGGGCCCTAAAATCAAAATTTCTCTGCGTTCCAAGCCGTAGATAGGTCCCAAGGGCGACAGACGTGCGGAGCTCCACAGAGACACGTCTGCTCCCTTCGGCAGCCGGCCACGCCCCCGCACCTGCTTTTTATATACCCTGCTTCCTCTGAGCGGTCCCTTTTTTATTTTGATATATGGTGATACGGGCGGCTGGTTGCCTGTGGACCTCAGGCACTCGTCTTGAGTGATGTAATTGGGCAGACTAGATGGGCCGAAAGGTTCTTATCTGCCGACATTTTCTATGATGTATAGAGGCATTTGCTTCCATTTTTCATTGTCCATCATGATTATAGTAGTTTCCCCTACACACCCGTGAGACTTGTTCTTTTGATTAAAGCAGGAATGATTGACCCTTATTAGCCCACAACTAAATGTGTATTCCCCTAGCAGGGGGTGCTTAGCATAGGAAAAGAGAAAATGCCTAAGTATAACACTGGTACAAAAATTATTTAAAAATAAGTGACAGTTATGTGACGACTGCCTATAGTTATTGGTGTGCAATGCACCCCAATTAAATTTCCCTATTTAGAGGGAGGGGAAGAAATAAAGCAGTAAGCTCCTTTTTATAGTGATTTTTCGCTTAACCAACGTGGTATAAGCCAGCTGAGATTCCCGTATTAGGTAGCAGGGTCGAAAGATTTTCCTGCAGATAGTAAAGGATACATTGTATTCACGAAGTATACAAATAGGTAAGATAGCGTTTGTATCCTGCAGTGAACTTAATATCGTTTCCTATAGGTCGACTATATACATGAATATTTCATAGGGCTGAATTAAATGCATATTGGATGTTACTCCTATTAAACGAATAAAGGTACAATCTTTTAAACCGGACAAAAGTGATGTTCATAGAAAATTATTTCAATCATGTTTCAAGTTACCAATGATGGTAATACTCAAGGTGATAGTGTATATGAGTTAGATATACTAAGCACATACGAGTTTTTAAGATAGATACTATCTTGTATCGACAATACTCGCAGATATATTTTTTGCACAATGGCGATGAGATGTTAATTGATTCTGACAATCACCATATAATGAGAAGTACCCATGTGTTTTATATAAGTATATTGAATAAAAGGCATTGGTATTGAAAGACTCAGAAGAAATAGGAGAGAGATTAAAGGAGCCACTTTCGACCTATGTATTGAAGCGATTGACTAATCTATACCTCGGTGGTTCATGCCACCTACTTAACACCATTAGTCTGAAGACAAAAATAGAGTGCGTCCAAGATAAATGCTATCATGCGCCGACAGAAAAATCACGAATATATTTGGCAATAAAAAATTAATTAGTTCTGTCGACCACTATATAATGCAGATTATCCATATAGAAAGTGTAAATCTATTTGAAAATAAGAATTGGAAACAGACATTGGTATTCGGAAACTCAAAAAATGAATCTATACTTCGATGGTTCAACCCACCTACTTGCTGGGGGATCACGGGAAACCTCACCCGGCCCGGACACGGAAAGGATTGACAGATCGATAGCTTTCTCGATTCTGTGGGTGGTGGTGCATGGCCGTTCTTAGTTGGTGGAGCGATTTGTCTGGTTAATTCCGATAACGAACGAGACTCCTCCATACTAACTAGTTACGCGACCCCAAGGAAGTAGGTGGGTTGAACCATCGAAGTATAGATTCATTTTTTGAGTTTCCTAATACCAATGTCTGCTTTCCAATTCTTATTTTCAAATAGATTTACACTTTCTATATGGATAATCTGCATTATATAGTGGTCGACAGAACTAATTAATTTTTTATTGCCAAATATATTCGTGATTTTTCTGTCGGCGCATGATAGCATTTATCTTGGACGCACTCTATTTTTGTCTTCAGACTAATGGTGTTAAGTAGGTGGCATGAACCACCGAGGTATAGATTAGTCAATCGCTTCAATACATAGGTCGAAAGTGGCTCCTTTAATCTCTCTCCTATTTCTTCTGAGTCTTTCGAGTCTTTCAATACCAATGCCTTTTATTCAATATACTTATATAAAACACATGGGTACTTCTCATTATATGGTGATTGTCAGAATCAATTAACATCTCATCGCCATTGTGCAAAAAATATATCTGCGAGTCTTGTCGATATACGATAGTATCTATCTTAAAAACTCGTATGTGCTTAGTATATCTAACTCATATACACTGACATTTATCACCTTGAGTATTACCATCATTGGTAACTTGAAACATGATTGAAATAATTTTCTATGAACATCACTTTTGTCCGGTTTAAAAGATTGTACCTTTATTCGTTTAATAGGAGTAACATCCAATATGCATTTAATTCAGCCCTATGAAATATTCATGTATATAGTCGACCTATAGGAAACGATATTAAGTTCACTGCAGGATACAAACGCTATCTTACCTATTTGTATACTTCGTGAATACAATGTATCCTTTACTATCTGCAGGAAAATCTTTCTCGACCCTGCTACCTAATACGGGAATCTCAGCTGGCTTATACCACGTTGGTTAAGCGAAAAACCACTATAAAAGGAGCTTACTGCTTTATTTCTTCCCCTCCCTCTAAATAGGGAAATTTAATTGGGGTGCATTGCACACCAATAACTATAGGCAGTCGTCACATATCTGTCACTTATTTTTAAATTTTTGTACCAGTGTTATACTTAATAAAATTTATTGTCAGTTTCTAGCCTAGTTAGGCATTTTTTTTCTACATACAGGGTTTCCCCCTAGGGTTATGTCCCTATCCTGACAAAAACATTACAATACTGCATTTCGTTTAGGTGGTCCTCTTAGTACCTCCTTCTTTTCTTAAAAGGTGCTTAGCATACACTGGGACACACACACGATACAGAGGCGACTGGTGTTTGTCGAATAGTTTTAGAAAATCTTATACTACCGGATAGTAAGCACTAGTCAATATATGGCGCCACAATCACGACAGTACACAAGATCGGTTACAATGGGTGCATGGGGCTCCTTTACAAGTTACCCATCCGGTAAAAAACAAATTTCTATGCTAGAGAAGGGGTCAGCAATATTGGCCAGATGGTTTGGATCTACATCTCCGAAGATGCTCAGCCACTCACTAAGTTGAAGACAAGTGGGCAACATAGTTCCAAACCATCTGCAAGGCCAAGGTTGCTGGCGCCTGCAGCTCTGTCACTCTCTCACCCTGCTTTGATATGGGGGAGCGCGTGGCAGAGCGGCTGCTTCTCCGTTTGCTTGCAGTAATGAAGAAATAAACTGCCGGACTACGGCCTTCTGCATAAAAAGGCTCTCCTCCATTCAAAATTGCAGCTTAAAAAGATAGTCTGACGCATGTTCTGGTTGTTGATTGCACTGACCGTATGTTAATTTAGTTAATAGTTTAGTTCTGTATTGTAGGAAGTAGTAGTGTTGACAGACAAAAGCCTATTAGGAAAGTGTACATGTCAATTAAGGAAGCAATTAAGTCCTGTTTTATCTATGGGTTGGCTATCGTGGAGGGATGCAAAGCTAATTTTTTCAGATGGGCTTCAAACCCTCTGAATCCTCCCAGAAACGATCAAAGATACCCAGGTAATGACATATCCTGGTTGTCAGTCCAAAAAAGGTTAACTGAGGTCATGTGACCGAGACCTGCAAGTACTGCCAGGAGAGCAGGCAAACTCTTTTGTTGCGTAAGGAAGACCTGGACAGCAAAAGGTTTTTCACGCCCTTTATGGGTGGTATGCGTGTGTTTTTGGGTCAGTATTGCTGTGTTTTTTTGTTTTTTTTAATTTTTAGCTGCCCTTTGGTTTTTATGGTATAAAAGTATTATAAAGATTATTAAAGCAGTCTGTTAATTCAGTTTTTGTTCATTTCCAGCAAAACCAACACTATCTGCAAGAAATGTGCACAGAATGTCAAGCAATTTGGAACGGTAAGTTGGTTTTCTGTTTATTAAAATATGCCGCTTTGTTGCAAACACAACAAACCACAGCGATGCAGAGGGAGAAATTCAACCGGCGGCAGGTGGAGATTCATCAATGATATTAAAAGAATTTTAAACCTTAAATTCTCGTCATTCCTCCCTCCAAGAAGAACCCAACACCACCTATCTCTACGAGTAAATGGAACACCCATTAGCCCAACACCCCAAGCTCGCTGCCTTAGAGTCACTTTTGACTCTGACCTAACATTCTCTTCCCACATCCAGACGGTGACCAAATCCTGTTACTTTCAACTCAAAAACATTGCCCGTGTCCGCCCCTTTCTGGCACAAGCTACCGCGAAGGTGCTGGTTCATCCGCTTGTCATTTCACGACTTGACTCCTGCAACTCGCTCCTTATTGGCCTCCCCAACTCCCGTATCGCCCCTTTTGCAATCTGTAATGAATGCAGGGGCAAGGCTTATTTTTCTCACCAGACGCACCTCGTGTACTCTCCCTCCCTCCTGCCGGTCCCTCCATTGGCTTCCTGTATGTTTCAGGATACAGTTTAAAATACTGACGCTCACGTTCAAACCACTCACCCCTCCCTACATGTCTTCATTACTCTGCAAGCACGTGCCGTCTAGACAACTTCGGTCAGCAGGTGATCTCCACCTGTCATCTGTCTACACACGCACGGCCAACTCTCACCTTCCAAGATTTATCAAGGGCCGCTCCGGTCCTGTGGAATAACTTGCCTCGCCCCATCAACTCTCCCCTGACCTTCAGGCCTTCAAGAAATCCCTCAAAACCCATCTCTTCAGATTAGCGTACCACATCACTGACGCAACTCATCCCTCTGCTCACCTACTCACACTTGATTGAAGCCGCTTCTATGGCCCCACCATTCCCAAACCACTGTCACTAATGATCCTGCTATCTAGTGCAATTCCTCTTGTCTTCCTCAACCCCAATCCCTCTAGACTGTAAGCTCCTATGAGCAGGGCCCTCTACACCTGTTGTTTCCATCCTATGTCCGTTTATCTTTATTCCGTTTGGTTATAGTAAAGGGCTGCGGAGACTGTTGGCGCTATATAAATGACAATAATAATAGGGTCTGTTCATTTAAGCACTGAAATTTCAGTGCTTTTCACTTCGCAGTTCATTGCACTTCGGCAATTCTATTTCACTATTAGTCACCGTAGTGCGCCGAAGATGGAGTCGCCGAAGCCCCACAAAAAAATTTGGAGATGAGCGCCGACGTAATGGCAAATGCCTCCGAACTGCAAAAAAAAACAAACAGAACTCTCCTATTCTCCTAATAGGTGTTTAAACCAATAAAACTGTTTAAAATGTCTCTAATAAAAAAAAAAAGTGTTACAGAATTTAAAAATAACGGCTGTTTAAAAAAATTGGGAAACACAAATTTTGTCAAAAAAAGACTTTATGAAAAGAATAAACTTTTTTTTAAAAATATAACGTTTTGATATTGAGTTCTATGGGATTCGCTTGTTTGAACCTGTCAAACTGAAACACTGAAAATCAGGGCAATTGACATCTCGGTGCTGTTCGGCGTGCTCTGAATAGATGGGACAATTTCACTGCCGCCAAAGATTGCTGAACTGCACCATATTTCGCTGTCAATTTGCCTAGATTTGGTGAATCAACCGTTTAGTGTATGGTGATATTCGGTGGCAACTGTGCTTGAGTAAACCCTAACGTTTTAGTTGAGGCAAATACTGGCCAGTCTAGTAACAGGACGCTGATAAGCCTTAAACTGGAACATGTTTGGCACAGAGTTCCCTATTTTCCAAGCTGGTGCCATAATAACATCCAATTTTATTTTAGCCCCGACAGTGTCGTATTTTGCGCTTGAATGAAAGCTAAATGGGAAGCCCTTGAATCTGTATATTTACGGTCCAAAATGCAGATTGTGACAACACCTGTGCTTTAGTTGACAATCGGTAACATTTTTGTGTTTTATTTCTTCAGCCAAAGCCTTGTCAATACTGTAACATCATCGCAGCCTTCATTGGTACAAAGTGCCAGCGCTGCACCAACTCGGAGAAGAAATACGGACCCCCGCAGACCTGCGAGCAATGCAAGCAGCAATGTGCTTTTGATCGTAAAGAGGAAGGCAGAAGAAAGGTGAGTGTCCACGAGATTAATACCATTCGCTTTTACGAAGACTGACCTTGATCTTTAAATGAATACTCTATTGAAGAGTTTTTGCCCTTCAATTCACTTCTCACGTCCTGACCATTGTTAAACTATAATTAGCTCAGTCAAGAAGAGTAGTGTCCCTTTTTTAAAGAGAATCTGAATTGCCTCCAAATCTGGCAGCATGCTCCTACACCCTCCCCCCCCCCCTCCATATGACCTGTTCACCAACACTACTATAGGACAACTATTATGAGACCTGAGCAAAGACTCCGAGGAGCCAGACATTTATGACACTATCCGTTCTCATTGCTTTCATAAGTGTGTTTTTGATCGGAGTGTAGCGCTCAATCCAGACGTGAACCCCTTGCTCAATGTACATAGAGCGGTATGAGCTACACTCTCCTGATAAGGCTCGTGTAGGTCAAATGATCAGGGGGTTGACGTGTATCTCGTGCAAAGAAGGCTTCTATGAAATTTCAGTTCTGGCTGTAATCTGATTTGCACGTCCCAATTACGATTACCAACTTCTCTGTATTGGCACCATCGAGCTAGAACTTCCTATGAGACCTGAGCGGGGACCCACCGCATGACAGGACTGATACTGTGCTTCAATATATTACATACAGCGAGATTTCACCCCCCCCCCTGCTTTTGACATGTTTGAATAACTTAAGGGATAAAACCCATTTCCTGACATATACCCATCGCTAAGTATAAGTATTTACCACCTTCCCCTAAGATTATGCGTGTGGTTTTAAAGAATAGATCTATGTCCAATGAGATTTTCATGCGGGGCTTTAGATTCCTATCCTAGAGGAATCTAAAGTCTTGTCAAGTTTGTCATGTGACGAGGGAAGAAATAAAATTGGCACCGTTACTTTATGACCAAGTATACTCGGATGCCAAAAACATGTTGTTCCCTCACGCTGTGGCGATTTCCCAACTTGCATCAGCGTGTAAAATCTCCATTGCTCTCTGAAATCCTGAGCCGGCAAGTAACAGGTTAATATGTTAAATCAGGCCTCAAAATTTCAAGTCCTGAGCTACTAGCCAGGCCTTAAGAGTTACTCGCCACTAGTTGCCCCACTTAACCCTTTTCCAGCATCGCCTCTGCATTCCCACTCGCCCTCATATAATTTCCACTCGCCAAATGCGAGCAGGTGAATGGAAATTTTGAGGCCGGTGTTAAATGATGTACATATTTATAAACACGTGTACACTCATTTTGTAAGTCTCACCTTGTCCTATAAGGCTGGGGTCAGACGAGCGCACTTTTAACGTGCGTTCTGGCGCACATAATTACGGCGCACTAGCAGCAGATGACGGGCAATGACGGCCAATATACGATGTACGGCCGCACAAAAGTCCGGCCGTGCAACGCAAGTGGAATTTGAACGCATTTTTCTGAACCGCTAGTACTGACGTACTGAGTGCGCAGCTGCGGCATAGCGGCGTGTTTGCGTGATTAGGAGATGTCAGACGCTGCTAATGTCCAGCCTACATAACGTCCAGACGCAAAAAGAGTTTTATTGACGATCCGTACAAAATCACGCCCGAAAATGCACGTCGTCTGACTGTTTTTGCGCATTCCGTGATAAAATACGTCAATGCGTTTGGACGCACTTTTTCACGTTCGCGGGGGAAAATGCTTTCGTCTGATCCTAGCCTAAATCAGCGTCCCTTTGCAATTGAACGGTATTTCTGGGGTGCTGCGCTCAGGCTGCAGGCGTTTTAAAGCGCCGTCTTTTGAACAAATAGTGTAACTTTGTTTTATTTGACTTTTTTTTTTTTAAATATGCTCACGTGACCGTATTTTGTTTGCGGCAAAGGTTGACGGGAAGCTGTTGTGCTGGCTTTGTACACTGTCTTACAAACGAGTGCTTCAAAAGACTAAAGAACAGCGGAAAAGCCTGGGCTCCACTCACTCCAACTCCTCTTCCTCCTCCCTTACGGAAAAAGACCAGCCTCACGCCAAACACCACCACCATCATCACCACCACCACCACAGACACGGCAGCAGCCATCACAAGTAAGTGCCGCTTCATGCAATTTCCTCAATTTTTGTCTTGTTCCTTACAGATAAAATAGTATCAATAATGTCCTGACTTTGTAGTGTGTGTTTTTTTTTGTTTTAAGGGTAAAGTCTGAAACTAGGTAAAGCTCGCTTTAACAAACCAAAGCCAACATCACCTGAAAACACTGGATAAAGCTGCAAACTTTTTTTGGGGGGGTTTAGACTGGGGTCAGACTAACGCATTCTGTGTGTCCGTGCATAATGGATGTACTTTCTGACTGACGACAAGGTAGTTGCCACACAGTCCGTTTTTGTGGCTGACTTTTCTTTTGACTGATGTAGATGGGAAATAAAATTGATATGAAAAACATTTTGTCCGTCAAAAATGCTGGATGTCTGACTACGTTCCATCACTCCCACACAAAGCTATGTGGACGTGGCGCATTCCGCACGTCCGTTCTAGCGGTTTGACGTTAAAATGTGCGCCAACACGGACGTGATCACTGTGCTCGTCTGACCCAAGCATAAACTGGGTAATCTGTTTACACACAAATCCTAGCTGGTTTTTGTAGGGTTAGGGTCAGCCATGGATTTGGTTAATTCTAGGTCTGGGGGTCACCTGTATTCCAGTATAAACTCCCAGAAAGGACATTGCCCAGTTGCATATGGGTAGCTTGCAATTTACCCAGGTAAAGCCTGGTGTTCAATTTAATTTCAGGCTTTACCCAAAGCTTCTGGGTAAATGCAGGTTTACGCAGACAATCCTAGATTTATCTGGATTTCTGACTTTACCTGTAAAATATATATTTACACGTACTTTCCATATAATTCAGTATTCCGGTGGGCACGAGCTCCTCTGGCGCAGGCCATGTCTGCCCAGCTCCTTAGTGTGAACACTACTACTGCTTATGTCCCTTCTTACACGGTTATGGCACTAATGAGGTGGCGGCTAAATTTGTTGCTACTTGATTCAATTGAAGTATAACGGTCTTTTGCTTGCGTTGCAGAATCAGCAGTCTAAGTCCAGAAGCGGAGCAGGGAATTTGGAAACAAAGGTGAGCATTCGACTTGACAAAGTACGTATTTAAAGTGCCACTGTCGTGGGTAAAATGAGTTTTTCCCCATGAGACAGGGCACCTCTCCCTTTTTATATAAGCCAGTGGGAAAAAAATGGTCTATATAATGTTAAAGGGAGATTCTATTTAAGGTCCCGTCCCTGTGGCATAATGCATTAATGGGGGCAGCTATGAGCAGAAGTCCTACAGGACTGATCTGTGCTCTGAGTGCTTGCCTGTCACTATGGGAGTGACAGCCCCTGCACGGTCATTGTCCCGTGCTGCCTGAGTCCCCAGAATTCCCTTAAGGCAGGGGTTAGCAAAATTGGCTCCCTGATGTTTTGGGAACTACATCTCCCATGATGCTCAGTCACCCATTAGGCTGACTGAGCCACATGGGAAATGTAGTTCCCAAAACATCAGGGAGCCAAGTTTGCTGACCCCTGACTTAAGTGAAGGAGCTGCAGGTTGTACCGTATCGGATTGAGAATCTGCATCAGCCGATACCGCATGACCTAGGCCGAATCGGCGGCCAGAAAAAGAGAAATTGAGGCATCCCTAATTTTAAATGCAATACCTTGTTACTCTGTGTACCTGGTTTTGATCTGTTTTTATGCCCACCAATTAAAAAAAAAAAAACTCTTTATTGCAGTCATAAATCAACAACCACAATTCAGAACGAAACTCCAAAGAAAAAACCCAAACTGGAATCCAAGCCATCCAATGGAGACAGGTATGTGATGCAGGACTAGCTCCTCTTGCTGAGGTTTTTGAATTAAACAATTGGCTTGTTTAGAGGTTAATGGTCCCATTTAAGGTTTTGGCACAGATGTGGTTTCGTGTGGGGTTACAGTGTATCTCTGTAAATCAATAAGGTTATGTTATGGGGAAGACAAAAGCGTTGGATTAGAAGAACACTCCCTAATGTAATTTGTAAGCGGGCCTCGTGGAAAGCCTTTACAAGTGTGTGCAAAGCAGAGACTTGATTTAGTCTGAGCTCCATGGCATGCTCTTACCAAGTGGGGCAAGACCTGCAAATGAGTCCCACCACAACCTCTCACTCGGCTAGATGACTTGCAATGGGTAGAGGTGATGCAGTAACACAACACCGCTCCTGAGCATTTGTTATGGGTTTGTTGCGTCTCGTCAAGAAGGATCATGATAGTGTTGCTGATTTTTGAGATGAAGACAAACTAAGATTGATCGAGGCAGGGGGACAATCTGATTTGTGCAGACGAGCACGTTTTTCAGTTAGACAAATTCTCTATACAAGTCTATACTGTTCTCTCCTGGTATGTCAGGATGTTTTTTTCACAAAAATCCCATGTAAGACAAGGCCTAGACGTATTTTCAATATGTGTGTTCTCGTCAAACATTAAAAAAAACCTAAGCCTGGGAAAAAAATCAATAACTGAGGGTATACAGGCCACGGACTGAGAAGATTTTTATTTTTTTTGCTGCAAGCTCGGGCTGTGTGCAGGCTCACACCAAGAATGGCTTGAACACTGTTGCAAAGCACAACTTAATAACGTAGCAGCACTCCACATTTGCAAAGTATCAAAAATGTATTTCTCCCACAGGGTCAACGTTTCAGCTCCATTTAGCAGCTTTCCTCAGGACATACATTAGGAAAGCTCCTAATTACCCCTGTGGGAGAAATACATTTTTGATATGTTACAGACCTGTAGTGGTGCTACGTTATTCTATTCATTTGTACTTTAAGCCTAGTGGCAGGCACCAGAGACGTGAAGGTAGGAGCGCATGGTTTTTATATATCTATCTACATATCTGGCTCTTAGATTGTAAGCTCTTGAGCAGGGTCCTCTCTCCTACTGCTTTGTGTTTAATTTGCATGTATATTTGTTATTCTGTCTCTCCCATTGTACAGTGCTATGGAACCCGTTAGTGCTTTATGGATACTTGTAACTGTGTGTGTCACTGTATATCCTATTCTAAATGATCTCCATTGTCTCTGCCATGCCTTGAACGCGTAAAATACGATAAAATCCAGAACGCCTCTAGAAAATGTCAGCTTAGGTTTGAGTGATCAAAAAAAAATTTTTTTTTTTTTTTCTTCTTACAAAATACTTGAATGTTAAGCCATTGCCCTCTGTGATCACCCAACAAATCCAAGCAGGTGCTTTTAATTGTAGTGCTAATCATACTAGAGTTAGACCTGTTGCGGCCACATTTGATCCTTGCTTTTCGCTTTCAATGCAATGCGGCTAACAACGACTTCTTTGTGCTTTCGTAGCAGCTCGATCAACCAGTCGGCAGACAGCGGTGGCACAGACAATTTTGTCCTCATCAGTCAGTTGAAAGAGGAGGTGATGTCGTTGAAGCGCATGCTGCAGCAGAGAGATCAGACCATCCTGGAAAAAGACAAAAAGGTACTTCTATTCCTGTTTGCACCCAGTCGAAAAGTGTTGTATGCCTGGTTACTTATAAATCCATCGTTCTGGGCTTTTGTCTGCAGCCGAACCCAGGGTTTAATCGCTGGCAGTTGTTTTGAAGTATAAATTTTTTAAAAATTCAAGCTTGTACAGTTCATCCCAGGTTTGGACACCCGGTTGTTTTGCATAAACCTGCACCCGGATGTGTTTAGTAGTCATGGAATATTTATATTTTTACAATTAAGGATAGAGTGAGTTTTAAAGTAAGGCAACGGAATGTGTGATATACGATTACGTTTTAATCCACTTCTATTTATATTCTAGATCTGCAAACATGCTGAGGTGAAAGGTATTGAAGGCAGGTTGTTGTATAGCAGGGTTTCCCAACCCTGGTCCTCAGGTCCCCCTAACAGGTCAGGTTTGCAGATATGTGAAGCACAGGTGATATGATTTGCTGCTCAGTGATTGCAGGATTCCGTCTGCATTTCCCCAAGGTGATCCTTAAAACCTGTCCTGTTAAGGGTCCTGAGGACGAGTGTTTGGAAACACGATTATTATTATTTATATAGTGCCAACAGTTTCCACAGCACTTTACAAGAACCAAAGGGAAAAATATACAGATAAACGGACATATGATGGAAACAAGAGGTGTAGAGGGCCCTGCACATAGGCAGGGCAAGAAATTTCCACTCGCATTTGGCGAGTGGAAATGAAGTGTGGGCGAGTGGCATGGCCGGTAACACCTGTTCTGTTGAAAGAAATCATTGGTGGGTCTCCGCAAGTCAGGACCACCCACCTTGTGATGGGAGACTTGGCTGCAGGGCTCACTGCCAATGGTGGGTCAGTGAATGTGACTGGCCGCCCACATGCTCTCCGTCCGTGACCTCGCACAAGGAGGCAGAGAGGGAGGGAAGCTCCGCTCCATCCCCCTTGCCATTGACAGACACGCTGGCCGCTGGGTCAAGGAATTCAGGCAGCTACTCATGGGACGTGTAATACTGAATGTCTGCAAAAGAATATAGCGATACAGTCACTACTGGACTGAGCACAAGGAGGAAGCTTCTATATACAGTACATATGATCTTTATGATGAATATAAACATAATGTTCTGTATTGTAATCACTATATAGGGGTGCCAGGTGCTCTGCTGTATAATATAGAGGAGATACCCTCTATTGTACTGGATGAATATATAGGAGTGTGCTCTTCTATTAGATGAATATGGGATGCTTTATATTGTGCTGGATCTATAAGGGATGTCCTGTAGTGTGCTAGATATAAGAGGATGCTATGTATTGTGTTGGATATATAGGGGATGTTCTGTATTGTACAATAACCTGCAGCATAATGTAGTGGCTGTAAAAGTGATCTTTCCATATTGATGCCATCATGTCCACCTCCTGCTGTATAAATGCTGTGCAGGTACATCCTTCTCCCGTTGAGGTTCTCCCTCTCACCCCAGAATGCACACAGTGTGCTTGGCTGAGACAAATGGAGTGAATTCATGGCTGGCATGATTTGATGCTTGGCAGTCACCATTCAGTATAACAGGGCAGGTGATGATGGCTGCATACTCCATTGACTCACCAGTGGCAGGCTTTACTGCAGCCGAGCCTCCTAACATAATTTGCATGTGTAACAGGTGCGTGGCACCAGGCCCTGTGCTACTAGCAGCCCCGCTGCCTGGGCTGGCCAACGGGCACTTGTGTGAGTAAAGCTGCCACTACCTGAGCGCCGTTTAGTAAACGTTGCCTGGTAACAGCGCAGCCCGAGTGCTGGGAGAGATGTGGAATTCGCTTTCAGCTTTTGGGTGGTCCATGTGCTGCTCTGACCAGTCCGGGAGTGGCTGTGCATGATCAAGAGCCGAGGGAACTGGACAGATCTTAATCACTGCCCTGGCCGCGTGCTGCGAGGAGCTGTCTTATGTCAGACGTGGCTCAGTGATTCCTGACTGTGAGAGAGGCCCCTCCACCTGTCCTGACCACAGCAGGGAAAGAATGTGAAGGAGAGGTACAAGTTCATGATGGGGGATAACGGGATATACAAACAAGCATCACAGGGAACAGCAAAGGAAGGCTCCAAGGAACAAACAAAAGCGGAGAGAAAGAGGGGGAGGACAAATTATGTGACAATTAAAGATGTAAACATCATGGAAGAGCACACAACCCTAGGGTCTGCCACAGTGAGGCAAGCCTCAGCACACAAGGGACCAGATCGGTGGTGTTGGCAGCCTGTAACATTAGGGCGTGCACTCCCAGAAAATGTATTAATTGAAAAGTTGTGTATTTTGTGCAAAAAACTTCTAAACATTTTTCATTAGAAATAACAAAACTGGAATTAGCATAAAAAGTGACTGTTTCTCTATTTATCATGTACCAGATAAGGGGCATCTAAAATATCAATGTAAGAGGTGACAAAAGGACCTCTTCATCCAACATTAGGGTGTGCCTATAGGCCAGATCACAACCAGGATGCCAAGCAGCAATTGAGCTATTGTTCCAGTTACAAACATAAACTTGTCCTATTCCATCTTGGACATAGTGTCAGCTTTCTGTACACTACAGACTCCAATACAATGAATTGGAGCTGTTAATGTTCCCAGGGCAGATTGAGAACAAGCTATTCCAACCAGCACATTCCCCATCCGCCTGGTTTAGAGCCTCTCTGCGTCGCACCATTTATTAGGGCGCACACAGAACTGCCAGATGCAGACCAACGTGGATGGATCCCAGCGGCTTTCATGCTGTGCTGCTGGATTTACAATCCATCTGCACCTCCTCTGGGTCTGCAGGGAGGTCAAAGCGCCATATGCAGATAATCCTACACTTTTTTGTTTTCATTGTGTGTGAATGTGGGGCAACTGATGGCGAGTAACTCTTAAGGCCTGGCTAGTAGCTCAGGACTTGAAATTTTGAGCCCTGCATAGGAGCTTACAGTCTAGAGGGATTGGGGTTGAGGAAGACCAGGGGAACTTTTCCAGATAGCAGGATCATTAGTGCCTGTGGTTATGGAATGGTGGAGCAATGGAAGCAGCTTCAATAATGTGTGAGTAGGTTAGCAGAGGTATGCGTTGCGTCAGTGATGTGGTACACTAATCTGAAGAGATGGGTTTTGAGGGATTTCTTGAAGCCTTGATGGTCAGGTGAGCATTTGAGAGGGCGAGGCAAGTCAATCCACGGGACCGGAGCAGCCTTTGAGAAGTCTTGGAGGTGAGAGTTGGCCGTGCGTGTGTAGACAGATGACAGGTGGATATCGCCTGCTGACTGGAGTTGTTTAGATGGGATGTGCTTGCGGAGTAACGAAGGAGTGCAGTTATTGAGCGGTTTTGAACGTAAGCGTCAGTATTTTTAACGGTGTCTTATAATGTACAGGAAGCCAATGGAGGGACTGGCAGAGGGGGGGGTACGCGAGGTGCGGCTCACGAAAATAAGCCTGGCACCTGCATTCATTACAGATTGCAAAGGGGCAATACGGGAGTTGGGGAGGCCAATAAGGAGCGAGTTGCAGTAATCAAGCCGTGAAATGACAAGAGCATGAACCATCACCTTCGTGGTATCTTGCACCAGAAAGGGGCGGACACGCAGTGTTCTTGAGTTGATCGTTAACAGGATTTGGTCACTGTCTGGACGTGGGGAGAGAATGTTAGGTCAGAATCAAAATTGACACCAAGGCAGACGAGCTTGGGACGTTGAGCTAATGAGCATTCCATTTAATCGTTTTCATCCATTAACGTGTAAGATTCCCACCTCACAGCGTATCCTGTCGTGGCGAGTCTGTTACTATCCCTAGCTATATTACAGTCCTTCATTGTACTTGATTCGTCTCGCTTTTCAGTTAACAGAGCTGAAAGCTGATTTCCAGTACCAGGAATCTAGTTTGAGGACAAAGATGAATGGCATGGAGAAAGCTCATAAAGATTCGGTTGAGCAGCTACAGGTAAGAAACCATTCCAAAAATGGGTTGCATTTTCTGACCGGGGAAATAATTGTAAATGATATTAGATTGCTGACTCTAGGAGGCTTCTGTGCGTGGGAGACGGTAAAGGGTATGCGATGCGACCCAAAACCTCTTTCACAGAATTAAATTCTACGGTGAGTATACCGTATCTGAAAGGCTCGGGGCGAGAAGTGTTTTGGATTTCAGATTTAGTTTTTTGTGATTTTTGGAATCTTTGCTTATGATGCGAGATCTTGGAGATGGGATCCAAGTCTGACCACAGCATGCGTTTAATACACACAGCCTGATGTTTTTAGTAATTTTTTTTCCCGTGACACAAGGTCAGGGGTGGGATTTTTCACTTCTGGTGCCATGATGGCGATCAAATGCCTTTTTAGAGCATTTTGGGTAATCGACACTTTACCTGTAGCAGTATGTTTGCAAGAATCCTGTCAAATGTAATTGTGTGATACAATCGATAGACCTACGTGGTTTTTGGTCAGGAGGGAGAAGTGCACACTTTAACTCTTACCTGCTGCAGGGCGCACCATCCTGTCCCTGCTGCGTGGCAGCATAGCAGGTCCACTAGCGTCTATGGGCTGTGAGAGTCGCTGCCATGGGATGGCCTGTACTACCAACAGCCTCTGCTCAATTATTTATGGGCAAAAATGTGTTCCTTTAAGCTTGATCTTGTCTGTTCTGTATCTCTAAATTATTAAACTTTAACAAAAGTCAACCTGACTTAAAAGTGGATCTTGCCTCGTACCATAAACTAACTGTATATTTCATTTTTATTTTTGCAGGGCAAGAATAGAGAGTTGCTGAAACAAGTGGCGGCTCTGTCCAAGGGCAAAAAGTTCGATAAAAGCGGCAGCATACTATCCCCTTGAGGAAGCGCGGGATGGACACAGTGTAATTCTGTGAAGCCCTTAAAAATCTAGTGCGAAGGGAATCTATAGTGCCCGCTTAGTATTTTATCATATTATTTTATTTTGTTTTTATGTAGTCCCGGACTCCCCAATTAGGCTTTAAAATATTTTAATATAAAAATAATCCCTTGGACAAAACCGACTTCAGCTGGCTTGAAGACACTCGTACGGCGTCCCCGCAGAGGAAACCGCGGCAGCGATCACTTTCTATAAACACAAGGCAATAAACTAGGTTACAAAAAACATCAACACACAGGCAGACGTTTCATTGACGAGCTGCGCTTTACTGCACGCCCTGCATCTGTGCCTGATGTGGCGTTGGTGGGTAAGGTACCCTTGGACTTTGAGGTTTTTATACGTATGTTACAATATGGCAGGATTAATCATGGTGCTTAACCTCATCGGCGCTGAGGAGGCTGGCGATCAGTACATTGCGGCGTCTTAAAGCGTTGGTGAGGTTAAAAAAAAACTACTGTGTAAATAAACATAGAAATTTTAAGAAATCTATGGAGTAGTTTGTAATCCCTTTCTATTAAGAGACTGAAAATCCTCATTTTATCATACTTTGTACAGTGCCTGCTTGGATGAAAAGGTTTGAGCTGTTTGGTTTTCTTTTCCCCGTTTTCTATTAAGATCTGTTGATTTATCACTTGCAAGTGCCTTTGTATCTTTTAATTTATAAGCGTGTCAGGATTGGGTTGTTGTGTAACGTTACCTTTTTCTTTTTATGTGAATATCAGAAATGTGTGCTTTGCCCTTGTTTTTTTTTTTCTGTTTATTCTTGTACATAATAACACATAGGACAAAGAAGACTTTGAAAGGTCAGCACTGCTTGTTGATTAGCCTCGTTCAAGCTCTTCAGTCCCCCGTGGAGCCTGTGGGCCTTTTGGAATATTTAATAAGAATATCTAGGGCCGGGGCTTGACAAACCCAGGGGCCAGGTATCTGTGGACTCCTAAGATATTACTTCTGCCTTTTTTAAATTCCTTTTATTCTGCAAAAAATAATTTTGAGTGTTTGTATATACATAATTTACAATTCCAAGCGTTTTATAAAGCGACAACAGATTCTGGAGACACGGATATATATTTAATTATTTTATCTCTGCAATCTGTTAGCACTTTATTAATGTTTGTAATTCTAAAATTATAAATGCTTTGTAAAAATATATTATAAAGTGCCAACAGATTGCAGAGATAAAATAATTAAATCTATAACCGTGTCTCCAGAATCTGTTGAAGCTTTATAAATGCTTGGAATTGTAAATTAGATAGATATATCAAAAAATATGGCTGCACTAGAGAAAATGAAAACAAAAAATTATTGTTAAAATTTTATGTATATGTGTTTATTATTGCAGAACCCACTTGCACATCACAGCAATTTGATGAATTGCATCCCAGAGCTCCTGTGCCACATTCCCCATATGCAGCAAGGAATTCTGGGTAGGATATGCAAATGACCTCTCTCACTTTTATGCATCCTGGGTATTACACAGAACCCTAAAATCAATGCTATGCCAAACTGTGACTTTCTAGCAGAGATAAGGTTTATGCAACTGGTCAAAGCCACTCCTAGGACAGCGCTGTTTCGGGTTTGTTGGACCCTCATCAGCTAGGAGATAGGCATGACCAGTTGCAGTGGATGCTTGGGACCCGTAGGGCAATCCGTATCTACAAGGGTTATGGTGGAGGACACCATAATGGCAGGCGCTTGCTAGGTGAAATTACAATAAACATGAAGAAAAAGCAGCTCTCTGCAATCTTTAATTGCTTAATATATTCTTGCAAGGCTTACAATGATGTTTCAGTCCATGAGACTGGATATATTTAGTTTAATGGGGTACGTATATAATCTACACAAACCTATACCTGGCTCCCACGTTTGATTTCTAGATTTGTCAAGCCCTGCACCTCCATGAGGTATGTTGGTTTTGGACATGTTAAATGACCTCACCTGGGTCGTGTGCAAGATCTGCCGTGCATCATGAACAATAATTTATTTTTTGTTATCCTATTTATTATAGTAGAATAGGAAGTTGTTGTTTTTGTTTTTTTTTTTATGCGTGATTAACCCTTTCACTACAGAGCGCTTTTTTCCATAAAACCTGAGATCTTGGGATTTTTAATAACGTCCTTTTAAATTACCCCTTAACCAACACACACCCTCTCCCGTTTCATTGTCCGTATTCGGACTGAATCCACCATATTTGACAGGGAGTATCCAGCTCCCTCTGCCACCGAATCCAGTGTTGGACGACAAGGCCCTCGGCTCGTGTCTGACAGATGACGGTTATGTCCCTTGTTCTGCAAGTATAGGGATATATCCTCAAGCACATCTGCAAATAATTTTTATTTTGGGTGGTCAGGATTGATTGAACACCGTTTTGAGAGGCACTGCCGAGTGCCAGACATGGTTAAGGTTGCGGTAGTGAAAGGGTTAATAAGTGGGCACACCGTTGCATTTCATACCCTGTTGTACATTCGTGCTTTCCGCTTCAGCAAATCCTTTTTTCGTTTGTTTTGCAGTGTTCATGTACATTCAGTCACTAATTTCTTTTATATACAAGAATATATATAGGAGTACAGTGTGCTTGTGCGCATGCGCATATATCTGCTATTCTATTGAGTTGCATCCCGGGATTCAAATTGCAATTTTTGCAACCGCATATACCACTCGGTGTCCATTTAACAAGCAAATCAGTCCTTTTTTAAGTTTGTGTTTTTTATGTTTGCTTATATTTGTGGTATGTCCTACCCTGCACCTCGCCAGCTCTATTTGCCATACGAAAACAAAAATATCCCACCGTGGCTTTCCTCCATCTGCGTTTTGGTATAAAGGTATGTTCCCACGCAATTCTCCACCAATTAATCGCCTATCCAGTGATTTACCTCTATTGTCTGTTTTGGAACTACGTTGCCAACAATGCTCAGCGAACCCACAGAATCTGCTGGAGACAATGGCACCTGCTAACCACAGCCAAAATTGTGTGTTGCTTTTTTTCGTGTGTGTGCATGCTTTTTGATTCCTGTGCTGATATGATCTTTAATTGTAAAATTGGCTGCCTGCGCCCCTTCACTCGGATCACACCGCCCTTTATGCCCGCGGTACATTTTGTACTGGTTTTTCATCGGCGAACCGCTTTTCAGAAGTTTTGTTCTAGTTCTGCTATGCGCGCGTACACCGTCACGCAGAGATCCTGTGCGTCGTCGTCGTCGTCGTCCTCCTCTCTGTGAAATAAAGTTTGATTCGAGCCGTGGATATTAAAAAAGAAACCCTTTTACCCATAATTCTTCTTTTTTTTTTTTTTTTTTTTTTTACTCTCTTTTAGGGGCTTCAGTGTTTAGGAAAGGTTAAAACAACCTTAAATGTTCATAAACTATAACCTCGTCTTTTTTTAAACTTGAAATTAAACAAATCGTTTCTACAAAAAAGTGAAAAAGAAAAAAATATGGGGGGGGGGGGGGTTGTTTGAATTTCACGGACCTGTATTGGATGGATTTTTTTCTTTTTCTTTGTACGTGGATTGGATAACGGTATAATGTATTGTGCTTTCCAGCCTGTTTTTGAACTGTTCAGTAACATTATCTAGTTAATCAGTTTTTTTTTTTTTTTGTGCATTTTCGCTTGTGAATACGCGCCGTCCCCTGCGTACATAATGTACATTTTGTCCAGAATGCAATTGGAAGATTTTTAACCTGTAAAAACCGTTTGGAATCTGTACTTGCACATCTTACTGTTGGCATTTTTGTATGTATATATTTTTTTTTTTTTTCTAAATCCAATATTTCACAATAAAAACATATAAAATCCTTTTTGTATGTTTCTTGGAATCTGTTGCTTCAGATTGCGTTCGGAGCGCTTCATTGTGTCAAGTCACTAACAGGGTTATTCAGAGAGGTGAAAAGCTGGAGAATGGAAAATTCTAGGTCAATATAGCCCATTTGGAAAGTGAGATGAAAGGGAGAAATTTTCAGGCTTGGCTATTTCGACCTAGAATTTGCCATTCTCCTGCTTTTCACCGCTCTCTGAATAACCCTGTAAGACTTAGTGCATTCGTCTGACACCAGCCTATGTGCGCCTGTACTGACGTGACGTGCCTTTTGGCATCCATGGCCGGTCACACACTGATGCGTGCGGCCATGTTGCAAGGCTCCTTGTTGAAAGCGCTACAATGTGCGCTTTTTTTTTTTTTTCCTCCATTTTTTTTCTTCCCATAGGAGGATTGAGCCTTGCAGCGCTGAGCGCACTAACTGCACTCGGTGAGGTGGCCAGACGGGCGTACACTCTCTTGGGCGTTCCTTCCGTTCTTAAAAGCACTCGTCTGACCTCGGCCTTAAATAGGAACAGGTAACGTCATGACTGTCCTGCAGCCTAGTCCACACTCGGGTCTCATAACGCTTTGGCTGAAAAGACAACACTATATGCGAATGGGACTCGCCTAGAGCTGTAATGCCAATTAAGCCGCCTCTGCACCTGAGACACAGCAAGCCACTGATCAGCATATGGGCCTTGTTGGGTCCCATTAGAAGGGTATAGCTCAGGGTTCAGCAACCTTGGCCCTCCAGATGTTTTGGAAACCAACTCCCTTCATGCTCTGCAACTCACTAGTTTTAGGGATGAGCCGAACACCCCCGTGTTCGGTTCGCATTCGAACTCAAACAGTTTCAAAAGTTTGGGTTCGAACTCCATGCAAGTCAATGGGGCTCGAACGTTCGAATTTTAGAGTGCCCTCCAAGAGGGCATATACGCAAGATATTTGCCATAAAAGGTGTATGGGGGTCCGGGTAGTGCCCTGGGGGACAGGAAACGAGGACAAAAGTAAAAAAAAACGTTTTTAAAGGAACAGTGAGTTTTCCATGAAATGTTAAGAATAAAAACGAAAAATTCCTTCAAATATCGTGCCTAGGAGGTCCCCATAACCTGCCCGTGAAGTGGCAGATTTGTAGAATGTATAGAAACCTTTAAAAACAAAAAAAATTACATTTCAAATGACGGTAAATAGTTTACCTTTAATCTATTCATAAACAACTGCTTGGGGCGGCAGCCTGTATGAAAAGAGGAGACGTTTTAGGACACGCAGAACAAGCTTAGTGATTTTATTTTTTTTTTAATATATTTTTTTTTTGGGCTAAATTCTGGTGAAACTTATGCAGGCTTTGGATGAAAGTAACAATAGGTGCTTTAAAATTGGGCCTTTAGTGTCGGCAACAGTGCTGTCACACCGTAACCCCTCTGATATTGTGGAAGAGTGCAGGGTTGAACCCTGCGGTTAAATATTAAAATTATGAATCTGGTACAGGCGTCAGTGCACCCAAATATTGTGCCTTTTGGTGGCAGCAAGTGCCTTCACACCGTAACCCTTCTGTGGTATTGTGGAAGTGTGCAGGGGTGGAGGTTTTGGTAATGCAGAAGAGATCCCCGATCTATTCAGTTACATCAGCATCAGGGGATTGATAGCTGCTGATCCAGGACTGATTCAGAGTCGGTGGACAGACGCACTCTTTTTTTTTTTTGTCTGTGACAAAACCTCCAGGGGCACTGAACGTCCTTTCAGAAAGCACGCTGGATGAAGGGCAACCTAGTAGCTGCATAGCATATTGGCTAAATTCTGGCCAGTGATCCAATCTCAACACCCAGTAAGCCAGTGGATCATCTGCTGTAGAGGTATCCAGGTCTGCCCTTGCCCCTAGGTAGTCCTGCACCATATGGTGAGGACGCTGGCAATGGGTGCCTACATTTGACGTCCCTGGGCGTTGTGGACTAAAAAAAAATTTAAAAAGGCATCAGTCAAGCGGCCCCAGCCTTCACCGCTCTTCCTCTGATCATCGGCAGCCTCAGAAGCACCTGTGTCATCACTTGGTAACCTACCAGTGCCTGGAAAGGTGTTACACAAGTGTCGCTTTAGAGCGTCCTCAAGTTGTTTCATCCTGTACTCCCTCTGTGCGGGCAAGATGAGCTCTGCAACTTTACCCTTGTATCGTGGATCAAGCAGGCTTGCCAACCAGTAATGATCCCTCTCCTTGATAGCACGAATCCTGGGGTCCTCTAGCAGGCTTTGCAGGATAAGGGAGCCCATGCAGCGTAGTTTGGAGGTGGCATTAGCTTCCGAGTCTTCCTGGTCAATGAGGATGACCCCTCCCCCCCCCCCATCGTGCACTTCCTCCTCCCAGCCACGTACTAGTCCTTGGGTTTCTGGGCACAGAAAACCCTCCCTTGAGGAATCCCCACCTTCAATGCCCCCACTACTTAAATATTCCTCCTCCTGTCTGATCTGAGGACCCGCAGGAATGCTGTCTGCGTAAAGACTGGGGCCTTGAGAGCTAGGGAAGGCCTCCTCTTCCTCCTGCTGCTCTGCCTCTAGTGCCAAATCTATAATTCCCCATAGAGTGCGCTCCAGCAGGAACACTAAAGGAATTGTGTCACTGATGCATGCACTGTCCCTGCTCACCATCCTCGTTGCCTCTGCAAATGGTAACCGTACAGTGCATGCATCCTTGATCATCAGCCACTGCGGGGGGGAACCAAGTTGACTTGAACTTGTCCTTGTGCCATACTCACACAGGTACTCATTGATGGCCCTCTGTTGCTTGTGCAGATGCTGCAGCATTGCTAATGTCGAGTTCCACCTGGTGGGCATGTCACAGATCAGACTGTTTGTGGGAAGGTGGAATTCTCTTTGAATTTCTGCCAGGCGAACACTTGCTGGGAATGACCGTCTGAAGTGGCTGCAGACTTTTCTGGCCTGGCTGAGAAGCTCTGCCAGCCCTGGGTACCTGGTTAGGAAATGCTGTACCACCAGATTTAGGACGTGTGCTAGGCATGGTACATGCGTCAACTTACCCTGGCTTAGGGTGGAGAGAAGGGTGCTGCCATTATCACAGATGACCATTCCCAGCTGAAGCTGGCGCGGTGTTAACCATCTCTGCCCCTGCAGAGCTGACAGAATTTCTGGCCTGGTGTGGCTCCTGTCCCCTAAACAAACCAGCTCAAGCACAGTATGGCATCTTTATGCTTGAGCCATTGCGTAGCCCCTGCCACGTGTCGGTTTAACTGCCACTTCGCCAGAGACAGAGAAGGAGGAGGAAGAGGTGGTGGTGGAGCAGACAGACCTCATACAAGCAGCTTTCTGGAGGCGTGGTCGATGAACAAGCTCCAGCACAGAGCCCCGTCCTGGATCCCTCCCAGCTGCAATCAGAGTTACCCAGTGTGTTGTGAAGGTAATGTAACGGCCCTGTCCATGCTTGCTGGACCACGTGTCTAAAGTCACATGCACCTTGCTGCTGACTGCCTTTGCCAATGACTCCATAACATTGTCTTCCACGTGCTGGTATAGTGCTGGACTTGCCTTCCGTGAAAAGAAATGGCGTTTTGGAACCTGCCACTGTGGTAGAGCACATTCAGCAAATTTACGGAAGGAAGCAGAGTCCACCAGCTGGAAAGGCAGCAGCTGTAATGCGAGTAATTTTGCTAAGCTGGCATTTAGACTCTGTGCTTGGGGATGGTTGCGACTATTTTTTTCTTCCGCTGCAGCAGCTGGGGCAGCGTAATCTGACTGTAAATCTTCAGCTGATGGGATGCTGTCACATTCTGAGGAAGGACCTGGTACACTCCTTACTGTAACATCATCCCTGTCAGTGGAGGTTGTAGGCAATGACATGGCAGGACATATAGTGGGGTAGAGACAGATGAGGAGGACCTATGCAAAGTGTTGAGCCAATGGGATGCGTGGCAGGTGGTCATATGTCACCTCGAGCACGTGTTACCCAAGCGTGGGATGTCTTTCCCACGCTTGGTCCTCATCTGACATAGATTACAAATAGCAACGGTGCGGTCTACTGCACATTTCTTAAAGAACTCCCAGACAGCAGACTTCCTGTACATGTGCTTTGAAACAACAACGCTCTGCACCTGAGCAGCTGTGACTTCTGATGCCTTGGACTGGCTACGGTTGCTCATAGAGGACGTTCTGCCTCGTTTTTGTTGTGCCTCCTCCTCCCTTGACTCCTCTGTTCGATCAGGCACCCAGGTGGAGTCAGTGACCTCATCGTCATCACCCCCTATCTCGTCGTCACTGGAGTCAACTTGTCAGTATGCTGCAGCTGCTGGGACAACATGAGTGCCAGTTATTTGTGTGTCACAGGCACCACCTTCCTCTAGGTTGATTATACTCCCTTCCTCAAACTCAGAGATTGAATCAGAGCACTGTAGTTGCTGCGCACCCTCAAGCAGCATGTCACTCTCATTGTAGTCAAACAATTCAGCTGACTCCTCCGTGTATGTTGGTGAGGCTATGGCAGGAGTAGCTGTGGACATGGAGGCTGCATTAGATGCTTTGGCAGTTGAGGTGGACTGTAAACCACTACAAGCCTGGCTGGCAGAGGACACGGAGGATAAGGATGGCCTGGTTAGCCAATCCACCAAATCCTCTGTATGTTGCTGCTGCTTAAGACGGCCAGCACCAGTTAGAAAGGACAAGCGTGCCCCTGCAGAGGATGCACCACGTCCACAACGACCAGAGGCACAGACTCCCGATACAGAGGCTGCTTGCCCTTTTATCTGTGTCTGGGAGCGTCTGCCTGTCCTTTTTGGTCTTTCTGACATGGTGAGTGATATATAGATTAAAGATTTCCAGAACTCTGGTATAACTCGGTGAGACACCCTGATAGCTGGCAGCCAGTGACAAGACACAGATTAAAATTCGCAGAAACCACCTATAAATCAGTGAGACCCCCCGATGGGTGGCAGTGACGACACAGATTACAATTCCAAGATATCTGCTAGAAGTGAGACCCCCCCAATAGCTGCTGGCACTGAGAAGACACAGACTACAACAATTCCCAGATATCTGCTAGAAGTGAGACCCCCCCCCCCTAATAGCTGCTGGCACTGACAAGACACAGACTACAACAATTCCCAGATATCTGCTAGAAGTGAGACCCCCCCCCCCTAATAGCTGCTGGCACTGAGAAGACACAGACTACAACAATTCCCAGATATCTGATAGAAGTGAGACCCCCCAATAGCTGCTGGCACTGAGAAGACACACTAACAGAGCAATCTCCTCTCAAAAAACACGCCTTATATAGTGTGCTGCGGGACTTAGCTCTGTGAGCCCATGATTGGGCAAAATTTGCCCAATCAGGACTCTGAGCCGTGATTGGCATAGTCTTGCACCTGTCTTGCACCTGACCTGTGGTCAGGTGCAAGGCTGTAGCCAATTACAAACTTCAGGCCAGTGAAAAAGTGCATTGTGGGCGAACACGAATCAAACACGTGGAAATGTTCGGAGTTCGACAAACAGCCGAACGGGCGATGTTCGAATCGAACACCAAACAGATCGAACCGAACAGCTCATCCCTAATTAGTTTGGCACAGCCTCAAGGGAAACGTTCCAAAACATTTGGAGGGCCATGGATATTGACCCCTGGAGCGGACACTGCTCTATGCACCTCATGTATACGTCACACCGCAGGAAAGGATTTTTTGCAGTTTATAGAAATCTTCATACTAATTGAGACAGCTTGCACATTAAAATGGTGATAACCTGTGCCACTGGCGCCACCCGGTGGTGATGGCAGATAACCTCAATAAAATCAAATAAAATACAATGCAAGCAAATAGGATAAAACCAAGTAATGTGACGTTTACAGTCTTATCCCCTATACTTCCCCCTTGTTGTAAAAGTCTTAATGATTGTGAAAGTCTTAATAATCAGTGCAGGGAAGACTAAAAAATAAAAGTCATACAGTATCTGGTATTTGTGGAGTCGGCTGCCTCTCCAGACCACTTGGTGGTATATGCCTTTTCCACCTTGTAAGTCAGTATAAAGGAAAGATGTGCTGGAGCTGGCACTTCTTATCCTGTTAGTGGTTCCTTCTGCTGCACCCCGTGGCTCAGAAGTGTGGTTTCCTTACAGGGTTACCATCCTCCGTGTCCCTCAAAATATAAAATGACTCTCATAGAGCAATATTGTATAAAATGGAATGCAAACAAAGGAGGAGGATGTCGTACTTGACTACTGTAACCTCCTCTCTGGCCTTAAGAGATCTCCGATTCTGCCTCTGCAGTCTGTAATGAACGCCTGTGTCAGACTCCTACACCTCACCTCCGGCACCTCACGTCTCTGTCAATCGCTACACTGGCTCCTGTTTCCTTTAGAATCAAATTCATTATATTGGTCGCATACAAAGCTCTCCGTAACAGCGCCCCTGCCTGAATCTCCCCCCTTATTAGCAGGTACATCCCATCCTGACCACTTTGCTCTGCCAATGATCTGATGCTATCAGTTCCTTGTACCCTCATCCCAAACTTTTGCCTTCAGGACTTCTCCCGCGCTGCACCCTTTCTATGGAACTCCCTCCCCCGTAACATCAGACTCGCCTGTCTCTCCAGTCCTTCAAGAAGTCTCTATTGGCTCTCTCCATGATCCCCCACTGCACATTTCTTGCTCTATCTTCCCATTCAGTCCTCATGCAACCTGCTACTTCTAATACCCTATTCTCCCTCACCTAATGTGTCACCCCCTCTCCAGTGTGTATGAGCGTATCGGAGCATCACAGTAATAAAATTCATAGTAATGCACTGTCCATAAGTGCGTTTTAACCCCTCACAAAGAATACTTAACCCCCCCCCACACACACACAGCTTTCACCCCTCAAAGGCACAGATTTAATCACCAAAACACACACGCACCCCTGCTTTTACACACACACACACATCCCCCTGCTTTTACACCACACACATCCCCCTGCTTTTACACACACACACCCCTGCTTTTACACACACACACAATCCCCCTGCTTTTACACACACACATCCCCCTGCTTTTACACACACACATCCCCCTGCTTTTACACACGTCCATCCCCCTGCTTTTACACACACATCCATCCCCCTGCTTTTACACACACATCCATCCCCCTGCTTTTACAGACACACCCCCGCTTTTACACACCCATCCCCCTGCTTTACACACACACACCATCCCCCTGCTTTTACACACACACACACCCCTGCTTTTACACACATCCCCCGCTTTTACACACCCATCCCCCTGCTTTTACACACACACACACCCATCCCCCTGCTTTTACACACACACACACCCCTGCTTTTACACACAAACCCCTGCTTTTACAAACAAACCCCTGCTTTTACACACACACAAAAACCCCTGCTTTTACACACACATCCCCTGCTTTTACACACACACATCCCCTGCTTTTACACACACATCCCCCTGCTTTTACACACACACACATCACCCTGCTTTTACACACACGTCCATCCCCCTGCTTTTACACACACCCATCCCCCTGCTTTTACACACACACATCCCCCACTTTTACACACACATCCCACTGCTTTTACACACACACCCATCCCCCTGCTTTTACACACACACCCCTGCTTTTACACACACACACAAACCCCTGCTTTTACACACACACATCCCCCTGCTTTTACACACACACATCCCCCTGCTTTTACACACACACATCCCCCTGCTTTTACACACACACACCCCTGCTTTTACACACACACACAATCCCCCTGCTTTTACACACACACATCCCCCTGCTTTTACACACACACATCCCCCTGCTTTTACACACGTCCATCCCCCTGCTTTTACACACACATCCATCCCCCTGCTTTTACACACACATCCATCCCCCTGCTTTTACAGACACACATCCCCCGCTTTTACACACCCATCCCCCTGCTTTTACACACACACACCCATCCCCCTGCTTTTACACACACACACACCCCTGCTTTTACACACATCCCCCGCTTTTACACACCCATCCCCCTGCTTTTACACACACACACCATCCCCCTGCTTTACACACACACACACCCCTGCTTTTACACACAAACCTGCTTTTACAAACAAACCCCTGCTTTTACACACACACAAAAACCCCTGCTTTTACACACACATCCCCTGCTTTTACACACACATCCCCTGCTTTTACACACACATCCCCTGCTTTTACACACACACACATCACCCTGCTTTTACACACACGTCCATCCCCTGCTTTTACACACACCCATCCCCCTGCTTTTACACACACACATCCCCCATTTTACACACACATCCCACTGCTTTTACACACACACCCATCCCCCTGCTTTTACACACACACCCCTGCTTTTACACACACACACAAACCCCTGCTTTTACACACACACATCCCCTGCTTTTACACACACACATCCCCCTGCTTTTACACACACATCCCCTGCTTTTACACACACATCCCCTGCTTTTACACACACATCCCCTGCTTTTACACACACATCCATCCCCATGCTTTTACACACACACATCCCGCTGCTTTTACACACATCCATCCCCTGCTTTTACACACACATCCCCTGCTTTTACACACACACACACATCCCCTGCTTTTACAACACACACACACACAACACCCCTTGCTTTTACACACACATTCATCCCCTGCTTTTACACACACATCCCCTGCTTTTACACACACATCCATCCCCATGCTTTTACACACGCACACATCCCCCTGCTTTTACACACGCACACATCCCCCTGCTTTTACACACACACACACCCCTGCTTTTACACACAAACCCCTGCTTTTACAAACAAACCCCTGCTTTTACACACACACAAAAACCCCTGCTTTTACACACACATCCCCTGCTTTTACACACACACATCCCCTGCTTTTACACACACATCCCCCTGCTTTTACACACACACACATCACCCTGCTTTTACACACACGTCCATCCCCCTGCTTTTACACACACCCATCCCCCTGCTTTTACACACACACATCCCCCACTTTTACACACACATCCCACTGCTTTTACACACACACCCATCCCCCTGCTTTTACACACACACCCCTGCTTTTACACACACACACAAACCCCTGCTTTTACACACACACATCCCCCTGCTTTTACACACACACATCCCCCTGCTTTTACACACACATCCCCTGCTTTTACACACACATCCCCTGCTTTTACACACACATCCCCTGCTTTTACACACACATCCATCCCCATGCTTTTACACACACACATCCCGCTGCTTTTACACACATCCATCCCCTGCTTTTACACACACATCCCCTGCTTTTACACACACACACACATCCCCTGCTTTTACACACACACACACACACACATCCCCTTGCTTTTACACACACATTCATCCCCTGCTTTTACACACACATCCCCTGCTTTTACACACACATCCATCCCCATGCTTTTACACACGCACACATCCCCCTGCTTTTACACACGCACACATCCCCCTGCTTTTACACACACATCCCCCTTCTTTTATACACACACGCACCCCCTGCTTTTATACACACACCCCCTGCTTTTACACACACACGCACCCCCTGCTTTTACACACACGCGCACCCCCCTGCTTTTACACACACGCATCCCCTGCTTTTACACACACGCATCCCCCTGCTTTTACACACGCATCCCCCTGCTTTTACACACACACGCATCCCCCTGCTTTTACACACTCACACGCATCCCCCTGCTTTTACACACTCACACGCATCCCCCTGCTTTTACACACACACACGCATCCCCCTGCTTTTACACACACACACGCATCCCCCTGCTTTTACACACACACACACGCATCCCCCTGCTTTTACACACACACACACGCATCCCCCTGCTTTTGCTGCATAGCTACTGCTGGTGCTGGGAGGTTTCAGAGCTGCAGGCATGTGGGGATGGGGCTTACCTCCGTGAAGCAGCAGCAAGCCACTTCTCAGCGCTGGTTGCCACGTGCAGGCGGCGCATAATGACATCAGCACAGTCATATGTACACCTGAGCCGCGTTCAATACCTCAGCCGCTGCAAGTGCTAAGTTAGCAACTTGCCATTGAACGCCGTTCAACCGCTCAGCAGTGCTAACCTAGCACTTGCAGCGACCCGAGGAGATGCTGCGTGTAGCTGAGTGTGACGTTTTAAAGATGGCCGCCGCCATGAAGCAAGTAACAATGCCGTACAGCAAGATGGCCGCCGCCTCGAAGCAAGTAATAATTCCGTACAGCAATGTTAATTTTGAGGTTTTTGTTCACCAAAGCACAAAATATTTATTTATTTCCCCCTGCACATAGACATATATTACAGTTCAATTTATATATTGTTTCATAAGTAAACATAATAGTTTTTATTGAATAAACGTTATTTGTGGTGTGTGAGTACAAAACGGAATTGTGCTGACTGCTTTTATTTATCATATTTTGTCCGAGTGATCCGAAAAACAATCTGAATTTTTCATTAAGAAATTGTCGGCCATTTTGGATTCAAAATTCGCATCCAAAGGGTTCAACGACACTGCTGCAGCAAACTGAATTGCTGCGCTGCAGCAATTCAGCAGCTGCTGAGGTATTGAACGGGCCTCTGCACCAGGCTCCACCCTTTGCAGAGAGGCTGCTGTGGCTGAAGCCCGCTACCAAGCAGGGGCTGAACAGGACAGGCGTGGAGCCTCCTGCGTGCTGAGGAGGGAATCCCCATGACTCTCCACGCACTGCAGGGGTAGCCAGGACAATCCGGACCCCCCCCCCTGATCCGGGCCCTCGGGCAGTGCCCGAGAGCCCGCTGGGTCAGTCCGCCCCTGGTTCATATATAAAGCCATTCTCCTCACTGGGTTTCTAGACTAGTTATAGCTGGTTTGAGATAATTGTATGATTTTCCCCATTTCCCCCCTTTTTTCCCGATACGCCCTTTGTATCACATTATACAGTGTGATTCCTCAGGCTGTTGCTGTTGCGCAACTTCTGTGCACGTGTCGCCTGCATTAATGGACACATGGATTGTAACGTATGGAATATATACATCAGACCTGCGGACGGAGGAAGGGGCTGCACGAGCACCATTTATTAATAAGACGTCCAAAAGATGCTGTCTTTATCACCTGCTGGTCCAGAGGAAGGCGAAAAAACTTGGACGACCTTCCAGTAAGGTGTCACACGAAAAAAATTCCTTCCTGAGCCCTTGTTAGGGCGGCCGGCTCTCCAGTATGTCTGTCTGACCCTGGACCTCATCTTTTGGATGAGAAACATAATCCAGATGTTGTAATGCAGTCTGGATCATTGTAGCTTGCGCTCTACATCCACCACGTTGCTCCTCTTTGCTCGATCCATAGTGGTATTAAATAATGTTAATTGAACCCTCCCAGTCAGCGACCCAATCAAAGTCGCGGAAAGCTTCTTGTGCTTCCTCCGTCAAACTTTCCTCCTGGGGGTTCAATATGGGAGCATTAGAGGTTAAGCGTCTGTCGAATTTGGTGATATCCTCTAATCTACAGATGGATGCCACAAAGGGAGGTGTCACTGTTCTGTCGAGCAAGTCACTCCACTGTGTTTCCTGTATGAATGAAAAGAGTTAAAAGAAAAAGAACGAGATAAATGGTGAATACAAAGCGTGGGATAAATGTACAAAATCAAATATTAAACATCAGGTCCCAGAAATCCAGCCATAAAAAGTCACATTCTGTAACGATCCCACGAGCATTCACTAAACATTCATTAAATTCTTTGATATTCCTCTGTGTCAGTGTGTTATACAAAAAATTTATTGTGTCAGTGCGTTATACAGAAAATCCGTTGTGTGTCAGTGCGTTATACAGAAAATCCATTGTGTGCCAGTGCTTTATACAGAAAATATGTTGTGTGTCAGTGTGTTATACCAATAATCTGTTGTGTGTCAGTGCTTTATACAGAAAAGCCATCGTGTATCAGTGTGTTATACCAAAAATCTGTCGTGTGTCAATGTGTAATACAGAAAATCCGTTGTGTGTCAATGTGTGATACAGAAAATCTGTTGTGTGTTAATCGGATCCTTTGTCAAATCAATTCATTATTAAAATGCTTTTTCTGCTTCCCTCAATCTTAATAAAATTTCCATTCTACAAAAAATGTTTGCACAACAAAAAATGATGCCTTATCCTACCATTCGACCTCTGGGACTGGAACGTTGTCCAAGTGAAAGTCTTCGTTCTAGTTCTGTTCTTCTCCCCCTTGGATGATATCATTTTCCAGGTTGGGGAGTTCCAGCTGATTTATTGGTGGTAGAATAGCCATGTCCATGCTGGCGTCGATGAATTGAAGTTCTTCATTGCAATCTTTCAGCAATTCAGCAAGGTTGTCCACAAGCTGCCGTTTCCGTTCCATGAGTTGTTGGAGTCTTGCTGCATTGTTTATCTCTTCTTGCATCGTGCTTATTTCACGTTGGACTTTCTCTTGCATCTCAGCAAGCTTCAGCGGGGTATTGGGGGCTGCGATGTTTGCAGGGCCACCATCACCCGCTGTGGCGCCATCGCCACGTTTTGGACTCTCAGCAGCCTTTGGATGTTCTGGAAATTAAAAAATCATATATAAAGGGATTAATTCAGAAAAAAATGCCCTATCCATCAATTTCACTGCATTAAGGTTAACGTGTGTCACGGTGATACGTTGTAAAGGTGGGATTCTTGAGCCTTATTCCATGTGGAAGGACAAACCGGTAACGGTGCCTTGTGAAAATACCGGTAACGATAGTGACTCATTATCACTGGCAGTGCAGCACCGGAATCACACATCAACGCAGGTATAAATCACTTGGGGCCTCTTGGCACAAGTGGTAACATGACATCAAGTGAAAAATTCCCTCTGATTATTTTTGTCCCTATTGAAAAGCTTTTCATATAGAATAGCGCTAACGATATCACTTTCCAAGTGCGGCCGCCCACCAGAAACACACTGCAGATCCTGTTATTATTGTTTGCCAAATGAAGTGTGGGTATACAGGTATGCCGCGTATACATGGTCATATCGCAGAGTAACTCCATTTAACCTCATAGATTTTCATGTATTAAAATCATTTAGACAAAAAAACAATAAATTCTCCCTATTACGGCTCAGTTTTCAGACCATCCGGTTTATTAGTGGGACGGCTCATAATTTAAGGAGCAGATCTAGGATATCATGAGCAGCGGCGCTGCTGATATTTGCTGTCGGAGTTCATTGGACGCCATGAAGCCAGCAGGTTCATGCAGTGTTAGTGGAAGGACACTGACAGACTATTTGCTCTCTGTGTCCTTCACTTTTGTGGAGAGAAGAATTGGCAGATTGTGCTTTTCTCTCTGCTCTTGGAATGAGGGGTAAATGTTGATATGTACAGTTTTTTTTTTAAAAAAAAATGACGTCATTCTGCATTTGCAAAAACACTTAAGACTTGATTTTGGCAGCTCCATTATACGTTAGTGGATGGAGTTATATGGGACCATATGAGTATGCTGTTTATTTCTGGCCGATAACTAGAAACATGTGATCAATGGGTTTTTTTGCACCAATAGTGTAACGTGATACATATCTTGTAAAATATCTGCCTCCATCCCACCAAGCACAGGATACAGATACAGTGTGACACAGTGTGACACAGTGTGACACGTGAACGCTCTAATACACACCCAGACCAACTGGATGGAGATAGAGGGGAGGAATGTCCTGCAGCAGAAAGTGATCCCCAAACATGTGAGACTGCAATGATAACAGACCCACAGCTAATGCCATGTTACGCCTGTTTGTTACGTGTATAGGAGTAAAATGCGTTGGCTCTTAGTAAGCCACAAGAGAGCGTCTCAGTAAGTTATAAATTACACCGTGCTTTTCATTTTGTAACATATAGCATTAGCTGGGCTTTCTGCCAGCACATTATGGATCATAACTCTATATAATGAAATGAATGAAGGTGTCCGTAACGTACCTGGAGGTTGCTCTGGTCCATGCTGGAAGTTGTCACCACGTACCGGAGGTAAGGGGTGCTAAAGAGAAGGAGAAGAAGACAATCAGAAAACCACAGAAATATTAAGAAGATAAATCAAACACTCAAATCACAACTGATGCCAAAAAAAGCATTGGGTATTTCATGGTTTATCCGCTAACTAGTGAGCTGGAAGAATGAATGCACAGAGCTTTATAGGAGAGATGATTTGTAAGGGATGAGGGAAAGATTTCATGGTAGAAAGTCGAATTTCAATCGTTTAAAAATCTGTATACATTAGACATGTACACGGCCAAAATTTACAGATTGTATTCAGAATCTTTTCAACATTCTGGAATCTAAACAGTTTGGAGACATCGCAAGTGTGCGATAAAGTGTGAAAGTCCACCATTCAGACGAGCGCTATATTATTACACTATATAATAATGTACATTAAGCAAAACATTCGATTGCTTTTAAGGTTAGGGTTACTATTTCTGCTTGTTCTATGTTCAGGGTTAGGGTTACTATCTCTGCTTGTTCTATGTTCAGAATTAGGGTTACTAGCTCTGCTTGTTTTATGTTCAGGGTTAGGGTTACTATTTCTGCTTGTTCTATGTTCAGGGTTAGGGTTACTATTTCTGCTTGTTCTATGTTCAGAATTAGGGTTACTAGCTCTGCTTGTTTTATGTTCAGGGTTAGGGTTACTATTTCTGCTTGTTCTATGTTCAGGGTTAGGGTTACTATTTCTGCTTGTTTTATGTTCAGGGTTAGGGTTACTATCTCTGCTTGTTCTATGTTCAGAATTAGGGTTACTATTTCTGCTTGTTCTATGTTCAGAATTAGGGTTACTATTTCTGCTTGTTCTATGTTCAGAATTAGGGTTACTATCTCTGCTTGTTTTATGTTCAGAATTAGGGTTACTAGCTCTGCTTGTTTTATGTTCAGAATTAGGGTTACTATCTCTGCCTGTTTTATGTTCAGGGTTATGGTTACTATTTCTGCTTGTTCTATGTTCAGGGTTAGGGTTACTATCTCTGCTTGTTATATGTTCAGGGTTAGGGTTACTATTTCTGCTTCTTCTATGTTCAGAATTAGGGTTACTATTTCTGCTTGTTCTTTGTTCAGAGTTAGGGTTACTATTTCTGCTTGTTCTATGTTCAGAGTTAAGGTTACTATTTCTGCTTGTTCTATGTTCAGGGTTAGGGTTACTATCTCTGCTTGTTCTATGTTCAGGGTTAGGGTTACTATCGCTGCTTGTTCTATGTTCAGAGTTAGGGTTACTATCTCTGCTTGTTCTATGTTCAGGGTTAGGGTTACTATCTCTGCTTGTTCTATGTTCAGGGTTAGGGTTACTATCTCTGCTTGTTCTATGTTCAGAGTTAGGGTTACTATTTCTGATTGTTCTATGTTCAGAGTTAGGGTTACTATCTCTGCTTGTTCTATGTTCAGGGTTAGGGTTACTATTTCTGCTTGTTCTATGTTCAGGGTTAGGGTTACTATTTCTGCTTGTTCTATGTTCAGGGTTAGGGTTACTATTTCTGCTTGTTCTATGTTCAGGGTTAGGGTTACTATCTCTGCTTGTTATATGTTCAGGGTTAGGGTTACTATCCTTGCTTGTTATATGTTCAGGGTTAGGGTTACTATCCTTGCTTGTTATATGTTCAGGGTTAGGGTTACTATCTCTGCTTGTTCTATGTTCTGGGTTAGGGTTACTATCTTTGCTTGTTATATGTTCAGGGTTAGGGTTACTATCTCTGCTTGTTCTATGTTCTGGGTTAGGGTTACTATCTCTGCTTGTTCTATGTTCAGAGTTCTATGTTCAGAATTTATAAAGATGTAAACAACATGATAGAATTCTATCATTTAACCCCTTCACACCCAAAGTCGAGCTATCTCGATTATGCATTGTAATGCATAGAAAAGCACCCAATGGCATATTATCAAAAGATCATTTTCCCACCTTTTTAATGCAAGATTAGTGTGTTCCCTGCAGAGAAACTAAACCCTATGTTTTATGTCTCTCCAAGCAACCTGGAGGGATATAAAACCCACTGCAAATTTCAGCCCTAAACCCCACTGTAACGAAAAGTTTAAATAGATTACTGCTGCATTACAGCTGCCAGGGATTTGTCAGAATAAAGGGAGCGCTCTGGGGTCACTCTGTGCTGTACAGGGATATAACATTCAGGGGATTATAATGAGTGAAAATCCCTGTACAGTACAGATACAAGGTGTTACTGTAATCTCCCTTTTCAGGCATTAAGTCACATACAGATATTATTTTTATATTCTATTGGTATTTGTTGGAAGCTGCTTTGCTAATAATCTCACTATGATCACTAGAAATCACCAAAACCAGGAGATCTGAACATTTTTATTACTTATCTTTATCACAGTTACTGTATCTAACACAAAGGTCTTTTCTGCCTGTATGATAATAATGCAGACCCTGTTTGAAATTGTGTAAGATAAAGGACACCATTTAGAGCTCAGAATCTTACACTTCAACAATATTTCTTTAAGGATAAACGAATAGAGGAGAGATTCAAAACGAGCAAATTAACTTATTTAACCACTTCAATGTGGTGGACGCGCTCAGCGCGTCCAACCGCATTGGTACTTGGCTGCGGAGGATGCGCTGAGCGCGTCCTCCCTTTGCAGCCGCGATCAGCCGGTATTCCGGCTGATCGCTCGGCCCCCCGGTGCGGGCTGACATCATCGATGTCAGCCCAGCCTCTGAGACCCCGGCGGGCACGATAGGCGTCATCGCGCATGCGCGATGACGTCTATTTCAGGCACCCCCCCCCCCGCCATTGCAGGGAAGGTGCCTGAAGGGGAGGGGGGGAAGGTCCTTCGGACCTCTCCCCCTCCCCTTCCCCGTGGGCCAGCGATTAAAGGCAGGCACCGCCTGGAAGGGCACAGCCTGCCCTTCCAAGCAGCGGCTGTCTTTAACCCCTAGGGGGCTGGATCACGATATGGCGCCAACATGCGCGTATCGCGGTCCCCTCCCGGAGCTGGCCGACATCTTGGATGTCGGCCAAGCTTCCGGGATATCCCCCTAATGACTGGCGTCATCGCGCAGAGCGCGATGGCGCCAGTTTTGAAATTAACCCCTTGCTGCCACCTATAGTGGAGATAGGGGGTTCCAATGAACCCCCTATCTCCCGATCCGTGACAGCTAGGGGTTAATGTTTGCTATCATTGGAACGGCCAGAGTGTGGCCTTTCCAATGATACCAAACATGACCATGTAAAATGTAAAAAAAAAAATTAAAAAATTTTTTTTAACAAAAATGTTTTTGTTTTTTTTAGATTTATTAGTGCTGCAATATTGTTCCCATTTCAATTATAATGTGAACAATGATGCTGCACTAACGATTTTTTCTATGGGGGCGTTTGCTAAAAAACACGTAATTTCCCCCAAAAAAAGTAACGATTCCTCATTTCTAATTTTTTTAACAAGCGCACCCCATAGAAAATATAACCGCAAACGATCGCATTTTAAAATGTGAAAAAAACACTTTACACATTGTAAATTATTGAAAATTCAAATTTTATTGCATTTTTTGTTATAATATACAGACATGACATAACGTATACATATAATAATGACATATTATGAATCTGCACAGTCTGCCGGAAAGAACGATATATAATATGTCTGGGTAATATATTAAAATAAGGCTTCAAAACGCGGTTAAACATGATGAGCGAAACCGGTTAAAATGAGCTCAGCACAGAGGTGGGAAAAGGCTCAGCAGCGAAAGGGTTAAAAACAACAATTTCTGTCCAAAGCCAGGACTAGCTGAACCGAGTCTTTTATACTGTGTGTCTGTGATGTTACAATGTGCAAACTTCAAACCGTGACATCAGCAGTACAGGAGAGGGAGGTTACAAATGTGTAAACAACATGAAAGATTTCTATCATTTAACAAGATAAATTCTTCTTGGATTCTTAAAAAGTGCTGAAGTGGAAATAGGCTGGAAGACGGCCGCCATTGTACACAGGCGGCCATCTTGTTCAGAATATTGGTTCACTTGTATATAACTAGACAGGTTTGTAGCTGAGACTAGAATGAGGTATACGTAGAAATTTAGGAATGCGTTTAGATTAGCAGAAAAGCAATTAAAGCTTTATGAAAGATCTCTGTCTGTTCCTGGCACGGAGGAGAAAAGCGACTCCAAGGTCGTTGGGGCCCGCGGAAAGACGAAGGAGTATAGAAGACCGGGCCCCAGGCCATCTGAATAAATATAGCCGATAGGGAGGGAGGCACTGCCCGGAGAAAGACAGCACAAACAAATCACAGACTGTCAAACTAACGAGAAGTGTATCAATTTATAGTTATATGTGGAATGTTCTTTGTGTTCGAATTAATGATGGGAGGTATTAACCCACGTGGGGTGGAATAGAGTGTCATAGGGAGGTGGGCTAATGGGGATGTACCTAATTATGTATTTGGGGCATAAAACCTCATGTCTCTGTGTAATCGGGGCTCACTCTAAGCGATTCAATCCTGTGTGAGCACTTGTGTGACGACACAATAAACTCTTGCCTTTCCTGAAGAGACTCGTGTTTGGACAATCCTTGCTTGTGTCTGGTCCGGCGCCGTTAATGAAGTGAACCTGTCTGACTCCGGCTACATTTCTGGGGTCTCGATAGCCGGGATAACGGGCCTTTTGCCAAGACACAGGCAACGGCTGCTGAACACAGTGCGGCGATATTGACTGCAGGTGCACGAGAATCCCGATGGTTGGGGGCGTCCGTTGAAGGTGAGCTGACATCTGCAGGCGCCAAGCAGGATTTCCTGTACAGTGGACCTCATCTCGTCCCAAACAGACCCCCCGGCCCGGGAAGCTGGGACACACCCGAGTCCGAGGAAACAGCGAGCAGCGCCGGCGATAGGTAACGTGTCTTCTATGTTTTGTATGTCTAAAGGAAATACCGGTATATAAGGAAACGTCCGACTGAGATAGACGGATAAGAGGATGCGATGGCCACCATCCTATTGGCATATCTAGCCCGCCGCTGATAGCGCTGATATTGCTAAGGAGCCAGAGTGGCTAGCGGGTGTCTGGATTCGGGGGAATTGAATGCCAATCAAAGGGTAGTTCTGTAAGAGAGGGAGAAGGTAGCTGCGTGGAGTTGCATAGTTCAGTGTTTGTAAATAGAGCTTCGCCACGTGGGTAAAAGGGAAAGGAGGAGGGATTTTCTGTGACTGGGCTAAGAGCCTGAGTCAGTGCCTAGTGTGTACGCCGTGTAGTGAAAAGGGCTTATAGTGAAGCCAGCGATAGCTGCAGAGATAGTGGTGCTGAGTGGGTAGATTATCCATAAGGCAGATTGGAATTGCAGGCGGAAGTATAGACAAGGAACGGGGTGCACATAGCCACAAGCAGTCAAGAGTTAGAGTTCAAATTACGGGGTATAAGGAGCCACAAAGAAGGGGATAAGTACCCTTGGCTAGTAGAAAGAGTAGAAGTGCCTATGTTTTATTCTATGTTGAAAGTATCTGATACGGTATGAGCTGTGAATGAATTGACTCGAGTGCTGTGAGTGAAAGCGCGCCTACTCGCTCCACGAGGAAGCAAATACGAGATTTGACCCTGGACGTACGGTTTCGGCTCAGGCGACTGCAGTCGGCTACTGAAGGGGGAAGCGTATGTGGATGCGGATAAATTGTTGACTGAAGTATCAGACTGTAGATTTTAACTGTTGTTGAAATAAGATATTTGTATCGCAAAAAGTATTGTTTTCAGGAGTGACAATGGGTAACGGGTCATCAAAGCCCAAGAGGGTAAAGGAGGGGGAGACGCCCCTAGAGTATATGGTGCGAAATTTCGATGCATTATATAAAACTCATGATTATGGTGTAGAACTGACAAAAGAAAAGCTAAAAGTGATGTGTACAGTTGTGTGGCCGTTATTAGTCCCAGGATGGCCAGAGCAGGGGTCAATGGACCCGGAGTTGGTACAGAAGGTACACTCCCAAGTCACAGAGCAGTATGGGCATCCTGAACAGTATCCGTATATAGATATATGGAGATATTGCATTAAAAACAAGAGTCATTTTATAATGATAGCGGGGAGAAATAAGAAGCAGGACCCCCAGAATAATGGAGAGAGAGGGAGACCGGTGTTAGATCAACCGGAAGAGAGTGATAATCTGCCCCCGTCCTACCCATTATGTTATGGGGCAGCTAGGGAGGCTCTGAATGCCGCGGTTGCGCGGGCGGAGAGGGGGGAGCAGGCAGCTGCTATGTCTCGGTCAGCTCCCTCTGCTCCGTCCCGTGTGACTGAGGAAGAAGAGCAGGGCGCAACGGGTAGAGGAGATAGAGAGGCTCCACCAGAAAAGATTGAGATGCCCGATGGGAGTATATATAAATTAATTAATATTTTATGGAGTGAGATAGTTGCAGTGCTGTATAGTTTGTGTGTATGGTTCAGACTGATTTTGTCCGATTGTGTTTTTAATTGATTATTAAACTGTTCAATTAAAAGTTGAGATTGAGCGTCGTCCCTGGTGTAATAGGCCCCCTCCTTTTCTGACAGACTGTTTGCAAGAGAGAGGGGGAGAAGGAGGGAGCAGTTTGTTTTTCTTTGCTCTCTGATAGCTGGAAAGAATAACCCTTTGTGTACTTGTGCAGCGTACTATGTTTAGCTAATTTTAGTGTGTGTTACAATAGAATATTTGTCTGAAGTCTGTTGAGTGCAAGATATATGTTTATATTTTGTGTTGATATTATTCCAAAAGTTTAAGTTTTGTTCAGAGCTAGAATTAAATAGAAAAGAAAAGAAAAGGGAGTCCTGGTTTTTTATATTATTGCATATAAATAATAATAAGTATGTAATGGTATACAATATTGCCTACTAAAATATAAAATTTATTAACAAATTAAATTGAAATATATGAAACGGTTAGAAAATTAATTCGAGAAATAATTAAAGTAATTTTTCTTTACTGTTTTTACAAGGTATGTTTTTGTTTGATTTTTGATGGAATGATTTATTTTTATTGTTTTTTTTTTTCTCGATGTAGTATTAAGAGTCTGTTTTGGGCTATGGGAAAATATTTCTGAGAATATTATTTACACAATGTGTATATGTGTATGCCCGAATGTCCCATCCAGCTCCTGGGGCGGGATATCTTTTGCAAATTGCAAGCCCAAATTATGTTTTTTTCCCGGGGGTCACGTTCAATTAAACCTGCCGGAGAGTGGCAGTTTTATTCGGTAGTATAATCCAGCCAGCCCGCACAACCCCCAATCTGTGAAAATCGCAGTAGTTATGTCAAAGGAGGAAGAATAGCGCACGGCACCTACTCTGTCTGCCACGCTGGATCCGCACGCACTACTCCTTGGAATTCCTGAGGTGGGGGGCGGAGGACAACCCGCCCAGATTAGTTGAATTAAAGCCCGGCGCAAAACCGGTGGCTCTAAGACAATATTATATCCCACAGAAAGCCAAGCAGGTTACAGAGTGTCTAAAAAGAAAGCACAAATATGTAAACAGAGTGTAAAATACCTGGGATTCCAGTTAACAGGTACCAAACGTGCACTAGGGGCAGAAAGGAAAGAAGCAATGTGCCGCATACCCCAACTAAAGACCAGGAGACAAGTCCGTGAGTTCCTGGGAGCTGCAGGCTTCTGCCGCCTGTGGATCCCCAACTTCGCAGAAATTGCCAAGCCGCTTCATCAAGCAACCAAGGAAAGAGAATTAGACCCCTTTCATTGGGAAGAAGAGCAAACCGCAGCGTTTCTGAAATTAAAGACTCTGCTAATGGAAGCTCCTGCACTGGGCCTGCCAGATCATAGTAAGCCTTTCCAGCTGTTCGTACATGAACATAATCAAACAGCAACAGGAGTATTGGTCCAGACCTTTGGCTCATGGCTGAGGCCTGTGGCCTACCTCTCCAAGCAACTCGACCCTGTGGCCTGCGGCCTACCCCCATGCCTGAAAGCAGTGGCTGCCACCGCAATGCTGATAGCAGAAGCAGACAAGCTGACCCTTGGACAAGTTCTTCATGTCAAGGTGCCCCATGCTGTCAAGGCTCTGCTGGATGTCAAAGGAGGTTACTGGTTTAGCAACAGCCGGATGACGAAGTACCAAGCCATGATGTGTGAAAATCCACGGGTTCATTTGGACCTCATCGCTACCTTAAACCCTGCTACTTTACTGCCTGACTGTGAAGAGGATCCAAATCATGAATGCCTCCAAGTCATGGAAGAAGTGTTCAGTAGCAGGCCAGATTTGAAAGACGTACCCCTAGACAAATACGATCTACAGCTATTCACTGATGGTAGCAGCTACATGGATGATGGGAAGAAAGTCTCCGGCTATGCAGTAGTCTCAACAGAAGAAATTATTGAAGCAAAGCCACTGCCAGGCCATACATCGGCACAACTAGCTGAAATAACAGCCTTAACCAGAGCCCTTGAAATTTCTGAAGGCAAAAGAGTAAATATCTATACAGATTCCAAATACGCCTTCATGACAGTCCATGCACATGGTGCACTCTACAAAGAAAGAGGCCTACTCACGTCTTCAGGACAACAAATTAAATATGCTGCAGAAATCACGGCCCTCCTGGAAGCAGTGTGGAAACCAAGTGCTGTCAGCATCATGCACTGTCGTGGCCATCAAAAAGGCCGTGATGAAATTCCAAAAGGTAACAGACGCGCGGACCAGGCCGCAAAAGCAGCTGCAAAACCGCCACTACCAACAGAAGCAGAAGCTCAAGCTAAAGTACTGATCTGCAAGCAAGAGCCTCAATCTTCCATGCCAAATTACGAGTTCTACATGAATTTGAAAAAGTTTGAACCCCACGGCGAGTTCATTGAAATAATATTGAACAAATGGCAAGATGATTATGAACTGTTAGAACTCAATCATGATTATATCCAATGGCTTTTCCCAACTCGAACACAAGGCCGAAATTTTTACTCTATTCCCCTTAATCCGCAAGAGACACGCCTAATGGTTAACACCTCAGAAGTTCAGCAAAGACTGCGCAGAGCCTGCAAGATGATGCTGAAATTCTTCGGCGTAAAAATAGTGGGGGAGGAGGAAGACAAAGAAACAATTGAAGTTGAACGAGCAGAGAATTTCGCGTCACGTTTTGAAAATTTGACAATCAATTCTCACAATAATCTACGAATCACACGAATACTGCACAGTCTGGGAGAATTGGGAGCAGAAGAATATCAAGTCCCACTGGTGAGGTTCTTCCTCAAGGAGATCCTTATCAAGAACAGACTGCCAAGAATGAAGAAAAGTGTAATGAACTTTTTCACACCAGCAGTAAGAGATCCACAAGACAGACAAGATTTGTTATTTTTCGCATGGCGATACTATTTCCCAAAAGGAGAATTTATCTGGGGAATTAATCGGAGAATTGGCACGATACAAACCAAAACCAGTGGTGGCTGCACTTCTACCGGCGCCACTGAGCGAATGGACACCTGTGTACTCAGAGAAAGAAAAGAAGTGGCTGACAGAAGAACCCGGAGGGTATGGAGAAGATGGATGGTTCCAGATGGAAAATGGACGAGTGTCCTACCAGCAACACTGGCTCCTGAAATCATAAGAGCACTTCACGCAAGTACCCATGGAGGGAGAGAAATGATGGAGCAACAGTTGGAGCCACATTTCTACGTACCAGGATTGTCAGCAATCTGCAAGGCCACAGCTCAGCAGTGTGTAACATGTGCCAGAAACAACCCGAGAACAGGCCCATCTCAACCCCCAGGGAAACAGCCAATCGGGCTATCTCCAATGGCATTATTACAAATAGACTTTACAGTGCTGCCACCCTGCAAAGGATACAAATATTTACTAGTGATGGTGTGCACTTTGACAGGATGGGTAGAAGCCTTCCCAACTAGAACTGAAAAGACGACAGAAGTGGTAAAGAGTCTAATGAAAGAAATAATACCACGTTACGGACTTCCACTCGAGATAGGGTCGGACAATGGCCCTGCATTTATCCAGAACTGTTTACAACAATTTGCCCGGCTACTGGGCATCACCTGGAAGCTATAGACCGCCTACAGGCCCCAAAGTTCGGGAAAAGTTGAAAGAATGAACTGTACCCTAAAGATTTTGATGTCCAAACTGTGCCAAGAGACGTCAATAGGCTGGTTGGACTTGCTGCCGATAGTCCTCTTGCACATTAGGTGCAGACCAACCCCCCAATTGAAACTAAGTCCGTACGAACTTATGTTTGGACGGCCAACCCCTCTGATTAATGGACTAAGGGGGACCTTCGGGCATTGGGAGAAACTAAACTAAATGATCAGGTAGTAATGCTGGGTAAATCAATGCAGAAATTAAATACTTGGGTGGGGGATAATATACCGCATTTTCTGTATCCTTCACTGCATAAGTATTGTCCGGGTGACTCAGTATGGGTAAAAGAGTGGAAAAATGATCCACTGGGTCCAAAATGGAGAGGTCCTTATCTTGTCCTGTTATCAACCCCTACAGCAGTAAAGGTTGCCGAGGTGGTCCCGTGGATACATCACTCCAGGGTAAAAGCAGCCGCAGCCAGTCCTGAACCAACATGGAAGGTCGTTACCAACGAGACCAACCCACTGAGGCTGAAGCTGACAAAGACCACAGCCATGAGCACCTAAATGATCCTAACCCAGATAATACAGAGGATCAACAAGTGGGTGTTTTGATGGGCACAGGTCCTGACCACCCGCCAACGGGGGATACCCACAGGGTGCTTTTTAGGGGCCGGCCCCCACCCTTGATCATCCAGAAATGTTCTTTACTTTTGAAATTCCGGTGGGGAGGGATTGGGTTTATGTGACTGTAAAAAGAATTGCCCAAGGAATTCTGACACTCGGGGCATTTGTGGTGCTGATTTTATATCTTGCTAATTTGATTTATGGACTCTCGCGTGGAGCATGCTCTAATTGTACGGGCAATGTGGGGAAAGTGGATATTTCCCATATCTGGAATGGTACGCACCCGGTGATGGAGAACCGTACCATGTGGAGACAAAAACGAGAGGCGCTATCTGGAACCAACCCAAGAGGACACTTACTTGTGCAATTCAAATATGACTATGCTAAAAAGTCTGGGCAAACTGCATGCTGGGTGTGTAGTAGACTGCACCCAGAGACAATTCATATACCATTTGCCTCTGTTCCAATGAATTTGAGTATGTTTGTATCAGGGAATATCACAATACATGCTGTCGATGCACAAAGGGAAAAGACAGAATCAGTCAGTCCCGGGTACCCCATAATAGGACCAGTGTATCCACCAGAATGGTGTTTTCAACTAGGACCAGATAAAGAAACAAATAACGAGGGTGGGTTATGTAACTCAAGTCAGTTCAACTGGACATCATACATTTACATATTCAAAACAGGACAAAAGGCGACTTATTTATACATACGATGCAGGCAACTCACTAGAGACCAAGAGGCGGTGATTGGGAATGTGACCAATGGGAGGCAGGGTGCAGTGGATATGATGAGACGGCTGAGACACCTTGCGATAGAGATATCAAAGGGAACACTACATTCATCACCATTTATAGTGACAGGAGGGTACCAGGTGTGCTGTGAAAGGGTGTGTTACACATGGGTACCACCAACAATAACGGGAATGTGTTATTTGGCTAAGCTGGTCCCAATCCAGAAACTAAGGGGAGAAGACACAAACACAGACACAGAACTACACCCTAGGTACCCACTGGTGTTTGAAAGACCGAAGAGAGAATTGTTTGCGAAGATGGATCGAATATGGACATGGTTGCCAGCATGGACTGGATGGGGAGGAGAGATGATGAGGAGATTGAATAGCTATGTCAATCTGATGGATGAGATTCTGAATAGAACCAGTATGGATATCCAGCTGCTGAATCTGGAAATGCGTGAGTTACGAAAGGTGCAAATGATACATGAAATGGCGCTTGAGCAGATCAGTGCGGCCTTGAATGGATTGTGTGAAATGACAATGCACTATGAATGTTGCACCTTCATCAGAAACACTACACACGAAGTCCCAGACTATTACCAGGTAATTCAAGATCATCAGGAGAAGGTAGCACAGTTGCAGGGCACAGCCAGAAGGATTGCTGCCGAAGGCTGGAATCCGCTCCGTGGGTTTGGAGCAATGGGAGAATGGTTTGGTTCTATCTTACGATTTATCTCAAGGATTGGATCCATGATACTTATGATAGTGGTGATTTTGATCATAGGGATACTGATATACCGTATAGGGCTATGTTTATGGCCACTGTGCAAAACAGTACTGATATCTACACAAACACAGAAGATACCACTGATAATTCCACAGGGTATGTTCCCAGTGAAAGAAACCCCCCTTTTTCAGTAGTTTCAGAATAGTGGAGTGTAATGGCTACAAGTGCCAGGAAAAGATCCTGACACTTGAGCCAAGGGGGGAATGAAGTGGAAATAGGCTGGAAGACGGCCGCCATTGTACACAGGCGGCCATCTTGTTCAGAATATTGGTTCACTTGTATATAACTAGACAGGTTTGTAGCTGAGACTAGAATGAGGTATACGTAGAAACTTAGGAATGCGTTTAGATTAGCAGAAAAGCAATTAAAGCTTTATGAAAGATCTCTGTCTGTTCCTGGCACGGAGGAGAAAAGCGACTCCAAGGTCGTTGGGGCCCGCGGAAAGACGAAGGAGTATAGAAGACCGGGCCCCAGGCCATCTGAATAAATATAGCCGATAGGGAGGGAGGCACTGCCCGGAGAAAGACAGCACAAACAAATCACAGACTGTCAAACTAACGAGAAGTGTATCAATTTATAGTTATATGTGGAATGTTCTTTGTGTTCGAATTAATGATGGGAGGTATTAACCCACGTGGGGTGGAATAGAGTGTCATAGGGAGGTGGGCTAATGGGGATGTACCTAATTATGTATTTGGGGCATAAAACCTCATGTCGCTGTGTAATCGGGGCTCACTCTAAGCGATTCAATCCTGTGTGAGCACTTGTGTGACGACACAATAAACTCTTGCCTTTCCTGAAGAGACTCGTGTTTGGACAATCCTTGCTTGTGTCTGGTCCGGCGCCATTAATGAAGTGAACCTGTCTGACTCCGGCTACAGTGCAACGATAACACAGGACAAGTCAGATACACAGAATGTGAATTCTATCTGTCTGTTCGTCTGTTTCTGCCCCCCCAATCCTTCTAGATTGTGAGTTCCCACGGCAATAGGGCCCTAGTTTCCTAGCAATGTTAATTTTGAGGTTTTTGTTCACCCAAGCACAAAATATTTATTTATTATTTACCCCCTGCACATAGACATATAATACAGTTCAATATATATTTTGTTTCAGTAGTAAACATAACATTTATTCAATAAAAACTGTCATTTGTGGTGTGTGCATACAAAACGGAATTGTGCTGACTGCTTTTCTTTATCATATTTTCTCCGAGTGATACGAAAAACAATCCGAATCTTTCATTAAAAAATCGTCGGCCATTTTGGATTCAAAATTCGCATCCAAAGCGTTCAATGACACTGCTGCAGCAAACTGAATTGCTGCGCTGCAGCAATTCAGCAGCTGCTGAGGTATTGAACGGGGCTCTGGTGTGTTGCAGAGGTTAGGTTGCTGTTGCTTAAACCGCGTTTAATACCTCAGTCGCTGCAAGTGCTAAGTTAGCAACTTGCCATCGAACGCCGTTCTGCCGCTCAGCGCTCAGCACTGCTAACTTAGCACTTGCAGCGACCCGAGGAGATGCTGCGAGTAGCTGAGTGTGACGTAGTAAAGATGGCCGCCGCCATGAAGCAAGTAACAATTCCGTACAGCAATATGGCCCCCGCCATGAAGCAAGTAACAATTCCGTACAGCAATATGGCCGCCGCCATGAAGCAAGTAACAATTCCGTACAGCAATATGGCCGCCGCCATGAAGCAAGTAACAATTCCGTACAGCAATATGGCCGCCGCCATGAAGCAAGTAACAATTCCGTACAGCAATATGGCCGCCGCCATGAAGCAAGTAACAATTCCGTACAGCAATATGGCCGCCGCCATGAAGCAAGTAACAATTCCGTACAGCAAGATGGCCGCCGCCATGAAGCAAGTAACAATTCCGTACAGCAATATGGCCGCCGCCATGAAGCAAGTAACAATTCCGTACAGCAATGTTAATTTTGAGGTTTTTGTTGACCCAAGCACAAAATATTTATTTATTATTTACCCCTGCACATAGACATATATTACAGTTCAATTATATTTTGTTTCAAAAGTAAACATAACGTTTATTCAATAAAAACTATCATTTGTGGTGTGTGCATACAAAACGGTATTGTGCTGACTGCTTTTATTTATCATATATACCTCAACTGTTATCCGAGTGATATGAAAAACAATCTGAATCTTTCATTAAGAAATCGTCGGCCATTTTACTTCGAAATTCGCATCCAAAGCGTTCAGTGACACTGCTGCAGCAAACTGAATTGCTGCGCTGCAGCAATTCAGCAGCTGCTGAGGTATTGAACGGGGCTCTGTAGTACCACGACACACATTCTAATGAGCGGCACCTGAAAGTGCTCCCCTTTAGTATGTAGCATTCACATGCATTCACTCACACGGTGTCTGATTTACATAGGATCTATGTTCTAAAAAGCATAATACACAAAGTGTCATTTGAATGCCTGCCTGTCATGTGACCACAGCTTCCAACAGGATATTGTCTCGTGTCACAAAGAATGTCTTCTCAAGCTGGTCCGGGATGTTACCGCATCTCCGTCCAAAAGAACACTCTGGGATGCGGTGTAAATAGGGAAGCCAGATACATCCTGTTTTCCTGGATACATGTTACTATTCAATGCAGAGGGACAGCACAGGGAAAGAGCTGCTCTAGTATTAGGTTATGCTTTGTGGACTTATGGGTCGTGCAAATTATTTCATCGACTCGATCATTATCACCATTAGGGATGAGCTGTTCGGTTCGATCAGTTCGGAGTTCGACTCGAACATTGGCAGTTCGAAAGTTCGCGAACTTCGAACCTTTTGGCGTGTTCGGTTCAAGTTTGAAAAAAAAAATATTTTTGAAAAAAGTATTAAAAATGCTTAAAAAAAATACTAAAAAATCTAGAAATAAAGAGACTCTTTACTGCATAATATTATAAGCAACGGTTTATTAGATATTGAATTAAAAAACTACCCAGGGCAAGAAGGCACGCATGCGGGCGATGATTAGCAATGGACGGACTGTGTACGTCGTCAAGAAGCGGTATGTATAATAGCATAAACATGTTACATACACATAACACACATTACATACATCTACCAACATATGTCAACACATGCTGCAGCGTAATGTATTATCTGTTTGTCAGACAAATGTGACTGTCATAAAATTATTCTGGCTTTATTTAAAATATTTGCACACGTTTACATTTTTCTGAAACTTTCACACCTCAAAATTACATGTGCTTAGAGCGCATGAGCCTTGCATAGGATTTTTTGCGCCGCCTGTGTGTTTCATCTTTAAAATGCTGCAATGGGTGATGTGGATTTTCCAGCTTACAAGGAAAGCATGCTTTACAGTATGCCTAATGTCTAGGTGCAAAGATTCTCCCCCCTAAATGACATGTGCTCGCAGCAGGGCTCTCAAACGGCGTAAACAACAGATGTTAATTAGTGTTTGGAAATAACATGTGCTTCTAATTAGTCTGGTCTCATGAATTTGATACATTGTCTGCAGACTGGGTGTGGCTCCTGCACATGTATGAACACTGTGCTTCTGAATTCTAAGAAGTGTTCATTTCTACTACATGTTCCCCTGATATGCTGTTTAACCCCTTAAGGACCAGGGCTCTGTAAAGCCAATCATTAATGATGTAGATGTTACGTCATTTGTCATCAAGGGCTTAATAAAATCTTTATCACACTCCTTAGATTTAAACGTAATATTCCAGTATTTGTATTGAAGCAGCCATCTGGGTGTAATTCGGGTTAGGAGATTGTGACTCGGTGGTAGACAAAGGAGACGGAGGCCTTCTTAAGCAGGAAAAGCATTTATTCGGTACCGAGCCTTGAGTCAGGTCTAGCCCAAAAAGACTCAAGGGCCGAGCCAACAGAGAGACAAAGAATTTATACATGGCTTGTAAAAATGCACACCTTATTCCCCTCCCCAGGTTACCCTCCCACTTATCATATCAACCTTCATTATACATATTGGACTTTATTCATCATTTTGCAAGTCAGCAAGATTCACTTCAAAGAAACAACCCTTGAGCCCACTCTGTATTCTCTCTGTCTAGTCAATATGGTCATAAAAAGGAATCATTCTTCTAAAGCAAATATGGCAAGCTATGGGATTTACGCATTCCTGCTGTCTCGATATATTAAGCAACTTTTATGGCTTAGAGTTAAAGACCTGGGGGGGAGAAGAGATAATTCTTCAGTCAGCAGAAATCAGGTTTATTTGAGGCTACACTTAGCTCTTAGTTAGAGCAGGCAAACTTAGTTGACTCTAGTGAGCACAAAGGGACTGCAGACTTTTAAAACACAAAATGGAGTTGGTAGCATACCTTGAGCGAACACCAAAATGGCGGATTAGCTGTGTTAGTATATTTCTAAATTAAATCCCAAGAGGTGCTATCTCATTCCCTCCTCTTGGCGGAGAGTCTACAATGACCTCTCCCAGCCAACTAACTAAATCATTAAGGATTTTTAATCAGTAGGGGTTACTTGGCTCATTGGATGGTAATCTGAAGTGTTCCCCAGGGGCCTATCTTCTGGCTTCAGGAATTACGGCAGATTGGCACAGACACATGGCTAACTTGTAGGTTAGTGCACAGATAAGAATTAGTATACCAATGAGGATCAGGGACCCTACCCTGGAAATAGCATTTAGGATTGAGCCAAACCATGACCCAAATGTACCCCAGATGGGACACTTTCTCTTGGTGCTTGAGAATTGCATCAAAATATTCAGGTACATCATCAGTAGTTGTGCGGAGATAAGTACAACATTCATATTGTATCGTCATTTCACACATTCCATTTAATACAGCCTGTATCTGTTCAATAGCTATTTTCTGATATAACTTTAATTTACGAATTTATCGGAGCTCCGCATTCAACAGTTGGATGTCAGCAATAGTAATATTCACAATTTCATCCTTTAGTACAACATATTAAGTCTTCTCATCATTTCAATGCCGCATCCTGTGAAGGAAGGAAACCAAGACCAGACCATATCACCTTTGGAAAACAGTTCTCGTTTAGCAAAATTTAAGGAATAACGTGGTTGTGGTGTCCCTAGGTCCAGGGTATCACCTTGGATCCACTGGAGGGGGACTACCCAGGCCAGGTAACATCACGTCTTTATATCAGTATTTATCCACATGTTACATAAGTTTCCGCAACAAACCATTACTTGGAGACTATTTCCCAATGCCCCTGGATCAGATACATCTAGAATTGCATTAAACAAGGATTCTTTACACATTGAACTAGGTGGGGCCTGATTTTTCTTTAGTTTAAAACACCATAAAGGGAAGTAAGCCCAATTATTGATCTGAATAGTGTGGTTTGTTTTTGGCATAATTAAGCTCTTAGTCAGATTAAGAACACTAGGGACCACTACACCTTTATTCACAGGGAAGTCAGACAAGTTAAGGGGTACCGCTAAGGTGGGAATAACTGATGACCCTTGGTTCAATTTGTTACACACCCAACAGGATTCATATCCTGACTTCTTTGCATACGCATACGTAAATTAAATAAGCAGTTTATCCTCTGGTCTTGTCAAGTCTCGTTTCCGGCGATCCTGTGCCGGTAGGACAGTCATGTCAAATTCCGGTGTCAACACAATAGGGGCTGACATCACTCCCTTAGGGAGCTGGATTGGGGAAAAAAAATAGTCCAGCAACAAGTGTCAGTAAAATCAAAAATAAAACAATAATCCCAATACATATAAGGATCCTTTGGTACTGTTCAAATGGTCCCTTTTTTTAACCTCTTAAAAATAGTATCTGGAAGCAGAGGCTCATGGGCCTCCTGGGGTACCTCTGGAGCTTCCATCGATTGGGAATGTGATAAACTTAATGGTCTTTCAATAACAACAGGCACAAAGACTGGAGTTTGGAGAGCCGGTGGTCAACTAGACTTGGCTCTCCCTTATTCCTCTCCGGTCTGTGCAGCTGCTTGGGTACGGTGGAAACGTAGCTTCAGTGGGTCAGATTCACTGGCTATCACTTTCCATGCCTGGTCCGTAACCTCTGCAGCAGGTTTCAATCGTGAGTGGTGTATCCATGGCACCACTTCGGCCACCTTCACTGCTGTGGGAGTTGATAACAAGACAACATAAAAACCCCTAACGGGTCTACCTTCCATTCCTTAACCCATACTGAGTCCCCAGGACAGTATCTGTGTAAAGGTAAGTATAGGAAATGTGGTATGTGTTCACTAACCCATGTATACATGCTCTGCATCGTCTGATCTAACCTGATCACTTGCTGGCATAGGTCAGTTTCTCCTAATACCCGGGGATCCCTCCCTCAACCTAGTAATCAAAGGGGTGGGATAACCAAACATCATCTCGTATGGGCTCAATTTTAGGAGTGAGGTAGGGCTGCTTCTCACATGCAGTAGAACTATTGGCAACACATCCAGCCATTTCATTGATGTTTCTTGGCATATTTTAGCCATCAATGTCTTTGGATTTCTATTCATTCTTTCCTCTTTTCCAGAGCTTTGAAATCTGTATGCAGAGTGCAGTTTCCAGGTGATTCTTAACAATCGGGCGAGCTGCTGCAAACAACTTTGTATGAAGGCTGGGCCATTGTCTGATCCGATTTCAAGAGGCAGTCCATACCTTGGGATAATTTTCTCTCGAGGCACCTTACCTCTGCAGTCTTTTCTGTTCGAGTTGGGTAGGCTTCAACCCATCCCATTAGTGTGCATACTAGCACCAGTAGATATTTATATCCTTTGCATGGTGGGAGAACAGTAAAGTCAATTTGTAGGGAGGACATTGGAGATAATCGAACCGATAATACTCCTGGTGGTTGTACTATCCCTTGCCTTGGGTTGTTCTTAGCACAAGTGACACATTGTTGCGCAATCACTCTGCAGACGGAGGTGAGTCCAGGAACGTAGAAGTGCGGTTCTAGTTGTTGCCTCCATGGCTGTCTTTCCTCCATGTGTTCTGGAATGCAGGGCCCGGACAATTTCAGTGCCAGTGGCTGGTAAGACAATTCTTTCACTCTCCAACTGGTACCATCAGTCTTCTCTGTATTCTCCTGGCTCTTCGGAGAGCCATTTCTTCTCCTTTTCAGAGTAGGCCGGAGTTCAGTGCGTAATGGGTGTTGGCAACAGGGGTATCACCACTGAGAGAAGTCTTTTGACATACTTGGGTATTCTGTGCTTCAGAGCATATTCAGACAGTGCATCTCTTTCATGTTCATTCTTTACAGTCGGCAGGAAATACTTTAAAGCACTTTCTTTCATATTTGCAGCTGGTCTTCAACCAGTATCTCTTTCAGGAAGAACTTCACCAGCGGAGCTTGGTATTGTGCAGCTCCCAGCTCTTCCATGCTTCTCACAATTCGGGTAATTCTCAGGTTATTGTGGGTGATAGTATTCAAATTGGAGAAGCGTGTCGAAAAATTTGAGTCTCGTATCACTTCTATCTCCTCTTCCCCCACTAATTTTACGCCGAAGAAATTCAGCATCAGTTTATAGGCTCTCCGCAGCCTATGTTGGATTTCAGCGGTGTTCTTCGTAATTTCAATTTCAGAAGTAGTCAGAGGCTTTGCATGTGCATTCCGGCCTTGTTCACCGTAGAGGAAACAACCATTGGATATAGCTGTGGTGCTTCTCTAGAAGTTTATATTCATTGTACCAATGGCAAAGAACATCTTCAATAAATTCTCCATGAGGTGCAAATCTTCTCTTATTCATATAGATGTCAACGTTAGGCATATCTTGAAGCGCAGTATTTAGACAGAGCAGAGTTTCGACTTTCATTTGCAGTGATACGGGTTTACATACCGGAATCTTGATAGGTGAGTCAACTTGAACCAGTCCTCTCTGGGGAACCGAAGTTTCTGTTCGGTGTTCCGGATTTCCATTCCGGAAGCTTTTCAAGTGATTCTCCTGTTGCTGTCGAGTTCTCTTGTCATTGGTTTCTTTCCAATCATAGCCACGCTCAAGGGCTTGTGTCTGACTTGCTGCTTCCTTCGCCACTTGATCTGCTTTATGGTTTCCTCTGGGAACTTCTTCTTTGCCTTTCTGGTGTCCTCGACAATGTATAACACCAACTGCGGACGGTTTCCATACCGCATCCAGTAGATTCAATATTTCAAGGGCATTTTTGACTTGTTTGCTTGCAGATGTTAGGAGGCCACGTTCTTTGTAGAGTGCTCCGTGAGCCTGAATTGTCATGAAGGCATACTTGGAAAACCCTTTTGTTTTCAGATAGTTCTAGACCTTTGGTAAGGGCAATAATTTCAGCTAGTTGAGCAGAAGTGCCATTAGGCAGTGGTTTTGCTTCAATTGTTTCGTCAAGAGTGACTACTGCGTACCCAGCAAATCTCTTTCCATTTTCAACAAAACTGCTTCCATCAGTGAACAGTTACAAGTCGTATTTGTCTAGGGGTATGTCTTTGAGGTCAGGTCTGCTGCTATATACTTCATCCATTACTTGAGGCATTCATGTTCATGGTCTTCTGAAGCATCTGGAAGCAATGTAGCAGGATTCAGTGTTGAGATTAGTTCCAGAGGAACTTGAGTTTTCACACAGCATAGCTTGGTACTTGGTCATTCTTGCATTGCTGAACCAGTAATTGCCTTTTTGGTCTAGAAGAGTCTGGACTGCATGAGGGACTTTCACAAAGAGTTCTTGGCCTATTGTGAGCTTGTCTGCTTCTGCAACCAGGAGGGCAGTGGTTTCAAGCAACAAAGTCTTTAATTGGGTGACAGACTCAGTTTGTTCTTCACCCCAAATGAATAGGTCAGGCTCTGCACCTTTGGTGGCTTGGTACAGAGGCTCGGCAATGATGGCAGAGTTGGTGATCCAAAGGCGACAGAAGCCTGCAGCTCCCAAGAATTCTCTTACTTGGCAACGAGTCTGTGGTTGAGGGACACGGCAGACTGATTCTTTGCGTTCTGGATTGCACGCTTGGTACCTGTAAGTTGAAAGCCTAGGTATTTCACACTGCGTTGGCAGATTTAGGCCTTTCTTTTAGAAACTTTGTAGCCTGCCTTGCATAAAATACTTAACAGTTCTGTTTGTGGCATTGAAACAATCTTCTTCAGTTGGTGAGGCAAGCAGGAGTTCATCAACATACTGCAATAGGGTAGCTTTGTCTGGCTGAGAGTCTTTGTTCAGCACTCTCCCGAGGATAGTAAACCTTGAAGGAGGCACGTCATTTGAGGTTTTGAGCCATTCTGGGCATTTTCCCACTGAAAGGCAAACAATGGCGGACTCGCTGGAGCCAAGCCGGAACAGAAGAACGCATCTTTTTAAATTAAGTGTAGAATTCTGTGTTGCCGGGTATCAGAGCTAGGAGGTTACACTCAATTGGGCCAAATCCGTATAAAGTCACTTAGGCAGAATTAACTGCCCTTAAATCCTGTACAGATGTGAATTCTTGAGTGCCCTCTTCCTGAACTGGAGCAACGGGGTATTCCATGAAGACACACAAAACTTTAGAAAACTGTACTTTAGCAAGCGTTCAAGGTGGACTTGGATGTGTTGCCTGGCTTTTTGTGGGATGTGGTACTGGCGCAGCGCCACGGGCTATTACTTTTTTTTTTTTATTCATCTTACTTTCAATAATACACATTTTATAACACGTTTCTCTCTTCTCATCATAAGCAACTTCTTTGTGCATTCCCCATTTTACTTGTCTTTTAACTTATTATCACTTACTTATCTTTTCTATTTATTTTACAATTCTCCAAACTGATCTAACGCCTGCAGTATTTTCCTCTATATCTGCTGTATCTCTCAGACTCTCTCCTAGAACCTTCCCTCCCACCTTTTCTCCTGTCAGTGTTACTTGTTTGCATAGGGGGGGGGGGGTTCAAAGTGGCAACAACCTTTTTTTTTTTCTAAATAAGCAGAGTCTCTTACAATAGACTCAAATGCAATTGAGTTGTAACAGCACTGTTTTACAAATGTCAACAAACTCTCGCAGCCTATAGCACACAACACATTCACTTACTGGAGCAAAAATACTGGTACATAAATCGTACTAGATCTTTAAATCAAGCATTTATAACATACCAGAACAAGTGGCAATTCTGCCGTAGACATATACACTTAATGAACAACTGTAGCACAGTACGCCACACACTTACAAAAAAACGCATTCTTAGCACACACAATCAAATCACCTTTTGTCTTGGTTTGAACAGACTTCAAACATTCCTCAGTCAAAAACAGGTTTTTGTTTTTTTTGTTTCTCTTGCTAATTGCAGGTCTCTTCCTAATTTAGCCTTTTTACTCAATGCTCTCTGAAATGTGTTCATTAGAATTCATCCTGTCTTACAATTTTACATTCATTTTAACTATGCATTTTAGGGGTACACCCGAAAAACACAAAACACCGGCTGTACACTGTACACACCATAATACATATACACACACACACACAGAGATTTCATACATAGAACATTTTCATTGCAATGCATACAAAACCAAAGAGCATATAAACCCACTATACACATATATAGCACTTACACAGACTGGGCAGCACATATACATTGCACCATAAACGCAAACACAGCACATATATGCATTTACTGCACAGAGCACATATACACACACAACTCTAAATCCATATTCATAACATTTATACACATTTGCTATGTAAATAGCACATACCCACACTGGCTGCAGCCATATATAATACTACTCAGCACACACTCATAGTGTATTCGTTCAATGCAACAAATAATAGGCTTCTGTATACATACTGCAAAAGCATATTTACAGTAACATACACAGAGCATTTTTTTTTTTTTTAAGCAAACGCAACACATATATACAGAGCACATACAATACCTCCCTATATCATAAAAACATAGAGAATGTTGGCAGATAAGAACCTTTCGGCCCATCTAGTCGCCCAATTACATGGATACTTTACCTGGATTTATCTTTTGTTTAGGATAGCCTTATGCCTATCCCATGCCTGCTTAAATTCAATTACTGTTTTGGCCTCTACCACTTCCAACTGGAAGACTGTTCCATGTATCCACCACCCTCTCAGTAAAATAATGCTTCCTGATGTTACTTTTAAACCTTTGCCCCTCTAATCTAAGACTATGTCCTCTTGTTTTGCTACTTTGTTTCCGTTTAAATATACTCCCTTCCTCTACCTTGTGGATTCCCTTTACGTATTTAAATGTTTCTATCATATCTCCTCTGTCTCGTCTTTTTTCCAAGCTGTACATGTTAAGATCATTAAGCCTTTCCTGGTAACTTTTCTCCTTCAAGCCGTACACCATTTTAGTAGCCCTTCTCTGAACTCTCTCTAAGATGTCTATATCCTTCTGGAGATACGGTCTCCAGTACTGCACACAGTACTCCAAGTGAGGTCTCACCAGTGCTCTGTACAGTGGCATGAGCACTTCCCTTTTCCTACTGCTAATACCTCTCCCTACACAACCAAGCATTCTGCCAGCATTTCCTGCTGCTCTATTACATTGACTACTCCCATATATCCATACAGGGTATTGGTCCGGATGCCTTGGGCGTCCAGAGAACTGAATGAACCTTTTGGATCTCTTCAGGCTCCATTGATCCTTCCTGTGGCCATGAAGGAGAAAGGAGGGGCCAATCAACCTCACACAGAACTCGCAGCCTGCTCTTATGCAGCTTCCTCCCATATTGATGAACTGCAAAGAGAGTCTCGAAGTTCTGCAACATATACCCAAGCGGTGTTTCACCTTTCACAATTTTGTTTCCCTTATGGGATTTGGTGTTTCCCATTTCCGCAACTTGGTGACCAGCACCAAGTAATACACAAAAGCACAATCTGATATTTCACTCAACAATTCTTTTGCGTCCCTAATTCGGTGGCCAAGTCGTGGTCACCCAGCTTGGAATCTCACCTACTATAGGGCCACTCTCGTATTTGCTTTACCCCGAAGGGTGTAGGCGCACGTTCACTCAGTTTCAGTCACCACTCAATATCAGATACAGATAATACAGTTCAGTACACAATCCTAGCAATACAGAATATCTAACAGCTAAGCATCCTTTCTTATAGCCAACAGATGTAATTTACACAATACACTATAGCTTTAGAAGAGGTAGCTACTCTCTTCTGCCGTGGGGTACTGTTTTTTTTAGGGGTGCACAATTTACCCCCCTTTTCAGACCCGGGCCGCAGCTATTGGAGCACTTCAGTCTCCTGGAACACTGCAGGTTCCTCACATTGAAGCGCTACAGGCTTCCTATCTCTCTAGAGGGCGCCTTCCCCTTTATCTGGCATACCAGAATACAGACACGGAGATTCAACCGCACATTCACTGTTGGCTAATTATTTACACAATCACTCATTATGCTGTCAAATACTGAATAATAAAATATATTACCTTGGTCATAGCACAACGGTTTTCCTCCAGGCCTCGTGCTTCCGTGGGGTCACGGTCGGGGGCGCTACCACGCAACACGTTGAGATCCACAGAGTGCAGGAAGACCTGCAAGGGCGCCGGCAGACAATCAACTTTTGATCGGCAGCACGCCCCGACGGAGCCCACGGAGTTGCAGAACACTGCCGTTCTCCTGCTCTCACCGAGCCAGGCCTGCCAATCCGGACGAGCCCCCAGAAATGAAGCAGCCATCTGGGTGTAATTCGGGTTAGGAGATTGTGACTCGGTGGTAGACAAAGGAGACGGAGGCCTTCTTAAGCAGGAAAAGCATTTATTCGGTACCGAGAGCCTTGAGTCAGGTCTAGCCCAAAAAGACTCAAGGGCCGAGCCAACAGAGAGACAAAGAATTTATACATGGCTTGTAAAAATGCACACCTTATTCCCCTCCCCAGGTTACCCTCCCACTTATCATATCAACCTTCATTATACATATTGGACTTTATTCATCATTTTGCAAGTCAGCAAGATTCACTTCAAGGAAACGACCCTTGAGCCCACTCTGTATTCTCTGTCTAGTCAATATGGTCATAAAAAGGAATCATTCTTCTTAAAGCAAATATGGCAAGCTATGGGATTTACGCATTCCTGCTGTCTCGATATATTAAGCAACTTTTATGGCTTAGAGTTAAAGACCTGGGGGGAGAAGAGATAATTCTTCAGTCAGCAGAAATCAGGTTTATTTGAGGCTACACTTAGCTCTTAGTTAGAGCAGGCAAACTTAGTTGACTCTAGTGAGCACAAAGGGACTGCAGACTTTTAAAACACAAAATGGAGTTGGTAGCATACCTTGAGCGAACACCAAAATGGCGGATTAGCTGTGTTAGTATATTTCTAAATTAAATCCCAAGAGGTGCTATCTCAGTATGTCATGTACCTCTCCCGAAGGGCCTATGTGAGCATACAATTATTATTGTGTTAGATCTATAGTTTTGGTGCAAGCGTGGTGGAAGGGCTTGCTGCTTCTGCATTAGTAACACAACATGAAAATGTCTATCATAAAGCGTACAAGCTGAGTCCCTAGAGTCTCTGACTATCCATTGTCATATATAACTTGCTTTATACATATAATACATTCCCTCATCTAACAGGATAGTAGCCAGTCCCTGTGCATTTTAACCCCTTAAGGGTGGCTAGGTGTTGTGTGTGGGTCTCTGATGGCGATATTTCTATACATCCTACAAATCCGCCACTTCACGGGCAAGTTATGGGGACCTCCTAGGCACGATATTTGAAGGAATTTTTCGTTTTTATTTTTAACCCTTATTTCATGGAAAATACTGTTCCTTTAAAAACGTCTTTTTTAAAACTTTTTGTCCTTGTTTCCTGTCCCCCCAGGGCACTACCCGGACCCCCATACACCTTTTATGGCAAATATCTTGCATATATGCCCTCTTGGAGGGCACTCTAAATAAAAATAAATTTAAAAAAATTGAACTTTTGAGTCCCATTGACTTGCATTGAGTTTGGTTCATGTTCGAACTCGAACTTTTGAAATTGTTCGAGTTCGAATGCGAACCGAGCACGGGGGTGTTCGGCTCATCCCTAATCACCATAGGGCACATGACCTCCACCACCACTCCAGTTGCCGTCCTGCCTGGGTCTATTCAGAGTTCTAGCCAGGCTTGATAAACACATAGAAACATAGAAAAATGTCGGCAGATAAGAACCTTTCGGCCCATCTAGTCTGCCCAATTACATGGATACTTAACCTGGATTTATCTTTTCTTTAGGATAGCATTATGCCTATCCCATGCCTGCTTAAATTCAATTACTGTTTTGGCCTCTACCACTTCTACTGGAAGACTGTTCCATGTATCCACCACCCTCTCAGTAAAATAATGCTTCCTGATGTTACTTTTAAACCTTTGCCCCTCTAATCTAAGACTATGTCCTCTTGTTTTGCTACTTTGTTTCCTTTTAAATATACTCCCTTCCTCTACCTTGTGGATTCCCTTTACGTATTTAAATGTTTCTATCATATCTCCTCTGTCTCGTCTTTTTTCCAAGCTATACATGTTAAGATCATTAAGCCTTTCCTGGTAACTTTTCTCCTTCAAGCCGTACACCATTTTAGTAGCCCTTCTCTGAACTCTCTCTAAGATGTCTATATCCTTCTGGAGATACGGTCTCCAGTACTGCACACAGTACTCCAAGTGAGGTCTAACCAGTGCTCTGTACAGTGGCATGAGCACTTCCCTTTTCCTACTGCTAATACCTCTCCCTACACAGCCAAGCATTCTGCTAGCATTTCCTGCTGCTCTATTACATTGACTACTTACCCTTAGATCCTCTGAAATAAACCCTAAATCCCTTTCCTCAGATGTTGAGGTTAGGACTGTATCAAATATTCTATATTCAGCCCTTGGGTTTTTACGTCCCAGGTGCATTATCTTGCACTTATCCACATTAAAACTCAATTGCCACAGCTCCCACCATTTTTTTAGTTTACCTAAATCATTTGTCATTTGGCTGATCCCTCCAGGAACGTCAACCCTGTTGCAAATCTTTGTGTCATCAGCAAAAAGACATACTTTTCCATTAATACCTTCTGCAATATCACTAATAAAAATATTAAAGAGAATGGGTCCAAGTACTGACCCCTGAGGTACCCCACTGGTAACAAGACCTTGTGCCGAATAAACTCCATTTACCACAACCCTCTGTTAAACTCCATTTACCACATTTTCTGTCTGGTCCAATTTTCTGCATTTCTTCAAGTTAAATTCTCTGCAGAGAAATAAAAAGCAACGTTAAAAAATATGGACGTTCAGAGTGTCCGTGTATTTTCTTTTTTTCTGTCACGTTTGCTCTCGAGACAACAGTTTTCTACTTATTTTGGATGCGTTCGAAACCACTGCCTCCTGTCATTTTTCTAAGAGTTTTTGGGGAGCAAAGTTCAGCTGAAGTCGAATTTTTCGTAAACATTCCACTCCAGCCGAAACGTTTACAGGGTTATTCAAAGAGATCCGAATGGCTGGAGAAAGCTAACCGAACCTGACCATTCGGCTATCCAGAGAGCAGGCAATACGACAAATCCTGGCGAATTGCCTGCACATTCGGTGCCTGTTCGGTGCCTGTTCGAGGGCAGTGAAATCCCCATGAAAAAGCACTGCTTCGGCTATTCAGAGAACACAAACCAGCAGTGAAAGGTTCCCAAAATGCCCTGCCATTCGGTGGTTTCATTCGACAGGTTTATTCAGGAGAATCCCATAGACTTCAATGTTAAAAATATTCACATTTTAATTCAATATCTAATAAACCGTTCATTATAAAATTCTGCAGTAAAGAGTCTCTTTGTTTTGGATATTTTAAGCATTTTTCTGGATTTTTTTTATTTTTTTTCAAAAAGTCCGTTTGGTTTTTTTAAACTTTACTTCTTTTTTCTGTAACAGCCCTTTTTATTATCATTCATTGGATCTTATATGTAAATTTCAGACATTTTCGCTCAGTAGTTTCTTTGCAAACAGCGTTTCACTTTTCAAACATTCAAGCAGGGCCAGATTAACATAGGGGCAGATGGAGCAGCAGCTCCAGGCCCATGCCCCAGAATAGGCCCAGAGAAAGGGTAACTATGTCTGCATTTATGGACATTTGGACCCCTGTTTCTCCAACCCCATAGCAGCTACAGGGTTATGTGAGGTATCACTGGAAAGACCAGAGCATGGCCTTTCCAATGATATCAAACATGACCAGGTTTTATGTAACAATATAAATAGAAAGAAAAAATAAGGAAATGTTTTTATTTTAACAGAATTGTTACATCAAAAACATAAACTGCCGCACTGCAGCATAGTGCACTGGGGGGCCTTTGGACCCCTGCATCACTAATCTTTACACCACACAAGGTTAAGTGAGGCGTCATTAGACAGGTCAGAGTCTGGCCTTTGCATTAATACCAAACCTGACCATGTAAAATCTAAAAGAAAACAAAAAATAGGTTTTTTTTATTTATTTTAGTTCCAAAGCGATGGCATTGTCCATTTGTCACATATAAAATGAGCAATACCACTGCTAATACTCACCTTTTAATTTCCCACGCTGGGAGCAAATGTTTTATACATAGTCATGTTATTCATAAAACCCCATCCTACAAAAAACACAACGGAAATATTTCATTTTTTTTGGTTAAAGTTGTATATTTTCTCATAAAAATGCAGTAACAGGTTCCTATTTCACTTTTGTTGATACCAAAATTCCCTATAGACTGTATAACCACAAAGGTTTGGATGATACAATGGGAAAGAATTATTTTACACACTTTAAATGATTGAAATCTGAATGGAAATTAATCACACAGTATCTGCCTGTTAGATATATTTATTTAATAGTGTAGATACGGGTATGTTTTCATTTCACTAAATTCCAAAAAAAGCCACCAAAATATTCAGCTCCAGGTCCATAGAGATCTAAATCCGGCCCTGCATTCAAGCAAACTGTTTTGCTAATTTATTCAATTCACTCATCTGCGGTGTCGGCTTTTTCCGGCGGCTGCTCTGCATTTTTCCGGCGTCTTCTTCGGGTTAATCCAGATGTTTTTGCAGGTTTCGGCGTGCATTCGCCGGGTTTTTGTGGTGACTTTTCGTCGGGTTTGCGGCAGCTTTTCCCTGCGCTTCGACGGCCCTGTGTTGCTTGCTAAATACACCGCAGGGTCACCGAAATGGGATCGCCGAATCGGCCCAAATTGAAGAGAACGAAAAGTCACCGAACGTGCGGTGACTTTTCGATTCTCTTTGAATAACCCTGTTAGATTGCTCCCAAATTAGTGTTTTTTTTAGGGCTAGGGTTAGAAATTAGGGTTAGCATCAGGCCATGGTCAGGGTTAGAAGTTAGAGCTAACATTAGAAATTTTTAAAACTAACCTTAATTTCTAGCCCTAATCCTAACCGTGAAAAACACTGTAATTCAGGAACAGTCTAACTTTAACCCTACCCATAATTTCTAGCCCTAGTCCAAACCTTAATTGCTAACCCTAGCCCTAATCCTAACCCTAAAAAACACTGGAAGTGGGAAGGAATCTAATTCTAGTTGTTTCTCTAAGGCCCCATTCACACCTGGGCGTTTTACAGCGCGTTCCTGTGCGCTGTAAAACGCCTAAACACGGAAATCCCATGGGGCCAGTTCAAACCTGGGCATTTTACAGTGCGTAGGAACGTGCTGTAAAACGTCCTACGCTCAAAGAAGTACAGGAGCTTCTTTGGGGCATATTGCAGCGCGTACGCAGCCATAGCCATGGACGTGAACGCGCTGTTATCGGTGTTCGCGTGTTTTTTATGTTTGCGCGATATGTGCGTCAAAAAAACGCGCATGTGTGAACCCAGCCTAACACTCACCATAATTACCAGCCCTAACTCTAACTCTAATTTCTAACCCTAGTCTAAACCGTGATTCCTAACCTTAGCCCTAATCCTAACTCTAAGAAACGCTATAGCTTAGAGAGCAATCTAAGATTATCAGATGGAGCCAAATATTTATGAAAGAATTTTACCTCATCTGAATTTTGTTCCCAAAACACTTTTCAAAAAACAACAGGGGGCGTTCATAAAGTTCAAAGTCGTTATTTCCAGGTTACAAGTGACGAAACAAAAAGAATAACACACGGCCGCTCTGGACTTCCATAAAAGAATGAACAAAACATTGTGTCCTTCTAGACAAAACCACTAGATGCTGCTTAAACACCATGCATAATGATAACTGACTGCTCTGAGAAATAACAGCTTGAGACCGTGTTTCTCTTTTATCCTTTAAAGCACATAGAATATCATTCTATACAATGATCTGAGGGGAAGGGAAAGTCAACAATAACAAATACCTGCTCAATTTATACACCTGCTAGCAGGGGTCAAGTCTTGGGAAAAAAAGTGAGGGAACTCACCCACGAATTCAACAACCCCTATTATTACCTGAAGAAAAAATATATATATCACGAGTATAGCAGTGCGTGCCGGTGATACCATTTTTATTGGGTTAACTTTACATTTAAAAGACAAGCTTTCAAGAGTGTAAACTGGAAACTATACTGATCAGTGAAAGGTATCACTACGTACAGGTATACTCGCGATTTTGGCAACTGGACTAACGCGTTTTATATATAATCTATATATATATCCAGGCACAGACCCCCCAGAATTATATACACAGCACTGGACCCCCAGAATAATATACACGGCACTGGTTATATGGATATATTTTCCCAGTTCACATGGATATAATTGCCCCAGCTCTCATGGATAATGCCCCCAGGTCTCATGGATATATGCCCCCAGGTCTCATGGATAATGCCCCCAGGTCTCATGGATAATGCCCCCAGGTCTCATGGATATTGCCCCCAGGTCTCATGGATAATGCCCCAGGTCTCATAGATATTGCCCCCAGGTCTCATGTATATTGCCCCCAGGTCTCATGGATAGTGCCCCCAGGTCTCATGGATAGTGCCCCCAGGTCTCATGGATATTGCCCCCAGGTCTCATGGATAATGCCCCAGGTCTCATGGATATATGCCCCAGCTCACATGGATAATGCCCCCAGGTCTCATGGATAATGCCCCCAGGTCTCATGGATATTGCCCCCAGGTCTCATGGATATATGCCCCAGCTCTCATGGATAATGTCCCCAGGTCTCATGGATAATGCCCCCAGGTCTCATGGATTATGCCCCAGCTCTCATGGATAATGCCCCCAGGTCTCATGGATAATGCCCCCAGGTCTCATGGATATTGCCCCCAGGTCTCATGGATAATGCCCCAGGTCTCATGGATAATGCCCCAGGTCTCATGGATATAGCCCCCAGGTCTCATGGATATTGCCCCCAGGTCTCATGGATATTGCCCCCAGGTCTCATGGATATAGCCCCCAGGTCTCATGGATAGTGCCCCCAGGACAGGTATCATGGATAGTGCCCCCAGAACAGGTCTCATGGAATGCCCCCCAGCGTTTCATGGATAGTGCCCCCAGGACAGGTCTCATGGAATGCCCCCCAGCGTTTCATGGATAGTGCCCCCAGGACAGGTCTCATGGAATGCCCCCCAGCGTTTCATGGATAGTGCCCCCAGCTCACCTCTCTGCACCCGGCGGCTGCGTGCTTCCTGTTAGAACGGCCGCTGACAGGAAGTGCAGCCGCTCGCCTGGGATCGATGAAACAGCCAGGTGAGTGGCTCCACTTCCTGTCAGCGGGTCGTTCTAACAGGAAGCACGCGGCCGCCGGCAATGTGCGGCGGCCGGCCTGCTCCAGCCTTTCGGGCTCGGGCCACAGCGTTCCCGCTGCGTTCCCGCAGCGTTCCCGCTGTGGGAGAAGTGCGGGAACGCCGTTCCCGCGCATTCCCGCTCGACTCGAGCCCTGCCTGCTAGGTTAGAGAAATGTATCCTTACATCTAATTTTCCATCAAACAACTAAGGTGATTTCAAAGGGAGGAAGATGTTTCTGGAAATCAGAAAGTCACAGCTGTCTTCTTTAACCCAGCTACTAGGCTGTAGTTCCACCCCCATTTCTCCGCTCTTTGCGTTTGCATAGATATTTACCATTCCAGTGCATATCTGTAAGGAATAAGGGCAGTGGACCCTGAAGGCAAAGTAGTAGAAGAGATAAGAGGAATTAATATTCTTTAAAATGGCTGGGTAATAGTCTAACCAAGCAGAGTCATGACAAGCTTGAGGTCAAGGAGAACAGAGAACAGGAACTACGGGAAGATAAGTAGGTGTCCAGGAACACAGATATCAGGGGTTTGGGTCGAAATCCCTACAACCAGGTTCCCTAATGCTAAAATCCCGACGGCCAACTTCCCTACACAGACAACTCCCTGACGGCCAATTTCCCTACACAGACAACTCCCTGACGGCCAACTTCCCTACACCGACAACTCCCTGACGGCCAACTTCCAGACATCCAAAATCCCAGCGGCTAACACTAACCCTCCTCCCTAACCCCCTAAATCTAGCCCTAACCCCTAAACCTAAACCTAGCCCTAACCCTAACCTCCCAAACCTAGCCCTAACCCCCCAACCTAGCCCTAACCCCCCTAAATCTAGCCCTAACCCCCTAAACCTAGCCCTAACCCTAAACCCCTACAACTAGCCCTAACCCCCTAAACCTAGCCCTATCCCTAACCCCCTAATCCTAGCCCTAACCTCCTTAAACCTAGGCTTAGGGTGTTAGTATTAGGGTTAGCCACGGGGATTATGGACGTCTGGAAATTGGCCGTGTAGGGAACTTGGTATGTCCGGCACTTGTTCTGTCTGGAAGTTGGCCGTCGGGATGTTGGCATTAGGGAACCTGGCTGTAGGGATTTTTTCCGGCACCCAGATAGCAGCAAGGTCAAATAACAAAGCCAAGTTCAGGCAACAGAGATGAAGTCAAGGTAAACTGTCTCAAAATAGACAGAAAATACAGCATAGATAACACTAGGCAAACCAGGTCCAGGAGGTGACAACCAGCCAAGACAACAGGCCAGAACTAATACCCCAATGCTGGGGAATTCACAAGTGTGAGCCCCGGCAGGGAGAAGAGTGGCAAAATGACACACAAAATAATGCAAACTGCATCAAGACAAAAGGTGCCGGTAACGAGCAACCGGCATCAAAAAGAGTGCCTGGAATGTATGTCAAGATGATGTGAATGATTATGGTGTCAAGTCGAGAGATGCATATGTTCTGCTGAGTCATAAGCCATGTTAATCTTGTGGCAGGGACACGAAACAGGTGCAGACCTACCAGGGAACCTAACAATTTCTTACATTTTGACCTATAACAATAACTTCTAGACCAGTGTTTCCCAAACCTGTCCTCTGGACCCGCTGCTGACACGCCAGGTTTGCAGGATATGTGAAGCACAGCACAGGTGATATGATTTGCTGCTCGCTGATTGCAGGATTCAGTCTGCATTTCCCCAAGGTGATCTGCAAAATCTGGCCTGGTTGAGGGTCCAGAGGACAGTTTTGGGAAACACTGTTCTAGACAGACTGTACTACAGTGGAATCAGCAGTGGAGGCTCATCCATTGGGGCTACAGGGGCAGCACCCCTCCAGTTTTTGAAAAACAAAAGAAAAACCTAAATAAAATATCAATTGTATATGGAGTGTATATGGATAGATTTAGCATATCACATGTGTTTATAAAAATCAGAGCCAGCAGAATACAGTTTGTGTGGTTCTTGAGGTTATTAGATAGATTAGATAGACGGTAACGTCTCGTAGTTCGCGTGGTGGTAGAGGTCATTGGAGGACTTTCTGTATCTTGGCAGGAGCAGACAGACCGGTACAGTAGGTTTTAAATGTGAGTAAAGGGCAGCGGGTCGGCCGCTTGATTTGTGCCGGGTTTGCTTTCCTGAGCAGATTAATTAAAATACATTAGAGTTTGGAACGTTTTTGTCTGGTCTGCTAAGTTTATAAAGGTTTGGATCACTAAAGCTCCTCATGTGATTCGTAAGCTTCTGTCTGTGCGGATACACACGCCTGTTAAATGGAGCTTATTATTTCTCTAGAAAACTATAAATGGACCACAGAAATCTCTAGGTCTCCGGGAACTTTAAAAACGAAGAACCCCATCACCTACAGTTTGTATAGTTACAGTTACAAGTTTTTATAAAGTGTTAACAAGTTTTCCGTAGCGCAGTACAATGGGAGGCAGAACAACAAATATACATACAGTGGCAAGAAAAAGTATGTGAACCCTTTGGGATTACGTGGAGTTTTGCGTGAATTGGTCATAAAATGTGCTCTGATCTTCATCTAAGTCACAACAATCTGAAAAACACAGTCTGCTTAAAATAATACAACACAAACATTAGATGTTTTCATGTGTTTATTGAACAGAACATGTAAACATTCACAGTGCAGGGTGGAAAAAGTATGTGAACCCCTAGCCTAATGACTTCTCCAAGAGCTAATTGGAGCCAGGAGTGAGCCAACCATGAGTCCAATCATTGTGATATTATTGGATGTGTTGCTGAAAACTGTTCTGCCCTTTAAAAACACTCACCAGTTTTGAATTTACTGGTTTCAAGAAGCACTGCCTGATGTGAACCATGCCTCACAGAAAAGAGCTCTCAGAAGACCTACGAATAAGAGTTGTTGACTTGCATGAAGCTGGAAAGGGTTACAAAAGCATCTCCAAAAGCCTTGATGTTCATGTGCCAACGGTAAGACAGACTGTCTACAAATGGAGAAAGTTCAGCACTGTTGCTACTCTCCCTAGGCATGGTCGTCCTGTAAAGATGACTGCAAGAGCACAGCGCAGAATGCTTAATGAGGTAAAGAAGAATCCTAGAGTGTCAGCTAAAGACTTACAGAAAGCCCTGACACATGCTAACATTTTTATTGACACATCTACAATCAGGAAAACATTAAACAAGAATGGAGTACATGGGAGGACACCACGGAGGAAGCCATTGCTGTCCAAAAAGTATATTGCAGCACGTTTGAAGTTTGCAAAAGAGCCCCTGGATGTTCCACAGCACTACTGGCAAAATATTCTGTGGACAGATGAAACCAAAATTGAGTTGTTTGGAAAAAACACACAACACTATCAGGGTTATTCAAAGAGATCCGAATTGCTTGAGAAAGGTAACCGAATGCTGAAAATCAGCGTTCGGTTACCTTTCTTGGCCATTCGGCTATCCAGAGAGCAGGCAATTCGCTAAATCCTGGCGAATTGCCTGCACATTCGGTGCCTGTTCAAGGGCAGTGAAAACCCCATGAAAAAGCACTGCTTCGACTATTCAGAGAACACAAACCAGCAGTGAAAGGTTCCCGAAATGCCCTGCCATTCGGTGGTTTAATTCGGCAAATTTATTCAGGAGAATCCCATAGGCTTCAATTTTAAAAATATTCCCGTTTTAATTCAATATCTAATAAACCGTTCATTACAAAATTCTGCAGTAAAGAGTCTCTTTATTTACATATATTTTGTTAGTATATTTGAAGCATTTTTCTGATTTTTTTTTCCGATTTTTTTTAAGTTTACTTATTGTTTCTGTAACAGCCCTTTTTATTATCATTTCCTGGACCTCATATGTAAATTTCAGACATTTTCGCTCAGTAGTTTCTTTGCAAACAGCGTTTCACTTTTCAAACATTCATGCAAACTGTTTTTCTAATTTATTCACTTCGCTCTGTCTGCGGTCTCGGCTTTTTCCGGCGGCTTCACTGCGGGTGATCAGCTCCTGCTCAGGTTTTTCCGTGGTTTTCGGCAGGTTAATCCAGATGTTTTTGAGGGTTTTCGGCATGCATTCGCTGGGTTTTGCGGTTCGTTTTCGTCGGCTTTGCGGTAGCTTTTCCCTGCAATTCGGAGTCCAAAGGTTCACATACTTTTTCCACTCTGCACTGTGAATGTTTACATGTTATGTTCAATAAAAACATGAAAACATATAATGTTTGTGTTGTATTATTTTAAGCAGACTGTGTTTTTCAAATTGTTGTGACTTAGATGAAGAGCAGAGCACATTTTATGACCAATTCATGCAAAACCCCACGTAATCCCAAAGGGTTCACATACTTTTTCTTGCCACTGTACAGATTCAACACATGGTACAGTAGGAGAGAGGATCCTGCTCAAGAGCTCACAATCTAAATGGGTAGGGGCAGAGGTGTAACTAGAAACCTCCAGGGTTCCAGTTCAAGAATCCACGAAGGACTCCCCCTTCCCCCCACGCAAGAGAGTTTTTCGTTTTTACTAAAAACCTTGTGCAATGTTTTGGAAAAAGGTATTTGGAAAAATCCCTGTATACATGTCTCCTGCACTATCCAAAATTGCTGGTTTCCAAACCTAATAATACTGTAACCTATCGCCTAGTATCCCTATTATATTAATATTACCATAGCATTAAATTCCATAGCTAATGGATATATAATAGGGTTACTAGATAGATCGCTGAAACGTTGGGGTACCTTACTTGGCAATCAGGAGTCAGTTTGTACTGACCCACTTTATGTTTTGGCTGCTTTTTTCATAATGCTTTCCCTAATATTGCATATTTCATATGGTTCAGCTATTTGGTTTTTCATGTGTTTATTTTTGCTGAGACAACCTGTGGGGCTGCCTTACTATATGCTGCATGTTGTGTGCTGTAACCTTATGTAACATTTGACATTGTGATACTATTACTTTTGTTACTGACAATATACATTTTTCTTTTTAATAAAGATATTTTTTTATTATACTTTTGGTAGATGTTATTCCATGGTTGTGCTATATTGATTCATTGTCGTTTGGTTACACATTTAAAGGACCTTGAGGCGTCCTTCTTGAAGATGAGCACACATTTTCTGACTATTTTATGAAAACAGTTTGCGGGTATCTATTTTGCTTCAAGAGAAAAATACTGATACATCACACTTGAGTGTTCACAGTGAGTGACCAGACTCTGCAATGAAGCGTCAGACTCATGATGGATAGCCAGACAAAAAATAACATGGCCTCTGCTGCCTAATTAACTCCTTAAGGACCAATGACAGAACTGTTGAGTCATTTATGCATTGACTTTACAGACCCATGGTCCTTAAATGGTTAAAGAGCCACCACTGCCTGGCTCCCCTCCAGTGGTGGAATGCCAGGGCCCAGTCACAAGTGCTACCGCTGCGACCCAGGTACTTACACCACTGGTAGGGGTGTACCACTAGGTGAAGGTTAATAGAGAATGTGAAATAGTGGGGTGCATGTGGGCTGTGTGGGAAGTTGCAATAGGAAATGAACAGAGGGAGATTAGGGAATGAGATGATAGGCTTCTCTAAAGTAATGTGTTTTCAGAGACTTCTTGAAGGATTGGAGAGATAGGGAGAGTCTAATGTTGCGGGGGAGGGAGATCCAAAGGATGGGGGCAGCTCGGGAGAAGTCTTGAAGGCGAGAATTGGGGATGCGGGTACATGAAGCTGATAGCATCAGATCATTGACTGAGCGAAGTGGTCGGGATTGGATGTATCTGTTAATAAGGGAGAAGATGTAGGCTGGGGCGCAGTTATGGAGAGCTTTGCATGTGAGCACCAAAATTTTGAATTGGATCTATAGGAGACAGGAAGCCAGTGTAGAGATTGACAAAGGGGTGAGGTGTGAGAGGTGCGGGATGTGAGGTGGATGAGCCTGGTACAAGCATTCATTATAGACTGCAGAGGGAGAATCCGGGATCTCTTAAGGCCAGAGAGAAGGAGGTTACAATAGTCAAGACGGGAGATAATAAGAGCTTGGATGAGCATTTTAAATATAGTGAGTCCTAAACCTACTCCATCCTATAGTCGTGCACAGGAGGTCTGTTGGGAATGTTCAGGCACACCCTAATGTTGGGTGAAGAGGTCCTCTTTCACCTCCTACACTGACATTTAAGGCCGGAGTCAGACGAGTGCACTATGTGCGCCCATACTGATGTTCCTCCCGGCATCCGTCGCAGTGTTGTGATGCTTCAACGGGGCTGGCCACATGCTGTAGCACGCACACGAATTGCGCTAGCTACAGTGGGCATGCTACAGCCGTGCTGAAAGCTGACCACCAATGGAAAGGTTGGGCATAAAGTGTTATTAAGTGCCAAGGTGAACACTTAGAGCCGAGAAATCAAGAGGCTCTCTAGATGTTGAGCGAAATACCTATGGGAGCAGAGCGGGCATTTTCTGAGGTGTGATTTACGCTACGAGAGCTCCGTCTCTCCCATATGCTTTTCCTGTTTATATGGAGGAGGCACTGTTCTGGCCAAAGAAGGGACGAGACACTTTTTAACCGGCCAGATGCGAGCATTCCCCAGATCCGGAACACAGGGGCTCTATACTGTGTGAGTTGGCAATCTGCGCTTGAGTATTGTTTTACTCAGGATTTTTTATGTTGCTGCACTATTGTGTCTTCTATGTTTTATTTTGTGGTATTGAGTGGAACGAAGATTATATTAGATCCAATCACTTCCTTCTCCAGATCCTCTTTCTCATTTCCCCACCTACATCAATGCAATATAAGTATATGCCATTTGAACCTTATTTTGCACCGGGGATTGGCAGTTTGGCACAGTCTTAGGCTGGGGTCAGACCAGCGCACTTTTAACGTGCGTTCTGGCGCACTTAATCACGGCCGCACTAGCAGCAAATGACGGGCAATGACAGCCAATATACGAAGTACGGTCGCACGAAAGTCCGGCCGCGCAACGCAAGTGGAAAATGAACGCATTTTTTCGAGAACGCAGAACCGCTAGTACGGACGTACAGAGTGCGCTGCAGCGGCATAGCGGCGTGTGTGCGTGATTAGGAGACGTCAGACGCTGCTCGTGTCCGGCCTACATAACGTCCAGACACCCAAAGTTTCCTGGTTTGGATCTGTAAAAAATCACGCACAAAAATGCGCATCGTATGACCGTTTTCGCGTATTCCATGAAAAAATACGTCAATGCGTTCGGATGCACTTCTTTACGTTCGCGTGTAAAAATGCTTTCGTTTGACCCTAGCCTTAAGACCATGGGCTAATTTCATACGTCTGATGTCTCAAGCTATTTGCATAAAGTGACGTTTTTGTATCTTAGAATACTTAGCACTTTATACATTATTTGCACTATTGTATGTTGCACTATTCTGGAATATTGTCATATGAGACACATAGCATGTTACAGGTTGGACGTGTGACATATGTACACCACTTTTATTGCATAGGCACTTTATATAGTTTGTCACTAAAACATAGTACAATATATGAAATACGATTGTTATTGCATAGGCACTTTATGGGATTTGGGCACTAAATTACATTACATTATACTGTATAAAATACGTTTTGCGCCAAAAGGAACTCTCTTGGAATTACAACTGCCCATCAGCATGAATAAATGACGTGTCCAGGTCATCTAGATCACTTTAAGACCAAAGCAATACCCACCCTCTGATGGTATATGACAGCTAAGGCCAGAGTCAGAAGAGCGTTTTTACGAGTGGAAGGAACGTCCATGAGAGTGGACGTTCCTTCCACTCTGACGCCCGTCTGGCCGCCTCGCCGAGGGCACTTAGTGCGCTCAGCACTGCAAGGCTCGATCCTCCTATGGGGATCACGCTTCGTAGCCCCGTCAAGCGCATGTCGTAGCGCATACAGTGTACGCATTATAGAGGTTTATATATTATGAGTGTATCCAGGAAATAGCCTTGTCACATGAACTCGAGGTTTCATATACAGACGTTAACCCCTTTGCATCTGAGCCATTTCACTTGCTTTTTTTTTTACTCTGTACATTGCACAGTCATGTTTGGTATCATTGGAAATATAGAATGCGTCCTTTCCAATGACACCTCCATGGTCTATGTACTGTAGGATGTGTGGAAACAGAGATACAGGGTTTCAAACACCCAAAGGTCCCCTATATCACGTACAATGGGATTGCAGCTCGGAGGGAGGGGGTAAATGCCCCCTGTGCCCCCTCTCTGGATCCGAAGTGGTTCAGTGAAGCATGGCTGATCTGGCAACCCCAGTCCAACCAAATGCATCCCTGGCGCAAGTCTGTTCAAGCGTGTTCATGCAGAAGCTGTGGGGGAAAACGCAGAAGGACACTGGGAACTATTTGTTCCTAGGCCTCAGCTGCTTGTGGTTGGAGGACGCAACAGATCGTACCACCGTCTGCAACACAGTAAGGGCCTTGTAAACTTCCCAGAGCCATTATAGCCTGTGGAGGTTTTCAGTTAACAACAGCTCTGGTTAAGTTAGCACCAACTATGTAATATAGCCCTAAGTCTTGGATATTTTGGTGACTTTCTTTTAAAGCGTTAAGTGATTTTGCAATTTAAGGTTTACTTAATTTTATGCTGATTTCATTATTTATTAACACAAAAAAATACAAAAACCATGAGACGTTCCATTAAATGTGCAAAACATCTCGTTTTAATTATTTTTTATTGCATTGTTTGGTTTAAATATTAAATTTGCGCGGCACGCTGATGCTCATTGTCTAAAAGTAGTAATTATATTATCGGTCGATGGATATGTACGGATCCTGTGGTTCTTTTCTTTGTTCTGTAAGCTGTGTTGGTTTGTGTGAGATGTTTTATTGATGGTATGTTGGACCTCAGGTCCGGTATTACCTCATCTCTGGCCCCCTGCCTCGGTTTGTCATGCTGAGCCCGTATCTGGCACCAACTTAAAAGAACAAATATTTCTTGTTTTTCCAGTAGTCATTAGTTAGCATTATTTTTTCCCTGGATCTGCACATATATTTAATTTTCATTAGACTTGGGCACGGCAAAAAATAATTTGGCTCAGCCTAAAAATTACTGCCGTTTCAGGCAGAAATATAGTTCATGCTGTGCTTCCATTCATCCTAATTTAGGCCTCGATTCAATTTGGCCCAGTGACTGATATCCGGACCTTTTTTGCCCATTTTTCGGCCATTTTTCATCTCGGAAGACTCAAATTCAATCATCTCGATTCCCGACGAAAACTATTATTATAGCTATTGTTATTACGCACCGGTTCATCAAAAACCTAAACTGCCACACTTGCTGCTAGGGCCGCAGGGGGCCCTTTGGTACCCTGCGTCTCTGATTTTTACTCTGCACAAGATCAAGTGAGGTGTCGTTGGAAAGGTAACAGTCTAGCCTTCCAACAATGCCAAATATGACCGTGTAGTGTGTACACATCAAAGAAAATTAAAAAGAAACAAATGCAAATTGTACCTTTTTTTCTCTGTTCTAAGGTGGTGGCATTATGGGCTTTTACTTCTAAAGAAATAATACCCCTGCGCTAACTCACCTTCTCATTTTCCAAGCCAGGAACAAAGGTGGAGGTGATTGCGCAAAGCGTTATTACACATTGGACCATCTAAAACACATGCCGCTTCACCATTGCGAGGAGAGAGTACATTGGACCCCTATTTCTCCATTATTTACACCCACAAAGTCATGTAAGGTGTCGTTGGACAGGTCAGAGTCTGTCTGTTCTAATGATACCAAACATGACCATGTAAAATGTCGTATAATGAAAAATACCACAAAGATAAAATATATATTTTTATTTTTTTAAATGTATTTATTTTGTTCCGAAGCAATGGCATTGTACATTTGTCACGTACAAAATGAGCAATACCGCTGCTGTTATTGAACCTTCTCATTTCCCACGCTGCGAGCATGGTTAGTGTTTTGTCCATTTTCATGTTATTCATGGAACACAACACAGCAAAATACAAGTGGAAAATTGTTTATTTTACGGTTTTAGTCAAAATTAAAAAAAATCTCAGAAAAATGCAGTAACAGGTTCCCATTTCTAATTTTTTTTTAACAAGAGGGCCCCATAGAATATACAACCACAAAGGTTTGGATGATAAAATGTGAAAAAAAAAATTTACACGCTATAAATGATTGAAAGCTAAATGGAAATGTACAGTTTTTTACATATAAAGTTATAGCATTCTGACAGAACATGATGTATACATATAAAAATGATATATTTTGAATCTGCCGAGTCTGCTGAAAATAAGCATATATGATTTGTCTGTTTCTTATAATAAAACATGTAAACATGATGAGCACAAGACGGTCAAAATGAGCTCAGCACACAGGGGTGAAATAGCTCAGCAGTGAAGGGGTTAAAGGAAATATCAGCTTTAGCAATTCAATTCAAATTTACCATATGCACATTATTAATAATTTGTTAATACATTGATACATACTGTTGTTTGATAAAAAATATTAATATATAATAGTTCAGTATTGGGGTCAGGAAACAGCCATTCAGGGTTATTCAGAAAGATCTGATCTGGCCCCGAAATGTCACCGAACAGTGAATTTCCCCGTACGGTGCAATTTCGGGGCCATTCGGCTATTCAGAGAGCAGGCAGTTCGGCAACTTTTGGCGAACTGCCAGCCATTACGGTGCCAGTCCGACGGTAGTGAAATCCCCCATAGAGAAGCAATGGTTAATCTATTCAGAGACACCGAACAGCAGAAAAAAGTTGCCAAAGTGCCCTGCTGTTCGGTGGTTTCATTCAGCAGGTTTATTAGGCGAATCCCATGTTAAAAATATTCCCGTTTGTATGCAATATATAATAAACCATTTATTGTTTTAATCTGCAGTAAAAAGTCTCTTTATTTATAATTTTTTTTAGAATCTTTTAGGCATTTTTCAGGATTTTTTCAGCAATTTTTTTTCCTTTTTTTTCATTGTTTTTTCTTTTTTCTGTAACAGCCCTTTTTATTATCATTCATAGGATCTTATATATAAATTCCAGGCATTTTCGTTCAGTAGTTTTTTGCAAACAGCGTTTCAATTTTGAAACTCTCAAGCGTACAGTTTTTTTACCCTGTTCGTCAGCTTGTCTGCTTTATCCGGCGGCTGCTCTGCGCTGTGACCATGCAGCTCGTCGGCTTTTTCCGGCGTGTTTTTTGTGGCGGGTTTTCGGTGGATGTTCGGCGGGTTTGCAGCGGGTATTCCCTGAACTCTGGGAACCCTGCGGTGAATGCTGAATTCACCGCAGGGTGGGGAACTTTGATTCCCTGAAGTACAGGGAAGTGCGGGGAACGAGAGTACCAAAATGTCGGCGACATTTCGGTGCTCTCTGAATAACCCCCATTGTATCTATTGATTGTTTTTAACCACATATATGTTCTCGGTATACATTGGGGTTAATTTATTAACAATGGGTCTACTTTTTTTCTTTAATTGCTAATTGATGGTTAATTGATAGACTCTTAATATGTGACACTATTTAATGGGAAGTGACTACTTGGAATTTAGACTTGACAAAGACCTGCTTGAGGTCGAAACGTTGTTGCTGTATATGGTGATAGAATAAATCCACTTTGTGAGATACCGTGGTATGCCGGAGTTTTTTTTTCATTATTTATTGTCTATTGTAATGTGTATGACCATGTAATGTGTAAAAATAAAAATACTGTATGAACAAAAAAATTTTATGCAAAATTTACTTTTTTCCCCCCCTTTGTTCTAAGCAGAGGCATTATGTACTTTTACTTATAAAGCAAAGGCTGTCACTGCACTAACTCACCTTCTCATTTCCAACACAGGGAGCAAATGGGAAGGTAATGGCGCAATGTGTTACTACGCATTCGTCCATCTAAAACACAAGCCGCCGCACCACTGTGAGGAGAGCGGGGGTGCTTTGGACCCCAGTATCTCCATTCTTTACACCGTACAAGTTCATGTTAGGTGTCATTGGACAGGTCAGAGTCTGGCCTTTCTAACTAACCCAAACATGATCATGTAGAATCTAAAATGAAAGAAAAACACAAACAAAGGGCCATATTACATAGTTGGTGCTAACTTAACCAGAGCTGTTGTAAACTGAAAACCTCCATAGGCTATAATGGCTCTGGCAAGTTTACAACAGCTCTGGTTAAGTTAGCACCAACCCTGGAATATGGCCCAACATTTATAGATTTCTTTTTTTTTTTAGGGAGTGTAAAATTGCATGGGGGCCCAAGAAAATGTTTGCCCGGGGCCCAGTCAATATTAAAGATGGCCCTGGTTTGGAGATAAGATGATATCAGCATGTAGAATGTACTGACATCATCAGTGACCGATCTGGTAACCGACACAAGAAGCTCTTCTACTTCATTCAAGAATATCACTAAACTGGCACCAGAGGGAGGGGGCACTTCACACAGCCTGGCCACAATAAAAAGGTAAAGTGGACAGGGTGTGAAGAGTGGCCCTTTAAGTTTTCATATTCGCAAATTACATAAACCTCTACTTCTTTCCTCCACATTGAAAGCAACCAAACACACAACACAATTTGTTTGTTCACATTTTCTATCGTGTCTATTTACTAAGTTGGGAATTGTCAGGAATTAACCAGAACAATAAAAGTTGGGTGCTTTTCTTGAGATCTTTATTTCTCGTTAAAGTTAGAAATTCCCCGATTAGTGCATAAGCTTGAAAGGAAATTACAAAATGAAACTGAGGTCTTTGCAAGTGCAAATTCTGACAATATCAAGGTTGCCTTGGAACACACTTTCAATGATTTCACCCAGTACGCCATCCTCATGTCACGTCCCACGTCGAGGATCTGACCCGGCGTCTGGCAGCACTGGCCGAGCGCCAAATGATATGCATCATATACCCAAGGGGATCCGTGACACCTCCAGGCTTTAACAAACCACCTCTGAAATAATATAGATGAGCACTGCGGAGCTATCTACTAGGTTTATTCATGAATGTTGCTGCCCCTTGGCCGTGGGAAATATTGATCAAGGAGAGAACCTGCTGAGTGATGCTCACCAAGAAGGTAACTACATTTCCATGTTGAAAATTGCCATAATTGGAAACAACATTTTGACCACCTGATCACCTGGAGTTTCAAAATGCCCACGGGCAGTAATTCGGCCATTTAGAGTGATGTTACTCATTACTCTTTTTCATGGCTGGCCAGCTACATTTTACATGGAATTGCAGGGTGTAGACCGGGCAGATATCGGGAGAGCAAAGGAATGGCAGAGGCCAAAGAGTCTGGGTGTCACGGTTCCACATTTCACCTAGGCCCCCTGGTGGTGAGAGCGATCCAGGCCAGCTCTTGAGGGGTTCTGGGTTAGCCAGTCCAGGTTCTCCACTCTTGGATTCCCTGATATTCTGTGTATGACTTAGGCCTGGTTATGACGATTCTCTTGTCTGCTCCCTGTACTTTGTATATTGATGTTCCTGTGTACCAACCTCGGCTTGTCTGACCTGCTCTCCTGGTTCTTGATCCCTAGCATACGGCTGACACACTTCCCTGGCGTCTAGACCTTCTGCTTTCCCTGACTACTCTCTTGATTATCCCTGTTTATGTTCTATGTCATTTATTCCTTGTGTCCTGTTCTCTTGTCTTTGTGTATTACCCAGCAGCATATTAGCAGTCTGTAGATTTGAGGCCATTGCAAGGACCTCATCCTAGTTCAGGGCTCTCTGTGTTGCTGCTGGGCATCTTGTCTCTTGTTAACCCCTGTTATTGTGTTATTTATTCCTTGCCCTGTACCCTGTATAGAATTAGAAGGCCAGTATAAGGACGTTACCCCAGGGCAGGGTTTCCTCGTGTGTGTGTGTGTGTCTGTGTGGTATCCTAGTTCTGTCATCCTTGTCCAGGATCTGTGTTATTCTGTGTGCTGTGTCCTGTATCCATGCAGCCAGCAGCAAACCTGCCAAAAAGGCTTAACAACACCCAGTTTAAAGGGCTCACCATGGCTCCAGCCAGGTGCCCCGTGACACTGGGTCATTCACACTTTTATCCTGGCCTTTCCTTTCAAATAGTGTCAACTGAATCCAAGATATGGCGGCCCTAATCTTTACAGATCCACCCCCATGTTGGTCAGAAGGAACCAAACAAAAATATATAGAAGGGCACATGTGAAAAAAATATATACTCCACTAGCCAGGGTTCCTACGGACCAGGGTCACCGCCCATGACAAGCACAGCAGAAGAGGAAGAAAAACTAGTCACACAAGGCTTAGCACCAGGTGGAGCTGTATTAGAGGTGCAGCAATGATTTGGTCCCAATCCTAGGACCCTTCTCAACCCACCTAATAAATCTCCTGCTATTGCTAAGCCTCGTGTCACTGATCCCTCTTCCTCTTCTGCAATTGGAACCAGACTGAATGAGTTTTAAGCTGCTTTGAGGGGTTCGTACATTTCATCGCTCTACCTCTCAATCGGCCAATTAGAGGCGACTATAGCCTTTAATATCATCCAAAGGTGCCGCGATCGACAGTACTGGGAGCCCACAAGCCCAGCGCCGAGTCTCCAGGGACGGGAGTGCCGAAACCCCCTTCACATACAGCAATGAAGAAAAGATCCGGGACCCAGGCGGCTGCGGCTGATATATTTATCCACGGGAGTAACATCTCCCCACCAAGGAACAGTGTAATGTTTCGGCCACAATGGGCCTTAATCATACATGTAAGATGGACATGACACCTCCAATCTTAAACCCCTCTCAACCAATCATGATGTTCCGCTCATTACAAGGGGGTGTCTCCTATTGTCCACAACACCACTACAATTATAAACATACAAAGTTTTTAACATAAACACCTCTGATACAATAATACACAAACTAAGTAATTGTACATTTATAGAACATATAAAATTCTTACTCTACCGTATAGGGAACAAACGCGGTAAACATAGAACCTTATGAAAGTTCTGTGGGGAAAAAATATATATGTATTTGAAAATATCATGTATACAGTCTTAATATTTTTGCCCAGTTTGTCTATGTCTGGTGGCGTTACATAGATGATGTTTTTGGGATCTGGACTGGTAGTTTGGAGATCTGGAGACTTTTTTTTGAAGAGATTAATAGGACTAATGAGAATATTAGGTTCACAATGAAATTTAGTCGTGAGTCGATTGATTTTTTGGATTTGACACTTAAAGTGGAGGGGACACATTTATCTAGCGATTTATTCACTAAACCTACAGACAGGAACAGCTTATTACATTATCAGAGTTTTCATCCGGGTAATACATTGAGATCTTTACCACGCAGCCAATTAATGAGGGTTGTTAGGAATGTATCCAGGGCTCGAGTCGAGCGGGAACGCGCAGGAACGGCGTTCCCGCACTTCTCCCACAGCGGGAACGCTGCGGGAACGCAGCGTTCCCGCTGTGGCCCGAGCCCGAACGCCGCCGCCGCACATTGCCGGCGGCCGCGTGCTTCCTGTTACAAGGGCCAGCTGACAGGAGGTGGAGCCGCTCGCCTGGCTGTTTCATAGTTCCCAGGCGAGCGGCTGCACTTCCTGTCAGCGGCCGCTGAAGCAGGAAGCACGCGGCCGCTGGCAATGTGGAGCAGAAGCAGCAGCAAAGGTGAGCTGGGGGGGCAATATCCATGAGACCTGGGGGGGGCAATATCCATGAGACCTGGGGGGGGCAATATCCATGAGACCTGGGGGGGCAATATCCATGAGACCTGGGGGGGGCAATATCCATGAGACCTGGGGGGGGGGGCAATATCCATGAGACCTAGGGCATATAAATGAGAGCTGGGACAATATCCATGAGACCAGGGGACATTATCCATGAGACCAGGGGCATTATCCATGAGACCTGGGGCATTATCCATGAGAGCTGGGGCAAGTCTCCATGAGAGCTGGGGCAATATCCATGAGAGCTGGGGCATTATCCATGAGAGCTGGGGCAATATCCATGAGACCTGGGGCATTATCCATGAGAGCTGGGGCATTATCCATGAGACCAGGGGGCATTATCCATGAGAGCTGGGGCATTATCCATGAGACCAGGGGGCATTATCCATGAGAGCTGGGGCATTATCTATGAGACCAGGGGGCATTATCCATGAGACCAGGGGGCATTATCCATGAGACCAGGGGCATTATCCATAAGACCTGGCTGGGGCATATCCATGAGAGCTGGGGCATTATCCATGAGAGCTGGGGCATATCCATGAGAGCTGGGGCATTATCCATGAGAGCTGGGGCAGTATCCATGAGACCTGGGGCATTATCCATGAGAGCTGGGGCAATATCCATGAGACCTGGGGCATTATCCATGAGAGCTGGGGCATTATCCATGAGACCAGGGGGCATTATCCATGAGACCTGGGGCATTATCCATGAGAGCTGGGGCATATCCATGAGACCAGGGGGCATTATCCATGAGACCAGGGGGCATTATCCATGAGACCAGGGGGCATTATCCATGAGAGCTGGGGCATTATCCATGAGACCAGGGGGCATTATCCATGAGACCAGGGGGCATTATCCATGAGACCAGGGGCATTATCCATGAGACCTGGCTGGGGCATATCCATGAGACCAGGGGGGGGCAATATCCATGAGATGGGGGGGCAATATCCATGAGACCTGGGGGGGGGCAATATCCATGAGACCTGGGGGGGGCAATATCCATGAGACCTGGGGCATATAAATGAGAGCTGGGACAATATCCATGAGACCAGGGGACATTATCCATGAGACCAGGGGCATTATCCATGAGACCTGGGGCATTATCCATGAGAGCTGGGGCAAGTCTCCATGAGAGCTGGGGCAATATCCATGAGAGCTGGGGCATTATCCATGAGAGCTGGGGCAATATCCATGAGACCTGGGGCATTATCCATGAGAGCTGGGGCATTATCCATGAGACCAGGGGGCATTATCCATGAGACCAGGGGGCATTATCCATGAGAGCTGGGGCATTATCCATGAGACCAGGGGGCATTATCCATGAGACCAGGGGGCATTATCCATGAGACCAGGGGCATTATCCATGAGACCTGGCTGGGGCATATCCATGAGAGCTGGCGCATTATCCATGAGAGCTGGGGCATATCCATGAGAGCTGGGGCATATCCATGAGAGCTGGGGCATATCCATGAGAGCTGGGGCATATGCATGAGACCAGGGGGCAATATCCATGAGACCTGGGGCATATCCATGAGAGCTGGGGCATATCCATGAGAGCTGGGGCATATGCATGAGACCAGGGGGCAATATCCATGAGACCTGGGGCATATCCATGAGAGCTGGGGCAATATCCATGAGACCTGGGGCATATCCATGAGAGCTGGGGGCATTATCCATAAGACCTGGGGCATATCCATGAGAGCTGGGGCATATCCATGAGAGCTGGGGCATATCCATGAGAGCTGGGGCATATGCATGAGACCAGGGGGCAATATCCATGAGACCTGGGGCATATCCATGAGAGCTGGGGCATATCCATGAGAGCTGGGGCATATGCATGAGACCAGGGGGCAATATCCATGAGACCTGGGGCATATCCATGAGAGCTGGGGCAATATCCATGAGACCTGGGGCATATCCATGAGAGCTGGGGGCATTATCCATAAGACCTGGGGCATATCCATGAGACCTGGGGCATATCCATGAGACCTGGGGGCATATCCATGAGAGCGGGGGGCATTATCCATGAGAGCTGGGGGCATTATCCATGAGAGCTGGGGGCATTATCCATGAGACCTGGGGCAGTATCCATGAGAGCTGGGGGGGCATTATCCATATGAGCTGGGGCAATTATATCCAAGTGAACTGGGGAAAATATATCCATATAACCAGTGCTGTGTATATTATTCTTGGGGTTCAGTGCTGTGTATATTATTCTTGGGGTTCAGTGCTGTGTATGTTATTCTGGGGGCTCAGTGCTGTGTATATTATCATGGAGGCTCAGTGCTGAGTATATTATTCTGGAGGCTCAGTGCTGTGTATATTATTCTGGGGGCTCAGTGTTGTGTATGTTATTCTGGGGGCTCAGTGCTGTGTATGTTATCCTGGAGGCTCAGTGCTGAGTATATTATTCTGGAGGCTCAGTGCTGTGTATATTATTCTGGGGGCTCAGTGTTGTGTATGTTATTCTGGGGGCTCAGTGCTGTGTATGTTATTCTGGGGGCTCAGTGCTGTGTATGTTATTCTGGGGGCACAGTGTTGTGTATATTATTCTGGAGGCTCAGTGCTGTGTATATTATTCTGGGGGCTCAGTGCTGTGTATATTATTCTGGGGGCTCAGTGCTGTGTATATTATTCTGGGGCTCAGCGCTGTGTATATTATTCTGGGGGTCTGTGCTGTGTATATTATTCTGGGGGCTCAGCGCTGTGTATATTATTCTGGGGGTTCAGCACTGTGTATATTATTCTGGGGGTCTGTGCCTGGATATATATATATAAAATGCATTGGTCCAGTTGCCACAATCACGAGTATACCTGTACGTAGTGATACCTTTCACTGATCAGTATAGTTTCCAGGTTACACTCTTGAAAGCTTGTCTTTTAAATGTAATGCTAACCCAATAAAAATGGGATCACCGGCTCGTCCGGCTATACTCGTGATATATATATTTTCTTCAGGTAATAGGGGTTGTGGAATTCGTGGGTGAGTTCCCTCACTTTTTTTCCCAGGACTTGACCCCTGAATGTATCAGATCCTGAGGTTCGTAAGGATAGACTGCAGGGTATGGTGAATAAATTTAAGGAACGGGGTTATCCTAGATCTCTTCTTCAACAAGAATTACAGAGAGTGGAATGTTTGGATAGGCAGACCATGATTTCAGAGTGGACACCTAAACGTCGACAAAATACACGGATTCCGTTTATTAGTAAATTCAGTCAGATAAGTGGACAGGTGAACAACATTATAAGAAGGCATTGGGGTATTTTGCGCAAAGCATATGGAGAGGTTCCATTTTTTCAGAGCCCCCTGTTTTTGCATATAAACGGAATAGGAATTTAAAGGACCATCTCATTAAAGCTGACATAGGCCCAATTAGGGAGAAACAACAAAGATTCCTCGGCCCTCAAAGAAAGGGCACCTTTCCATGCCTTGGTTGCTCTTCGTGCAATGCGGTCATAAAGGGGGATTTTTTGGTACATCCGCATACGGGTGAAAAGATTTGGATACGTGAGTATTCTACATGTGATTCTTCATATGTAGTTTATGTACTGAAATGCCCCTGTGGCTTATTGTATGTGGGTGAAACTACAACGAAAATGAAAGAACGCTTTACGAAACATAAGTCAACCATTACGACGGGACGTAGGGATTTACCGGTACCTGAACATTTCCTTGCTTGTACACATAATATAGCACAATTAAGATTTCAGATCATTGATCATGTCCCGATCTTGCGACGGGGAGGAGATAGGATTAGATTATTGAAACAAAAGGAAAAACGTTGGATACATAAATTGGTTACATTGTGGCCTAAGGGCCTCAATAGGGAGTTTGATTTACATCTCTGCTATTAGCATCTTTTGCGGGTGCATTTTTGGAGCACTTTTATATTTATTTTTATTTTCAAATACATATATATTTTTTCCCCACAGAACTTTCATAAGCTTCTATGGTTACCGCGCTTGTTCCCTATACGGTAGAGTAAGAATTTTATATGTTCTATAAATGTACAATTACTTAGTTTGTGTATTATTGTATCAGAGGTGTTTATGTTAAAAACTTTGTATGTTTATAATTGTAGTGGTGTTGTGGACAATAGGAGACACCCCCTTGTAATGAGCGGAACATCATGATTGGTTGAGAGGGGTTTAAGATTGGAGGTGTCATGTCCATCTTACATATATGATTAAGGCCCATTGTGGCCGAAACGTTACACTGTTCCTTGGTGGGGAGATGTTACTCCCGTGAATAAATATATCAGCCGCAGCCGCCTGGGTCCCGGATCTTTTCTTCATTGCTATAGCCTTTTATATTCTCTTCCTGTCTTTGTTAACCTGTCATGGTTTTTGGGCATTATCTTCTGTGTTAATTTGGATTTCCAGTTTTTGACTTTGCAATTTGGACTTTGTTTGATCTATGTACCCTACCTCTGGATTCCTGGCCTTGTTTTGTCTCTTTGTTTATGTGCTCCTCTCTTATCCCTGACCTAGGCTCATATTTCCTGACTCGGATTCGTAAATATTCTGACCCAACCAATTCGGAATTGGTTGGGTCAGAATATTTCTGTATCTGAATCTTTTGCCTGTGCACATGGCTCATATTTCTTGTCTACACAGGACTGGTATGTTTTTGCCGGGGGTTTGAGGGGAACAGAAACTATTAGTCCTTTTGCATTTGATTCAATCCAATAAACCCTATTCCATCCCACCCTATCTGACCACTTTAATAGTTTTATATAAAATATTTAAAATCAATACTATGGAAAGAAAGACTCAAATGTATCGTAGGAATATTTTATTTATCCAAGATTTACATTTCTGTTTTTTTTTTAAGATTCCCCTATAAATGAGTGACTTTACCCCAGAAGAAGCCTCTCTCCTGCAATGCTGTTTGTCAAGACAGTCCAGCGCAATTCACACAGTATTTGATCAACAGAAGAACAGTGCTGGGAGGTTACGGCCTGCAAGTCCTACATGTTGGTGGACAAGGTGACAATTGCCCATTCCTGCCATCCCATGGCTTCTATAGAGTATACTCTGCTTTCTAGAACTTTTACTGAACACCCATAAGGCTAGGGTCAGACTAACGCATTTTTATGTTGTCTGTGAAAAAGTGCGTTCGAACGAATGGACGCATTTTTTCACAGAATACGTGATAGTGGTCATACGATGCGCATTTTCGTCCGTGATTTTGTACGGATCATCAATAAAACTCTTTTTGTGTCTGGACGTTATGTTGGCCGGACATTAGCAGCGTCTGACGTCTCCTAATCATGCACACACGCCGCTAGCGGACGCAGCGCACTCTGTACGTCAGTACCTGCGGTTTCACGTTCTCGAAAAAATGCGTTCATTTTCCACTTGCGTTGCGCAGCCGGACTTTTGTGCGACCGTACTTCGTATATTGGCCGTCATTGCCCGGCATCTGCTGCTAGTGCGGCCGTGATTAAGTGCGCCTGCACGCGCGTTCGCACTGCCTCAGTCTGACCCTAGCCTAAGCAGGATTGTCATCGGGTGACAGCCAATGTCATGTTTAGGGGCCCAATGACTCCAGCTGGCCTGGGCCCTTGCCACACCCTGTGCCGCTTGCCTAAGAGCCATAGATGCAAGGGTCCTTCCATGCCACCCAAGACAGGCCCACCAATATACCAACACATTTCCCGGTGGGCTGCAGCATTGGTGGCCGATAAGAGCAGACTGACTCATCACTGCGGGAGCGATTAGTATTGTATGTACCAGATACAGGTACAGACCAAACTCTCTCCCACGAGGGAACACTTCTTATCTGCTTGATGGACAGGGCCGGACTGGGGATAAAAACCAGCCCTGGAAATAATTTCATACCAGCCCCAGTAATATGTAGTGTGTTTGAGGGTATCGCAGAGCTATACAGTAATGTGCAGTGTGTTTGAGGGTATCGCAGAGCAATGCAGTATATTTCCCCCAGCAGCTCACACATGGAGATATATTGCCCCCAGCAGCTCACACATGGAGATATATTTGCCCCCAGCTCACACATGGATATATTTGCCCCAGCTCACATGGATATATTGCCCCAGCTCACGCATGGTTTTATTTTCCCCCAGCTCACACATGGATATATATTTGCCCCAGCTCTCATGGATATGTTGCCCCCAGCTCACACATGGATATACATTTTCCCCCAGCAGCTCACACATGGATATATATTGCCCCCAGCAGCTCACACATGGATATACAGTAGGCTTGTGCACCGATTTTTTTTTTCGGTTCGATTCGATTTTTCGGATTTTTAAACTTTTCGATTCGGCTCGTTTCGACCGATTTCTGTTTCGATTCGGTTCGGCTCGACTCGTTTTTCGTGTACATTTTTTCGGAATTTCGACCATTCTTCGTATTTTCGTGTCACTTAGCTCGTTTTTGTATCGACTTTTCGTATTTTTGGAAATTTTCGTATTTTCGGAAATTTTCGTATTTTCGGAATTGTAGATGTTTCGGAGTATATCGACCATTTTTCGTATTTTCGTGTCACTTAGCTCGTTTATTGTATTGACTTTTCGTATTTTCGGAAAAGTCTTTTTCGAATTGTAGATGTTTCGGAATATATCGACCATTTTTCGTATTTTCGTGTCACTTAGCTCGTTTTTTGTATGACTTTCGTATTTTCGTTAAAATCGTTTGAACGTCTGTTCTCCTCGTTTCAAAGCAATAAATTTCGATTTGACACATTTCAAGTACATTCGAAAATTCCGAAAATATTTCGTTTCGGCTCGGAAAACTTTTCGGATCTGCCATTTTCGGATCTAAAAATTTTCGGAAAATCGGCCGCATCCGAAAACACGAATCGGGAAATTTCATGAAAATTCCGAAATTCCGAAACCCGAAACGCACATCCCTAATATACAGTATATTGCCCCCAGCAGCTCACACATGGAGATATATTTGCCCCAGCTCACATGGATATATTGCCCCAGCTCACACATGGTTTTATTTGCCCCAGCTCACACATGGATATATATATTGCCCACAGCTCACACATGGATATATATATATTTGCCCCCAGCTCTCATGATATATTGCCCCCAGCTCACATGGATATATTTGACCCCAGCTCTCATGGATATATTTGCCCCCAACTCTCATGGATATATATGCCCCAGCTCACATGGATATATTACCCCCAGCTCACACATGGTTTTATTTGCCCCCAGCTCTCATGGATATATTTGCCCCCAGCTCCCCTCTTCTCTGCCAGGCCCCAGGTCATCGCCGGTGGCCGCGCGCTTTTCCTCCTATGAGGCGAGCGGCCACCAACATAAAGCACGTCCGCGCCTGGGATCTATCCACCATCCAGCCGCGATCTCGCGAGATCGCGACTGGCTGTTGGATCCCAGGCGAGCGGACGAGCTTTATGCTGGCGGCCGCTCGCCTCGGAGGAGGAAAAGCACGCGGCCGCCGGTAAAAGTAACAATATGGCGTCCAGGCGGTGCGCAATAGTTGGGCTGCTTTTTTTTTTTACATTGCAGAAGCATTGTACTGTGAAAAAAACACGGGGCGGCGCAGCTGCTGTGGGCCGCTACCAGCCCGCGGTTTTTTCACAGTGCGATGCTGCTGCAATGTAAAATTAAAATAAAAGTGGCCCAATGATTGCAGCCTACCGGGATCCCTCCCGGTATCCCGGTAGGCCAGTCCGGCCCTGTTGATGGACCACCAAGGATTTAGCCCCCCTGTATAATAAGGTAAACAAAAGAGGAGGCAAAATCTTTTATTTTTATTTAGTTTACTGAAATGGGCAGCTGAGGGAAGAGGGGCCCTCAGTTCAGTAGGAGGCCCCAAGACTTCTGATGACAGCCCTGCTCATAGGATCTGATCTACTGTAACTACATTCATATCAACCATAGGAATAAAGAAAAATTCCAGCACTCAAAAAACATTACGCTGTCATTAAATGCAAAATGTAGGCGTGTATGGAGAGCGGCCTGGCCTGAAGGAAATGCAAAATCTGTAGATGTTTTACTATGTGAAGGTAGAGTTTCACTGGATGTAGTTGCCTTGGATTTAATATTTGTTTCATTATTGTCTTTATTCTGCCGGTGGAACATTAGAAGGTTTATTTTGCTCTGAAAAATAAAAGAGAGTCTGCCATGAAACGAAAAGAATATTGTCTGAACTCGACCTGACCCTCGAATCTGGACGTGTTTCATAAACCACTTGGGCAGGAATCTCTGATGCAATCCTGGTAACCAGCAGAAAATGCTAAGCCGACCTTTTAATCTACGCTTGAATTTCCATTCCAGAAATGTTCTCAGGGGGGTTTGAAGGACCTTTTACTTCTGTAAGCTGCTTCACTTGAGATTCCAAAAAAAAAAAAAAATACAGAGGCGCAAATGTCAGAATGTCAGCCTAGATCCTGTACGGGATATCTCTGTTTTAAAGGTTTCATGTAGATCTTAATTCGGGTGTTTTTTTGTGAGTACGCCAGCTACATGAAAATGATATTTCCAGGATGGCTCAGGATCGTGGGAGGTGGAGGTCAGCAAGATGTAGGAATCGTCAGAGTGTAAGTTACTGCAAGCAGCTGTTTGATTTATTATGATATATACTAACTAGGGATGAGCCGAACACCCCCGAGTTCGGTTCGCATTCGAACTCGAACTTTCCAAATGTTCGAATTCGAACTCGAACACGAACACGAACTCAATACAAGTCAATGGGACTGAAAATTCGGTTTTTAGAGTGCCCTCCAAGAGGGCATATATGCTAGATATTTGCCATAAAAGGTGTATGGGGGTCCGGGTAGTGCCCTGGGGGACAGGAAACAAGGACAAAAAGTTTTAAAAAAAACACGTTTTTAAAGGGACAGTGAGTCTTCCATGAAATAAGGGTTAAACATAAAAACGAAAAATTCCTTCAAATATCGTGCCTAGGAGGTCCCCATAACCTGCCCGTGAACTTTGCACGTACACATTAGTTTTTAATTCAATATCTAATAAACCGTTGCTTATAATATTCTGCAGTAAAGAGTCTCTTTATTTCTAGATTTTTTAGTATTTTTTAAGCATTTTTTATACTTTTTTCCAAAAAAAATTTTTCCGAACTCGAACCGAACACGCCAAAAAGTTTGAAGTTCGCGAACTTGCAAACGGCCAAAGTTCGAATCGAACTTCGAACTGATCGAACCGAACAGCTCATCCTTAATACTAACCAGACGAACAAATACAGGTCTATAACAACACTGAAAACGGCAGTGGCACTTGAGGTCTGTCCTATGGCTTGTTCCTGCTCAGGTCGCCTAGAAAGTTTTAGCTCGTTAGTGCCATTACAGAGAGGACTATACCATATGAGAATCATTCTGCTATTGCCCAAAAAAGGTGGCCATAACTGAAAAACCAAGGACGCCCTCTCTGCCTGGGAGATTACAGCAACCCCCATGATCAATTAGGCTTTGTTTGGGCTCATCAGGAGGGTATAGTTGATGCCAGTCTAGGCACCATACTCAATGGGTTCATGTCTGGATTTCCCTCTAAGCCTATAGCAAACAAGAAAAGGTCTACGAGAACACTGGGAACGGGCAACAGCACTAATAGTCTGCCCTATGGGCAGGTCTCATGAGACATTTGGTGACCAAAATAGAAGTTTGTGAGGGTCCTGAAAATGAATAACAGCGATAGTGGCATAACCTACAATGGGACCCACTAAGGTCTCAAAAGGTTTAAGCTCAATTGTGCGAATACAGAGACCACAATTCCATCTACCATCACCTAGAAAGGGCGGCCAGAACTGAAGTGCCAAAGACGTCATCCCTGCTCCAGAGATGCAGCAGCTCCCGACGATCATCATAGGATGTTTGACTGCCAATGCCCAAAAGGGGTGGCCAGAACTGAAAAGCCAAGGACGACCCTGCACGAGAGGCACAGCAACTCCTGGCAATATTAGCAACTCAACTAATTGTTTTGCGATTTGTGCCATCACTGGCATTCACTCCTGGTGTCCATAGGACTCCATGTAGAGTGGCGAGATCATGCATTGCTGGTGATATGGTACACAAGAACACGTTCTCTATGTCCTTACCTTTACAGAGAGAAGAGGCGGTGGGTCGCGTCCTCATCTTCACCAAGGGATGAGGGGTAAGTCATTTATTTTTTAAAATTTTCAAATAAGCAATTGTGGAAGTGCTCATTGTTCAGTGTCTCCCAATACATTTCCATTACAAATTACAAGAAGTGGAAGCGTCCGGTAACCTGCCGGCAAAGTCGAGTCACAGCAGGAGATACTACTCCATGTGAAATAGGATGGGAGCTAATAACATTAATAAGTGGGCTTGTTATAGTTAATGACTCCCTCATACTAAAGGAATCATCTGGAAGTGGATTTATTAAGTGAGGGAAGTGAACAAGGATTATTCCCAGGTGGCAACTGAGTTATGGAATTACTTCCATTGCCATACTCAACTCTCGTCATGCCTCCAATCTTTCAAAACGCCTATAAAAATGCATTAATTTTGGGAAGCTTATCAGCTCACTCCACTATTCCTCCCCATATTGCACCCTTCCCAGTCTACCTCCCACACAGCTCCCACGTGCCCCAAATAAGCATCCAGCCATACCCAAAGGCTCCCTCCGTGCGAGCGTTCTGAGAGCCAGTGGCTAGAGGCAGTAACGAACTGCTGTTCCTTCCTGACCTTAAACATTTTACCTGGAAGCCTGATCAGTGAGAGCTGATCACGGCTTTCGAGATAGGGCTAATGAGCTCTTTGGGACTTCACCCAGAATCAATGTGCATTGAATGGTAAAGCGTTGTATCCCTTTCAGAAAATCCACGTAAGAAGAGGGTCCAGGCGTTCCAAATAGACTTCAGATAGCAAAGGTTTATGAGAAAGTCAGCAATGTTTCGGCCAGAAACTGGTCTGCCTCAAGACCAAATGAGAAAGGCCATTTTATGGTCAAAACACAAGACTTTCTAATGAACCTATTGTCACAGTTCCCGGATCCCACCACGCAGTCCTTAAAGCCCAACACTCCACAGAGCCAAAAACTACCAACAGTGTAGCCGTAAAGGAATCCCTAACTGTCTGGTCCTTCCTTAAAAATTGGCCAGGTATATGTATACTAGCTAGACAGAAAGAGTTAATCAAAGACAATGTCGTAACACAAAACCAGGTCAGCAACACGGGGGTAGTCAGACGAGCCAGAATCAGGAATACATACAGAGTATCGAATAGTCAAATGGAATAGCCGGGTCGATATCAATGCAGAAGCGTAGTACAAGGAAATAGTCTAGGGCAACGGAAGGCAGAATAGTCAGAAAGCAAGCAGAGGTCAATAACAGGTTAAATCACGAGAGAATTCAGGTACAAGAGCTCAGGTATGGATAACCACGATCTGGCACTGCTTAGAAGGAACTGTTGGTTTTTAAAAGACCTTCACCAGACCGCGCCCCTCTCTCAAGCCGCGCCTCATGCAGCGACCTCCCTGCCTGTTTCAATTTAAACCGGGCGTTGGTGAGCGAGCAGCTTCAGACATGCTGCCGTCAAGCACACCGGAAAGGTTGGAAGCCCCCAACGTTACACCTATGCTATCTGAAGTCTATGTGGTGTGCTTGGACCTTCTATTCTCCTGTATGTATGCTGGGAGCCTGGCTATGATCATGGTCCCATGAATACCCACCTAGGTAACTTTTTGAAACCATGTCCCAATAGGAGTACATTCCACCTCTTTAATGTGTTCGTGATTTAAGAATAATCAACTCTCACAGTTTTTAAAGAGATTTATCGACCACTTGTGCCAAGGCACTTCATGTATTTTTACCATTTTCAGAGCTGAAGTCAGTTCTTTACCTTATGGGCTTTTAGACCAAAAACCACCCTAGCTTATTGTGAGATTATTGTTTTTTTTTTAATTCACAATTTTTATTTTGGAATTATGTCCGCATGAAATCACAAAGAAAGGGCCTCGCAGGGCCACTTGGAGGTCAGCAATCATAACTCAGCGTGAGTAAATAAAAGAAAACATACAAAATGCCTGCTAAAGACATCTAATATAGTGAGGGGGGAACGAAGCAAGGGGTAGTGGCAAAGGCCAGTTCAGTGCCGTCCTTGGGACATTCCCGCAGGCCCGGGGAACCGTGAGTGGCCAAGGGGAACAAATGGCACTAGGCCCAGGGTCTCGGGGGGGCCAAGTCGGCACTCCCAATGCACCCCATGGACGCCAAAGAAAAAAGGGACTGGGGAAAAAAAGAGGGGGGGAGGGGAGAAAAAATATCCTCTGGAGAGTAGAACATCGGAAAACAAAAACTGCAAGGGAAACTGGCCACGCAGTGCCAAGTCACGACATCAGGTAGACCGCGTATAGAAATTAAAAAGTCGTCTTAAAACAGCATAAACCCCCCCCCCAAAAACACAGATACCAAAGTTATTTCTAGTAGGGTAACTCAGCGGAAAAACTCAGGTAGCGTCCGCATCTCTGCTGAGATGGCCCCAGCCGGGGACATCTAATTCATTCAGAAAAAGGGGGGAAAAATCCATAAAGAGAGGGGGTCATCAAAAATGTGGGGTGACACAGGGAAAAGAGCCAGGGCAGTCCTCAGCCAGTGTCACGGAATGGCAGCGGACTCTCAGCAGGTAAAGCAAAGCTGAGCAGGCCAGGTGTTTCCATCAGGGACGCAGGGCTGGAGGCCGCTTCAATCCCGCTGCAGCGCTCGGCGCCAGGCTGATCGCCAGTCTCAATGTCCCCACGTTTGTCGCAGCGGCCCCAATCCAGGACCTGGGTCAGCACTGCCTCCCCTCAGCGCAGTAGCCGTCGGTTCCCATCAGGACCACCAAAAGCAGCCATGGGTTTGCAGAATCCGGCATCACTGTCTCAGCCGAGACGTCAACCTCGATACTCCTCCAGGCTTTAGTCGCAAAATCGAACTCCATGTGGCGCCGGTCTGATGTGGCCTCCGCCTCCTCGGCTCCTGCTTCGTCCTCCTCTCGGTAGACCCTCAGTGCAAGCATCGCCCAGCGCCATAAACCTCTGGTGATCGGGCCTTCCCCATCCTCCCCTTCGGATATCTGCAAGCAGGCCTGCAAGAAAGGCATCAGTACCTGTTGCGGGGGGGGGGTCCGTCACAACGAACATCCTCCAAGTCGCTCAATGCTCCCACCAGGCATCCATCCAGGGCCGCCAGGAGACGTGGGCCCCCCGTCTCCCCGCCCTCAGCGAGGCTCCGGGCGAGCCGATGCAGCAGGACAGCTGGGCAGAGAACCGATATAGGCTGGAGTAATGGCCGCAAAATGGCCACCGGGACCTCGCTCCACTAACATGTCAACGATTGTGCATCTCTCGTCCGGAGGGGGGGTTAAACGGCCTCCGGACAGAACAGATCTGATGGCCAGCTCCTCGGGCACCTTTAGCTATGAAAATCGCCGTGAATAAAGTCCTCTTGAGGCACCGAAAAGAAAAGGACATTCGGAGCTCCACTAAAACATGTCCGCTCCTCTGAACAGCTGGCCACGCCCCCGAGATTATTGTTTTGTTGGTGATCCGATATCCTCATGTTTAGGAGGATACCTCAGTCGATGTATAGGAGCAAGGCCTGTGTGAGCATCATCGGTCAGTGTTAGCATAGGTCATAGAAAATTATTTAGACAAGACAAGCCACCCATCTATAGCGATCTGTCTGTCTGCATTTTGTTTCTATTTATCTGAGCAGAAATGGAACACAATGGATGTCAGGGATATTCTTCGGAAATAAATCCCCGTGACATTGAGAAACCAAGCATATTTTGGAATTTACAGCCTTTTATCTGAGAGCCAGGGGGAATGTTTATTTTCTATAAAAAGAGATCCGCTGCAGGTAACTCGTGTAGGACTTTATTTATCAATCACTAATGTCCTGCCTTATCTGCTTTTTCCGAATATTAGCCTAGTTTTATATATATAAAAAAAAGAGAAGACTCAGAATTAGCCTCATTCTGCTCCTAAGTCCTGACCTACTTTGCTATGTAAACTAAAATTCAGATTGTACAGTTTTTGTTTATGTATATTTCCTTTTGCTGGAGACACCATTATCGTTTGTTGAATAAATGATGATTTTGTCGACACTTGGCCTATTTTTTACCAATTGGTGCCACGGAATCCATGTCACTTACTTCTGAATTCCTTCTCTGTTTATTGTTTATGTTACTCCTTGAGTGTTTATAGTTGCAGCTCTAAAGCCAGCGGTCAAGTTGAGCGGAAACTCAAAGTAACGCAGTTCCCCTAACTATTTTGAATATAGGCAGGCGCCTAGACACATTGGGGATCCATTCCTGATGGCATGGTAGGTCGCAATAGGACACGGTATAAAATCCATAAGGAAAACTAGCTGTACCAGTCCTTGTGGCTGGCGAAACAAGCGATTATCATAGTCAGAAATAAACAAGAAGTACAGAAAACAGGAGAAGCAGATGAACAGAGTCAGGGTTTAGGAGAAACCAGCAAAATCAAAACCAGGCTAGGTCAAAACGATATCCTATGGAAAAGGCGCATGTTTTATACTAGTCCAAAAAAGACATGTTAAAAAACTCGTGACACAGATTCAGACGAAACTGAATTGGACGAGTTTCCATTTCAGACATGGATGATTTGAACAAGCAGAATTCACCCACGGTGTAGGAATAAGGGTTAGGTTTAGGATTAGAAATTTAGGATAGGTGTATAGAAACTAGGGTCATGTTAGATTTTAATTTTCTGTATGATTATAAATGTACTGTGATTGAAATGCATACCATATTTCAGTATGCATTGGTGTGAAAAGCCTGTTCTGATAAAATGGGCTGTAACTTCCTCCCTCCATTTCCTGTGTCAAATTCTGTATGTGGACTGTTTTTCTTACATAGGATATGGCCTGTGTGGCCGGTTTCCTGTTATGTTCAGTGCAGCAAATGTGCGCAAAAGCGGGAAGATAGTAAAATGATTTCTTGTGAAGCATATATGGTAATAAGTGCTTATGCCTCACTGTTGGTTAAACTCTGACGTAGAAATATATCTGTATGTTGATTGGATATATGTTCTTTGAACTCTAATAAAGTGGTTTGTCTACAAAGAAAGGCAGACATATTGCAGCTATCTTGTGTGTGGCTGGTTTTACTGTCTCCGCCATGGCGTGCGCGCGTCCTTTCATAGAAACATAGAAACATAGAAAAATGTTGGCAGATAAGAACCTTTCAGCCCATCTAGTCTGCCCAATTACATGGATACTTTACCTGGATTTATCTTTTGTTTAGTATAGCCTTATGCCTATCCCATGCTTGCTTAAATTCAATTACTGTTTTGGCCTCTACCACTTCTACTGGAAGACTGTTCCACTGTTCCTTTCTTTTTGTTATATAAGAAGAAACTTGAAAAAGGTTTATGGCATTCCATATATGGTAATTATAATAGGAAATTTGTTGTTGTTTGCTTAAGGTTATATTTTAACAGGTCAGGGTTAAAAATAAGGGTTAAGGTGAGCGTTAGAAATTTCAGATAAGGTTATAAACTAGGGTTAGGGTTTGAAATCTGGGTTAGGGTTTACAGTTAAAAAATAGGTTTAGAAATTAGGGTTAGGTTACCTTTTCTGCTTCTTTTAGGGTTAAGATTAGGGTTACATGTAGGGTTAAACTTAAACCATAATATTCTGCCCTATTTTTGATACAATTTTTGGTGACAGATTCTGCCCTTTTTTTTTTTTTTTACATGAATGCAGTGCCCTTCTCTGAACCTAACCCTAATTATTAGCCCTAACCCTAATTTTTAACCTTATCTAAATAAAATGATGGTACTTTTTGGACCTAAATGTCCAATTTGGCAACGTGCGAATTCTATGCATTCGGAATCAGCCAAATCTGAAACGCGAATTGGTGCGTCACTTTTAAAATCATGTCTTATTTTGAGGCAACTCATTTAACACCTCTTTTCCATAGTAAGCTAAGCTGGTCAAAACACAGGAAGGCAATTATACAGCAATACTGCAAGCCTCAGCAAAGGTCTATGAAGCGACAAGGCCAAGATAGCATTGCAGCCTTATATAGGATTCTAGGAGAAGTAAAGTCGCCAAGATACTGTTATTCTACGAAAATTTTCAAAGTTAAAACAATGTGCATTTGCTCATTTTTCATTTTTCATGTATAATGTATTTATCCTTTATTGGAATCTTGCTGGGATGAAAAGTTCTAAACTCTAGATGGCGTATCTTATCCTGCTTATGGGGGTCGTAGTGATCATAATGAGATTATTAGCAATGCAAAATCTGTATGTGCTGCATAATGCCTGTGTATGGAAATTACAGTAACACCTTGTATCTGTATGTGCTGCATAATGCCTGTGTATGGAAATTACAGTAACACCTTGTATCTGTATGTGCTGCATAATGCTTGTGTATGGGAATTACAGCAACACCTTGTATCTGTATGTGCTGCATAATGCTTGTGTATGGGAATTACAGCAACACCTTGTATTTGTATGTGCTGCATAATGCCTGTGTATGGAAATTACAGTGAAACCTTGTATCTGTATGTGCTGCATAATGCCTGTGTATGGGAATTACAGCAACACCTTGTATCTGTATGTGCTGCATAATGCCTGTGTATGGGAATTACAGTAACACCTTGTATCTGTATGTGCTGCATAATGCCTGTGTATGGGAATTACAGTAACACCTTGTATCTGTATGTGCTGCATAATGCCTGTGTATGGGAATTACAGTAACCCCTTGTATCTGTATGTGCTGCATAATGCTTGTGTATGGGAATTACAGCAACACCTTGTATCTGTATGTGCTGCATAATGTTTGTGTATGGGAATTACAGTAACACCTTGTATCTGTATGTGCCGCATAATGCCTGTGTATGGAAATTACAGTAACACCTTGTATCTGTATGTGCTGCATAATGCCTGTGTATGGAAATTACAGTAACACCTTGTATCTGTATGTGCTGCATAATGCCTGTGTATGGGAATTACAGTAACCCCTTGTATCTGTATGTGCTGCATAATGCCTGTGTATGGGAATTACAGCAACACCTTGTATCTGTATGTGCTGCATAATGCCTGTGTATGGAAATTACAGTAACACCTTGTATCTATACTGTACAGGGATTTTCAACCATTATAATCCCTTGAATCTAATCCCTGTACAGCAGTGAGTGACCCCAGAATTCTCCCTATATTCTGCCCTCTCCCTGGCTGCTGTAATACAGCAGTAAAGTGTGTTTGACATTTTATTACAGTATTGAATGTGGGGGCTGCGGCTCCTTGTTACTTCTTTTAAGTAATACATAGCGACAGGAGTGAGATCTCACTGGGAATTTCATTTCTGCAAAATCAAGTATATCATCTATTTTTTCTAAAGAATGGGTTAATCTGGTGGAACATTTAAAAGGTTTTCTTAATTAGGTCTTCGTATTGAAAGCCTTTAAAATTACAGTGGTGTAAATGTGACATGATAACACAATAAGGCCTGTCCTTAATCCATCTCGAGCGGAGATCGAATTGTGATTATGTTACAAATTGTTGGCGTTTCCTTCTAATTCTTACACTACAATGGATTGTATCCTTCTGTTCTAGAATATCATTTCCCTCTTATCATTATTCTTCGTTTAATGTTCTTACACTTATCTTTCATTTCGCTACGTGGGATTTAGTTTTCTCTCCCGTCACGGGTTTATTGCTTTTTATTAATTATTTTTCTAGACGTGTATATTGATACTGATGCACGGAGAGCGATGCCTCTCGAGGCTCCTGTCTGTTTAGTCATAATAATGCAGTTTCTTGCGGATCGGGTGTCGATCGCAATCCAATTGTTTTGACAACATGATTGGTTTTGACTCTGAGTTAGACTTTAATATTGCAAAATATGTACTCAGACATTCGTCAAGTTGCCACTGAAAAGAAAATAACAGGATTACCAAGTGTTATATCAAATGTATATTCTGGTGGATAGAAACAAAGATGTTTGAAAGTCTTGACATCCATTTGGTTTGTAAACAGCATGTCCTTTCCTTGTGTGGCTACATCGGGTCAGTGCTATATTAAAGGAACAGCCTTCTCATCCTGGCAATATAGTAGCCAGTTGTGTTGCGTCGCTCTCTTTACACCCTCCCCTTTGCCGCTGCCCTGATCTGGAGAAAACAATGTGTGAAGTGGAGGAGTTTCCTCATTCCCACCCAGCATCACTAGCGGGGTTTTTTGAATTCCCTAGCTGCTGGTCACTAGATCATTCACTAGCCGACGCCACTCTCTCTGACGTCACTCTCCCAAACCCACGCCCAGCCCCGTCCTAAATCGCACACACAGAGACAGGAATATTTGGAAAGGGCATAGGCCACAGCTTTATTAACGATAAACAAATATCCTGCGGTGCTCCTCGCTTAACTACTGGCCCTACCGCTTTCTCCGCGGAAGGCAGTTCCCCCATCTGTAACCAGGAGCTCGTCACCCCGCTTGACCCCCAAAATAGCAGAGCTCGTCTCCCCGAGGCCTCTCCCGAAGACGGCTTACAATACCTGGATTCCAGCTGTCATGGAAAAACACGAACGACGACAGCTGTGACACAAAGAACAGAAGACATAACACCACCCCACACAGTGCTGGTGGGTGGGCATCTCTTGACGCTGTTGACACACTGGCAAGACCAAAGAGGAGATACCCCTTCCCTCCCATCACTTATGTACTGGCAAGTTCAACATTCTTGCACCCCAACCAATGACAACCCACACATCCTTACTGTCCGGCACAGGCCAGCAGTCATGCTCCCTTTATCTCTTTATCATTCCAGGGGATTGCTTTCTCTGTGTAAGATTTAGGGGGTTATTCAGAGAACACTGAAATGTCGCTGACATTTTGGTGCTCTCCCGTACCCTCCACTTTGGGGAATTAAATTTCCCCACCCTGCGGTGAATTCAGCATTCACAGCAGGGCCCCCCGGAGTGCAGGGAACGGACCCGAAAATCCACTGCAAAACCGCTGACAACCCAACCGAACTCCCGCCAAAAACTGCATCCGATACGATCTAAAGTATCGGATCACTCGAACCACCACAAAAAAACACGCCGAACACATCCAAAAAAAGCCACCGAACACAGTGAAGACCAGCCGCTGGACAAAGCCGACAAGCTGACAAACGGGGTAAAAAAATAAAATTAAATAAAGGATTGAAAGTGTCACGATTGAAACGCTGTTTGCAAAAAAACTACTGAACAAAAATGTCTGGAATTTACATATAAGATCCAAAGAATGTTAATAAAAAGGGCTGTTACAGAAAAAAGAAAAAACGCTGTTTTAAAAAAACGGAAAGAAAATTTTGACGACAACATCCCGAAAAATGCCTAAAAGATCCTAAAAAAATCAATAAAGAGACTTTTTGCTGCAGATTAAAATAATAAACGGTTTATTAGATATTGAATTAAAACGGGAATATTTTTAAAATTGAAGCCTATGGGATTCTCCTGAATAAACCTGCCAAATGAAAACACCCGAACAGCAGGGCACTTTGGCAACTTTTCATTGCTGTTCGGTGTCTCTGAATAGATTAACCATTGTTTCTCTATAGGGGATTTCACTGCCGTCAAACAGACAACGTACTTGCTGGCAGTTCGCCAAAATTTGGCGAATTGCCTACTCTCTGAATACCTGAATGGCCCCTATCACTGTATGGGGAAATTCACTGGTCGGTGACATATCGGGGCCAGATCGGATCTCTCTGAATAACCCCTTTAAGGCTAGGGTCAGACTAGCGCAGTTTTAACGTGCGTTTAGCCGCACGAAATCACGGCCGTACTAGCAGCAAATGACGTCCAATGCCGGGGAACATACAACGGACGCACGAAAGTTCGTCCGCGCAACGCAAGTGGCCAACGAACGCATTTTTTCGAGAACGTCAAACCACTACTACTGACGTACAGAGTGCGCTGCGTCCGCATAGCGGCGTGTGTGCGTGATTAGGAGACGTTAGACGCTGCTAATGTCCGGCCTACATAACGTCCAGACGCAAAAAGTGTTTTATTGACGATCCGTACAAAATCACGGACGAAAAGGCGCATCGTATGACCGCTATCGCGTATTCCGGGAAAAAATACGTACGTTCGTTCGACCGCACTTTTTCACGGACAACGTGAAAAATGCGTTCGTCTGACCCTAGCCTTAGATGTGCTCTCTGAAAATAACCTGATGGATCTTGAAAGTTGCCGTCTCAGCTCCAAACAATTGTTAATCCTCCTTGGTCAGACTCGTTCGGGTTCATTAGATGACGGCGTTCAAAGCGAGACCCATAACAAACTTACAAAGCATCTCAAAAAGTGACTTACATTACTATAATTACAGCTGATGAGTGATTTCACTGCCAGCGGGAAAAAATAAAGAACAAAAATGCAACGCTGAGCATTTTTTTTCTGGCACGGAGCGGAGTAACCCGAGATACTGACTCTGAGCGTGACCGACGGCCTTATTCTCTAAATAAAGCAGCCTTTTGGAAATGAGCAGCAATTTGTAAAATTCCACTTTCCTTTCCTGGACATTTTCCTTTTTATTTTTTTATAAAACTAGGCCAGTGGTTAATCTACCGATCAGCGACTGCGGTCATGTAACGATAACAAAACAATACCAAGGAATATACAAGCAAAGGGACAAAAAGAAAAACACAACAAAAATTTCCTAACTGGGATTTTTATTCTGCCTTTTGCATATTTCCCTTGAAATGAAGGGATTTGCCCACACCCTCACACTGAAGGGGTTAACAATTGTTTTTTTTTTATTTGAAGAGAGAAAAGTTAATTGAATAACTGAGTTAATTGAGTGTAAAATTAAATTCACATGGGTCTTTTGAGGTCTCTGGCCTTGAGAAGCTGTGTTTACTTTACTGTGCAGCATCTCTATATATAATGAAATACCATCAGGGTTATTCAGAGACGGGTGAAACTCAGGAGAATGGCTGGAGAAGTGAAAATTCTAGGTCAAAATAGCCAAACCAGAAAAATTCTCCCATTTATCTCACTTTCCAAATCGGCTGTTTGTTCTTGATTGTTCATTCTCATGGTTTTCACCTCTCTCTGAATAACCCTGCGTGTATTGTGAACCTGTATATTATACATAAACTTAACTAATCGTTAGTATAGAGTTCACTGCCGCACTAGAACCCACTAAATGAATCCAATAATTGACATAATAAAATTCCATTGTTTAGAATTTTATTGCTGTGGAGCTCTGTGAAACGCTCATACACACAGCACATTACTGTGTGTTTTATTGCTGTGGAGCTCTGTGATACTCTCATACACACCGCACATTGCTGTGAGTTTTATTGCTGTGGAGCTCTGTGATACGCTCATACACACAGCACATTACTGTGAGTTTTATTGCTGTGGAGCTCTGTGATACGCTCATACACACCGCACATTGCTGTGAGTTTTATTGCTGTGGAGCTCTGTGATACGCTCATACACACAGCACATTACTGTGAGTTTTATTGCTGTGGAGCTCTGTGATACGCTCATACACACCGCACATTGCGGTGAGTTTTATTGCTGTGGAGCTCTGTGATGCTCTCATACACACCGCACATTGCTGTGAGTTTTATTGCTGTGGATCTCTGAGATACGGTGAAACACACTGCACATGACTGAGTTTTATTGCTGTGGAGCTCTGAGATTTGTTCATACACACTGCACATTACTGTGAGATTCATTGCTGTGGAGCTCTGTGATAAGCTCATACACAGCGCACACTACTGTGTGATAAAGATGATAGTAATGTATAGAGCTCCACAGCAATAAAACTCCCAGTAATGTGTGATGCCTATGAAGATCATCCCTCCTACTGTTTTGTTTGTTTTAACTTGCACGTATTTTTGTTTTGCCTCACTCATTGTACAGTGTTATGGAACTTGTTGGCACTTTATAAATACTTGTAACTGTACCTATGTAGCTCTATGATACACTCATACACAGAGCACGTTACTGTTTTATTGCTGTGTAACTCTGTGATAGACACCTTCATACACACCTCACATTATTGTAAGTTATATTGCTGTAGAGCTATATGTGATATGATTATACACACAGTAGCATCAACTGATGAAGCTTTTTAATGCGAAACGCATTTTGGTATACTGTGTATTTTATTACTAATAAAATTTGCCTTATTTTACGCCTATCCTG